>CM070778.1:4421064-5021064 GCA_036346955.1 Dipus sagitta | reverse complement strand
CAAAACAAAACACAAAGTCTAAATTGGGCTGGAGAGATGGCTTAGCGGTTAAGGCATTTGCCTGCAAAGCCAAAGGATCCTGGTTTGGTTCTCTAGGACCCATGTAAGCCAGATGTACAAAGTGGTGCATGCATCTGGAGTTTGTAGTGGCTGGAGGCTCTCTCTCTCTCTCTCTCTGCCATTTTCTCTTTCTCAAATAAATAATATTAAATTTTTTTTTAATCTAAGTTACCTGGCAAGGGAGATGAATGAGATGCCACGGTCACGAAGGTGGTTTTCCTAGGGAGAGGCTCATCCATCACACTCCGGATGTGCTGATCCCTGCGATTTCCTCAAGTGCAGGAAACTCCACTGCATAATTCATGGCAGTGGTGGACTGCATTCACACTTTCCCCACACCAGTAAAAAGAAGGAGGAAGAAGAAAGAAGCCAGGAGTGGAAGCTAAAACTCATCCCAGGCTGAAGGCTGGGCGAGGGTGGGAGGCAGTCTGTGCGTTCTAGCTTGGGTAGGGACACGTTAGGATGGTGGGGCAGAAGCCTTGGACCAGGGAAAGGAAGGAGCTGGGTTGCTTCTAGGAGCCCTGGGAGGAAAGCATTGCCTGGCATGGTGGCGCACGCCTTTAATTCCAGCACTCGGGAGGCAGAGGTAGGAGGATCGTCGTGAGTTCGAGGCCACCCTGAGACTAGTGAATTCCAGGTCAGCTTGGGCAAGACCCTACCTCGAAAAACAAGCAAACAAAAAAAAAAAAAAAAAAAGGAAGAAGAAAGAAAAGAAACCACTCTCACAGGTACGGCCACCCAGTAGCTCTGGAAGGGAAATGGAGTTTCCAAGAAAGGATTCATGGCTACCAGTGATGGAGCCAAGATGAAACTTGGCTCTCCTCCTTCCAGCAGGAGCCTCCTGCTGCCATTCCTGGGCCCTTGGAATCCTCTGACTGCTCACCATGCTTCTACCAGGGCAGCAAAACGTCCCTGCGCCTCTTCTTCAGTCCTAATCCATTTGAAGTTTTCCCAAAGAAACATTTTCCAGGTAACCAAACCCTGTGGACAGGCTAGCAACTTTAGAGCAGTTTGTCTTTTTATTTATTTATTTGAGAGAGAGAGAAAAAGAGAGAGAGGCAGAGAAGAGAGAGAGTGTGTCTGTTTGTCTTTATGGCTTATTCAGACAAATTTCACACACCATAAAATTCATCCATTTAAAAAGTCTACAGCTCAGTGATTTTTAGCATGTTTGCAGATAATGTGCAGCCAGCACTGCAGTCTCATTTCAGAATGTCCTCTCCCACAAAAATCATTCCTCATTCAGCTCCTTCCTTTCTGCCACACCCCAAGCCCTGGGTAATGTACTCATCTGCTTCCTCTGTGTGACCCGCCCCGCCAGCGGTTTCACACACATGGAACTGCACAGCACAGAGCTGGCTTCTGGCATAGTGCTCGCAAAGTCATGTGTGTTAAAAGCATGTATCAGTATGCCATTGCTTTCACAGCTAAATAGTTCTCCCATGGGTATATCCCACGTGGGATTAATTGACCTCTAGGTTGTTCGTACATCGGAGCTGGGGTACAGTTTCTTTGCGTGTGCAGGGCATATGTTTTAGCTCCCTGGATGGGGTCTTCTAGTAGGATCCCTGGAATTTATAGTCACTGTAGTTCACATTTGGATGAAGTGCCAACTTGTATTCCAAAGTCCATGTCTGTTTTTTTTTTTTTTTTTTTTTGAGATAGGGTCTCACTGTAGCCCAGGCTGACCTAGAATTCACTATGTAGTCTCAGGCTGGCCTCGAACTCAAACTCACGGCAATCCTCCTACCTTTGCCTCCCGAGTGCTGGGATTAAGGCATGTGCCACCACGCCTGGTTTTTTTCTGTTTAAATACCTTTATTTATTTATTTATGAGAGAGAGGTGGAGAGAATGGGCATGCCAGGGTCTCTAGCCACTGCAAATAAACTCCAGATGCATGTGCCACCATGTGCATCTGGTTTATGTGGGTTCTGGGGAATTGAACCTAGGTCCTCAGGCTTCTCAGGTAAGTGTCTTAACCCTTTAGCCATCTCTCCAGCCCACAAATCATCATATTTCTTGATCCATTTTGCTAGTCTCTGTTTTTTGATTGAGATGTTGAATCCATTTACATTCACTTCAATTACTGATGAGGTCAGATTTATGCCTGCCATTTCTTTTCTTACATTTATTCCGATAGTCCTTGATTCCTTGATTCCTTCATTCCTTAAAGGCCTGTGCCACCACACCTGGCTTTGGAGTTGTCTTTTAAACACAAAGTTGAAGAAAAAAAAAAACAAAAAACAACAAACAAACAAACAAAAAAAAACAGGTACTTTCACTTCAGCTCAAAGCTTCCTTTTGGGTGTTTATATGGTGGATCTGCTAGCAATGAATTACCTTGTTTTTTCATTATTTACAAGTATCTCCATTTACTTTTTTTGTTTGTTTGTTTATTGAGGTAGGATCCTACTCTAGCCCAGGCTGACCCGGAATTCACTATGTAGTCTCAGGCTGGCCTCGAACTCACAGTGATCCTCTTATCTTAGCCTCCCAGGTACTGGTATTAAAGGCATGTGCCACCAAGCCCGGGCCATGATTTTGATTTTGAGGTCCAGAGCCTCAGGTAGTCCAGGCTGCCTTTGAACTCACTATGTAGCCAAAGATGACCTTGAACTTCTGATCCTTCTGCCCCTACCTCCTGAGTGCAGGGATTACGGATGCCTACCACCCCATGCTAGTTTATGTGGTGCCGGGGTGGAACCCCAGGCTTCATGCATGCTAAGCAAGCATTCTACGGCCCTCAGTACCTTTTATATTTGAGAGAACAGGTTGAACTCCTCTCATCCAAAGCCTGCTATAGTCTATAAAAGTCACTGGGTGGGCTGTACCTGTTCCCTGTCCTTGGATTTAGGTTCAGCCTGGCTCCCTCACTTCCAAGCAGAGCGATCCCAAGCAAGATCTATCATTGGCTCTTCGTCTGTTTCCTCACATACCGGATGGGAAGAACAGTGGCCAAGTGTTGAAGGAATAATGTAGGAAAGCCCTTGGTAGGGGGTGCTGGGCCTACTCACCTGGGGACTAGCATTCTGCCTAGCTCTGACTGGCGTTACTTGCTCTTCCTGTAGTTGCTGTCAGGTAGCCATAAGCAGGCAGGGCAGTTAAAATCCCATGGAGACCCATCTGTGCCATAACGTACACATGGGCTGAGACAACAGGCGACCCTCGCACTGTCCTTTGTAATACTGTTTGGTCCTGGGGTGACAGCTGGCCAAGCTGCCCCTGTCTGCTAGGCAACACGTGAGACCACTCTTAAGGCCTGCATCTGAAAAGCAAGGAGCCTCACACCTGCCTGGCCTCTCGCAGGTGTGCAGAGTGGGTGCCTGGAGGTCTACTGCTGACAGGGACCATGTCCTTCCCTGCCATTGCTCATACCAGTCTCCCAGGACACTTAAAAAAGCCATCCGGCATAAGACCATCATAAGAGGAGGAAAAGATCATGACATCAAAAGTAAAAGACTGATTGAGGCGGGGAGGGGTTATGATGGAGAATGGAGTTTCAAAGGGGAAAGTGGGGGGAGGGAGGGTATTACCATGGGGTATTTTTTTATAATCATGGAAGTTGTTAATAAAAAAAATGTTTTAAAAAAAAGCCATCGGGGTCATCCTGCTACCACCTGACCCCAGCCACCCCCTGCAGGGATAGGTCCCTTTCCTGTCTCCATCCCAGTCTTGGGATTCCTCTCCCGCTTCCAAACAAGTGAGACAGCTCATTCATGCCTCAAGGAAGGCAATTTATTTCCAAGCTATAGACTGTACTTTTAAGACAGGACTTTTCAGAAGCAGGAAATCTTAGTTGTTGCCTAGAGAGGTGTGTCAAAGACACAGTGGAAGGAGCCATGCGGATGTGGGGCTTTTTTATCCAACACTGTTACAACACTTTTTTTAAAATGAGCAAAACATCTTTAAAAATCCTTATAAATTCTTTATAATATGTTACACATTAGAGACAATATTTACAATAAAAGGGAGCAGAGGAGAGAAATCGACTTTACAGCAAATCTTTGCAATAAACCAAGAGGACTGACAGACTCAGAGGGGTTTTTTGCAACCCCACAGGGGCTTCCCTGGAATGAGTGAGGGTGCAGGGAGTGGGGGGGGGGGCTGGTGCTCTGAGGTCTATTTACAATGTGCGGAGAAGGGGAGTGGGTCCCACCCATCCTGAAGGAACAGCTCAGCTCAGACCCATCAAACCAGAGAGACACAGATAGGAGACAGACAGGATAGTGGTGGTCTGTGTGCTGAGCTGTGGAAGGAGCAGGCTCAACTGGAAGAAAGAAAGGAGGGAAAGTGCCAGCAGGCGGAGGGCGGGGTGGGATCCCAGGGGCTCCAGACTGAGGAGCGGGCAGGACCAGTGAGCAAAGCACTTACAAGGGCGGCCTGGAGATTGGCGAAGGGTGTGAAGGGGTGCTATGCCCTGCTTCTGTAGAGGCCTCATGCCCCCTTCTCTGGCTCTGACAAGCATGGGAACAGGGTTCCTGTGTGCACCAAAGGTGGGGGGCCTTGCTTGGGGGCAGGCAGGGGCGTGAAGGGGGTGGGGCATAAGTTGCTACCGGAAACACCTTTGCACAGTTACTGCACACACACACACACACTCGCACACACGAGCCCCCTCCCCCATGGACACCCTCTCCTTAGACTAGGAGGTAAGGAGGAAGGGCAGAGGAAAGACGCAAAAAGTCGGCATAATCCCCTATCTTTCCTTTAGTCTGAGACTTGGGGCTCCCTACACACACCCCGTGGCCAACAAACCGACTCCCCTGTGCAGCTCCTCCCTCTGGCCGCCCTCCGGCTGCAGCACGAGCACCGGCGCTGCCCTGGGCCGCACGGTGCCGGCACAGGGGACTTCGGCTTCCCACGGGGGAGACGGGGAGCGCGGGGCTCGGGACGGCGCGGGGGTCACAGACACTGGTGGAGGCGGGCAGCGGCGGCGCGGCGCGGGGGCTGGTCCTGCAGAGGCCCCGGCTCGGCGGGCGGCAGCGAGGTGGCGGACGAGGCCCGCGCCTTGGTGGACTCCAGGCTGCTGAGCCCCGAGTCCTTGTTGTCGCCGCGCGGCCGCGCGCTCGCGGCCTCGGGCGGGCCCGCTCCGCCCGGCTCCTTCCACTCGTTGAAGTTGAGGTCGGTGAGCGGGCTCTGCACCACCACCGTGTGGCGCCGCCAGCTGCTCCGGCGCCGCCGCGTCTCGGGCGACAGCGGCCGCCTCAGCCGCACGGCCAGCATGTCGTCGGCGGTGCCCCGCAGGCGCAGGCGCAGCGCCTCCATGCGCGAGGGCCGCGAGCCGAGCGCCGCCGCGGGCCGCAGCGACTCCTGGCTGCTGGACGAGGCGGAGCCGCAGCCCGGCGGCTCGGGGGAGCGCGCGCCCGCCACGTCGCCGTCGGCGCGGCTGCGGGACAGGCGGCGGCGCGCCAGGGTGTCGCAGGGCATGAGGTGGTGCGAGCTGAAGGAGGGCCGGCGGCCCAGGCGGCCCCCGGGGCCCGCGCCCGCCTCCGTGTCCGTCTCCACGTGGCTCAGCTCGCTGCGCTCGTCGTCCGCCTCGTCCCCCGCGCCCGCCCGCCGGCCGCCGGCGCCCGAGCACACGCTGCGGTCCATGGTGGACAGGGTGGAGTAGCCCGAGACGATGGAGCGCGTGTCCGCGGCCGGCCGCTCCTCGGGCGCCGCCGGGGGGCTGAGGCGCCCGGGGGTCTGCGGCGCGGCGGGCCCTGGCGGCTGCTCCTCGGGAGGCTCCTGCGTCCCCGGCGGCCCCGCCGCGGCCTTGTGCGCCTCCTGCTCGGAGTCGTCGTCCGTGCTGCTGCCCAGCCCCCGCGCCTCCCGCCGCTTCTTCCGCTTGCGGTTGACCGCCGAGATGAAGGAGATCGCCAGCATCTCCCGCGCATAGGGCTCTTTCTTGGGGGTCCACGAACCCTGTGCGGGGAGACGGTGAGGGTGAGAAGGGGCTCGGCACCCTCCACATGTCCACTTTCCACACAGCACAGCGCCCAGTCATCCCGCCCAGGGACCATGCCAGCGCGCGCCCGGCCCCAACCTCCTCAGCCCCTCTAAGTCCTGCCTCCGCTCTCTCCTGGGAGCTGAGGGTCTCGCCTAGAGACTTCTCAGCTCCATATCCAACCCAGACAAATCCCCCTTTTTTGGGGGGGGGAAGGTCGGGTTTTCACTGCAGCTCAGGCCTGACCTGGAATTCACTATGTAGTCTCAGGGTGGCCTCGAACTCATGGCGATCGATCCTCCTACTTCTGCCTCCCAAGTGCTGGAATTAAAGGCGTGCGCCACCACGCCCAGCTTTTCCAGGTAAATCCTTTTGGAAGCCCTAGCTTCCAACACACCAGTCCCTAGCAGACAGTCTCTCTGGCCACAAGCACCTATCCTCCTCCCTCTCCATCCATCCCAGCCAGAAAGCCTGCCTTTCCACCTATGCAGTAAATGCAGCCTCCCTAGGACACCTGCCCAGTTCACTCCCTCTTTCCCACCTGTTAATCTCCAACTCCAGATCAATACAATTGCTGGCTCTGCTGCCCAAAGTGATGGTCTAGATGGAAGTGGTTTCTCCCAACCTGCAGCTGGGCTCCCTGACCTGCGCCAGCTTTCACTGCTTGATTCTGCATGCGTGTTTTGGTCGGCGCCTTCCACCAGGGGCTGGCAGAACCTCGCCTCCTGGACCTGATTTCCGTCCTCTCTGCCTCAAAGGGGAAGTTCCCATGACTCTGCCCATTTCTCTTTTTTGTGCATGTCTCTGGAAAAATGCTATTCCCAGACAGCACATCAAGCCTCCCTGTCCTAGACCAAACTCTCCTGAGTTCTAGACTCCTAACTGTGAATCCATCAGGATCTGATATCTGCTTGCAACCCCAAATCCACCCACAGAGAACCACGACGTCCCTCTCTACTTTGCCCCAAAGTGCCATTCGGGTCCTCCGTCTTAAGGTGGTCCCCATAGGCTCTCCGCCTCTACCCTTGCCCCATTCAGTCCCTCCCCCTGTACAGCACTGCTCAGAGGCTGCACTCTGGATTTCTTTGGGTTGCTTTTGAAGCAGGGTCTCACTGCAGCCCAGGCTGGCCTCAAACTCATGGTGATATACAGGTGTGTGCCACCATGCCCTGTAGAAGTAAGACTCTGATCCCTGCCTTGCTCAAGGCTTTCAGGACCTTTACATGCCCCCACCCCACCCCCAGCCTGTGCTCTGACCCCAACCCCAACCCCAACTTCAACACACTTTTCACTCTGCTAGAGACTGCCTTCCAACCCTTCGCTTGAAGCCATTTGTCACTTTGACATTTTTCTTTCTTTCTTTTTCTCTTGGTTTTTCGAGGCAGGGTCTTGCTTTAGCACAGACTGACCTGGAATTCACTATGTAGTCTCAGGGTCTTGAACTTTTGGCAATCCTCCTCCCTCTGCCTCCCGAGTGCTGAGATTAAAGGTGTGTGCCACCACGCCTGGCTTCACTTTGACATTCCTGGCAGCCCTTACTGTCTGGCTCATCCTATTTGCTGGATCATCTGATCAAACTACCATCTCATGCCAGCTGGTTCCAGTACACTGGGGTCAATGGTCTCTCCCAGGGAGTGCTGAGCCAGTAGGCTGACAAAAAGAACAAGGGGCAATCCAAGGGAGGCTGTAGGAATAGGGGGTCTGCGGCTAGCAGGAACAATGCAAGCAAGTGACAAGGAGCTTGGCCTCCCTGCCCTAGTGAGCCCGGATGGAGCTCCCTGCCACTGCCACAGGTTAAAAGGACTCTCGCACTTGGCTCCAGCAGCCTTGCTGTTGTTCAGGGCATACACTTGAACACTGGCAGGTAGATGGCCCATGCCGGAGTGCACTCACAGGAACCTGGCCAGTGCTGACCTGCCTAAGCAAAGTGAGTGCATTCAACGTACCAATGGTCAGCTAGCTTCACCCACTGCTACGGACTGAACTGCTCTCAAACTAACTCCCTAATGTGATAGTGTTTGGAGAGGGAGCCTCTGGGAGAAAATGAAGTTCCACTGAGGTTATGAGTGTGGGGCCCTAATGTTGGACTCTAATGTTGGAATTAATGCCCGTTCAACAAGAACTCAAAGAACACCCAATAGAGAAATCTACAATCCCCTCCTCAATTCTGAGCAGAGGGCCTCCTGGGGGGTTCCCCAGACTAATGCAGGAATGGGGCAAGCCCAGAATCTGGAGGTTCCTGGAGAGGCCTAAGTTCCATAGGCATGAGGCTTTAGGAGATGGTATGAAGCTCAGTAGCATGCCCACTGCAGACAGGTGTGGATGACTTCTGTCTGGTCTTTCCTGGGAATATGAGAGAACCAGGCCAACAGTTGTATTCTGAGGCCTCTACCTGCCCATGCGGCTCCTCAGCCTAGTCAGGAAATGAGCTTGGTTTTTTGTAATCCACTACCACTCAGTCCCAACCTGCTGTGTCTCATTCGCACAGAGCTGAAGCCCTCACCCACTTACTGAGAAAAAAGAAGTCAGCTGGGGGCACCCTGCTAGTTTTTACTAATGCTTCATGGCCATGCCTCCTCCCTCCTGATGTACCCTAGGGAGGTGTTTCTCCTGCCTGGTGGGGCTCAGGTTCCGGCTCTTCTCAGCCAAGCTTCCCTCTATCCACATGGCGCTGCATTTTTTTTTTCCTGGGAACATCTCTTCCTAGCCAGGCCCCTCATGTCTGTGCATGCTCTCTTCTCTTCCTCTAGGGCAGTTGGCCTGTGACCTCCAGAGTCTCCACCACACTGTGCCCCAAGCCCACACCCAGTTAGTCCTGCTTGCTCCAGTCCCAGATAAGCCTCCTGAGGCCAGGAGCCTTCTTCCTCACATTTTCAGTATGGATACTAGCACATAGGGGAGGTTTCTGTTAGCATGGCTAAATGAATAATTTAGATATCAGAGTAATGCTGGCCTCAATTTCTTCTGAAAGAGATTGTGGAGAATTGGTAATTTTTTTTTGATAATAGTGTTTAAAATAAGTATTTAAATGGTATTTTAATTTAGGCAATTAAATACCACTGATACACTAAGTTACATACCAGATGAGTATAGTTGTGGGTCAGTTAATAGTGGGAGTATATTCTGAAAAATACATCATGAAGTGGTTTTTTTACACAAACGTAACAGTATTAATCCACTGTATGCCTAGGATATCTAGGACCACCGTCATATACTTGGTCCACTGTGAACCAAAATGGTGTGCAGCACGTGACAGGCTTTAGAATCAGCATGAAAATAAATCTCTGGTCATGTGTATAAGGGATTTTCTAGATTAGATTAGTTGAGCTGGGAGGACCCACCCTAACTGTGGGTGGCACCATCTCATGGGCTGGGGTACTGGATTGTGTAAGGAGGAGGAAGCAAGCTGAACATTTATCATGCTGCTCTGCTTCTGCAGTGTTGGACTGAATGTGACCAGCTCCTGCCACCATGCCTTGCCCACCATGATGACTGTGACATGGAACTGTAAGCTGAAATAAGCCCTTCCTCCCTTCAACTGATTATATATATATATATATAATTTATGCATTTGGAAGAGAGAGACAGGTAGATAGAGAATGGGTGCACCAGGGCCTCTAGCCACTGCAAACAAACTACAGACCCATGTGTCACCTTGTACATCTAGTTCATGTGGGTTCTGCAGAATTGAACCTGGGTCCTTAGGCTTTGCCCCTTCAACTGATTGTTTTGTTTTATTTTTCAAGGTAGGGTTTCATTCTAGCTCAGGCTGACCTGGAATTCACTATGTAGTCTCAGGGTGGCCTTGAACTCATGGCGATCCTCCTACCTCTGCCTCCCAAGTGCTGGGATTAAAGGCATACACCACCACGCCTGGCTTCAACTGATTTTTGTCAGGTATTTGGTTTCAGCAACAAGAAGGTAACTGATACAATTTTTTTTTTTTTTTTTTTTGTTATTGTTCTTCATGGCAGGGTGTCGCTCTAGCCCAGGCTGACAGGAATTCACTATGTAGTCTCAGGCTGGCCTCAAACAGTGATCCTCAAAACCTCTGCCTTCCCAGTGATGGGATGAAAGGTGCGAGCCACCATGCCCAGCATAACTGATACAATTTGAAAAGATTAATTATTTAAAATTAAAATAAGGGGCTGGAGAGATGGCTTAGAGGTTAAGGTGCTTGCCTGCAAAGCCTAAGGACCCATGTTCGACTCTCCACATCCCACATAAGCCAGATGCACAAAGGTGAGGCAAGCACAAGGTTGCACATGCCCACTAGGTGGTACAAGCATCTGGAGTTCAACTGCAGTGGCTGAGGACCTGGCACACCAATTCTCTTTCTCTCTCTAAAATAAAAATAAAAACTAAGCCAGATGTGGATGTGGTGGTGCACACCTGTAATCCCATTCTGGAGGCGGAAGCACATATTGGGGCTACATAGAGAGACCCTGTCACAAAAATAAGTATTCCTGAAGTATTTGTTAGAAGTCACCATGAATCCATTGGGCTCTCTTTTGGAAGTTTTTTTTTAAAATATTATTTATTTATTTATATGAGAGAGAAGAGCGAGAGAAAATGTGCACACCCTGGTCTCCAGCCACTGCAAATGTGCCACCCTCTGCATCTGGCTTATGTGGGTCCCGGGGAATTAAACCGAGGTCCTTTGGCTTTGCAGGCAAACACCTTAACCACTAAGCCATTTCTCCAGCCCTGGAAGTTTTTTTTTTTAAACTTATGTATGTATAATGTGGCATGTGGTGTGTGCACATGTATGTGTAATGTAGTGTGTGGTGTGTGCATAGGTATGTACCCTTGAGGTGCCCCATATGATTGCCTGGGATGGGGGTCCCTTGCCTGCAAGCAGCTGGCGTGGAGGTTTGCACTTGGGTTGTCTCGGGCCCCCTCAGGCCCTCTTGCTTGCACAGGAAACACAATTGCTAACCCTTCTCTCTAGCCCCCTTTTGGAAGGTTTGTAATCAATTTCAGTGTACTCTTTTCTCCTCTCTTCTTCCTCCCACCTTTTTTTTTTTAAAGAGGCAAGGACTTATATAACTTAGGGTGGCCTCAAACTTGCTATGTGGTCAAGTCCAGCTTGATCCCTGTGTGTCCCCCATAGACTCAGGTGTTTTATTAAAGCTTATATCTTGGGTCTCCAGCTGCCTGGCTGGAGGAGGTGTCACTGGGGCATATCCTGGAGTCCAGCCCTAAGGTAGTCTACTGTAGTTCAGACTGGCCTTGAACTAGATACAGTGTTGAGGATAATGACCTTGAACTCCTGACCCTCCTGCCTCTACCTCACAAGTTCTGGGATTACAGCCATGGACCACCATGCCTGGCTCCAGCTTTTGGTTTTCTTGATTTTTCTAAACTGTTTTCAATTTCATTGACTTTTTTTTTTTTTTTTTTAGGTAGGGTCTCTAGCTCAGGCTGACCTGGAATTCATTATGCAGTCTCAGGGTGGCCTTGAATTCATGGCAATCCTCCTACCTCTGCCTCCCAAGTGTTGGGATTAAAGGCGTGTGTCACTACGCCCGGCTTGGTTTTGTTTTGAGGCAGGGTCTCACTATGTAACCCTGGCTGGCCTGGAACATGCTATGTAGCTCAGGCTGTCTCTGCCTCCAAAATGCATGCACTACCACACCCACCTTCTTCTAGAGACTTTGGACTATCACATCATATATACTTGTTATTCCCATTTTACAGACAAGAAAGTTTCAGGTCAGGAAAAAGTTATAGAATTCCCCTGAGGTCCCCAAACTACTGAGTGGCAGAGCCAGGACTCAAACCAGGACTGCTGCATCCCGAGCCTGTGCTTCTGACTATTTGCATCGCTCTGCCCCTCAACCACCCAACTCCAAGTTCAGACCTTCCTCTACACCAGACACCTTATCGAGCGAGCCCTGCCCAGGTGAGTAACTGCTCAGCTTCCCTCAGTATTTCCCACCTTCCTTCCCAAGGACCCTCAACTTTTCTCATCATCCAACTGCCATTCTTCAAACTCTTTGCACCAGGACCTGAAGTAGGCTGCTTGAATAGGGAGAAATTGTCTTCACACTTACCTTGGACTTGGCTGAACTACAGGTGGTGGAATCTGTTGGTGAGAGACAAAGAAAATGAAAATTAGATCAGGGCAAGAGAAGTCTGAGTCTTGTGAACACAATCCCCCTGCCTCAAAGATTCAGCAGTGAGGACTGTCTCCTCAAGCTCTAGAGATAGAGAGGGGTTCTGCTGGCATTTTCTGTGGGAAGGGTCTGAGCAGAAAATGATGTGAGCTGCTATTTCCTTTATAGGTAGGTAGGAAGCAGCATTAGGCTGTGGGCTACTGGGTCCTCGTTTGGCCAGGTTAAGGGTAGGGGACTTTTCCCTGGGTCTAGTTTCTCCCCCTTCCCCTTCCTGCCCTGTTACTCTGAAACAATGAAAAGAATAAGGCAGTATCAGATGCAGTCCATGAAAACCACACGGTGACACACAGCAAATCACAGATGTTCTGGAGCCATGGAGACCACGCTGTGCAGAGGTGAGTGCCTACATGGGCCCTTCCCCCACCCCCTCCCAAACCACAAGAAGCAAGGGTACCACACTGAATGACAAAGGAGCTGAGATGAAGTGGATGAGACACAGCGGGTACAGTGGGCTGGTGAGAGCCAACATCAACCTGCCCTCAAGGGGCTAGGTCCCCATTTAAAACTGGTCACAACCATCACATCTGTGGGATTAAAGTCCCACTCCTTAATATACCTAAGGTGGAGAAGGATCCAGATACAAGACCTGGCAGTGTCCTCTCCAAGGCCAGAGAGGGAGTAGGTTGGTCCAAAGGCCTCCTGGGGATCCGAGCAGGTGCAGTTAATCCACACTCTCTGGCAGGCAGGTTAGAGGCCCCTCCCCAGCCCCCTCCCCCTGCACATGGTGAGAAGAGCAAGATGGGCTGACCACACGCAACACACACAGGGCAGGCGGCAGCAGGTGATTAGAAGAGACGGGGCTCTTCTCTGCTTACTCTATCCCCCACATCTCACAATTAGGGATGCTTTTGTCTGGGACAAGAACTGAACATGCTGGGTGGGGGGGCAGTCACAGTGTGGGAGGAGCTAGTGGCTGGGACCAAGAAGGGGTGACCACTCATTTGCCCCTAAGCTCAGAACCGATCTTTGTTATAAGAGGCCTAGGGGATCCTGGAATAAGACTTCTGGGATAAATGACCAGGGCCTGAACTAAGGCAAGGGCTATCATTCTAGAAGAGACTCTGGAGGTGGTATCACTGCAGAGGCTGGTCCTCAAGCAAGCTTCCCTCATCTTGGAAAAGCTGCTAGGCCCTGCGCAGAAAGCTGGGGCTGGGAAGGGCAGTCAGTCAGATGGCCAGGTTTCTAGGCCAGGGGCTCTGGCTTCCCCATAAGAAGGGGGCACTGGAATAGGAGGGAATGGGTGGAGGCCGAGGGTCAGCTGTGGACCAGCGCTGGTTGTGGTTAGGGGAGGGTCCTCACTACTGCGGACATGCCTGCTGCTCAAGCCTGCCCCGCCGTCTTATAATCACCGGCTACTGTTAGTGACCGAGGCCGCGACACCACACTGTACCCTTTAAATCTCCAACAGGTCCGCTGGAGGAGGGAGGCGGGAGAAGAAGAGGGGAAGGTGGGATGGAGGAGGTGGGAGGAGAGCAGGAGGAAGGAGGGACAGGGTGCAAGGAGAAAAGGAAGAAAAATTAAAAAGAGAAATGCACCCAGGACACCGCCAGCCCGTGAGGAATTAAAGGCTCAGGAAAGAGACCGGCAAAGGAGGCAGGGCAAAGCCCTGCCCTGCCCAGACAGGAGGCCGCATGTGCCCGGAAAGGGAGAAGGCCCACCAAGGCCTGTCTCCAGATGTCAGCAACCTAGAGCCCCACAGGGTGGGGACAGGGACGCTGGACATCTGGCCAGGCATCTGGGACCCTCAGAAAGGCAGGTCCCAACCACCTTCCCCTTTCCCTCCCAGGACCCTGCACTCACCTGAGCCTGGATCACTGGGCGGCACGGTCCTGCCAATGTTGGGCAGGAGATACTCGATGTTGGGCACTGACTGTGGCTCCTTGTCATCCACAGGGGTCTGCAAACAGGAGGAGGGGTCAGCCAGATGGCTGGACTTCAGGCTTCTCAAAACCGGGTAGCCTAATGACAGGCTCATGTCTCCTCCCTGAGACTGGGCTCACCAGGACAGGGACTGTTTCAGTGTGTAGCCCTCTCAAGAGCAGGTCTTAGACATCTCTCAACACAGGACTGTTCTGTGCCTTCCCCAGTAGGATGAAATCCTGAAGGCTTTTTCAGCCAAAGACAGGGGCCTTATCTTTTCTATCACACTCCAGTCATTCCACAACCTTTACATAAGATTAGAGGGCAGAGGTGAGGGAGATGGCTCAGTGGGTAAGAGCTTGCTGTGTAAGCACGAGGACCCGAGATTGATCCCCAGCACCCACAAAACAGGCTGGGCATGGCCACACATGATTGTAACCCCAGTGCCACTGGGAGTGGAGATAAGAGAAATCAGTGAGGCTCCCTGGTCAGCCATTCTGGCCCTGGGTGGGACAGGGAATGTTGTGGAAGAGCAATAGAGGAGTACACCTAACACTCTCTTGTAGCCTCTGCACACATGTATGCAGGGCACATGCATCTGCACACACACGTGTACACACCACAAACACAGCACTACTACTAATAATAAACTAATAATTTAATAGAAGACTATATAATAATGGAAAGAATACTAATAAAAGGGCAGGGCCTGCCTGTGCTGCTAAACTGGGTTTCCTCAGAGCTCGATCTGTATTTCTCCCATCAAACAGGCTTGTGACGGGAAGGACCGAGTCTCCTCCACCAGACTGGAGGTGCTCCAGGGCAGGGATCCTTCCCGAATTACTCTTGCTGCCCACCTGCCCCTAGGACCAGAGCCCATGTCAGACCAGATCCCATCCCGCCACTCGCTCGTCACTTACTCTCTCTCCTTTGTCCTCGTCATCACTGAAGAACCAGTCTGACTGCAGAGGAGACAAAGAAGCGGTGACGTGAGTGGGGAGAGCCAAGAGAAGATGGAAAGACTTGGGCTCTCAACCTGTTGACCCAAGGATGAGCATCCTCTGAATGAGCCCCAAAATACTACAAGATACCCTTAGGAAGAGACAAGGTGAGAAGACCTCCACAAGGCAGGGGAACAGCTCTGAGTGGGCGAGGGTCCACAGACAGGTCACTTCCTGTCTTGCCTGTCCTGCACACTCCTGGGCAGCATCATGCTGCAGGAAAGGCCAGATGCACTGGTGAGAGAAAGGCAGGCATATGCGCGCCATCATCCCGGGCTTCACATTGGCAACTGGGGTGCCACACTCTATCCAGTGAAGGAAATATCTACAAACAGGTGTTAGAGGGTTCCCTCCACGAAGGGCAGGCACAAGTTTTGGGTATGGTGGCTCACACTTGACTCTTGGGACTTGGGAAGCTAAAGCTGAACAACTGGTACAATTTCAAGGCCAGCCTAGACTATACTGTGAACTCCAGGCCAGCCTGGGCTATACAGTAAGACCCTATGGAGGGAAGAGAAGAGAGAGGAGGGGAGGAAAAGAGGTGGTGTGAGAATGGACAGAAAAACAAAACAGAAACATCCAAGCAGGATAAAAGATAAAGTGAAAATTCCACTTTATTTTTTCCAAGGTAGGGTCTCATTGTAGCCCTGGGTGACCTGGGATTAACTATGTAGTCTCAGGGTGGCCTCGAACTCATGATGATCCTCCTACCTCTGCCTCCCAAGTGCTGGGATTAAAGGCGTGCAACACTACGCCTGGGAAACCTCATATTTAAATATATGTTGAGCAATTTGAGTGAGAATCATGAAGAATAAGTTTTCTCAGAGGAAAATTTGACTGGGGGGCTGGGAAAATGGCTCAACTGTTTAAAGGAGCTTGCACGCAAAGCCTGCAGGACCGGGTTCAAGTCCCAAGCAACCCATGTAAACTAGATACAAAACATAGTGCATCTGGTGTTTGTCTACAGCAGCAAGAACTCTTACAATTCAGACTGCTTACAAGTGACCAAACTACTTAGAACTTTTAGCAGATGCCAGAAGATAATGTGGTAACATTTTTTTGCATGTTGAAGGAATACTATTTTGAACCTAGCAGTTCATACCTTACGAAACTGCCATTTAAACCTAGGCATCGCAGGGCATGGTGGCACATGCCTTTAATCCCAGCACTTGGGAGGCAGAAGTAGGAGGATCATCATGAGTTTGAGGCCACCCTGAGACTACATAGTTAATCCCACGTCACCCAGGGCTACAGTGAGACCCTACCTTGAAAACACACACACACACACACACACACACAAAACGTAAGCATGGAGGCTGGGAGATGGCTCAGTTGTTAAAGGTACTTGCTTGCATAGCCTGCCAGCCTAGGTTCAACTCCCCAATACCCATATAAGGCCAGATGCACAAAGCAGTGTATACATCTGGATTCATCTGCACTGGCATGAGGTTCTGGTTGTGCCTGTTCTCTCTCTCCTTGCAAATAAATAAATTTAAGCATGAAGGTGGTGTGGTAGCTTGTGATTGTAATCACAGACAGAGGCAGGAGGATCACCCATAAGTAAGTTGAGGCCAGCCTAGTGAGTTCCAGGCCAGGCAGGGCTTCAAATTTTGACCCTATCTCAAGAAAATAAATACAGGAACAAACATATAAATCAATAAAGTTAAGCATGACATAAAGCTATTCTAAGTCATCAGAAAGTTTACTACACAGACTCTCTTAACTAAATGCTTAAACAAATTAAAGAAATAAATGATCAACGAAACACACAAAATAGAGCAAAAATGTATAGCAGGGCTTGGTAGCACATGCTTTTAATGCCAGTACTAATAGGTAGAGTTAGGAGGATCACTGTGAGTTCAAGGCCAGCCTGGGACTACAGAGTGAGTTCCAGGTCATCCTGAGCTGTGAGGTAGTGAGACCCTACCTTGAAAAAAAAGAAAAAATAGAATGTATAATTGTATATCCAGAAAACAAAGTTTGGGCTGGGGATGTAGATCAGTTAGCAGCTGCTTGCTTAGCATGACAAAGGCCCCGGGTTTGACCACCAGCACCACATAAAGAAGGTGTGGGCCACACACCTGTAATCCCGCACTCTGGCGTTGAAGGCAAGAGGATCCGACATTTAAGGTCAGGCTGGGCGATGGCTCAGTGGTTAAAGCACTTGCTGGGGAAGTGTGAGTAGGTGAGTTTGGATCTATAAGTCATGAAAATCCTAAGGGTAGCTGAGCTTCTGTAACTTCAGCATGCCAACAGCGAGATGGGAGGCAGAGACAGGAGGACCCCCGGAAGTTCATGGGCCAGAACACGATGGTGAACAACCAGAGACAATATGGAAGGCGAGGACTGACACAGGAGGTTGTCCTCTGATCGCCACATCTATGTCATGGCACATGACCACGCACGCACGCACCTCCCCCCTGAAAAAAGTTCAAAATCCTTCTCTTCTACCTACAATAGTGAGTTTGAGGCCAGCTTGGGGTACAGACCTTGCTTAAAAAGGGAGAGAGAGGTGAGGGAGGGAAGAAGAAAGAAAAAATTTAACCTATCCTAAAGAAGACAGAATAGACAAATTAAAATTTCAGATTGCAGGAATAAGTCCCAGTGGTGTAGAAATTACAATAACATAAATGAGCTGCACTCACTGATCAAAGGTAGAGATGAAGATTCTATTTTTGTTGTGGTGGGGGTTGTATTCGAGAAAGTATCTCAGCACACAGCACTGGCTGGCCTGGCCTACAACGTGTAGTGATCCTGCTGCCTGTGTCCTGACTGCTGGGGCCATAGGTGTGTGCTAACATAACCAGCAGAGATTACATTTTTCAAATTTAAAAATGTAGTCTAGGGCTGGAGGAATGGCTTAGAAGTTAAGGCTCTTGGCTGTGAAACCTAAGGACTAAGGTTCTATTCCCTAATATCCACATAAACCAGATGCACAAGGTGGCACATGCATCTGGAGTTCGTCTGCAGTGGCTGGAGGCCTTGGCACACCCATTCTCTCTCTCTCTCTTCTGCCTCTTCCTTTCTCAAATAAATAAATATTTAAAAAATAATTTAAAAAATGTAGTCGACATGAGGCACAGAAAGACACAGAAAGCAGCAGGAAAAGTGAGAGGAATGACAGCGGAGTGTGGTGGTGTATTATACTAACCCAGCACTGAGGAGGCAGGGGGATTGGAGCAAATTCAAGGCCAGCCTGTGTTACATATAAATAGCAAGTTCCAGGCTGGCCAGGGCTACATAGTGGGATCTGGGAGATGACTCTGTGATTAAAGACACTTGCTTGCAAAGCCTGTTGGCCTGGGTTCAAATCCCCAGGACCCATGTTAAAGCCAGATGCACAAAGGGGTACATGCGTCTGGAGTTTGTTTACAATGGCAGGAGGCCCTGGTGTGCCCATTCTCTCTTTTTCTCCACTTGCAACAGATAAATAAAATATTGTTTTAGAAAAGATTGTGGAGCCGGATGTGGTGGCGCATGCCTTTAATCCCAACACTGGGGAGGCAGAGGTAAGAGGATCACCATGATTCTAGGCTACTCTGAGACTACATACTGAATTTCAGGTCAGCCTGAACTAGAGTGAGAAGACCCTACCTCGAAAAAAACAAAAAATTTTAAAAAATAAATAAGTAAACAAGAAAGACTGTGGAGCAGCTGGAACTCTCACTGATCACATGATGCAAATGGTACAGCCATTTTAGAACACCTTTGGAGGTTTCTTATAAAACTAAATGCTCTTCCCATACGACCAGCAGTTGTGCTTGTGGGTACTAGCCCAAAGCTTGGAAGCAACTAGGATGTCTGCTGTGGTGTGGACGAGTGTCCCTCGAAGGCTAAGTCTCCCGGTGGCACTACTGGAAGGCAGGGATCTTATGGGATAGGGCTTCATGGGAGCTCCTTAGATCCCTGGAGGTGCACCCCTGAAGGGTACTGTGAGATCACCCTACCTCTCTCTTTGCTTGGCTGATGAGGTGAGAAGTTTTGCTCTCCATGCTACAGCTAAGATGTGCCACCTTTCCAGAGGCCAAAAGCAATAAAGCCACTTAACCATGGAACCTTCAGAACTAACAGCCAAAATAAACCTTTTCTCGTGACAAGTTAACTCTCTCAGATATTTCATTACAATGACAGAATACTGACAATACACACTCTTCAGGCGAAAGGTAAATAAGTCACAGTACATCTAGACAATGGGACATTATTCAGTACTTGAAAGAAATGAGTGACTAGCTAGATGTGGTACATGTCTGTAATGCCGGCACTCGAGAAAAAGTGGGGCTGGGGAGATGGCTCAGTGTCTGAAGGTGCAAAGCCTGTCAGCCCCCACATAAAGCCAAGTGGGCAATCCTTTGCAGCAGCGAGAATCTAGAGCATGCACACATGCACACACACATTAATTAATTAGTATTTTTGTTTGATTTATTTTGGTTATTCACGCCTTTAACCCCAGCACTCGGTAGGCAGAGGTAGGAGGATTGCCATGAGTTTGAGGACACCCTGAGACTACATAGTGAATTCCAGGTCAGCCTGGACTAGAGTGAGATCCTACCTCAGAAAAAAAAAGAGAGAGAGAGAGACAGACAGACAGAGGGAGGAGAGAATCACCAAAATTTCAAGGGCAGCCTGGTCTGCAGACTGAATTCCAACTAAGTCAGGATACATAGAAAGACTGTCTCAAAATTCAAAACAAGCCGGGCTTGGTGGTGCATGCCTTTAATCTCAGCACTTGGGAGGCAGGTTAGGAGGACTGCCGCAAATTCAAGGTCACACTGAGACTACATAGTGAATTTCAGGTCAGCCTGGGCCAGAATGAGACCCTAACTCGAAAACCAAAAAACAAACAACAATAAAAAAATCAAAACAAAAAGAAATGAACTATTAAGCTATGCAAAGACATGGAGGTAACTGCAATGCATAATACTAGCTGATTCTACATTACAAATGTACATATCACATGACTCCAACTACCTGGCAATCTGGAAAAGGTAAAAGCTATGCAGAGCATCAGTGGTTGTGAAGGGAAAGGAACAGGCAAAGCCGGGGGACTTTAGGGCAGTGAAATCCTTTCTATGAAACTATAACGGAGACCACATGCCATTGTACTTTTGTTCAAGCCCACAGAACGTACAAGATGGAACCCAAATGTCAACTATGAAGTTTGGTAGGTGATTATGACGTTGAGCTCTGTGAGGTAGTCTTGTGGTGCTGGGGACGGAAGCTAGTGTTGTCAGTCTAGGCAAATGCTCTACCACTGAGTTACACTGCAGCCCCAGGTGACCATGGTATGACCAGTGTAAGTTCCCTGCTTCTGACAGAGGCGCCACTCTGAAGGGAGTGGGGGTTGGTTAATAGTGATGTCAAAGACTAGAGCGAGACCTTAACTAAAAAAAAAAAAATTAATTTAGGGGCTGGAGAGATGGCTCAGATGTTAAAGGTACTTGCTTGCAATGCCTGACAACCTGGGTTCGATTCCCCAGTGCCCACAGAAAGCCGGATGCACAAGGTGGCACATGTGTCTGGGGCCCATGTGATTGTCTTTCTTCCTCCTCTCTATATAGTATTTCTCTAAGTATCTTCTGCAGTGCTGTCTTGGTGGTTGTGAACTACCTTTTGCTACTCTTTATGCTTCTCTTGAAATGTTTTATTTCTCTATCATTTATTTATTTATTTATTTATTTATTATTTGGTTTTTCGAGGTAGGGTCTTGCTTTAGCCCAGGCTGACCTGGAATTCACTAAGTTGTCTCAGGGTGGCCTTGAACTCACAGCGATCCTCCTCACTCAGCCTCCCAAGTGCTGGTTAAAGGCATGTGCCACCATGCCTTGCTTATTTATTTATTTAACGAGTGACAGAGACAGAGATACAGAGAGAATTAGAGAGATTATGGGCATGCCAGGGCCTTCTGCCACTGCAAACAAACAACAGATGCATGTGCCACTTTGTGCATCTGGCTTTATGTGGATAATGGGGAACTGAATCCTGTCTATTTTAATGGAGATTTGCTGCATATAGTGCTTGGAAGGCTCAGGTACGGGAATCACCACAAGGCCACCTGGGAACTACATGATGAATTCCAGGTCAGCCTGGACTAGAACAAGACCCTACCTCAAAAAAAAAAAAACAAAATAAATAAATAAATAAAATAAGCCAGGTGTGTTGGCACATGCCTTTGATCCCAGCACTTGGGAAGCAGAGGTAATAGTATCACTGTGAGTTCGAGGCCACTGTGAGACTACATAGTGAATTCCAGGTCAGCCTGGACGAGAACGAGACCCCACAGTAATAAACTAAAATAAATAAATAAATTTTTTAAAAAGCAAACAAACAAAAACCCAAGAAACAGTATTAAAAGCTGTAAAGGAGGGCTGGAGAGATGGCTTAGTGGTTAAGTGCTTGCCTGTGAAACCTAAGGACCCTGGTTCAGGGCTCGATTCCCCAGGACCCACGTTAGCCAGATGCACAAGGGGGCACATGCATCTGGAGTGCATTTGCCGTGGCTGGAGGCCCTGGCGCGCCCATTCTCTCTCTCTCTCTCTCTCTCTTTCTGTCTCTATCACTTTCAAGTAAATAAATAAAAATGAACCAAAAAAATTTTTTTAAAAAGCTGTAAAGGAAAAATGATCATCTAAAATGACAAACATATCAGAATAACATCATATCTTTTAGCAAAACCAAAAGCCAGCAAAACTGGAAGAAAATATTTCCAGTCTTGAAAATAAGTAACTGCCAATCAAATAAATAAATAAAAATATTTTTAAAAATTAAGTTAAAAAAATATAAAAGTTAGCCAGGCTTGGTGGTGCATGTCTTTAATCCCAGCACTTGGGAGGCTAAGGTAGGAAGATCGCCATGAGTTCAAGGCCCAGGTCAGCCTGGGCTAGAGTCAGACTTTACCTCAAAAAACCAGACATAGGGGGCTGGAGAGATGGCTTAGCGGTTAAGACTGCGCAGCTAAGGACCCAGATTTGATTCTCCAGGTCCCACATAAACCAGATGCACATGGTGGTATATGTGTCTGGAGTTCATTTGCACTGGCTAGAGGCCCTGTCATGCCCATTCTCTCTCTCTGTAATAAATAAATAAATAAATAAATATAAATTTAAAAATAAAAAAACAGATATATACAAGAAACACCTGTAGCTATAAAAGGCATTTGAAATATAATAATGATATAAAATACAGACAATATATTTCAAGAAAAATGACAAAACTGACACAAAGGAAAACAAAAAAATAAGACTAAAACCCACTCATATCACTGAGATGATCACTGAGCTCTCACCACCAAAACATCTCAGGTCATCTCATTTTATATTTTCCTCCAACATTCTAAGGAACATATAAACATACTTGTAATGATAATTACAAATTGTTCTAAAATGTGGAAAAGCAGCGAAAACTACCAAATACAGTAGTGGAGGGAGGTGAAACAGGGCCTCCCAATGTTGCTTAGGCTGTTCTAAAACTATGAAGTCCAGACTGGCCCTGAACCACAGCTCCGCCCACTCAGCCTCCAGAGTAGCTGGGATTATAGGCCTCTGCCACCAGGCCTGGTTTGGACCTCTTCCTTCCTTCCTTCCTTCCTTCCTTCCTTCCTTCCTTCCTTCCTTCCTTCCTTCCTTCCTTCCTTTCTTTCCTTTTTTTTGGTTGTTGTTGTTGTTTTGTTTTGTTTTTCGAGGTAGGGTCTCACTCTAGCCCAGGCTGACCTGGAATTCACTATGTAGTCTCAGGGTGGCCTCAAACTCATGGTGATCCTCCTACCTCTGCCTCCCCAGTGCTGGGATTAAAGGTGTGTTCCACACCTGACTCCATTTTCTTTTTAAAAATATTTTTATTATTTTTATGTGAGACAGAAAGAGAAGGAGAGAGAAAGAGATACAGAGAGAATGGGCACACCAAGGCCTCTAGCCAATGCAAATGAACTTCAGACTCATGTGCCACCTCATGCATCTGGCTTACGTGAGACCTGGAGAATCAAACCTGGGTCCTCAGGCTTTGCAGGCAAGTACCTTAACTGCAAAGTCATCTCTCCAGCCCTTTCCTTTTCATTTTCTTTCTTTTCTTTTTTTTTGATTAAAAATTTTTTTTTGTTTATTTATTTGACAGCGACAGACAGAAAAAGAGGCAGAGAGAGAGAGAGAGAAAATGGGTGCGCCAGGGCCTCCAGACACTGCAAACCAACTCCAGATGTGTGCGCCCCCTTGTGCATCTGGCTAACGTGGGTCCTGGGGAATCGAGCCTTGAACTGGGGTCCGTAGGCTTCACAGGCAACCGCTTAACTGCTAAGCCATCTCTCTAGCCGTTTGTTTGTTTTTTTAAGGTAGGGTCTCACTCTGCCCCAGACTGACCTGGAATTCCCTATGTGTTCTTAGGGTGGCCTTGAACTCATGGTGATCCTCCTACCTCTGCCTCCCGAGTGCTGGTATTACAGGCGTGCATAACCATGCCTAGCTTTTCTTCTTTTTTAATTTTTTTAATTTATTTTTATTTGAGATAGAGAGAGGGAGAGAGAGAGAGAGACAATAGGCCATTTTCAATTGGCACAAGTGGGTAGGTGGCCATCATCTAGGGGTAGAGGCCAGAGACAGTATCCAACAGCACACAGGACAACCCTGCAGCGAAGTGTCTAGGCCGGGGTGTAGCCCAGTGGAAAAACACTTGCCTCACATATGTATACAAGGCCCTGGGTTCCATTCCCAGCACACAAAAGAAAAAATAAACGGGCTGGTCCTTGAGGTTACTGGTGCTGAGGTTCAAAAGCAACAGTGTCACGTGCTTTTTGAGGAAATGACTCAATCCCTTGCAGCGGGGCTTTGCTTTCCAGCTAACGTGAAGCTGCACGGGGACCTCCACGGGACACCTGGCTCCGCGCCTCCCCGCACTACACCAGCCATCTTGCCTGCAACCTCGTTCTCACCCTCAACCACACGAAGTCTGCTCTAGATAAGCTCTGCTGCTGCAGGCTTCTCTGGAGGACAAGGGGCCCTAGACAAAAGCCATGCTGGCTGAAATCCAGGAGGGGTTGGTGTTATCTACTAATTTCTGTGGTCACTGTCTGGCCAGAGCTGAGACAAGGTCAGCTTAGTCTCTCTGTAGCCCAGTCACTGCTTGGGCGCTGCAGCTCCTGCAGAGCCCTTGGACCAGGCCAACCCCGCATCCTGTGTGAGCAGAGGATCGAGCCCATTCCCTTCACAACTATCCAGGGCAGAAGGTGAAGAATAGAAGGTCATGAGCTCAGTTGCTTCCCAGCAATGAATCCCCGGGTGGAAAAGCCAGGCCTGACATATCATCAATTAGCAGGTAACTCGTTTGCTGAATCACCGCTCCCTCTACAAACACCGGGCGCTCACCATATGCCAGCACTAGGCTGGGTGCTCACAGAGGTGGCCCTGGCCTGCCCAGTAAAGTCTGGGGAACAGGTTGATATGCTTTGGGCCTTCTTTCTCCCTGAAGGCTGCTATTTCTGACACATCAGCTGATCATAGGCCCCAGGCTTCCAGAAGCTTCTCCACAAGGCCAGATGCTTTCTTTCTGCACTACTGGTCCCTACAGAACACCCTGTCGGAGCTCCCAGGGTCCCTGTTTCACAGGAGATGAACTCTCCCAGGCCCCATGGGGATTCTGCCTTGTTCCCTTGCCGCTGCCAGCTGGGGCTCCGGAGTCAGTCCTGGCCCTGCTATAGGTGGAGAGTGGGGCACAGACTTTGGACACACACACCTTGGTTAAAATCCTGGGGCTGCCATTTATAAGCTGTGAGACCTTCGGAGAATCATGGTCTCTCTGAACCCCAGTTTCCTTATCTGTTAAGTGGAGCTAAGATCTGGCTTTTTCTCCCTTCGGTGTCTGAGGAGGGAGGGCTGCAGCTCTCTTCCTCTGACCAGCTGTACCTTAGCCTCCTGGCAGCAGGGGGTCGTGGCCCACGGCAACAAGATGAAATGGGAATATCCTACCTTTGACTTTGGAAGATGGAGGCCTTCATTGCCCTCTGCTGGCCACTCTAGGTTCCCACCCTTGGCGGAGTCAAAAGGGAAGTAAAATAGCCCAACACCACAGTGCCAAGCAGGATCCAGCCACTGCTCGTGGCCTGTCCCATTTGAGCCCCTTGGTCCTAGGGCTTGTGGGGCTGAGGGAAAATGGTACCAGAGCTCAGGTCTCCTGAAGCCCAAGACAGACCTAAGTACCTAGATGTGCAGGATGCCTCTCCTGGGGCAGTCTGCTGAGAGCCCCGTGTGTTCACCATTTCTAGCCTCTGGGCCCACAGTACCACTCCTGTCTCTTCCCCCTGGTTTTCTTGCCAATCTTCGAAGCACAGGGCCTCCAGGTTCCCCAGAAGGATGGGCATTCTCAGATGCATGACTGTTCTGCCTGGACAGCAGCTGGCTGCTGCAGATGGTGTCCCCAAGCACACAGGGGCACCCAGGCAGAGCAGGAGTGGAGCTGAGCCTGGTCCCTGGTTTCCAGAGTGCACCCATATGAGCATGCACGTGTGTGTACACACACACACACACACACACACACACACTTACGTGCTGTATCAGGGTCTCCACGATCTTGTAGCGGTCAGGCATGTGGGTCACCATGTCTGTCATATTGTCCTCAGATGTTCTCACCAATGTCGGCCCGAATACCAGGGCCAGATTTCGAGGTTCCATCTGGGTTGGGAGAGGCAATAGACCAGGGTCAGTGTTCTGAATGTGACCTCTAGTTTCTTCCACTCCTCCTCCAGGTCCCTGACACTAACTCTAATTGTCCCTCAGCTTAGGGGCCAGATGTTTCCTCAAATGGGCACTGAGGGGCTTGGCAAGTACAGCACAGGCCAGATTTTAGCCTCTTATTCCTAGGCCTGGCACCCATGAGCACTGCTTAACATACACACCATATAGGGTAACCCTAAGTGGCTAGTACTAGCAGTGGCGAGCCTGGAGTGGGAGCCACATTAGAGGTTCAAAGGGTATTTTAGAATTAGGAGAAATCCTAGCCAGGTGCGGTGGCATGCTCTTAATCCCAGCACTCGGGAAGCAGAGGTAGGAGGATCGCTGTGAGTTTGAGGTAATGCTAAGGCTACATAGTCAATTCCAGGTCAGCCTGGGCTAGTGAAACCATACCTGGAAAGACCATTAAAAAGCGGGGCGCGGGGGGAGGGGTGCTGGAGAGATGGCTTAGCGATTGCAGTGTTTGCCCGCAAAGCCAAAGGATCCCAGACGCACAAGGGGGCGCATGCATCTGGAGTTTGTTTGCAGTGGCTAAAGGCCCATTCTGGCTGGTCCATTCTCTCTCTCTCTCTCCCATTCTCTCTCCACCACCCTCTTTCTCTCTATTAAATAAATAAATAAATTTTTTTAAAAAGGTGGGGGGGAAGAAATACTATCTTCCCCACTGAAGAAACAAAAGATGAAAGGAATTAGACTAGAAATATGTAATGCAAGGGATCTGAGCTGATCAAAGGCTACATCTCATCCCACACAAGGAACTGTGGCTCTCAGCCTCTGGATGACCCCTGTATGGACAGTGTGGGGACAGAATGGCCTTTGGAGCAGGGCAGACCTACAGGGGCTCAAAGCGTGCTGAGGAAGCTCTGCTCACAGTGTACGTGGTTTCCTTTCCCAGACTCCAAGCTACGGTCCCACATACCTTGTTTTTCTCAGAGTGATCAGCAATGGTCTTGAGATGGCCCACAAGGAATTTGAGCGTTTCATAGTAGTGTCCTGGGAGATCCCGGATCTAGACAGACAAGGGGAGGCTATGATGGTCTGTCCTACCCAGACTCTACCATGCCCCAAAGGGACTCCCACAGCTCCAGAGGTTTCAATGAAACTGGATCCCACCCTCCAAATCCCTTCCTTGGTAAAGCTAGGGAAAGTGAGGCCATGATTGGAGAAGGGCTGCTCCAAGGCCACAGAGGGAATGGGCACTAGACTCCCTGCTCCTGCCTGAGAGCACCCCCATCCTCACCAATTTCCGCAATGTTTTCATCCTCTCCCTCGAGTCTTCAATGCGATTGGCCTCAATGAAGTCGTTGTATTTGTCTAGAAGACAGGGAAGGCTCTTCAGAGGTGGGGGGCAGTCCTTTTCCACTAGCAGGTGGAAAAGGGGGGCCTGCTCCAGTCTGGGAAACCATGAGCTTGGGCTTGTGTGGCCACGTCCACTGCAGTGGCTCGGGTAGGAGCCTGACCTGAGCAGCCCAGAGGTATTTGTGTGGAAAGAAGTAAGTGTGCTGGGCTGGAGTGGAGCTCCACAGTACAGTCCACAGGTAGCATGTGCAGGCCCTGGGAGTCATCCTTAGCACCCCCAAAATACAAAACAACATAAAGTCCATCCACATGAGCCTTGTATACGGACAGACAAGAATATGGCTTAAAGGAGAATGATGTGGGAGGGAGGATTTGCCCCCAGATCCTGAAGCCAACAGAGAACTGAGCTGACCAGGCCAGGAAGACCCTGGAAAAGGATGGAGGCATCTTAAGTGTCCCTAGGATAAATATAGGGGGGGGGACACCCATTTCTATCTAACATGATACACAAATTTTAAGACAGAGCCCAATATATAAAAGATCACAGGCAAGCAAGACATGTCAGCTCATGCCTATAATTCCAGCACACTCATGGGGCTAAGCCAGGTGAACTGCCTCACATTGCAGACCAACCTGGAGTAGAATAAGATACTTCCTCAAAAAAAAAAAAGAAAAAGAAAATGAAAAAAGAAACTTTTGGGGAGATGGATTAGCAGTTAAAGGCACTTGCTTGCAAAGCCTACTGGCTGCCAGCCTGAGTTTAATTCCCTAGTACCAATGTAAAGCCAGATGCACAAAGTGGCACATGCATCTGGAGTTCATTTTCAGTACACACACACACACACACACACACACGGCATACATGCACCCCCTCTCTTGATTTTGTTTTGTTTTTTTCAAGGTAGGGTCTCACTCTAGTTCAGGCTGGCCTGGAATTCACTGGGTAGTCTCAGGGTGGCCTTGAACTCTTGGCAATCCTTCTACCACTGCCTTCCGAGTGCTGGGATTAAAGGTGTACACCACCACACCTGGCTTCTCTCTCGATATTTTTATAATCATTATGCCAAATCCATTAAGATTAAAAATTTAGGCTGGGAAGATAGCTCAGTAGTTAAAGGTGCTTGCTTGCAAACCCTGCCAGCCCAGGTTCAATTCCCTATACCCATGTAAAGCCAGAAGTGGGCTGGAGAGATGGCTTAGCGGTTAGGCGCTTGCCTGTGAAGCCTAAGGACCCTGGTTCGAGGCTCAATTCCCCAGGACCCACGTTAGCCAGATGCACAAGGGGGCGCACGCATCTGGAGTTCGTTTACAGAGGCTGGAAGCTCTGGCGCGCCCATTCTCTCTCTCTCTCTCTCTCTCTCTCTCTGCCTCCTTCTCTCTGTTGCTCTCAAATGAATAAACAAATAAACAAAAAAAAAAATTAAAGCCAGAAGTACAAAATGGCATATGCTTCTGGAGTTCATTTGTAGTGGCCAGAGCCTCTGCATACCCATTCTCTCCCACCTCCTCTCTGCTTGCAAATAAGTTTAAAAAAAATTTTTTTTTAAGATTAACAGTCTGAGCATTGAAAAGAAATTGGCTTTGATTATAAAGCTTGTTGTAGTAGTGCACACCTATAATCCCAGCACCTGGAGGCTGAGGCAGGAGGATCACGAGTTTGAAGCCACCCTGGGCTATAGAACAAGACCCTGTGTCCAAAAAAAGGAATGTAAGACAAAAATGTAAGACCAGAGCAAATATTTGTAGACCAACAAAGGGTTAATGTCTGTGCTACACAAAGAATTTGTTAATCCCAGCAAAGGCAGAGGTAGGACGATCTCTGTGAGTTCGAGACCATCCTGAGACTACACAGTGAATCTAGGTCGGCCTGAGCTAGAGTGAAACCTACCTCCGGGGGGGGGGGTGGTAATATTCTCACAACTCAGTAGCAAAAAAGATGACCCAACAGAAAAATAAGCAATTGCTTGTTTTTGGAAAAAGTCAATAAACTAATGAAAAGAGACTTAATCTCCCTAGTAATGAGGGGAAAGAAATGACAACGATAATGAAATGTGTTTCCTCTATTGATCAACAAAAGTTTAAAATAGGGCTGGAGAGATGGCTTAGCCATTAAGGCATTTGCCTGCAAAGCCAAAGAATTCAGGCTCAATTCCCCAGGACCCATGTAAGCCAGATGGACAAGGTGGTACATGCTTCTGGAGTTCGTGTGCAGCGGCAGAAGGCCCTGGCGTGTCCATTTTCTCATCTCTTTCTCTCTCTCTCTCTCTCAAATAAATAAATAAATAAATAAATATTTATAAAAGTTTAAAATGTTAATAACAAGGCTGTGACTGTAGCCCAGTGGTAGAGTACTTGCTTAGCATGCACAAAAGTCCTAGGTGTGATCCCCAACACTACAAGAAAAAAACAAGCCTAGCATGGTGGTGCAGGCCTATGATTCCAACTCCTTGGGAGGCAAAGGTAGGAATAATATTATAAAGTCAAAACTAGCCTGGGCAACTTAGTGAGACTCTCTCAAAATGAAACTAAAAATGGCTGGTAGCGGGCTGGGGAGATGGCCTAATGGCCAAAGGCACTGGCTTGCAAAGTCTGCTGGCCCAGGCTCGATTACCCGAGCACCCACGCAAAACCAGACACACAAAGCAGTGCATGCATCTGCATTTCATTTGCAGCAGCAAGATGCCCTGTGCCCCACACCCATTCACACACACATATACACATCTCTCTCTCTCTCTCATAAATAAGTAAAAATATTTTTAAGCCAAAAAAAAAAAAAAAAAAGGAAAAGAAAAGAAAACCAAAGGATATGGGAGAAGCACTCCCTTGTGCTAGTGAGGAATTATAAACTCAGGCCTCCTCACAGTTGCTGAGTGAGACGCTGACGAGCCAGTCTCCATCTGAGTCTACCTAGAGAGCAGAGACCCAAAGACGGGTTCAAGGCAAGTCACGTGGGGTCTGAAAGTGATCTCAACAGCCAGCAGCAGAGGAGGGACTAGAGCAAGCACAGGCTCCTCAGACCATACAATGCGATGTGGCTGATTTAAAAGAAGGATGAAGTAAGCTCTCTGTAGTGACACAAATGAACCACAAAGTTACAGCCCTGCTATTATTTGTTTGTTTTTTTAAGTTTTATTTATTTATTTGAGAGAATCAGAGAGAGACAGAGGCAGACAGACAGAGAGAATGGGCGCGCCAGGGCCACCAACCAATTGCAAACGAACTCCACACGCTTGCGCCACTTTGTGCATGGGGCTTACATGGGTCCTGGGGAATCAAACCTGGGTCCTTTGGCTTTGCAGGCAAATGCCTTAACTGCTAAGCCATCCCTCCAGCCCCAGCTGGAGAACAACAGTGTACCAGCAGCCCACTCACACTGGCTCTGAAAAGACTACTGGAAGGTCCTCCTTCCCACCACTCACCAGCACATCACTGAATTTGCTCAACTCCATCCCCAGGTATATACTGGTATCTTACTCACATGCATGAAGGTCACGAAGGAAAGATAATAATTAGCTTTTTTTGTCTGTTTGCTTGCTGTTGGTTTTGTTTGTTTATTTTTGTTTTTGAGGCAGGGTCTCACTTTGGCCAAGGAGAACTTGGAATTCACTCTGTAGCCCAGGCTGGCTTTAAACTCATGGCAATCCTCCTGAAGTAGCCTCCTGAGTGCGTGAGCCAACACCCCCAGCTTGTTATTCTGTCTGTGAGAGGAGGTTTCGCTTCGCAGCCTAGGCTGGCCTGCAACTCTCTGTGTAGCTGAGGCTGGCTTCAAACTCACTGTTTTCCTGCCTCCGATTACAAGCATGTGCTGCCTCACTCAGCTCCACAAACTGTTGATAGGCAGTTGAGCACACAGGAAGAGCTAAGCTTTGGGGCCAGAAGCCCGCGGCCTGGATGACCTTGGCGTCTAGCTACCTCTCTAGACCCCTGTGACCCTGCTCAGGGAGCTGCTGTAAGACCAGCGTGCTTGGCTCACAGCAAATGCTCAGGAAGTGCAGTAGTGACCTTGGGCAAGGAGGCAGAGTGACAGGATCTATGCTTCTATTTGAGGCATAGCTGTACTGGCTCAATGTTTTGCACACACACACATTTCTGTTGTACTTTTAAAAATAACAACAGGGAAGCCAGGCGTGGTGGCACATGCTTTCAATCCCAGCACTCGAGAGGCAGAGGTAGGAGGATCGCCATGAGTTCGATGCCACCCTGAGACTCATAGTGAATTCCAGGTCAGTCTGGGTTAGTGAGACCCTACCTCGAAAAACCAAAATAAATAAATTAATTAATTAAATTAAATTAAAAAAATAAATAAGACCAACAATCTGGATGAGAGAGCAGGCAGGGGGGTGGTGTGGACATTGTGTCCCTTCCTCTCACCTCCCACTTCTCAGTACTCACCATCAGTAAAGAGGGGCTCAGGCAGCTTTCGGAAGAAGGACTTGAGCAAGCTGCTGATCACATTGAGGTCCTGCCAGCGCTGAGGAGGGACAGAGATGTAAGGCCACAGCAGGTCCACCCCAAGTGCCCCAGCTCCTTCACCCCCAGCTGCAGGTGCCCAGGCAGTCATGACAGTCCAGAGCAAACACCTGGCCCCAGGGGCCCAGCATTGCCTAACACGGAAAGCATAAGGGACCTGTGTGGGCCAGGTATTGTAGGAGGCAGCAGTGAGGGGAGCCGCCTCACAGAAGCATCTCCACTGGGCCTACAAGGGCCAGGCTCGGCTCCTGCCTCCCAGTGCTTCGCGTCAAGTGACGCGCCATCCTCAGACACGCTTCCTTAACAGTCTTAAGTGCCCACAGCACCATGGTCGTGGGCCTGGCTCCTTCCTGTCTCAGCCTCCTTATGCGTGCCATGCCCTCCACTAGAACTCTCCTCCTGTGCCCTTCAAGAACGGCTCCTCCTGCCACCCCAGTGCCAGAGCCAGAGCCAAAGCAAACACTACTGACACTGCCCTGTCATCTGCACCACACCCCGGTTGTTTCTTCCATGGTGCTCGCCCCAATTTGTCCTTATTGTTCCTCGTTTGTCCCTATCTCCCACAGGAAGGCGTGGCCTGTGAGGCAGCAGTCCAAATGGACAAAATGAGAGGGGCCTGGGCAGCATCTGGAACCGATTTGGTTTTCACAGCTGGGGGTGCTACTCACATCGGTGCACAGAGGCCAGAAGTATTTTAAAATTTTCTCCATTGCAAAATAAAACCACTCTATGTCGATACACAATTATTTTGCCCAAAACATCCATTGTACCAAGGTGAAGAAACCATGGTCTATACAGTTGAATGAACAGCTGAGTTGTTTCCCGATTCTGTCCACAAGGGGGCACCAGCACCCCACACAGCAGCCTCAGCCACTCAGAACTGCTCAGAGCTGCTCAGAACTCCTGCCCAGACAAGAGGACAACACCGTCAACAGACACAGTGTGCACACTCATCACAACGGGCCACAGCTTAATGCCACATTCTCACAACTCCCTTCTTATGGGCTCATCACACAATGCTGACTTCCATCACACCCCACAGCAATGATGCAATCGACTGAGCGAGGTCTGTGGCCAATTGGCATAGCCAGCACTCTGGACACACCACCCTGGCTCCGGCGCAGGTCAGCCACCCCTCCAGCTCTGGTCCCTCTTCTCCCCGGCTAAGGCGAGCTGGTGCACTTCACTGTGTGCCCACCTGGCCACGGCTTCTGTTTCTCCCTTACCTCCTGGCTCTGAGCACCTCTCCTCTCCTAGCTGCTGAGCCTCCTGAGAGCTCTTTCCTGCCTCTCTGAGCGGGTTCCAGACTACCTCTGCCTCCTCGCCTCACACAGCAGCTCCTAGGCCACCCCACCTCCAGGCCCCCTTCATGACCTCACTATATACCTAACAGGGCCACAACCTACCTCATCCTCCCTTCAACTCTCCTCAAGCCACCCATTCCTCATGCAGGCCAAGGTGAGTACTCACCTCCCAGCCCACCCTCCTGGTCTTCTTGCTCCTCCTTCTTTCTTCTCCTGTATTTAACTCAGAGTTGCTTTCCACCCCCCCCCCCCCATTCTACTGAGGCCTCCTGACCCTCAGGGCATCTTTCCCGAGACCCCAGATCGGATCTAAGCATCCTACAATGACAGCCATCCACTAAACTGGACTGTTAGGCTTGCTCACACCCTACTCTCCAGTGCGCTTCCTCAGCTTAAGAACCAAGGACTGAGGTCACATGCCTGGGGCCTCACTCTCCCCACCCTCAAGCCTAGACTGCATGCCTGCTCTCTGGGGCTTAGGACAGTGTCATCACCCCATCTGGGCTGCCCTCCTATCCGTCCTTCAAATGTTGCCCCTCAGCAGCCTCTCACACACAGGCCCTCAGTGACACATCACCCTTTTCTCTTGCTCTTCACGTCACATGTACTTGTCTACTGGCCCCATCTCCCAAGGACAGAAAGACCCTCCTGTGTCACGGGAGGGTCCATGTGCATGGCTTGTGGCACTTCAATGCTCAGATCCATGGTTTTCTAAAAGGTTTTTATCACCAGAGCCCCGTAGATCTAGTAGAATGGTATAGTAACACCCAAGAAGATATTTAGGACAAAGCAAGGTGGCTCTAGTCCCAGAAGGGCAGGATCATGACCTGCCTGTGGCTTCCCCCAGGTGCTCTGAGAACTGTCAGCCCCGGTATAAATGCTTCAATGTGGTGTTGGCTCCCTCTCCCACCACATGCTGCTCTCCAAGGCTCCCTCGGCTTCTATATGCGGCTCTCTTCCCAGCCCAAAGCCTGTGAGGCTGGCCACTGGGAATGCTGCATGTCCCCCTGCTTGCAAGCCAGGGCTCCAAAAGTCTCAGGAGCCCATGGAATTCAACTTGTCAGGCCCTTGTGCTTAAGTAAGGGTTTTACATTGTTAAAGGCTGTGGTAGAAGGATCTTGAGTTAGAGGCCAGCTTGAGTGGCATTGTGATACCGTTTAAAAAAAAAAATTCTTAGGGCTGGGAAGATGGCTTTTTGGTTAAAGTGCTTGCCTATGAAGCCTAAAGACCCAGGTTTGATTCACCAGTCCCCATGTAAGCCAGATGCACCGGGTGGTGAATGCATCTGGAGTTCATGTGCAGTGGCTAGAGGCCCTCACACACTCATTCTCTCTCAATCTGCCTCCTTCTCTCTCCCCCCCAAAAAATATATATTTATACTTGTTGGTGCACACCTTTAATCTCAACACTTGGGAGGCAGAGGTAAGAGGATTGCTGTGAGTTAGATGTCATCCTGAGTCTACATCGTGAATTCCAGGTCAGTCTGCATTAGAGCAAGACCTTACCTTAAAGAAAAAGATCAAGCCAGGTGTGGTGGAGCACGCCTTTAACCCCAGCACTCGGGAGGCAGAGGTAGGAGGATCGCTGTGAGTTTGAGGCCACCCTGAGAATACATAGTGACTTCCAGGTCAGCCTGGACTAGAGTGAGACCCTACCTCAAAAAACCAAAAAAAAAAAAAAAAAAAGATCAAAAAATATATATACTATTTATTTATTTATTTATTTGTAAGCAGAGAGAGAGAGAGAGAAAAGATACAGAGAGATAGAGAGAAAGAATGGTCACGCCAGGACCTCCAGCCATTGCAAACAAACTCCAGATGCAAGCACTACTGTGCATCTGGCTTAACATGGGTACTGGGAATCGAACCCAGGTTGTTAGGCTTTGCAGGCAAGTGCCTTAACTGCTGAGCAATCTCTGCAACTTAACATTATCTAAAAATACCATCTTATCTTATCTAAAAATCACAGCACTCAGGAGGCTGAGGTAGGAGGATTGCAGTGAGCTCAAGGCCAGCTTGAGACTACATAGTGAATTCCTGGTCAGCCTGGGCTAGAATGAGACCCTACTCAAAAAAACAAAATATAAATAAATAAATAAATAAAAAATATCAAGCCACCTGCTGTGTGAGTTTCTACCCTAGTGTCCCCCAGGCCAAGATTGCATTTCTGTGTGGCCTAGCCTTGGGGAGATGTCCACCAGGGCTAGCTGCATAGGCAGGACCCCTCCTGCCTCCTGGACCCATGTGGCCCAATGTCAGACACAGGGCAGAGCACAGTGGACGCAACCCAACAGACCATGGACCTCTCCCAGCAGGGTGCTCACATTGGCCATGCACCAGACACCTGCCTTACCCACCTCGTCCTGCAGGTTGATGTCACCAGGCCCACGGTTGAGCTGCTCCTGCAGACTGGACACCACTGCATTATTGCCAGGCACCCGGTAAATGCCGGTGGACTCAAGCCCTCGTGCCTCCACGATGCGACAGCAGGCAGCCACAATCAGGGGGACATGCTGGGGACACAGACAGAGGTGGTAATAAGGCTAACCTGGAGGCAGTACTAAGCCCAGAACCACTACCAGAAACCCCGGAGAAAAAGCCCTTGATGCCTCCTGTCTGGGGTTCAGAACTAGTTGCAGCACCTCACCAGCGACCGAGAAGTCACCACGTTGAGCCTCAGCACGGGGGCTGGGAGGTTCTCCTCTCTTGTCTGGACCCCCCAGTGCATAAGCAGCAGATATGATTCTGTGTTCTGGTCGTCATGCCCTGCCTGCTTGGGCACACTGCGGTGACCCACCTGGTTCTCTGTGGCGGGCTGGCACTCCTCCAGACGGATCCCAAATGCCCTTGGGGAAGTCTTCTTGTTCTTCTTGATGATGCTGATGCCCCAGGGGGCTTTGGGGGCTGCAGCACTGTCATCTAAGGTGAAGCAGGCAGAGAAGTCAGGGTTAGCTAGGGGAGTCCAAGAGTCCCACACGCTCACTGTGACATTCACACACTGGAAAACATGGGGACTTCGGCAGAGTGAGTAGTGAGGGTGCTGAGAGGGTGGGAAATTACACCCCAGGGTGAAGGGCAAAGGAATGAGATGCCTATCCCCCAGGAAGGGGCTCAGAGACATGTAAGGGCTGTTGCGTAGCCTCAAGGGCCAACCTGTGAGATGGGAGCATGTACCACAGACTCTAGCATGACCAAATGAAGAGCATTCTATATTTTATTTATTTATTTTAGAGAGGAGGGGAGAGAGAATTGGTGTGCCAGGGCCTCAGCCACTGAAATTGAACTCCAGACACTTGCATCACCTAGTGGGCATGTGTGACCTTGTGCTTGCCTCACCTTTTTTGTGAGTCTGGGTAATGTGGGATCTGGAGAGTCAAACATGGATCCTTAGGCTTTGCAGGCAAGCACCTTAACTGCTAAGCCATCTCTCCAGCCCTCTAAAGGAAGAACATTCTAATAGCCAAAAGTGTGTAAAGATGGAGGCCACCTCCAAGGGGTGAGCTCCCACTCAAAGGGACATAGGCAGAGAGCCCAGAGGGCCACCAAGCAGGGATGTCAATTGAGGAGAACCAGGGTTCAGAACGTTCCAGTCCTGAAATCCTGAGGCTCCAGACCCTTACAGGTGCACACTCCAGGCAGACATACAGAGTAACTGCAGACACACACAGGTACGCATGTGACCCAGCAAGTGCACACACAGAGCACGCTGCCCTCCTACCCTTGTTCCCTGCGGGCTGCTCCTGAGTCCTGAGGCCACGTGCAGCACTCTGCTTGAGGAACTCAGACTTGAGGCCCCCCAGGCCCCGAGAGCCTTTTGGGGAGGAATCAGCTTTGGGTCCAGAGCTATGGCTGCAGGGGGACAGGGGAGAGGAAGGGTCTTCATCTGGGGCGCCCCAGCATGCCGTCCACCCTGGCCTCCCACTCTTTGGCATGACCCCCTCCGTCTGGGGACAATTCCCTCAGGCTTGTCTGGGAGCTACAGACCCTACAGGAGAACAACTTCTGCTTGAGAGGGTCGGGCCTCACCTCACTTTGCGGTAATCATTAAGCTTCTTGCTGATCAGAGCTTGGTTGGCACAGCCGGGGTCCTGGAGCCAGGGCAGGGGGGAAGAGGAGAGAGGCGCCAGGTGAGCACACACAGCTGGCTCACCTCGGGGCTCCCCACCCCCCAGCCTCTGCCTTGGCCTTGCCTCCATCTGCTAGATGGACAGCACAGACTCTGCATGGATACAGGCCAGGGCTGGACTCCCTGGGCAGCTGTGTGACCTTGGGTAAGCCACTTAACTTCTCTGAGCCATAGTCACCTCAGCAATAAACACAGGGGTGCTAAATAGGGCAACCTCAGGATTGGGGTGCAGAACTGTGCGTGCAGCACTCATCACAGTCCGAGGAGGTGCCCATGATGGGCAGCTGCTGCTCTAATGAAACTGAGACACCAACTGGGCCTCCAGAGCGGAGGGGTCACATTCTAGGTACCTTCTTCCCTGCAGTGAGGGAAGATGGTGTTCTCGAGGGATGGGACTTAGGTCAGCACGAGGACTTGTTCTCAGAGAGGGCTGAAGCCCAGGGACTGCATACTAGTGTCCTTCTCCAAGTGCCACCTGGACCGAGCACAGGCACACTGCCCTCCTGGCAAAGATAAATCTCTGAGCTCAGGACCCGTGTAACTCTGTACTGGTGTGTCAAGTAACCTCTGTGCAGGCAACTGGCCAAAGGCCAGTGGGGGACCATCTTCTTCAACGCTCCTCAAATCCATGCCAAGGCATTGGGCTTGACTCCTGACCACCTGCTGCCAAAGGGCAAGTCTCTAACCTCCTGCCAAGGTCAATGTATCCATTCCTCCTATCGACAGGCTAGTGCTGGCACAGTTTGGGGCAGGGGAACCTTATTCTGCAACCTGCTCCATGGGAGACTCTGCCACCCTGTTCTTGCCAGAGGCTGACTGGCCGCAGCTGACCCCTCTGTCCCAGGGCTGCCTGAGGAGGTCCCAATAGTGACGGCAGCCGTGATTCTTCCTGCCAGCCACTGAGCCCCAGGATGCCAAGTGCCCTGGGAGCCACTGTGTACGCACTTGTCCATACACACAAACCCGGGCAAGAAGTCCAAAGGTGGACTTTCTTTTCTGAGGTGTGGGGCATTGAGGCAGGGTCTCACTCTAGTGCAAACTGGCCTGGAACTCACTCTGAAGCCCAGGCTGGCCTCAAACTCACAGAGATCTTCCTACCTCAGCCTCCAGGGTGCTGGGATTCAAGGCGTGAGCCACCACACCTGCCTCAAAGGCAGACTTCCAATTTTCTAGGAGAGGGAGTGAGGCTCAGAGCCACCCAAGGTCACAGCAGCTGAGAGGCAGCCCTGTCCTATTCCGCCTTGCCCTGGTGGCCCGCTGGGCAAAGGCCCTGGGCCTCACCTCGCCCTCGGCCCTGCTGTTTTCCCGGATCGCTCTGATCCAGCCCAGCATGTCATCCCGGTCCTCAGCCTGAAAGAGATATTCACAGAAGTCAGCGGTGGTCAGCCGGAACACGTGCCTCCTCTTGGTCTCGCTGTAGGAGATGTCCACCAGGCAGGAGCCGATGCAGACGGGCGCTGCCTCGTCCTCACCTGCGCCGGCCGCCGCAGCCCCCGCCGCCGCCGGCCCGGGCTCCCGCCGCTCCTTGCTCAGCAAGAGGGAGCGCGCCCGCAGCGCGGCGTAGACCCGCTTCCACTGGCGCAGGCCGCCGCCCGCTTTCTGCAGGGAGACATGGGGTGGGAGAGACAGGGCAAGAATGAGAGCCAGGCCTGCTGCGGGCACTGACTAGAGGCCAAGAGGCAGCAGGCCCTGGACAACGGTGGAGACAGACCCCAGACCACCCTCCCACCCCACACACCTGAGCAGCCAGCCTCCTGCCCACAGCCCATCTGCTCACATCTCGCTATTCATCCACCAGAGGATGTCAACCTCCCTCTACTCCAAACACCAGCATTGCTGCCCAGGGACACAGCAGAGAAGGCACTTGGGCCCCAGCCAGTGCAACGCCTTCCACAAAATTCTCAGTAAGTCATTCTTGGTCCACGCTCCACCCACCACGCAAGTGCCACTCTCCACAGCAAAGCTGTGATGGCCAGAAGCTGCCCACACTCTGGGGAGCTTCTCCCCTCCATTCTTTGCCTCTCACTCAAGAGTCCACTCAGCACCTGTGACAGGAAGCCATTAGCAGGGTCACATGGTATAAAAGCCAGTGGCTGCTTTCCACGTGCCTCACTACCCCAAGCATCCGACACAGCCAGACCCCATTCCCTCCCAGGCCCTCTCAACCTCTGGGACACCCATGATTCTGAGTTGTTCTTAATCCCACTGGTTTCTTCTTGGGCCTCTCCACTGCCCCTCCCACCTTCTACACGTGCAGTCATCATGCGGGGCGGGGGGGGGTGGGGGCCTGGGCGCATTTGTCTAGAGAAGGGGGAGGAGCGCCGGGCAGGGCAACCATCCAGCTGCTCTGGACAGTTCCCAGAACAAGCATCGGTTTTGGCTCAAAGAGCTTCAGATCAAAGAAGGGAGACCTGAGATGAAGCTTCCAGGGCTCGGTAGGGCCCTCCTCATCTTGCACCCCTCCTGCAGGGACACCATTCACATCTACAGCTTTAAACACCTTTATCTAGGGGCGATTCGCCTGCCATCCATCAGCTCAGCCCAGTGTCAATTGCTCCAAGTCCGCTCAGCACCTCCCCTGCATGCCACAGACTCATGTGTCCTCACTGTAGAGCATGGGACTTTCCTTTCAAACCTGTTCTCCACACCCTTGCCACCGTCTCCAGCTCAGTCTATCCACCCAGTTGCCCCGAAACCTGGGAGTTGCCCTTGACTTCCAGCTCACCGGGAAATCACAAAGGTCCTGCTTCCAGAGTATCATCTGTCTCTGCCTCAGCTACTGTCATCCTGCCCTCTTCACTGACACTTCTCACCTGCACAAGAGCACTGACCTTCCCACGCCCCCTTGCCTCATTGGTCCCTGTCCAGCCAGCAGCCACAAGGTCATTTCTTTTTTCTTTTTTGGAGTTTATGCATGTAAGCACGTGTGTGCGTGCGTGCGTATGTGAGTTGGCAATGGGTATCGTCCTCAATCATTCTCCATCTTACTCACTGAAAAAGGGTCTCACCGATCCTGGAGCTCACTGACAGCCAGCAACTTTGGGAGTTCCTCCTGCTTCTGCCTCACCAGCGCTGGGATGCCAGCCACCAACAGCACACCCGGCTTTTATGTGCGTGCTCAAGATCTGAACTCAGGTCCTCAGGTTTGTGCAGCAAGCACCTTACCCTCTGACATCTCTGATCCTGACAAGGTCATTCTGAAGGTGAAGGCACCTTTCCCCTGTGCAGCACACGCTCACAGAGCCCAGTGCCCTTGAACCCAACTGGAAGTCCTCTGAGCTCTTGCCCTGGCCCTCTCCAAACTCACCTCCTTTCTTCCTTGATCTCTCATGCCTCAGGGCCTTTGCTTGCCTGTGACTTGCCACACCGTTCCTTTCTCGGGGCCAGTACACTGGCCTATGCATTCTCCTTGGGGTTCCCCTCTCTCTCTCTCTCTCTCTCTTTAGCAGTGCCAGCGATTGAACCCAAGCCCTCCACTACTGAGTTATAAGCCTCAATCTTTGGTTTTTTGTTTTGTTTTTCAAGGTAGGGTCTCACTCTAGCTCAGGCTGATCTGGAATTCACTATGTAATCTCAGGGTGGCCTTGAACTCATGGCGATCCTTCTACCTCTGCTGGGATTAAAGGCGTACACCACCACATCTGGCTAATATGTTTTTTAAAATTAAGCCGGGCATGGTGGCGCATGCCTTTAGTCCCAGCACTCGGGAGGCAGAGGTAGGAGGATCGCCATGAGTTCAAGGCCACCCTGAGACTCCATAGTGAATTCCAGGTTAGCCTGAGCTAGAGTGAGACCCTACCTCGAAAAACAAAATAAATAAATAAATAAATAAATAAAATAAAATGAAATTAGAATCAGAGACAGAATGAGAGTGAAAGTGAGAATGGGTGTTCCAGGGCTTCCAGCCACTGCAAATGAACTCCAGACACCTGTGCCCCCTTGTGCATCTGGCTAACATGGGCCCTGAGGAATTGAACCTGGGCCCTTTGGCTTTGCAGGCAAGCACCTCAACCACTAAGCCATCCCTCCAGCCCTTAATATTTGTTTTTTAAAGCAGTGTCTTGCTATGTATGCCAGTCTGACCTTGAACTCATTAAGGAACCCGAGGGCTCAGCTTTCCTCACTTCTTTTTTTTAATATTTTATTTTTATTTACTTATTTATTTGACAAAGAGGGAGGGGGGAATGAATGGGTGCGCCAGGGCTTCCAGCCACTGCAAACAAACTGGCGTGTGCTGTGCTAACGTGGGTTCTGGGGAATTGAACCTGGGTCCTTTGGCTTTGCAGGCAAGTGCCTTAACTGCTAAGCCATCCCTGCAGCCCCTCCCCTCACTTCCTTATGTGGCTGCCTTCTTCTGGCCCTGCAGATCTGAGCTTGGTGAGGTGCCAGTCACTTGCTCCCTAAAGACAGCCCGCCCACCTCAGGCCATCCTGGCTGTGGGTTTCTCCACTTCAGAGCAGCCCCAAGCCCAGAGCTGGCTGCAGAGCTAGTGCTTGGGTAGCGACTACTGGGCAAGTGCATCGTCTGTGGCATGCCCTGAGGGCAGGGGCTCCAGTGCCCACCAGAAGGCAGTATCGACATAGCCTGTGCCTGGCCTCTCTTTGCATGAATCCCAAGCTGGGGCTCAGCCCACCATGGTATAAGTGCAAGGCCAGGCAGGACCCGGACGGTCAGAGCAGACAGCAGTCCTGAGAAGACCATGATTAACTAGACTTCCTCGCAGGGAGGACGCTGGGGTTAGTGTGAGGTGGCATCAAGGGCCCCTCTGAGACTAAACCAGCTGACGACCTCAGACAATTCAAGCCCCTCCCTGGAATTGGTGTCCCTGCAAATAAAATGAGAATTAAGTGGCAGGTGGCCACATTTGCACTGTGCACACAGTGGTTCTGGCTTCAGGAGCGTGCTACGTGTCCTGCTGGCCAGTCAGAGGTCTCTGAAACAGGCTGAGATGGGGCGGTGGGGTGCTGAGACTGCTGGGGGAGATGACACCAGACCAGCAAGCAGGGCCTTGGATAGACCAAGATCCTGCCGCTGACTCCAGCTCCGAGACCACGCACCAAGAGGAAAAGTGACACTGGGTCTTTGCCAACAAAGAAATGGAATCCCCTGTGCTCCAGAAACAGCCAGTGAGAAAAGGGCCAGTGCCTATCGCTGCCCAGGAAACAGTGAAGCCGAGTTGCCAAGGGCCACTCTGAGCTGGGGACTTCAACCGGCTCAAACATGGGGCTGGAGGGTGTGGCCCATACTGGGCTCCCCTCACTCAAAACACACAGCTGTCCACCATCCCTAGGTCAGCCCCTTTTGGTGAGACTGCCACTTTGCTGGCTCCTTTGCCAGCCTCATCTCCTCAGCCCCACCCCCTGTCAGGGCTCATCTGGGTCCCTTTCTTCTCCTTCTCCCTGCACCTGAGGCTACAGGTGCTCATGCACACCTGCAGATGAAGGCACTCGTCACGCGGGCCTCCCTGAGTGCCACACCCTTGAGTGTTCATCCCCAGGATACCTTGGCATGAACAGTATGGCCGCACACCACTCCAGTGGAGTCTCTCCAGTGGTTGGTGACTCAGGGGAGGGACAGCTCGCCACCACCCAGGCCAGGAAGCTGGGACTCAGCTCCTCCCTCGCCTTCCTTGGCCAGCAGCATCCATTAACCAGACTGGCAGCTTTCCTCTGGAACCTCCAGACGATCCCTGGGCCACACCAGGACCCCCTTGCTCACCCAAACAGCAACGTCACTGACTCTTCAAGTCACAGGCACGGTATTTCTTTTCCAGGTCACCCATGTCCCTATTGTGCCCTCCTTAAGCCCCTGGATAGGTGAAGCTTCCTGGCTGTCCAGGCCTGTGGTAGTTTGAGTGTATGACCCCCAATAGACTCAGGAGTTGTTTGTTTGTTTGTTTGTTTTTTCCTAGGTAGGGTTTCACGCTAGCCCAAGCTGACCTGGAATTCACCATGTAGTCTCAGGGTGGCCTCGAACTCACGGCAATCCTCCTACCTCTGCCTCCCGAGTGCTGGGATTAAAAGCATGCGCCACCATGCCTGGCACACTCAGGAGTTTTATTAAAGCTGATAAATTGGATTTCTAGCCACCTGGCCAGAAGAGGTGTCACTGGGAGCGGATCCTGGGCTCCAACCCAAAGGTGTGTTGGGGGGCAGACCTGATTTTCAGCTTAAAGGTATGCAGTGTCTGAGTTCTGCCTGGGTCCCTGTTACTGGTGGATCTGCTTGGATCTGTGAAAGGGGACAGCTTCCTCCGCCATCAATGGAACTTCCCCTGGATCTGCAAGCTTCAAATAAATGCAAATTTCCTCCCATAAACTGTGTCTGGTTTGGAAGTTCATCCCAGCAGTGTGGAGCTGACTACAACAAGGCCCCATGTGCTTCAACAGTCATCCAGTTCCACCCTGCCTTCCACCGCTTGCTCTGGGTTCTCCATAGCTCCCCTCTGCCCATCCTCAGTGAGGGTGTCTCCCTCAGACCACTTCACCCTCTTGTTCCCTCTCTACTCAGACACCCACACCCTTTAAGTCGCCTCCCAGACCTACTTCCCCTCCACTGAGATCCTGAACTCCCCATCCCAGTAGTCAGAATACCATGTCACTAAAGGAAAATCAGTATTTTCTCTGTGGTTATGAATGCCAGAAGGACAAGACTGTGTGGGATTCTTTGCCCTAAACCCCTAGAAGCTCAGCAGATTCTCCTGAGTAGGTGCCTTGTAGTCACTGGTCCTACTGCTAGTCCTGCCTGGCCTACATACCTCAGGTCTCCCCACGCAGCCCTGTCTTACAGATCACATGCGGGACACTCAGAGGAGCTTAGGCCACATTCAAATGACAACATGTGGCTGTGTGGAAATTCAGTCTTGTCTGCTTCAAAGATCATTCTCTGTAGGTACACCGAAGATCCCCAGAGTCAGCCCTCTCTAGCTTCAGGTCCCACACCCACACACACAGTCAACCAACAGTGGATCCAAATATCCAGGAAAAAAAAAAAATATATATATATATATACACACACACATATATATCTGTATTGAAATAGACTCTTGTTATTCCATAAACACATTGTAACAACTATTTACATAGCATTTGCCTAGTATGAGGCATCATAAGTCATCTAAGATGACTTATAAGTATATGGGAGGATTGCATAAATTATATGCAAATACTGGTCTGTTTTATATAAGGGACTTAAGCAGCCACAGGAAGCCCTGGAGCCATTCCCCCTTGAATACCGAGACACGCCTGTAATGGCAGAAGAGCGGCTCCCAGGTGCCAAGTGCTGGTAAACCCTGCCCCACCCTCTTTTTTCTGCAGTGCTGGGGACTGAACACGGGTCCTCACAAGGCAAAAATTCTACTAATGGGGCTAGAGAAACGGCTTAACAGTTAAGGCGTTTGCTCGCAAAGCCAAAGGATCCTGGTTCAATTCTCCAGGACCCACGCAACCCAGATGCACAAGGGGGCGCACGCATCTGGAGTTCATGTGCAGTGGCTGGAGGCCTTAGCGTGCCCATTCTCTCTCTCTCTGCCTCCCTCTCTCTCTCTCTCTCTCTCTCTCTGCCTCTTTTTCTCTCTCAAATAAATATATAATTTTTTTTTTTTTTTGGTTTTTCGAGGTAGGGTCTCACTCTGGCCCAGGCTGACCTGGAATTCACTATGTAGTCTCAGGGTGGCCTCGAACTCATGGCGATCCTCCTACCTCTGCCTCCCGAGTGCTGGGATTAAAGGCGTGCACCACCACGCCCGGCAAATAAATAAAATTTTAAAAGGTTTTTTAAAATATTCTACTAATGAGTACAGCCCTAGCCCACAAAAATATTTTTTAAAAAATCTATTATTTTTCTTTTCTTCATTCCTTCCTTTCTCCCTCCCCCCCTTCCACACTCCCTTTCTCCTTTTCTCTCTTTCTGTGTGTGTGTAGTACTGAGGATTGGATCAAGACTCTCAAGCATGCTTAGCAAGCACTGGCCCAGTAGGTTAAGGTCCCAATTCCCAGTCACTTTTTGCTTTATTTTTCTATGAGACAGAGAGAGAGAGAGAGAATTGGCACGACAGAGGCTCTAGCCACTGCAATACAGCTCCAGATGCGTGTACCACCTTGTGCACATGCACCACCTTATGTATCTGGCTTATGTAGGTTCTGGGTCCTTAGGCTTCACAGGCAAGCGCCTTAACCGCTAAGCCATCTCTCTAGCCCTCCTTTTGCTTATTTATTTATTTATTTTTAGAGAGATAGGAGAGAATTGGCAGGCCAGGCCCTCAGACACTCTTATTGCCACCTACTGGGCATGCTGTGACCTTGCTCTTGCCTCACCTTCGTGTATCCAGCCTTCGTGGGATCTGGAGGGTTGAACATGGGTCCTCAGGCTCCACAGGCAAGCACCTTAACCGCCAAGCCATATCTCCAGCCCTCCTTTTGCTTTTTTAAAAAAGTTTTATTTGCTGGGCATGTGGCGCACACCTTTAATCCCAGCACTCAGAAGGCTGGGTAGGAGGATCACAGTGAGTTCGAGGCCAGCCTGAGACTACATAGTGAATTCCAGGTTAGCCTGGGCTAGAGCAAGACCTTACCTTGAAAAACCAAAATAAATAAATAAATAAAAAGCTTTATTCATTTATTTGTGTATGCTTTTGTACATGTGTGTGTATGTATGAGTATATACGCACCAGGGTCTCTTGCCACTGCAAAGGCTCATCTGGCTTTATGTGGGTGGCTGGGGAATTGAACCCTGGTCATCAGGTTTTGCAAGGAAATGCCTTTAACCTCTGAGCCATCTGCCCAGCAGCAGCAAGAGGCTTGGGTGTGCCTGTGCTCATTCTCATTCTCTTTCTCTCCTTGAAAATAATTCAATAAATCCTTTTTAAAGTTGGGTTCATTAGAACCACCCTGATTCTGTGTCTTCTCTCTCTTTATCCACCACTGAGACGCAAGTACATGCCAGACCAGCAGGGCCTCCTCTTCTCTTTGAGTCCTGTTTGTCTTCCATCAGCCCTTCCCCATCTCCTCCCACCTGGCCCAGACTATAGCACTCTCATCTCTCACCTGGATCGTGTGGTGGCTTCTAATTGATCTTCTTGTTCCAGGGTGCCCCCACCCCAAGTCATTCCAGAAAGCCACATGGGCATTGGAAAGCTCTAACCCTCCCAAAGAGCACCAAGGGTTTCAGTTGTTCTCGGGGTGAAGTCTGTGCTGAGGATCCCATGCGCTTCTGAGGTCCCACAAGACTCTGCTGCCTTCTTGGGCCTCGACATCACCCTGGCCTGGACCCTTTTCTGTGATCCCCAGTGGCCAACTGGTCACCTTTAGGGTGATCTGCCAGCTGGAGAATGGTTTAGTCATGATTCCAAACACAACACAACCTGATCATGTCCTTCCCACAGCAAAGACCACCTCGCTTATTAACCTCCTTTCAGGAGTTCTCTAATGGCCCCCTTGCCCAGAAGTTCTTCAGGGCATCTAACCTCCATTCCTCATGAAAGGTCTAAGCTGCTTCTTTCTGGTTCCAGAGGCTGCAGGGGAGGTGTCAGAGGAGACGGAGAGTTTCTCCAGAGCCAGCTTCCATCCACTCCCAACCTCCTTCTTGGCCCTCCTTACCTTCCCTTTCTTGGTGAGGATCTGCTTATAATACAACCAGCCTTCTCTCCTGATATCACTGAAGGTTGCATCTGAGAGGTCAGAGGTTGAATGTCGCTTGGAGGGAGCATCTGCATCTTCAGAGGTACCCCAGCTATCCAGAGACTGCAGGGAGACAAAAAATGGGGGGGCAATTTAGGATTGCTCCCATAGGACCAGCATCTCAGGAACCCCATGGCCCCCTCAGAGTCACACAGATATGGTGTATGTCTGTACTACACTGTGACATGATGTGTGTGGCCTCATGGGCCAGGCTTGTCCTCTTTGGATCATTTGTGTTGAGGTCATGAGACATAATGGCAAAGCCAGAGAAGAGGAAAGTCTCTGGCCTGGCAGCAGAGCACATGCTTCCCCACATTGGAAAAGCCAATCTAGACCTCTGAACTTCACAACCTTAAAGGAATTGAGGAAACAGAAGAAGCAATTGTGTCAACAAGAAGTTAAGTAAACAGGGGAAGTGGGAACATCAACAAAGACTGAGTGAGAGAAGCAGGGAGTCATGTCCACAAGGAGTTAAGCAGAGGAAGTGATCGTGTCAACAGGACTCAAGCTTCAGAGCTAACATGTCCAGGGAGAGTTAAGTAAGCTGAGGAAGTGATAAACAGCGAGCCAGGTGACCATATTTTTAATTTTAATTTTATTTATTTATGTATTAGAGTATTACAGAGAGAAAGAGACGGATAAGAGAGATAGAGAATGGGTGCACCAGGGTCACCAGCCACTGCAAACAAACTCCAGACGCATGTGCCACCTTGTGCATCTGGTTTACATGGGTACTGAGGAATCGAGCCTAGGTCCTTAGGCTTCGCAGGTAAGTGCCTTTACCTCTAAGTCATCTCTCTAGCCCAAGGTGGCCATATTTTGAAGGTGCTAAGCTAACCAAAGACACAGAATGTGTGAAATCCAGATGGTTTCTGCAGTTCATAAATGGCCAAAAAAAGTTACAGGAAGCTGGAGTTCAGAAGTTAAAGGCATGGGTTGGGGAGATGATTTATCACCTAAAGGTGCTTGCCTACAAAGCCAAAGGATCCAGCTTCGATTCCCCAGTACCCACGTAAGCCAGATGCACAAGGTGGCACATGTGTCTGAATTTCGTTTGCAGTGGCTACAGGCCTTGGTGCACCCATTCTCTCTCTCTCCCTCAAATAAATAAATATTTTTAAAAAAAAAAAGAAGTTAAAGACACTTGCTAGCAAAGCCTGACAGCTAAGGTTCAATTCCCCAGTAGCACATAAATCCAGATGCACAAGGTGGCACATGTGTCTGGAATTCATTTACAACAGCAGAAGGCTCTGGCACACTCATATTCTCTCTCCCCTTCTCTCCCAAGTAAATAAATAAATAATACATATTGTTTTTTTTAAAGTTTCAGGGGGCTAGGGAGATGGCTTAGAAGTTGGGGGTGCTTGCCTAACAAAGCTTATCAGCCTTAGTCCAGTTCCCTAGCCACCCATGTAAAGCCAGGCATTTGTTTGCAATGGTTGGTGACCCTGGCACCTTCCCCAAACACGCACACACATGCATGCGTGCAAATAAATTTATTTTATTTATTTTTTTGTTTTTGTTTTTGTTTTCTTTCGAGGTAGGGTTTCACTCTAGTCCAAGCTGACCTGCAATTCACTATGTAATCTCAGGATGGCCTCGAACTCATGGCAATCCTCCTACCTCTGCCTCCAGGGTGCTTGGATTAAAGGAGTGCACCACCACGCCTGGCTAATAAATTGATTTTTTTTTTTTTTTTTTTGGTTTTCTGAGGTAGGGTCTCACTCTAGCTCAGGCTGACCTGGAATTCACTCTGTAGTCTCAGGGTGGCCTTGAACTCATGGCAATCCTCCTACCTCTGCCTCCTGAGTGCTGGGATTAAAGGCGTGCGCCACCACGCCCGGCTTAAATTGATTTTAATAAAAAAAAAAAAGAGGGCTGGAGAGATGGTTCAGCAGTTAAGATGCTTGCCTGCATACCCTAATGACCAGAGTTCAATTCCCCAATACCCATGTAAAGCCAGATGTACAAAGTGGCACATGCATCTGGAGTCCATTTGCAGTGGCTAGAGGCCCTGATGCACTCATTCTCTCTGCCTATCTCTCTTTCATCTCCTTCTGCTTGCAAGTAAATAAATAATAATATTAAAGAAAAAAGAAAGAGTTGCAAGCTGGAGATGCAGCTTAGAGACAGCAGATACTTAATGCCCACGAAGCCTTAACACACACACACACACAAAAAAAAAAGAGTCAGAGATAGTGTGCACACCTTTAATCTCAGCAAGTAGGAGGCTAATACCAGTACTTGGGAGACAGAGGTAAGAGGACCACTATGAGTTTGAGGCCAACCTGGGACTACAAAGTGAGTTCTAGGTCAGCCTGAGCCGGAGTGAGACCCTACTTTAAAAAAACAAAAACAAGCTGAACATGGTGGTGCATGCCTTTGATCCCAGTACTTGGGAGGCAGAGGTAGGAGGATCACTGTGAGTTCGAGGCCACCCTGAGACTATACAGTGAATTCCAGGTTAGCCTGTGCTAGAGGGAAAACCTATCTCAAATAAAAAAAAAAAAAAAAAAAAAACAGTTGCAACTGGTGTAGTGGTGCATGCCTATAATCCCAGCACTCAGGAGGATGAGGCAGGAGAATCTTCAGCTAGAGGCCAATCTAGGCTATACAGCAAGAGCCTATCTCAAAAACACCAAACAAGAGCTGTGGAGATGGCTCAGTAATTAAAGGACCTTGTTGCAAAGCCTACTGGCCCAAGTTTGAGTCCCCAGGACCCACATAAAGCCAGATGCACAAAGTAGCACATTTATCTGGAGTTTCATCTGGAGTTTGCTTACAGTGACAAGAGGCCCTGTTATGCTCATTCTCTCTCTCTTTCAAATACATGAATAAATAAATAGTATTTAAAAAAACACAAAAGGGCTGGGGAGATGGCTTAGTGGTTAAGGTGCTTGCCTGCAAACCCAAAGGACCCAGGTTCGACTCCCCAGGACCCACATAAACCAGATGCACAAGGTGGCGCATGCATCTGGAGTTCATTTGCAGTGGCTGGAGGCCCTGGCATGTCTCTCTCCTCCCTCTCTCTCTCTCTCTCTCTCTCTCACTCAAATAATTAAATAAAAATAAAATATTAAAAAAAAAAACTATTTGCAGGGTGTGGTGGTGCACGCCTTTAATCCCAGCACTTGGGAGGCAGAGGTAGGAGGATCGCCATGAGTTTGAGGCCACCCTGAGACTACACAGTGAATTCCAGGTCAGCCTGGGCTAGAGTGAGACCCTACCTCAAAAAACCAAAAACAAAAAACAAAACTATTTAAAAAAACCACACAAAATAGGGACTGGGAAGATGACTCAGCAGTTGGAGGCACTTGCTTGCAGAGCCTGGCAGCCCAGGTTCAATTCCTAAACCACTCATGTATGCTGAATACAAAACATGGCACAAGCTGGGCATGGTGGCGCACGCCTTTAATCCCAGCATCAGGCGGCAGAGGTAGGAGGATCGTTGTGACTTCGAGGCCACCCGGAGACTACATAGTGAATTCCAGGTCAGCCTGAGCTAGAGTGAGACCCTACCTTGAAAAAAAAACAGAGAGAGAGAGAGAGAGGGAACCCAGGGCTGGCTTCCATCCCCAACACTGGGATTGGGGGTACAGGAGAGGGAGGGAGGAAAAAAAGTGGTCATGTGAATGGGGCTTTCCAGATGGGGGACAAAGAAGAGGTTGGACATGTGAGTGACTTGAAGGGAGGGGTACAGGGAGGAAGGAGCCGGGAGTCAGAGTGGGCTTGTTTGGTGTCACAGGAATCACACATCCAGAGCCCACGCTACCACCCACTCAGACACCACGGCAAACGCGCGGCACCGTCACTCACCCCGTCAGTGAGGAAGCTCCGCAGCATCCGCAGGCTGGGCACACGGGCGGGCAGGTGCCTGCAGAGCAGAAGCCGGAGGTGAGGACTGTGAAAGGCCCTCGCTTCTCACCCACTCACCCAATCCCAAGTCCCAGCCAAGAGAGCAGCTGGCCCAGGGGCAAAGGCTGCCTCACCCCATCTCCAGACAGGGCCTCACCTCAACACTCGGCTCTCATCCCGGAAGGTATTGAGCCCGTCGTCACAGGACTTGGAGCGCTCGGTGGTGATGGCCAGCAGGTAGGAGGAGCGGCGGCCAGGTTTGATGCTGCCTGCAAAGACATGGCATGAGGCCTTGGGGTCAGTGGCACGTTGGGGATACTCTGGAGAACTCCTTTCTAGGCAGGGCCAGGAGGGGATTCTCCCCATGGGGCCCGAGAAGGAACAAAGAGCAGGTGGAAGCGCCCCAGGGGACTGGGCAGCAGGGGAGGGGAAGCCGCAGGGGGGACACTCACTGCAGTCCTGGGAGTAATGGCGGCTGAGGGCAAAGGTGAAGGTTGGTGAGGATGGGCTGGTGCCCAGGACAGGGGCTGAGTTCATGGCACTGGAGACCACTGCAGAGGCAGGGACGTGCTTGGCCTGAAGGTCAATGCTGGGGCTGGTGGGCTCATCTGCAAGTAGACGAAGGAAGGTGTGAAGAAAGCTAGCCAACCTGCCTAACACCTCCCCGCTCCACACCTGGGCCCGGAGCACACCCCACGGCCCTCAATCCCTCCAGGGCACTGCTGGCACACATCTACTGCCAAGGATGCCCCGTCTGCAAGAATAGCTAGAGAGTCTTTCCTCTGCCAGACTGCTGAGCTTTGCCTCACATCAAGGGCTTCCAGAAATGAAACCAATCCATAATCCTTGGAGCAGTCTCCTAAGAAAACCAACCAGTGTTTTCCCATCCAACTGAGGGCTTCTTAATGGCAGACCTGTCTCTCCTGCTCCCGGCTAGGGGCTTCCTAAACACAGGGGCTACATCTCCCCCTCAGACAGGAGCATCTGCTAGCCACCTAAGCTAGAACTTATTCAAGCAGGGTCTCCCACCACCGCAGGCTGCTGAAGGCATCTCTGTCCAGGCTTTTTCCATGGTCCCTAGGCTATCTTGCGACAATTCCTATCTTGGGGCCCTGCTCCCAGTGTTGTCATCTGCATCCTGGTCTTTCTCCAAAAACCTTAGATCCAGTCCATCCTAGCTCACTTCCTCATAGGCGGGCACTTCATATCCATCCAGCCCTAAACCTTTTCTTGCTCTTCCCTCCCAATATGGAGGTGACGCACCACCCTTCCTCCAGGTCAGAAAGCTCGGAGTCCGCCACCTCAGCCTCTATGCCCCCTTATTCACTATCCACACTACAGGTAGCTCCCTCTGTCCTTAGGGTCAAGCCCAAGGCCCTAGTGACCAATCAGATGCTGTGGACCAGAAGAGCTCTTATGACCTGACCTGGAAGAGCATCCTATGTCTTCCTCTTTGCATATCCTAGTCTCTCCCTGAACATTCTTCCCTGGACTACCTCATTTCCCTCAAGTCTTAGCCAAAATGTCCCTTTTCCAAGATTTTCTGTGCCAACCACACCCCAGTCTAGGACACAGAGCCCTTCCTTGTCCTGGACTTCCAAGTAGCACTCCCACGCCACTGGCCTCTTCTGGCTAGCCATCTCCAGGTAAGCATGAAACCCCACACAGTGTGTGACAAGTATTTCTTGGAGGAATGGAGGGTGGAAAGAACAGATACTGAAAAACACAAAGGAAGGATAGAGAAAAGAATGGGAAGATGGAAAGAAAGAATGGTAGATGAGCTGGGTGTGGTGGTACACACCTTTAATCCCAGCTCTCGAGAAGCAGAGGTAGGAGGATCACTATGAGTTTGAGGACAGCCTGGAATGATATAGTGAATTCCAGGTCAGCCTGGGCTAGAGTGAGACCCTGTCTCAAATAAAAACAAAAAAATAAAAAAAGAAAGAAAGACAAGAAAAAACAATGATAGGTGAATGGATGGAAAGAAAAAAATGAATTAATGAACAAAGGAAGGCAGGATGGATGGATGAAAGAAAAATTGGAAACCGGATGGAAAGATGGCTGGCAGGATGAAGGAATGATGGACAGTGATGACGAATGGGCAGAAGGATAGACAGACGATGCTTTCAGAAGCAGCCCACAGCCCCGGGTACAGCAGACAGGTATGGGTAAGGCACAACAGAGCACAGAGACCGGGCTCCTAAGGTAACAGTTTGCCCCGCCACTCACCAATGAAGGGGATGGAAGCCAGAGAGTCTTCTGTAGTGGTCAAAGGGGCCACCTTCCGGGCCTGGCGTTCCCCTCGCCCACTGGCCTCTGGCTCTGGGGACTCATCACCAAATCCATGGTTCATCTGCCTTGCTGGGGTCAGCTGGACCTTGCGGCCCGTCGGAGGCTTCTGCCTCAGGACCACTTCATCACGGTGGTCCTCTGTGGGAGGCTCCAGGACCCGGGTGCTGGGTTCTGACCGGACGACCCTAGGTGGTTCTGAGGCCTCTGGTGGGAATGGTGCAGAGGACTGGGCCAGGTTGAAGGTGGGAAGCCCCCCAAAGGGTGAGTCCCGGAAGGAGAGTGCATGCAGGAGGCCAGTCCGGCGCTGGAATGATGGGCTATAGCTCCGGTAGCCAATGTACCCAATGTCATCTAGTCCTTGCAGGCCAGGTGGGGGAGGGGCCTGGGGCCCTGGCAGGTCCCGAGAGGGGCAGGCAGAGGTGCGGGCAGATGGACGCTGAGAAGCCCAGCCACAGCGCTCGAGGCGAGGTGACACCAGTGCTCCTGGCCCCAGTGCCTCAGCGGAACGGGTGGTCCGGCTCAGGTAATCATCTGAGCGAGCTCGGTGCCAGCCCTCCTGCCCTAGCTGGGTCAAGGCATCCTGGGAGGTGGAGCAGGGCCATGGGCGATGGGTAGTCACATCCTCCAACCGGTCCTGGGAGGCGCTGCGGGCTCGGGGTGGCATGGCTGGGCACCGTCTCTCCCCTGCCCTGCGGGGTACTTGGGTTGACAGCCAGTGTGACAGAGCCTGCTGACACTCCAGCCTGCTTGGCAACACCCGGTTGCTGGGCTCCGGGAAGGCACGGGAAGTCCGGGGCTCCGAAGGGAGGTGGGGAAAGGCACCAGGGCTTGGGCGAGGCTGGCTCATCCCCAATGAAGAACTGTCCAGATGGGCACGCACAACGGGTGGGACACGGGACCCTGGGTCACTCCAAGCAGCAGGACTCCGGGGGTCCGTGGGCAGTGCTGACATGGGCTCAGGCACCATAGTGGCCCAGGCAGAGGCCCGGGCTGGCGGGGCATAAGTCTTCCGTGGGTAGCAGAGTGGGGGTGGTTCTGGGATGCTGCGTGCCTCCCCAGAATACGGCTCGTTCCCCTTCAGGTAGGCATCCTGGGAGTAGGCCTGGTGGGAGACACAGGGCCATGTGAGTAGGGCCAGATGGACCCACAGGGCAGAGCTGTGACAGTTCTAGGAGATCAAAGTTCCCAAAAAGGACCGCAGGGGGAGGACTAAGCAGGGGCACCCTGAGTGGGTGGGATGGAAGGGTGTGCTCCAAGGAAAGTCCAGGGGGAGGACAAAGAAGCTTTCACACACCCTCACACATCGCCTAAGAAAGAGCTGGGTTTCCCTAAGACTCAGGATAAGGACAGCCTTTGGTCACAAGGATTCCAACATGTTTATTGAAATTATCCCCTCATTCTGGCCTCTGCTGCCACTGCTCCCTTGTGCCCAGTGATGTCCACAGCCCCTAGGGTGGAGTGGTAAAACTCCAGAGACCAGCCAAGGTGGCAGAAGGCAGCAGAAAGCAGGCTGAGGGGTGTGCCCAAGGTGGGGTGGTCTGGGGTGGGAGGAGGTGGGGAGTGATATCTGTCCCTCCCACCCAGCACAGGATGAGTAGTGGCCTGGCTCTGGAGCCATGGGGTGAGGAGGAACTTGACTACTTCTGGCTCCGGAGAGGCCAGCTTGGAGGAGGGGCCAGACTGTCTGAGGGGCCTTAGGCCACCTTCAACCACCCCTAGGCCTGGAATTTGGCACTGGCTGCTGAGGCTGACGCTGCATTGCTGAGGAGTGACAGGGCTGCCGCCCAGGCTCAGCCAAAAAAGGAGGCAGCCCCTAGGGACAGCAGCTTGGTGGCCCTGGCCCAGCTCAGCCCTGACTGAGCCCTCAAAGGCCTGTCTCAGGGTAAAGTAGCAAAGGCTGGGACAGCAAACGCAAGCACACAGCACGCCATGGGGAAACAGGGAAAGCCACACACCCTTAGACACACACATACAGGGCGAGCACAATGAGATACACACAAATAACTACCCCTCCAGTCCCAGGCACAAACATCATGTGACGAGGACCAAGTAACCACACCCCCACACACTCAGCCCCTCCGGCTGGGACACACGTACCTCTCCCTCCTTCCATCCTGCCGGCTCCTGGAACTCCCGGCATCATGGTGGAGGCGGCAGCATCCCGCCAACCCCCACGTACCCGCCCCAGCCAGGCGCCCCCGCCCCCAGGGCCACTGCCCTGCTGGCTTGGTCCCTTAGTCCCCTCGTCAGCCCTCCTGGTGGCTCCCCCTTGCCCCCCGCCCGGCTCTCTCGGCTGCCTGGCGGCAGAAGAAGGGAGGATGGGTGTGGAGGGGCCTTGCCGCGTCGGTGGTGGCGTCAGCAGCTGCCGCCGCCCGATTGGCCTCCAGCCTTGGCTCCCAACCACAGGAATGCCTGAGCCCCACCCTCCCTCTGGCTGGCCTGGGATTGGGGGGGGGGGGCTAGTGGAGGCCCCAGATGCTGACATCTGGGCTGCTAGCTCACTCGAGACTGGTGGGTAGCAGCATTCAAGGCTGCTTGCCCCTGCTACCCTTGGCCCTGCCTGCCAGGGTACCCTAGTTCCCGCCCTGTTACCCCCCCCATAACTAGCCTCTCCTCAGCCCTGGGGAGATATAGTGGCAAGGCCTTTGAGTGAACCATGTATTCCACCTCTCGGATCCCCCATGCTTTCCTCTTTATCCCCAGGAAGACCAAGGGGGCAATTGAGGTCTGGAGTGGAGGTTCCCAGGGAGGCGCTGTGCCAAGTGCGGCCCTGTGATTACAGTGATTACGAGAGCAGGTCCAAGGCTGCAGCCAACACGGCAGCTGACCTCACAGGCAAGCAAGCTGGCATCTGACTGGGCACTAGGCAGGGAGGACTATCCTAGGTCCTTGGCACAGGACTCTGGGGGTGCTTCATGTAACATCTGCGGAATATGCCCTAGGGTAGGGTGTTAGATTCTAGGTGTGTTAAGGCACTGGGGCGGGGGGTTCACACTTCAGACCCTTTGCTATTGCTGGGCGCAGGTGCCTGATAGGCGAGAGCACACTGCAGTGTGTGTGGGCAGGGCTGGGACAACGAGCTGGTGTGTGTATGTGTCAAGGCGGTGTGGAGTTCAGATGCACACACTATGATGTAGTGTGGTGTTTGTGCTGCAGGGCATGGGGGTGCTGGGAAATTCGCAGTGAGGTCTTGCTGCATTGGAGCACAGGTATGACGGTGCACAGGGTGGACTATGGCACTGGAGACCATCTGTATAGTGGTCTGGGCTGAGGGCAGTGTGCATCTCCTATGGCATGCTGTGGTGTACGATGCTACACAAAGGGAGATGCTGTGCGGTGTGCTGAGTGGGCACATGGGGTGGTACATGGGGTGAGGAGGCACTAGAGAGGTGTGTTCAATGAATGCGTGTGTTTGTGTAGGGACACACCCACAGGGCCCAGAGGGGAGGGGGCTCGTGGAACAGACACCTCTCACAGGAGCAACAAGAACATGCCAGGCTGGCAGGGCCCGCTGGTCTGCCCTCCTTCAAGATACCCTGGCAGGAATCCTGTCTGCCAAGGTCAGTGCCTCCCTTCTCCCTACTACAGTGCAGCCTTGAGTGAAGCAACAAGCAGCCCCAGCCCAGGGATGGGCCTGGCAGGCCTGATTGGGCAATGCCAAGCTGCTCCCTTCTCTTTTCTCCCATGGGGATCAAGGAGAAGGCTGTATGTGCTATGCTCCCAACCACACAGCCCGTGCGTGGTGCTCTGTCCGTGCGGACAGCAAGGCTCACTCACCAGCTGCAGGATGTCCTCATCCTTGGGCATGATAGAAAGCTCCAGGGTGTCATCACTGCAGAGACAGAGTGACCGGGTGAGGCCCCCCAAGGCAAGGGGGTCTGGGAGGAGAGGGGTCCAGCTTGCAGGACTGTGGGCAGGGGCGGGTGGTCGAGTGCACCTGGGGGGGGGGAGGAGCTCACCTGTTCTGAATCAGAGCTATGACCTGGGAGTAGGTCTTCCCAAGGACACTTTCCCCATTCACCTTCACCAGCCGGTCTCCTGGGGACAAGGGCAGGACACTTGTGAGAGGCTAGGCAGGGTAGGGGCCCCCACGGGCAGCTGCGGGCCAGAATGGATGACAGTGGGGAACTTCCCCAACGCCGGGGCCCAAGAACCCCAGCCCAGTCACAGAGCAGTGAGTAGAGTCCCAGAAGGGTGTGGCGAACCAGGTCACTGGGCCAGCTCACCTGTGCGGAGCCCCGCCCTGTGGGCGGGGCCACCAGCCTTCACATTCTTGACAAAGATGGTGTCCATGGGCTCCAATCGGTGCCGAGGGGAGGGTCCTGGTGGGCATCAGCCAGGTTAGCTGGGGGTGGTCACACCCACGCACAGCTACACACACAGGGGACACACACTCAGAGAATGATCACACTCACACAGACCCACATGTCCACTGGATGGATACCCAAAGTCAGGTAAGGGGCCACCTCCTTGGACATACAAAGTATTCCACAATTATCCCAATTCCTGGCTGGAAGCCAGGCTATCCCACATTCATGCACACACACAGCCCTTGCCTCGAGAGCTCACTGTTGAGTGGGGGATAAAGAATCACATGCACAAGTCACAGGACAAGGGGTGGGGCACCATGCAAGAGGCCTATATCAAGTCCTGAAGATGCAACTAAGGGGAGACTTCCATACATACTGAAAAATGCCAGACCACAGGCCCAGAGAGCCACTCAGGTCTCCCTCTTTCTCCCTTTCCCAGGGTCAAGGGGTGCTAAACAGAGGCCTGAGATTCCCGAGATGGACACGAAGCTCATCACTGCCGCCCCCCCCCAAAAAAAAAGATTTCCCTGCTGCCTATAATACAGTGGACTCCTCCCTCACAGCCTGTGGTACAAGGACTCAGGGGAACCTTCAGAAGCCTGTGCACGACAGGAAGGCTGTCTGTTTAGGGAGCCTGGGAGCCAGTAAGGAACGCCTGGGTGGTAAGGATGACGGCAAGGAGAGTTAGGCTCACATCCTAAGAAAGGCGTCAAAACTCCACTACTCCTACCAGAACCCCTCTGTATCCATCTACCAAGCCTGTGCCCAGCACAGCCCAACCCTGACCCCCAGCCCTGCAGCAGCCCTGGCCTAGCCTTGCTCTGAGGTGGGAGAAACTGAAGGAGAGCAGGGCTACGCTGGTACCTGCCACCCAGAGCGTCAGATGGGGCGGAAGGAACAAGCCCTCAGGAAGACAAATGTGAGGAAAGAAAGGGGGAAGACAGAGAGAGTGAGAAGGAGATGCCCAGAGCAGGCCAGGGTAGGGACACAGGCAACAAAGACTAGACAGGAAGAGAAAGAACGACAGGAGCCCAGCGAAACTGAAGCCTCAGCCCCTGTCCCAGCCCCACCCCCTTACCTCCTCCGCGGCCTCGGCCTCCATTCTCTTCCTCCTGCAGAAAACAGAGAGGTGGGTGTGGCCCTGGTCCAGCCCTCAGCAACAGCAGCAGCGCCAGAGGCTGAGCTGCATCTGGGCGGCTCCAGTGAACTCCTCCACCCTTATCTCCTGCCAACTGGCCAGCAGCGAGGGAGTGGAAGGGCTGGGCTGGTTGGGGTCCGAGGCCCCAGCCCAAATCAAGTTCTCCAGTAGCACTGTGCTTCCCACTCACACAACTGTCAATTCCACCACCCAAGCATCCCAGGCTTCTAGTAACAAAGACCCATGCCTCCATCCCTTGGGAAGCCCCACAGACCAAGGGAGGAGGTCTCACTCACACACAGAGGACCCGCGCAGAGCCAGATAAGCAGCAGGACAAGTGTAAATAGCGCTATCTCTCTTAGAGAAGGGGCCAGGAGGTGCGATTAGCAGTGTGTGTGTGGGGGGGGGGTTGGTATTCTGCAGTAGAGGACTGGGTGTGCAGGAAGAAACAAGCACATGTAGGACCGGATCTGCTGAACTGAAGGGGAGGGCCCAATGACAGAAGTCACACTAGAGTCAAGTCTGGGTTTGAAAGGACTGAAGAGGGAGTTCGGGAAGGTTCTGTGATGGGCAAGAGTGAATGCCAGTCAGGATAGGATTCCAATAGCTAGGTGCAGGGAGTCAAGGCCCTGGGGGGGGGGTATCTTAATAAGACTCCCAAGAGGATACTAAATTTGGGAAGTTACCAGAAGAAGGTCAGAGACAGGATGAGGCAGGAAGCTGTGGCATGTCAGAGCTGGACTGGGCCTTCAAGGTCATCTCATCCAACCTTCTACTTAGGTACGTCCATTTTACAAAAATAGGGCATGATCTGTCCAAGGCCACTCAGAGACCCGGAAGCAGAAGCAGAACCTGAACCGGGACTTGCTGGCAGCACAGGGGCCAGGCAGGCAGGAAGGCTATTGGGCACTGTTGGAGCCCTGCCCTTTGCACAGCTTCCAATGGGGTGTGATCCTGCTGATTCGAGGGGACAGCACTGACAGTGGGTGGCGGAGGCCGACGGATGTACACGGATGGCTGAGCTCCCTGCAGGTTCCCAGGAGGCAAACTCTAGCATCTTCCTGCCTCAAGGCCAAAGGACCCACCCAGTCCCAGGAAGGTTCTGGAAAAGATGGAGCCACCTCTGGCTTACCCTTCCCTAAAGTTGATCAGTGAGTGCCCCGTGGGAAAGAGAGCTCACTGGCCCAGAGCACTGCCATACTTCAGCAGGGTCCCAAGAGAAGGTGGCAGGGGCCAGAGAGGAGCATTCTGAGGAAGGAAAGAAAGACGGACGGGGATTCTAGGGGATGAAGAAGCTGGTGACGTGGACACCCAGTACCACACACTAGCAGCCTCCTCTTCCGTTCCAATGGTGATCCAGGTGCCCCAGACTGAGGCATACTTGGAAGAACTGCACACCAGTGACACACCCAGGATGGGAAGTAACAACACACGCTCACACCCGGTACACTCAGGTGCACACAAGCACACAGTGAAACCCAATGCCTTGATTCTCTGGCAGGTGGGGGTCAACACCCTCAAGCAGGAGTCCCCCAGCAGCTGTGAAGGCAAGAGAAGACCTCCTATCTGTCCTGTCCTAGAGGTGCAAAGGGGAGGGGCCCTGCGGGGAGCCCCAGCTGCTGCCTGGCCCCTCCCCAGACATTTATGTTGCTCTTCACTTTGGGGGCCTCTCTACCCAACCCCACAGCCTTGGGTTGGCCTGAGGAGCTTGAGCTCCCTGACTCAGAGAGCCTGGCATCTGTTCGAGCTAAAAAGGCTCTTATGGATTAAGGCAATAAATGCCTTCAGGTTACAAGAGAAACTGAGTCAGAAAGGGATGAGTTGGTCCCAAATCCAGTGAGTTAGGATTATGTCAGCATTAGGGCCCAGGGCTCCTTGGTCCCTGCCCAAGGTTCTTTCCAGCACATGGTACCAGGGCCAGCACAGGCCTGGGACAGTATACTAGGGGTACCAGTTGGGATAGGATCCCTGACCCCAGTGAATAGGGACAGCAGCTCAGGATCCTGTGGACAAGGAGTCCCAGGAGCCCCATCCTTCCCAAGATGGTGTGATGAAGGCACTGGGGTAAGTACCCTAACTCCTCACCTCTATCTCCACTGACTTGACAAGACCCAGTCCACAAAAGACAGGGGGTTTGTCCACAGTCACAGCAAATGTTCCAGCCTCAGGGGCACTTCGTCCCTGCGGCTCTCTTTAGGAAGAGACTACAGAAGGGAGCCGGGCTGGACCTCAGGAGGGAGTCCTCTGACCCTGACCAGGGACTAGAGCCAAGCAGTCTCCCTCTTCAGCCAAACTTCCGGGGTGAGGTCGGCCAAGGCCCTGGCGAGCGGGACGCACCTTTAGGCTGCAGTGCACAGCTGACTCGGGCGGGTACACGATGAAGTGGCGCAGGGTGAAACCAAAGCCATCCTGGAGACTTTTGTGCAGCAGCAGCGTCCTTGGCCCCTGCCAGGGGAGAGGGCGCCCAGGAGAGCACCCATCTCTCGGGCCCAGAGGCAGCTGAAGAAGCACAAGGAGACGGGAGTGAGTGTTGCGGAGCTTCTGCACCTCGGGTGCCTACGACTTGAGAGGGACTGCCAGGAGCCATGGTCCCAGCAGGCCAGGCCACCAGCCCCAGCCTCCAGACCTCTCCCTTCAGTCCCCTTATGACATATTTGCCTCCCCAGAAATAACTTTCTGTGAACCAGGTATTCATTCAGTTCACCAAACATTCACTGACCACCTACTATGTGCCAGACATTGCATGTACGTGTGTGAGCACACACACACAGCCTTCCTGCCTCGGAAGGTGCTCGTGGACACACACTTATGCAAACACACCAGAAACATACGCTGGCACACAATACAAATGTGTCCACAGGCTGACCCACAGATGCATACATGCACTTATGCAAACACTCCAACATGGGCACACAGTTGCATGTAATGAGTCTTACCCACCTACATGCACACAGCACACACCCACATCTCTGCACAACCTGGCAAAGATGCACCTTCCAGGATGATGGGACCAAGAGCCATGAGCAAGGAGGTTAGACATCAGACAGCTACAGGAAGTTGCTGAGGTTGTGGAAGCCAGCCCAGAGGTCTGGCCGCTTCAGAGGATGGAAACACGGTATATGGGGGACACTGCCTCCTGTCCAACTGGCCAGAATACTTAGGATTCTGCTAGATGACATGGTGGGTATGTCTGAAGACAAAGGTTAAGGGGTCCACATAGGTCTGCTTCTGGAGCAGGAGACGAGAGAACAGGCAGCTCTTGGGAGAAGACTGTCTCTGGTCTCCCTGTACGTTGAGGAAAATAGCAGCTGACAGGAGGTTGTGTAAGAGACTTCACACAGAAAAACTGAGGGGAAAGATGGGACCAAGAAGATTCTGCCTCAGGAAAGTCAGGAGGCCTAAGAATTCCCACATCCATCTGGCAGCCTCAGGTAATAGCTTCCCCAAGTCCAGAGCCCTCAGGGAGCAAAAAGCATCCATTCCTTCAACAAGCCTCCACCCCTCACTCCTCCCTGACCACCCCTGAAGGAGCCTGCAGAAGGGGAGGAAGGCCAAGGACTGGTGTGGAGGGAGAAGGCCGTCAGTTCTGGAGTGAGGCGCACCCCCTCAGGAGAGCGCCCTCCTGCGGAAAGCTCAGACACACCTGCCTGGGCAGTCCACTCCTGCTCCCCCAGCCAGCGGTGGGAGAGAGCATGAGTGCCCAGCCCTTCCTCAGGATTTCTACACGAGGCCAGAGGCTGGGCTGCCATCCAGCAGGCTTAAGGGAGGGGACAGATCCTTGATTCTCAATTGGTTATAGAAAATGAGACAGACACAATAAGCTTGCTGCTTATGGTCTCTGAGGACAGAGCCAGATGGAAAACACACAGAAGCAGCCTCTGGGAAAGGAGATGTTCCAGTCATATATAGTCTAGAAAAATACAGGGGTGAAGTTGTGAGGTTCCTATCCCCATAAGGGCCCAAGCAAGATCTGGACCATTCCCAATCCTAGGTCTTTTTTTTTTTTTTTTTTTTTTGAGGTAGGGTTTCACTCTAGCCCAGGCTGACCTGGCATTCACTATGTACTCTCAGGGTGGCCTTGAGGTCACAGCAATCCTCCTGCCTCTACCTCCCGAGTGCTGGGATTAAAGGCATGCACCACCATGCCCTGCCCCCACGTTTGTTTGTTTGTTTTTTAATTTATTTGCAGGCTGGAGAGATGGTTTAGTGGTTAAGATGCTTGCCTGTGAAGCCTAAGGACCTATGTTCAACTCTCCAGGTCCCATGTAAGATGATGCAGGCACACAAGATCGCACATGCGCACAAGGTGGTGTACGCATCTGGAGTTCAACTGCGGTGTCTGGTGGCCCTGGCCGCCAATTCTCTCTCTCTCTCTCTTATCAAAAAAAAAAAAAAAAATTCATTTACAAGGACTGGAGAGATGGTTTGGCAGTTAAAGTGCTTGCCTGCAAAGCCAAAAGGACACAGGTTCAATTCCCCAGGACCCATGTAACCCAGATGCACATGGTGGCACATGCATCTGGAGTTCCTCATTTGCAGCAGCTGGAGGCCCTGGTGTGCCCATTCTCTCTCTCTCAATAAATAATTATTTGCAAGCAGCTCCCCCACCCCGTGTCCCAGACCTTAACAATGATTCAATAATGTCTCTTCAGTTCCTTCCACTTGTGACTACAGCCCCATCTCTGCCACTGAGCCCTATGTCTATGCCCACAAGAGTCACTAAACTATCCTCTAGAAATTCCATGAGGTCTGAAACCCTCTCAGAGTTTCTGCTGATAGGAGAAAGGAGGATGTGGGGGCCCCAGTGCCCCTCTACAGAAACTTCTACTCCCCCTACTGAGGGCTACTCCCCTCTCCACCCCCACTCGGGCTCAGAGCTGAGGCTGTTTGCAGAGCCCATTGTTTTGCTGGTGTCCAGGATTATGGTTTAAGCCACCAGCTGCCCCAGTGATGAGAAGTGGCTGGGACAGGTCCCCACACGCCCCCTACCCCTCCCCTTGCACACATCCTGCCTAGAGCTGCCAGCTGCCTGGGGGTGCCACTCCCTGAGGGGACCTGCCTGTAATCCAGGGCAGTGGGCACCCTTCCTCCCACTGGTTCTGTTCTTACCGGAGGACTACAGGGCTGCTCTCCCTTATCTCTGCCTCTCCCCTTCCATGGTTCCTTCCTTCCAGGCTCCATCCCCTACCTCTTCCAAGTAGTCTCCCTCCAGAGGAGGTCAGTAATCCCCCAGCCACGGCTACCACACCCCAGCTGGAAGAAACACCCCAGACCGGGTGGGAAGTTCTTCCTCAGACTTAAGATCCTTCATGCTGGTGTCCTCTCCTCCCCTCCGACCTGGGATAGCACTGAGTCCTGTTGTCATCTTGAGGAGGAGGGAGATGAAAGGTGCAGAAACAGAAAGATCCAGCAACGAGAACCAGGACTGCGATTAGAGAGGAAGGGACATAGCTTACCTCCCCCAACCCTGCTTCTCTCACACAGAGACTGGGAAGGAGAGGAGGCCAGGGGCCCTGCTGATTAAACCCTCCTGGCTGGGATCTATGTGCAAACACTCTCACTTCTGTGTCAGGCAAGAGAGACATTCAGACACCAACTGATGGTGAAGGACAGATAGCCCCAAGCCACACATCAGGCAGAAGTGGACATGCCGTAGCTTGGCAACATCAGTATCCAGAACCCAGAGCCCTGCTCCTCTTCCCCCCTCTTCCCCCCACCCCCCAGCATAAAGAGGTCATTGCAGAGAGCACAGCGTTCAGGCCGGGCATGGCGCCCGCTGTGACTCACGCCTACAGGTCCAGCAGATCCAGGACATCAGAAACACTGCCCCGAGCCACAGGGCTGCTCACCCTGGAATCACCTACTGCCTGCTTGGGTCCACACTGTCATCCGGCCTCCTCTGCCCACTAGGAAACCCTCGCGGATTCCAAATCCGCGGGACAGTGGGGCGGCTCTCACTGCCTGGGTTCGTGACCCTGTGCCTAGCTCTCGCTCGGGTCTGTGTCAGCCCACGAAGCTCCAAAATTCCTAGCGGTACCAGCGTGTCCCCAGCAATCACAGCCCTCGCATCGGCTCACAGCCCCTAAGCCGAGTGGGCTGAGCCCCCCGGCGGCCATCACCCAGGCCGGGGGCTCCGGAAAAGCGCCCACACGGCACAAACGCCGCCACCCCGCTCCCCTCGCCCTGCCCACACGCCGCGCTCCGGGGACGCGGGCTCACCCTGGTCCGGCGCGGTCCCGGGCGCGCGGGGGTCGCGGTGGCCGAGGCACGGCAGCCAGACGCAGCGCGGCTCCGGGGCGCTGCAGTCCACGCCGACGGCGCGCTCCCAGCGCCAGCCCCCGGCGCCCGCGCGCTCCACGCGCCACACCGCGCTGCCCACGAGCTCCGCCGACGGCGGGGGGCCCCGGGCGCGGCAGCCGTCCCGGCCCCACCGCGCCCCCGGCCTGGCTTCCGTGGCGGGGCGCGTCCTCGGCCCCTCGGGCGGCAGGCGGACCCCGGAGGTTCCCGTCCGCCCCCCGGAGCCGCGGGCCTGGAGCCCCGGGGCCCCGAGGGGACGGCCGGCCCGCGCGGACGGCGGCAGGACGGCTGGGGTGGCGCCGCCTCCCGCGCCGCCCGGTGAAGGCGCCGGAGCCGAGCCGGGACGCGCGGGCGAGTCCCCGGGACAGACGCCTCCCCCTCCGGGGCGGCCCCTGCGCCGCCCCGGCCCACCTCCACCCCACGACACGACACAGCCCTGCGCCGGTCCCGCCCGGGCCCCGTGCGCACGGACAACGACCCCCCCACCAGGCACATGAACTCCCGCTGTCCAGTGCACACTGTGGGCCCTTCGGCACACGCCCCCCAAACCAGCCAGCTCGCAGGCTGTGTGCTCGCCCCGCTGGCACTGCCCCACACGCAGCCATCTCCAGTGCTCTCCCTGCTTCTCTCTCACCGTGTGCTCGTGCCCACCACACACACCCTCCTCACAGTGTGCCACCCTTCTCCGCCTTGCACACATACACTTTGGACAATCTCCCACACAAACACAATCCCATGCAAACAGTCCTGCATCCCCAGGGACACCTTTGCAAACATACCACTGTGATCCTGAAAGTACACCAGACCCCTACAGAGCCCCCACAGAGACACCACTAAACGGGCAGGCAGGTGGTAGGTGCGCACGACATCCCACTCAACACTTCCCTTCAGTACTCCCCCCTCACTGTGTGCTGTTTGGGTTGTGCACACACACAGCCCAGGAAAGAGATCCGTGTGCCAGATAAGATGCCCCCTCAAAGGCTGGGGAGATGGCTTAATGGTTAAGGCACTTGTCTGCAAAGCCAAAGGACCCAGATTCTACTCCCCAGGACCCATGTAAGTCAGATGCACAGGGTGGCCTATGTTTTATGGAGTTCATTTGCAGTGGCTGAAGGCCCTAGCACACCCATTCTCCCTCTCTCAAATAAATAAATAAAAATACAACAAAAGCCAGGCGTGGTGGCGCATGCCTTTAATCCCAGCACTCCTGAGGCAGAGGCAGGAGGATTGCCATGAGTTTGAGGCCACCCTGAGACTCCATAGTGAATTCCAGGTCAGCCTCGGATAGAGTGAGACCCTACCTCAAAACATTGAAAAAAATAAATAAATAAATAAAAATAAAGGATGCATCCTCAAGCTGGGAACAGACCCTACTCTACGAGGAAGGGTGCTTGTCTGTCCTTCTTCTCCAGCACCCTTGCTCATGAACCTTGGCACAGGGGCTACCACCAAGTTGCCGCACGCTGCCCCCTGGCCCTGCCCTTTCCTGGCTCTCTAGGCTCAAAGCCTGTGAGCAGTGGGTAGTCTCCACAGCCACTTTTACCCCACTCGGCTGCCTCTCACTGTAGCTCAGTGTACACATGGGCGAGTCAACTGGAGGCTCAGGAGCACCTGGTCCATTATCACAGCAGCAGGAGACACAAGCAAAAAGCCCTCGAGGAGGGAGAGTCACAAGGTTGGGCTTTTGGGAGAAGCCACCAATGGAAACTCATTGCCAGCTGTCGTCACCAACAAGGAACTTCCGAGAATGAGAGGTACCGGTCCAGAAAGGAATGGGAGAGGAAAGTGGAGATGCGGGGGGGGGGGGGGGGATGGAGGGAGGGAAGGGACAGAGAAGGAAGGGTGAGGGTGAGGCCCGGGGTGGGGGTGGCCTGTGTCAGCTAGGGAGCGGTTGGTTTTGTTCTCCTGTTTCCTGTTTGCTGCTTGTGGGGCCCACTCAGGAGCTGGACCCCCACCCCCACTCTGCGGAAGCCCGACGGGAAGAGCACGGCCGCCACGAGCTGAGTCAGGAGGACTCCTGAGAGCGGGAAAGAACTGGTCAGGGCCAGCAGGGCAGTCAGGGACAGTGGCACTGTATCTCCATCACATACTCTCCCCAGCCACTCACGGGGAAACCAAGGGTTCTGGGTCTGACGACTCCTGCTTTGTCACTCCTTGTCACTTCCTGACCAAAGGCCAGACCAGCTGCAGCCCCATCCAGATGTCCTCAGCCATGTTGACGCTGAGTGGAAGGCAGGGACTCAAGGATGTCAAAGCATTCCCCCCCCCAAAAAAAAAAATCTAGCCTGTCTCCCCATCTAGCTACTTAGCTGCCGTCAGGTCTAAGGAAATGGAGGACTCTCCACTCTCGTTCGTGCCCCATGAGCCTCTCATGACTGACAGGCGCTGTACACCTCATCCCGCCTGCTAAGGGTTCTGAGCGGTCTGGGGCAAGAAAGGAAAAAGGTAAAGACTCTGTCTGGGGCTTCTGTGCCCGGCTACAGAGATCTTGAAAGGGTCCAGCAAATCTCCAATGTCCACTTCTTGCCTTCTAACCTGGCATAGGCAGTGTGGCCTGGCAGAGAATGTGATAGAGCCCTCTGTCCCCATCCTCACCCAAAGGTGGGGCACAGTTTGAACAAATGATCCTTTAGGCACGGGGAGCCCACTCCCTCTCGGTTTCCTCTGGGAAAGGAATGTGGGGTGGGCCCCAGGGCCCGTGGGGGAGGGGGCAAGCCTGGGAAATACCAGGCGTTGCTGAGATTCTATTCCAAGCCTTCCTGCCCTGTGAGTCCTCCCCCCCCCAGCCACACACACACCCTGGCGCTTCCTCCTCCACTGCTGGAATCACCCGCTGGGCTGGGCAGCCCCTCCCAACCCCCATAAAGGCTGAATAGCTTGCAATATTCACTACCCAAATCTTCCTGAGGGTCCCTGGGGAGGGGCTCCAGGCTGCACCCCTGGGGAGGACACCCAGTCTCTGTCTAACAGAACACTGCAAAGTACTTTCCCTTGCTCATACGTGACCCTTCCCTACCTTCTTTTTTCCTTTCCTTTTCCTTTTCTTGTGACATGGAACTCATTATGTAGCCCAGGCTGGTCTCGAACTGACAGCAATCCTCCTGCCTCAGCCTCCTGAGTGCTGGGAATATAGGTGTGCACTACCACATCATGCTCTACACCATTCCCTTCCACCTTTTTTTTTTTTTAAACAGTTCTCATGTATCTTACACTAGCCTGAATCCCTGTGTAGCTAAAGATGATCTGTAATTCCTGATTCTCATGCCTAAGGCTCCCAAATGCTGGAATTACAAGTGTGTGGGGCAGAAAAGGAGAAGGTCTAACTTTTTTATGATGTGACACTGGGACTGAGATTCTGGAGGGTACTGTGGCAGGGCTGGGAGCCCTTGGAGACTAAGACACACACAGTTCCTGCCAGCAGGGCCCTTAAGGTTCTTTTTTTTTTTTCTAAATTATTTATTTGTATGAGCACGCACACACATACCAGGGACTCTTATTGCTGAAACAAATGTGCCTGACCAGTCAGGCTGAAGAACTGAACCCAGGGCTTTGCAAGCAAATGCTTTTTAACTGCTGAGCCATCTCCCCAGAATCCTTTAAGGTTCTTTTAGGAGTGTCTTCCAGCAACTGAAGCTTGGGAGTTCCTCAGTTTCAGGCTCAGGCCTAGCCAAATACCTTTACCTCCACTCTCCATTGGCGATACACAACATGACAACAGGAGCCAGGGCCTCTGAGAGGGGCAATGATTGGGGGACAGAGGCTCCCAGGCTAGCCCTCACGGGACAGGGAGGTCTGGACTGGAGGAACGGAAGCCTGCATGGCCACCAGGAACTGGGGAAGGGGAGGAGAGCTGTCCCGTAGCCCAAGGGTCAGGGACAGAAGGAGGGAAGCTGACAGCACTGCAGGGTATGTGGCTCAGGAAGCCAGAGACAGGCTCAAGGTCAGTTCGGCCGCTTTTCCTTCCTTTGGCTTTCTCACACCTCCTCCCAGACCATAGGCCCCATACCATAGGTGGCCAACAGGGCCCCGCCCCCAGAGAATCATCAGCGTGTCTGAGGTTCCTTCTGATCTTGCACACTGCCAAACATGGACTCAGAGCTAGCTCGCACCCAGAGAGAAATGCACGAGCAGGTAGTGCAATGTGCAATGCTTGCCCTCCGGCCCACGTCTCTGCCCCCTGCCCCAGTCTCCTCCCACCAAGGTAGTGCCTCCTGGGCCTCCTCCACCCTTTAGCCCCATTCAGTACCTGGTTCCCAGCACTGCTGGTGCACAGGGCCCTCCTGACATGCCCCAACAGGCCATGCTGACAAGCAGGTCAGGCAAGCTATGGCTCCCAGCCCTTCATGTACACACATCCAGCATCCCTGGGAAGTCGGCCTGGGTTTAGCCAGTGAGCAGGATGTGCTTCCAAGGGTCTCTCCAGATTCTGTGATGTGTTCTCCCCTTCTATGGTCACTCTACTCAGGGTTGAGACTGGCTGTGATATGCCACTTTCTCTCCCCCACAAAGTGGACTACGTATGTAGAAGACTGGGACAAAACAACAAAGAGTCTCATCACAGGTCCACAGCAAACAGTACAGATTTAATAAATGTGAAGTTTTGACTGCCTTTTGGATAGTCCTTACGCTCCACATGCATATACTCAGCATAGTGCACAAGACACTGACACCAACAGACATTCACAGACACAGGCAAACTCATCTGCAAGGCCAGCCCCAGGCTCCCACGCGCAGGAGTACTTCCTTCCCCAGCAGAACTATGACCAGCCCAGTACTCAGGCTTCCAGGCCCTTTGGGAGTGGGAAGGAGTGGATGACATGAGACCTCCAAGTGGAAGCTATTCCCAGCAGAAAAGGAACATGGCAAAGGTGCCAGGCTGGCAGACCTCCACCCAGCAGGAGGGCCAGTGTCCGCCTCAGGGACGCCAAGGGACCAGAAAGGAGTGTTTTTGCTCCTGATGGGAAATGAGCACTTGTAGAAGGGGGTGAGCCTGGAGTCAGCCACAAAGTAAACACCAGGGCTACTACCCTGCAACCACAGGCTGCATGAGACAGGGCCCACCACAACCCCCTCCACTGGATCCACTCCACCCGGCTGTCCCTGGGCTGTCTGAGGCCCTCAGGGTATCCTCTCTGCTCTTTGGATCTACCAGGGGACCTCCCAGCCAGAAGAGGCTTTGCCACCCCCATCAGACTGGGAGCTCTGTGGAAATAAAGGCTTGTGGCCCCACCTCAGTCTAGGGAGGACCTAGACTGTATCCACCTAATATGGAGACATAACTGCTCCAGGGCATGGTCACAGCCTCCTGGTTGGACCGACAGCTCCGTAAAGATGGGCACTTGAATTTTCAGACATAGCTTCGCCCTGCTCATGAGCCTAGTCTAGAGTAGACTCTCAAAAATGATTTAGCCTGGGCTGGAGAGATGGTTTAGCGGTTAAGGCATTTGCATGCAAAGCCAAAGGATCCCGGTTTGACTCTCCAGGACCCACGTAAGACAGATACACAAGGGGCACATGCATCTGGAGTTCGTTTACAGCGATGCCCTGATGTGCCCATTCTCTCTCTCTCTCTCTCTCCCTCAAATAAATAAATAAATAAATATATTAAAAAATGATTTACCCAAGCTAGGAGTTGCATACCTTTAATCCTAGCACTCAGGATGCTGACGTAGGAGGATCACAGTGAATGTGAAGGCAGCCTGGGGCTACAGAATGAGTTCCAGGTCAGCCTGAGCTAGAGAAAGACCACCCCAAAAAGACACACACACACACACACATGATTTACCTGCCAGGCATGATGGCACACGCCTTTAATCCCAGCACTTGGGAGGCAGAGGTAGGAGGATTGCCATGAGTTTGAGGCCACCCTGAGATAACATAGTGAATTCCAGGTCAGCCTGAGCTAGAGCAAGACCCTACCTCAAATAATAATAATAATAATAATAATAAAATGATTTACCCAAGCTTGGAATCTCAGCACTGGGAAGGTAGAAGCAGGAGAATCAGAAGTTCAAGGTCATCCTCAAATACATGGTGCGTTTGCGGCCAGCCTGAGCTACATGAGACTTTATCTAAAAAAGGGGGGGGGGCTGGAGAAATGGCTTAGCAGTTAATGCACCTGCCTGCAAAGTATAAGGATTCGAGTTCAATTCCCCAGTACCCACATAAAGACAGATGCACATAGTGGCACATGCACCTGGAGTTTGTTTACAGTGGCTGGAGGTCCTGGTGCACATATTCTCTCTGTCTTTCTTCTATCACTCTCTGCTTGTAAATAAATAGATATAGCCCAGGCTGACCTGGAACTCACTATGTAGTCTCAGGGTGGCCTTGAACGCATGTTGATCCTCCTGCTTCTGCCTCCCAAGTGCTAGAATTAAAGCCATGAGCCACCATGCCTGGCTATAAATAAAAGAAGACGGGCATGGTGGCACATGCCTTTAATCAGAGCACTCGGGAGGCAGAGGTACAGAGGTAGGAAGATCGCCGTGAGTTCAAGGCCACCCTGAGACTACATAGTTAATTCTAGGTCAGCCTGGGCCAGAGTGAGACCCTACCTCGAAAAAAAAAAAAAAAAAAAAGGAAAAGAGAAAAAGAAATTTGCGGAGATGGCTGTGCAAGTGTGAAAACCTGAGTTTGGATTCCCCAGAACCCCTGTATAAAGCCCTGACACAGAAGTGTGCACACTTACGGTGAGATGGAAGGCAGAGACCAGAGAATCCCCAGAAACTCTGGGGTCAGCTAGCCTGGAATACAACAGCAGACAATGAAAAAGAGACCATGCCTCAAACAAAATGAAAGCTGAAGACCAAAACCTGACACCTAAGCTTGTCCCGCTGATCTCCACATGTGCTGTGCTAAACAAATGTCAGCAGGAATAACACATGGTTAAGTGCACACGTATGCGCGCGGCACACACACACACACGGAAAAAAATAAACCAGCAAGGTGTGTTGGCAAAAGACTGTAAGCCAAGGCTGGAGAGATGGCTCAGTGGTATAGGCACTTGCCTGTGAAGCCTAATAACCCTGAGTTCGATTCCCTAGGACCCATGTAAGCCAGATGCACAAGGTGGCGCATGCATTTGGAGCTTGTTGCACTCTAGCCCAGGCTGACCTGGAATTCACTATGTAGTCTCAGGGTGGCCTTGAACTCATGGCGATACTGCTACCTCTGCCTCCCCAGTGCTGGGATTAAAGGCGTGTGCCACCACGCCTGGCTCAAAAAAAAAATTATTTATTTATTTTTTTTTGAGGTAGGTCTCATTCTAGCTCAGGCTGACCTGAAACTCACTATGTAGTCTCAGAGTGGCCACGAACTCACAGGGATCCTCCTACCTCTGCCTCCCAAGTGCTGGGATTAAAGGTATGTGCCACCACGCTGCCTCGATTTTTTTAAAGATATACTCAATATTTACTCCATTATCAGACAAGGCCACTTCACTCTGTTTCCAGCAGGTAGAAGTCCTTTGCCCATATTCTCTCTCTGTCTCTCTGCTTACAGATAAATAATTAAAATTAAAAAAAAAAAACCAGGCGAGGTGGCACATGCCTTTAATCCCAGCACTCAGGAGGCAGAGGTAGGAGGATCACCGTGAGTTCGAGGCCAACCTGAGTGAGACTACATAGTGAATTCCAGGTCAGCCTGGGCCAGAGTGAGACCCTACCTCAAAACAAACAAACAAACAAACAAAAAAGTTGTAGGGCTGGAGAGATAGCTTAGCGGTTAAGCACTTGCCTGTGAAGCCTAAGGACCCTGGTTTGAGGTTTGTTTCCCCAAGAACCACGTTAGCCAGATGCACAAGGGGGCGCACATGTCTAGAGTTTATTTGCAGTGACTGGAGGCCCTGATGCACCCATTCTCTCTATTTCTCTCTGTCTGCCTCTTTCTCTGTCTGTCTCTGTCAAATAAATAAGTAAAAATAAAAACAAAAAAATATTTTAAAAAAGGTTGTAATTCAGCACTTGGGAGGTGGAGGCAGGAGAATCAGAAGTTCAAGGTCATCCTTAGCTACATAAGAAATTTAATACCAGCCTGGGACAGACTCCGTCAAGAAAGGGGGTGAGTGCACAGTGACAAAGAAAAAAATATGGATGGTGAGGAAACTAGAATCTTCATGCACTGTTGGTGGGAATGTGTAGCTGCTGAGGGAAACAGCACAGATCTTCCCCCAACAATTAAATCTAGAATTACTATATGATCCATCAATTCTAAGTATATTACTCTGAAGAACTGAAATCAGGAACTGCCTTCACACCCTTGTTCACAATAGTATGATTCACAATAAACAAAAGTGGGAGCCAACCAAGCATCCATCCTTAGATGAGTGGATAAACACTGTGGCATATGCATACAATAAAATATGCTACGACTGGAGAGATGGCTTAGCAGTTAAGGCGCTTGCCTGCAAAGTCTAAGGACCCATGTTCAACTTTCCAGGTCCCACATAAGCCAGACATACAAGGTGACACAAGCGTACAATGACACACATGCCCACTAGGTGGCACACATATCTGTAGTTCGATGCAGTGGCTGGAGGCCCTGGTGCGCCAATTCTCTCTTGCTCTCGCTCTCTGAATCTCACATTAAAAACCAAAACAAAACAAACCAAAAACACTCCAATCTGTTGGCCTTGCCTCAAAAAAAAAAAAAAAAATGCTATATTCAGGCTGGGGAGATGGCTTAGTGGTTAAAAGTGCTTGTTGTGCACTGTGACTAGAATTTGGATCCCCAGAACCTATGTGAAGTGGAGCACAAGTAGCACATGCATCTATAATCTCAATGTGCCTACAGCAAAGGGAGGCAGAATCAGTGAATCCAAAAGCTTGACATCCAGCCAGACTGGCATTTTCAATGGCAAAAACAAGAGAAACCCTGTCTTAAACTAGGTAGAAGGTGAGGACCTACATACCCTGTGACCTCCTCATACATGCCACATGCATACCCATGCATACATACATGAGTGTGTATACCCATACAGTATAACATGAATCACCCTTAAAAAGGAATGAGTTGCCGGGTGTGGTGGCGCACGCCTTTAATCCCAGCACTCGGGAGGCAGAGGTAGGAGGATTGCCGTGAGTTCGAGGCCACCCTGAGACTCCATAGTGAATTCCAGGTCAGCCTGGGCTAGAGTGAGACCCTACCTCGAAAAACCAAAAAAAAAAAAAGGAATGAGTTGCTATTGCATACTTCAACATGACAAGCCTTGAAGACATCATGCTGAGTGAATTAAGCCAGACCTAAAAGAAGAAATTTTATACTACTCATTTATATACCATGCTTATTCATAGACACAAAAGGTAGAATGATCGGGCTGGAGAGATGGCTTAGTGGTTAAGATGCTTGGCTGCAAGGCCTAAGAACTCATGTTCAAATCCCCAGGTCCTGCGTAGGCAGATGCAGACATGCAATTTCACATATGTGCCATAAGGGGGTGCATGCGTCCAGTGTTGGTTCACAGAAGCTGAAGGCCCTGGCACACCCATTCTCTCTCTCTCTAAAGGAAGAAAGAAAGATGACAGACAGACAGATAGATGGATGGATGGATGGATGGATAGAAATAGATAGATGATAGACAGACAGATAAATAGATTTTTTAAAAAGTAGAATGGCCAGGCGTGGTGGCGCGTGCCTTTAATCCCAGCACTTGGGAGGCAGAGGTAGGAGGACTGCCGAAAGTTCGAGGCCACCCTGAGACTACATAGTGAATTCCAGGTCAGCCTGGATCAGAGTGAGACCCTACTTTGAAAAAACAACAACAACAAAAAAGTAGAATGGTCAATGCCAGGGACTAGGGGAAGGGAAATAGGGAATTACATTTAATGGCTACAGAATTTCAGTTTGGGAAGATGAAACATATGGTGACCCACTACCATCACCACAATCAAAGACACTAATGTCATGGAACTGCACACTTAAAAATGGTCTAAATGGCCGGGCATGGTAACACACGCCTTTAATTCCAGCACTCTGGAGGCAGAGGTAGGAGAATTGCTGTGAGTTTGAAGCCACCCTGAGAATACACAGTGAATTCCAGGTCAGCCTGAGCTAGAGTGAGACCCTGACTCAAAAAAACAAAACAACAAAAAAAAGGTCTAAATGGCCAGGAGTGGTGGCACATTCAGGAGGCAGAGGTAGAAGGGTCACTTATGAGTTCGAGGCCAGCCTGAGACTATGTAGTGAATTACAGGTCAGCCTGGGCTAGAATGAGACCCTACTTCAACAACAACAACAAAAAAAAATGGTCCAAATAAATTTTTTGGTAGGTTTGGCTGACTTGAAACTCATTATAAAGCCCAGGCTGGCCTTGAACTTGCAAAGATCCTCTTGCCTACCCTGAATGCTAGGATTACAGGTATGAACCACAATATCTGGCTCATAAATTTCATATTATATATTTTTATCATAATTTAATAACTGGCAAAGTTGGGAATCAAACTCAAGGGGGGAAATGGTTAAAGAAGGTGGAATGACCAGGATGCTATTGGCACATGCCTGTAATCCTAGCACTCAGGACAGTGAGGTAAGAGGATCACCATGAGGTTAGCCTGGGCTACCTCATGTAAGTAAACTCCAGGTGAGCCTGGACTAGAGTGAGACCCTGCCTTAAAAAATAATAATAAATAAAAGAAAAACAAAAAGGTGGGCTGTTTTTGGGATTTCACCTGTCCTGAACCTCCAGGTCTGTGCTCTGGTAAGCGCCCCTCTCCCAAGAGTTACTAGAATGACCCAACTGGACTGCAATGAGGGGGACCCCACTTCCACATGGACTCTATCCCCTCCTGCTTTCCACATGGCAGGAGATCTTTGTACTTTTTTTTCTCTTTTCTTCTCTTAATATAATAAAGTATTTTTAAGTCTTACAAAAAAGGGTGTTATGGATTAGTCTCCGCCTAGCATCCAGTATATTGCAACCTGGCTCCTGCCCTCAGTCTGTTCTTTTCAAGGACTCTACGATTGACTTTGGGATCTTAGGGATCCCCATAAGGGGTAGCAGGTTGCCAGAGACTCTGGTCCTTCACACAGAAGGTTGTTGCTATTGATGGGGACCTGCCATCCCTCAGATGCAGGACCAATGGTGGCTGACACTCTGCCTGCTCCAAGCCAAGGCAGTAGGACTATGGAAGAGTTTTTTAGCTCAGGGTGGAGCTTTTGCCTGAGATTTAACCTCCCCGCCCACCCCGCCCCGGCCCCCCCAGCACAAACAGTCTGCCCCAAGCTCCCACTAGCCTACAACCACCTGTAACATAGCCACAAGGTGTGTCCACAAAAGCTTGTCCCTGTCCTCAGATGCTCCAAGGAACCTGCCAACACCCTGCAGGGTGCAGTTTGTCAGCCGCAAGCAGGTCTGTGGGCAGCAGAGCCCCCTGTTGGCCCGGCTCTGCCACTCCTGATTGTCTCCCATAGAGAGGAGAGGGACAACCAACCCTCTACCACGTGGCATCCTCCAAGCCACTAAGCTGCAATTTGGTCTAGCCATCACCTCCCCATCCCCTACAGGCCAAGGGTCTCCTCTGAAGTCTCTCTTTGGCCCAGGAGTACTGAAGGGACCCAAGTTCCTCTTAGGAGGAGCCTGGGAGGCTCCAAGACAGTCATTTCTGGAAGGAGGAAGGAGGTGCTAGCAGTGCTTCTTCTCCAAAATCATCACTGCCATTCCCCAGTGGACGGTTCACTTCAGAAGCACTGGAACTCAGTGTGAATCGCCCTGTGGTCCCCTTCCTCTAAAAGTTCTTCCAGTTATTTGACCACACTGGCAAAGACATCTGGTTTCTAGTTTCTTTCAAGGGAGGGTTCAGTCCCAGTCCAGCTAAGACCATATCCCCTCCCAGGGCAGGTTTCAGCAGAGTCTGAAAGACTCCCCCAGGGCACATAGGGCTCCCTGCAGGGAGAGGCTCTCAGCCTCACCCCTGAAACTACCCACCTCATCACCCTAGCCCTGCCTAACCCGCCAGGTTTCCCCTACATTCTCCAGCAAACTTGGCCTGGCCTATGAGTGAACCTCTCAAGTCAGCCTGTGCTACCGCAGAAGCAGCCAGAGGTAGAGGGTACAGTGGCTCTGAAGGGCCAAATAGCCTGTGTTGTGCTCCTGCCTATGAGGGAGCTGGGATGGCTTCTAGACTGAGCTCCACAGTCAGAAAGGGACGGAGGACATCAGCCTGCTGGTCTTGCTCTCTGAGACATGACCACAGGCACATCAGAGGTAGACACTTGGTGAGTACTGTGATGACAAGCCCCCTGTACACCCACCCTCACTGACCACCAGGACCTCTTGCCCTGCCACTGAGACTGCAGAGAGATAGTGAATGATGGTCTCACCCATGACGCACCAAGGGATGGAGAACCCCAGGCTAGGAGACGGACCATCATTCCAGCATTGAGAAAGTGGCATGCCTCTGCACTCATTCAGGTCCTTTTCTGGCTGTGTCATCTCAAGGTCATCACTCCAGATCATACAAGTTTTCTTATGTGTTCAGCTACAAAGTGAAGTCTGGAGAAAATTCTGACGAAGTCACTGGGAAGCCATTCTAGGAACCAACTATTGAGAGGTGTGATGTCCCAGCCTACCTCCCACCATAACGATAGACTATTTCCCAAAGGCCTCTAAAGTCCTCCTACATTATGTTCACACCTGCTCCAGGTTGCTTGGTCTCCCTCTGGCCCCTGACAGGCCAGATGGGTGGCTTTTTTGTTTGTTTCTTTCTTTCTAGGTAGGGTCTCAATGCAGCCCAAGCTGACCTGGAACTCACTCTGTAGTCCCAGGCTGGCCTCAAACTCACAGTGATCCTTCTACCTCTGCCTCCCGAGTGCTGAGATTAAAGGTGTGCGCCACGGCATCTGGCCAGACTGGTGATTTTCATATTCTGACCACCGAGCCCTGGAGGACCTCCAACCTCCACACATACCACACCCCTTCTCTGTGCTCCACCACCATGGCCTCCTTCCAGTTCCTGCCAGGAACAGGCACCATTCCATCCTCTGGGCCTTTGCACATGCTGTTTCTGGAATGTACTTCTGTCTTTTCCAACCCTCACCCTGCGTTCCCAGCCCACACCCTGACTAACTCCTACTTACCATGGATCTCTTAACAAAAATGTCACTTCCCCAGTCACACCTTCTCTGGCCTTAGACCAGGCTAGGTCCCTGGCCACTCTTGTGGCTGCATATGTTTATGAAGCACCTATTTTTTTCGAGGTAGGGTCTCACTCTAGCCCAGGCTGACCCGGAATTCACTACATAGTCTCAGGGTGGCCTCAAGCTCTCGGCGATCCTCCTACCGCTGCCTCCCAAGTGTTGGGATTAAAGATGTACACCACCAAGTCTAGCTTATGAAGTTCTTTTAACCACTTATCTCCCTTTAGGCTGTGAGTCCTTGGGAGGCCAGGGCTATGTCTGCTTTATTGGGTGGGGGTGCAGCGTATGGCTCAGGGTGGGTGTCAGCAAACTGCTTCTGAAAGGAGGTTTGAAGGAGTCTTTCACAGAGTTGTGGCTACCTCTCCCTAAGGGGTCTACCTAGGCAGAGGCTGCTCCAACTCTTTATATATATAATTTTAGAGAGAGTAAGAGATAGAGAAAGAGTGAGAGAATTGGCATGCCAGGGCCTCAGCCACTGAAATCGAACTCCAGATGCTTGTGCAGCCTTACACTTGCCTCACCTTTGTGCATCTGGCTTACGTGGAATCTGGAGAGCTGAACATGGGTCCTTAGGCTCCGCAGGCAAGCACCTTAACTGCTAAGCCATCTTTTCAGCCCCTCCTTTTTTTAAAAAAAATATTTTATTTATTTATTTTAATTATTTTATTTATTTATTTGCAAGTAGAGAGAGAGATAGAGAGGGAAGAGAGACACGGAGAGAATGGGCACGCCACCAGTAGCCACTGCAAACAAACTCCAGATGCATGCGCCTCTTGTGCATATGGCTTACGTGGGTCCTGGAGAATCAAACCTGGGTCCTTTGGCTTTACGGTCAAATGCCTTAATTGCTAAGCCATCTCTCCAGCCCTATTTTATTTATTTGAGAGAGAGAAAGAGAGAGAGAGAGAGAGAACAGGCATGCCAGGGTCTCTAGCCACTACAAATGAACTCCAGAAGCATGCACCACCATGTATCTGGCTTACGTGGGTTCTGGGGAGTCGAACCTAGGTCCTTGGGCTTCGCAGGCAAGTGCCTTAACCACTAAGTCAACTCTCCAGCCCTCCAACTCTTTTCGTTTGATGACAGGTTTCACCAAATTCTTCCTCCTGAGTGAGGGGTGTGTCACCACATCCAGCTGCTCTAGCTTTTTGAGCATCTATTTGTACCCCCACCACATCCTCAGTGGGAACCATGTCCAGTAGGGGTGCTGGAACCCAGAAGGGGAGTAAGGGATGGTGAGACAGGGAAGCTGCTTCCATCCTTCTGTAGCTCTGCCTCGACCCCCTCAAGGGCCACCCACCAGCCCCCCTCAACTGGTCCCGAAGATGTGACACACAGCACTATCAAGTTCGGAGTCACCTTTCCCTGAAGCGTGGTACTTGCCTTTCCCCTCCCCCTACTAGGCCCCCAATCCTCAGGTGTCACCCTCACAGTTCCCCAGTTTTTATTTTTTGTTTATTTATTTGCAATCAGAGAGAGAATGAATATGGGCATGCCAGGACCTCTAGCCACTGCAAATAAACTCCAGATGCATGCACCACCTTGTGCATCTGGTTTTATGTGGGTACTGGAGAATAGAATTTGGGGTCATTAGGCTTTGCAGGCAAGTGCCTTAACCGCTGAGCCACCTCTCCAGTTCTTTTTTGTTTTTGTTTATGTAGCCCAGGCTGAACTGGAATTCACTCTATAGTCTCAGTCTTGAATTCACAGCAGTCCTTCTACCTCTGCCTTCCACGTGCTGGGATTAAAGGTCATCTCTGCAGTTGTTAAACAGCCTGGAAGCTGGGGGAGAGCCATGGGTCCCGTCAGCTCTGATTCCAGCCCAAGTGCATTTTCTTGCAAAGCCCAGGCTCTTGGCCACCTTCTCCTACACCTCATTACTATCTGTCTCTTCTGTGCCCAGCCCACAGGCACAGCCCTCTCTGGGGTCTAAATTTCTTTTGAGCATTGGAGACAGCTGAAACATCAGACCAGTGGCAGGAACACTGGCTGAGAGGACAAGGTGGGAGAGCAGGTGGGGAGAGAAGGAGAGACGGGAAGACAGAATGGGACAGGCCAGCCAGACATGAGGAGCGCCAAGTATGCCAAGTACGCAGCCCCTGAGCTATGAATAGTGCAGCCTGAGTGGCAGCCGGGTCCACAGCCCCCACCCTGCCCCAGAGTGATCTTTGCATGAGGACTCAAGGCCTCTCTGAAGAGGTACAGGTGGCTTCTGCCCACAGGGCTGAGCACTGGAAATGAGGGGTGTGGCCATGCAAATAAAGAGCAGCAGGCACCTGTGATTGGTGAATCCTTTCCCATTTAGGAACACGGACTGAATGGGCACTCAACAAAAGGCAGCGCCCACAACCTGCTGGGGCTGCATTTCCCAGCCTGCAGGCTCCTTCCGGTCAACGGGCATGGCCGAGCTGAATCCCAGTGATGCCGCGGGACTTCTAGAGCTCTCTCTGGCTCTTCTGTCACCGGTCTAGTAAGGCTCTGCCTCCTCGGGACGCCATTCCTCACAGCACCGATAGCTGGGCACATAGGAAATGACAACTGCTCCAGACCCTGCTTCCAAATCCCCTTTCCTCACCAGTGACACAGAGGGACACATATTGAGCTTAAGGGCAGAAGGCCCAGTTCATGGCCTGCCCTACCTCCTTGTGTGCCCGCAAACATGTCATTCTGGAACTACTGACTAGATGTCACTACACTGGGCAGGGGCCACCAGGGAAAGAAGAGTCCAGGGGTCAAGTATCCATGTCGTATCCCTCCCCAAGCCTTCATCTCTGCTGTGAAGGGGCCTTGTAGATGACTCAATGCAGAAGGCCTGGCACCTAGGAGCTGCTCAGCAAGTTTTAGTTCAGTGGGCTGCAAAGGATTCACAGAATTAAGAGCAGTCTGATTTTATAAAGATCAAAGAGACACACACAACAAACAAAGCATCTGTAGACACAGGGCTTAAAAGTCCCTAAAGCAGGACTTCCGGTCACCCGGGGAAGGAAAGATGGAGGCAGCAGAAACCAAGAGTAATTGGGGAAATGAGCAAGAGTGCTGCTTTCTTGGTGAACCTGGTACCAGCACAAGGGTGAAGGAGATAGATACAGAGAACACTCAACTCCTACCAAACCTGATATCCAGAGACACAGAGGCTCCCAAAACCTCATCACTGAAGTAGACCTAAATCAACCCAACATGGCTCAGGGAAATTCACGGAAGGGGGGGGGAAGATTGTTAGAGCCACATGTTGAGACATTATGCACAGAGACATTGCCTCTTCCCCATAACTGATGACTAACCCCACAATGCACGAGCCACATTCCCCAATGAGGAGGGTCCCTCTGGAGGGGGGAGGACAGGGAGGAGGCTAAGGATGGTACCAACATGGCTGATACACACTGTGTACATAACTAAAAAGAAAAAAAAGAAAGTGGGGGAAGGGAGGGTATTACTGTGGGATATTTTTATAATCATGGAAATTGTTAATAACAAAAGAAAGAAAGTAAGAAAGAAGTCCCTAAAGCAGATGCCTGTAATCCCAATACTAGGGAGGCTGAGGCAGATGGCTCACTGAAAGTTTAAGGCCAGTCTGGACTACATATCGAGTTCAAAGCAAGCCTGGACAATGTAGTGAGACTCTGTCTCAAAAATAAGTAGACCTGGATAGATGGCTTAGCACTTAAGGTGACTGCAGAGCCAAAGGATACAGGTTCAATTCCCCAATACCCACATTAAGCCAGACAAACAAGGTGGCACATGTGTCTGGAGTTCATTTGCAGTGGCTAGAGGTCCTGGTGCACCCATTCTCTCTATCTTCCCCTCTCTCTCTTGAATAAATGGACAAAATATTTTTATAAAAATAAATAAAGGTGCTGAAGAGATGGCTCAGTGGTTAAGGCATTTGCCTGCGAAGGCTAACGACCTGGATTTGATTCCTCAGTACTCACATAAAGCCAGATACACAAAGTGGCACACGAATCTGGAGTTTGTGGGCAGTGGTTAGAGGCCCTGGTGCATCTATTCTCTCTGTCTCTCTTCTCTCTATTTCTCTCTGCTTGCAAATAAACAAACAAACAAACATGGGCTGGAGAGATGGCTCAGCTGTTAAAGGACCTTGCTTGAAAGCGTGATGCTCTGGGTTTAATTAACCAGTTCTCACCTAAAGCCAGATGCACAAAGTGGCACATGCATCTGGAATTTATTTGCAGTAGCAGGAGAGACCTGGCTCTCTCCCCCTTCTTTTCTTTCTTTTTTTTTTTTGGCAGGGGGAGGCTGGGAGTGGAACCTAGGGTTTCACACACCCTAAAAAGTGCTGTACTACTCTTCTAAACCCACAGCTCCAAGTTGAGAATTCTTTTTTTTTTTAAAGTTTATTTATTTATTTGAGAGCAACAGACAGAGAAATAGGCAGATAGAGAGAGAATGGGCACGCCAGGGCCTCTAGCCACTGAAACGAACTCCAGACACGTGCACCCCCTTGTGCATCTGGCTAATGTGGGTCCTGGGGAATCGAGCCTCGAACCAGGGTCCTTAGGCTTTACAGGCAAGTGCTCAACCGCTAATATTTTATTTTCATTTATTTATTTATTTGACAGAGAAAGAGGGTGGGAGAGACAGAAAGAGAGAGAATGGGCACGCCAGGGCCTCCAGCCACTGCAAACGAACTCCAGATGCATGTGGCCCCTTGTGCATCTGGCTAACGTGGGCCCTGGGGAATCAAACTGAGTGAGGTCCTTTGGCTTCTCAGGCAAACGCCTTAACCAGTAAGCCATCACTCCAGCCCCCAAGTTGAGAACTCTTTAGCGAAATACATTCTCATGGATGTTTAAGGGCCATCACAAAGTGATTCTGTGCTCACAAATGCAAAAACCTAGATCCTGAGAAGGTAAATAATGTCACCTAGCAGCCACAGTGAAAACTCAGCCGTGCTGGGCATGGTGGCATACGCCTTTAATCCCAGCACTCACTCGGAAGACCAAGATAGGAGGATCACCATGAGTTTAAGGCCAGCCTAAGACTACATAGTGAATTTCATGCCAGCCTGGGCTACAGCAAGACCCCACTTCAAAAATAAAATAAAATTAAATTAAATTAAATTTAAAAAAGAACAAGATAAATAAATAATCCAGCACCCAAATAAAAATCTGCATCCAGTGGTGGAGAGATGGCTTAGTTGTTAAGGCACTTGTCTGTGAAGCCTAAGGGCCCATGATCTATTCCCCAGTACCCATATAAGCCAGATGCACAAAGTGGCACATGCGTCTAGAGTTCATTTGCAGTGGCTAGAGGCCCTGGCATGTCCATTCTTTCTCTCTCTCTGCCTCTTTCTCTCATTCTCAAATAATAAAATATGTATTTTTTAAATCGGAATCCTTGGGCTGGGGAAATGTCTTAGCAGGTAAGAATGCTTGCACAAGCATGAGGGCCTGAGAAGACCAGGGCCTCAGTTCAATTCCCCAGGACCCACAAAAACAGATGGGCATGACCACACATAGCTGTAACTCCTGTCCTGTGAGAAACAGAGACCAGAGAATCACTGGGGCTCATTAAAAAAAAAAAAAAAAGACAGGCTGGAGAGATGGCTTAGCAGTTAAGGATTTGCCTATGAAGCCTAAGGACTCAGGTTCAAATCCTAGGTTCCACATAAGCCAGATATACAAGGTGGTGCATTCATCTGGAGTTCGTTTGCAGCCCTGGCTTGCCCATTCTCTACCTCTTTCTCTCTCTCTCAAATAAATAAAAATAAAATATTTTAAAAAGCTAAAAACGGGGCTAAGGAAATGGCTTAGTGGTTAAGGCATTTGCTGTGAAGCCTAAGGACACTACACACGCACCTCATACCACATCACACACACACACACCCCCATCACAGTTACTACACACACACAAAATTGGATAACCAGGCATAGTGGTGCACACCTTTAATCTCAGCATTTGGGAGGCAGAGGTAGAAGGATTGCTCTGAGTTCAAGGCCAACCTAGGACTACAGAGGGAGTTCCAGGTCAGCCTAGGCTACAGAGAGACCCTACCTAGAAAAAACAAAACAAAACCAAAAAACCCTCAATCCTTGAACTATATACCTGCCCCAGTCCTTGCCTCTAAATCCCTTTCAATATCTGTGCCACAGTCTTCAGGGTCAGTTGGAGCCTTTTAAAAAATACTTATTCATTTATTTATTTGAGAGAGAGAGAGAGAATGGGCACACCAGGGCCTCCAGCCCCTACAAACTCCAGACGCATGTGCCACCTTGTGCATCTGGCTTATGTGGGAACTGGGGAATGGAACCTGGGTCCTTAGGCTTCACAGGCAAATACCTTAACCACTAAGCCATCCCCCAGCCCTGGAGCTGATATTTTAAGCATGGGAACATTCCGGACTCCAGGTAGTGGAGATGGAAATCTCTCTAGCCATGTTTATGTAATCTGAAGAGTGTCTTTTTGTCTGGCTTTGGGGTAGCAGGAAAAGCTGACAGAGAACCTTTTGAGGGCAGGGCCATGTGGATCACTGAGGGCTTGAAGTGATCAGACCCCTGGAATAAGGGCCATCTGCGTGAAGATCCAGACCACGGCCCACTTTCTCCCAAGCACTGGGCCTCCAGTTGCCCCAGGCTACAGTGAGGGGGAGGGCAGGAGGGACACTGGCAGCCCTGCCTGGGAATGCTCTCAGCTACCACAGGCCATGCCTGGTCTCTCAGATAAGCTTCACCCTAGCACTGAAGGACCTGGGCCCCTGGGAGCCAGTGGAGGGGGCGGGAAAAGGCAATATGGGTGGGGAAGAGGGGCTGCTTTCCTTCACACCATCCTAGGTGACCTCTTAAAGACTTCCCCACCTTGCCGGGCTCTGGGCCCACCCTCAGGTGCCCCCGCAGTTCCCCCAGGTGCAGCAGGGAGGAGCCCAGGCCAAGGTCTCATTAGAGCTAATGAGGGCTAGGCTTTGCAGATGCCAGCACAAGATACAAGGGCAGCAGAGCAGAGCAAGCCCCCATCTCCTCTGGGGCAGGAAGTACGGGCCCCACCTCCTGAAGACGTCCCAAGTACAGGCAAGAACAGTCGGCCTATGATGGTGATACTTGCTGAGAAAGGTGTCACTGGGTGGTTTCACCACCAGAACATCACAAAATACTTATGCAAACGAAACTGGCCATGCTTTCACTGGGGAACACCATTTCAGCAGACCGCCAACACACACACTCAACATGTCCTTAACACAGTCGTGATGTAAACGTGGTGGGTGTGGGGTCGTGCACTGTTCAGTCCAAAACGCTTGGTGTTCCCCTTCTTCCACAAACCTTACGAACCCCTCAGCCCTTCTTCTCCACCCAGGTGTCATCCTCTCTTGATTGCTTCAAACTCGCACTGTGTTGTTTGTGTTTTTTTCTCTTCAAAAAAAAAAAAAAAAAACATGCAATTTACTAACTCTTAGCTTTCATTAAACTTAGAACAAGTTACGCTAAAATTAAGTCTTGCTGGGCATGGTGGCACACACCTTTAATCCCAGCACTCGGGAGGCAGAGGTAGGAGGATCGCCGTGAGTTCGAGGCCACCCTGAGACTACCAAGTGAATTCTAGGTCAGCCTGGGCTAGAGCAAGACCCCACCTCGAAAGAAAAAAAAAAAAAAGACTTATGAAAATGCTTCAACGTTAAGGTACTATAGCCATTTTCGGGACCTTAACGACCTCAACTGCCCTAACATGGCATCTTTTTTTTTTTTTTTTTTGAGGTAGGGTTTCACTCTAGCCCAGGCTGACCTAGAATTCCTCAGGGTGGCCTTGAACTCATGGCGATCCTCCTACCTCTGCCTCCCAAGTGCTGGGATTAAAGGCGTGAATCACCATGCCCTGCTTGTTGTTGTTTTTTTAATTATTTTATTTATTTTAGAAAGAGAATGAGAATGGATATACCAGGGCCTCTAGCCAATGCAAACTCTAGACACATGTGCTAACTTGTGCATCTGGCTTTACATGGGTACTGGGGGATCAAACCTGGGTTCTTTGGCTTTGTCTTGGCAAGCTCCTTAACCACTAAGCAATCTCTCCAGCACCTTTTTTTGGTTTTTTGAGGTAGGGTTTAGCTCTAACCCATGTTGACCTGGAATTCACCATGTAGTTTCAGGGTAGCCTTGAACTCACGGTGATCCTCTTACCTCTGCCTCCTGAGCGCTGGGATTAAAGGTGTACGCCTGGGCTGGAGAGATGGTTTAGCGATTAAGGCACATGCCTGGGAAGCCTAAGGACCCAGGTTTGATTCTCCAGGTCCCATGTAAGCCAGATGGTGCATGCATCTGGAGTTCATTTGCAGTGGCTGGATGCCCTGGTGCACCCATTCTCTCTCTCTCTGCCTCTAATAAATAAGTAAATAAATGTTTTTTTTCAAATTTTTTTATTAACAACTTCCATGATTATAAAAAAAATTCCATGGTAATGCCCTCCCTCCCCCCACTTTCCCCTTTGAAACTCCATTCTCCATCATATCCCCTCCCCCTCTCAATCAGAATAAATAAATCTTAAAAAAAAAAAAAGGTGTGTGCCACCATGCCCAATATCAAACTTGCATTGTAAAGAAGATGACCCTGCCTCTGCCTCCTGAGTGTGAGGTTTATGTGATGCCATGGTATTGTGCATGCTAAGCTTTACCACTGAGCTACTCCCAGCCCTCTTTTTTTTTTTATAACCTGCCATTTGTGTGTGTGTGTAATGAGAGAGACTGCATGTTGTATGCACGGCGTGTGTCTGGGCTGGTATAGTGTGTGTGGTGTATGCCTGTGTGTGGACCAGATGTGGATGCCAGAGGAGCATGGCATTAGGCATGCTTCTATCCCCATTCTTGTGTTTCCTTCAAAAGGAGTCTTTCCCTGAACCCGTAGCTGTCAGTTTTGGTCAGACTGATCAGTGAGCACAACAGTTCTCAGATCTCGGCTCCCTGCTGGACAGGGTTACAGATGTTCATGACCATGTGCAGCTGTTTATGTAGATGCTGGGGAAAAGAACCTGGGAGTGAATCAGACCTTCTCAGGCCTTTGACCCTCTGAGCCATCTCACCAGCCCTACTCTCTCTTTTGAGTTAAGGTCTCACTGAGTTGTCAGACAAGCCCTGAAGTTGCGATCCTCCTGCCTGACCTTCTGGGTAGCCGGATTACAAGCCTCTGCTACCAGGTCTAGCTCTTTCATCTTCGCTTGTCTTGTCCCCTTTCCTGTGCTTCAGTTCTCTTGACCTGCCCCAGCTCTCGGTGAGGAGACAGGGCAGGGGTGGCCTCACCATCCCTGCATCGGAAGTACATGCGGAGGTCTCTTCGGCTGGCTTTTCCTCTCCCCTCCCGTTTGTAGACCTGATGGGCGTCAGGTCCTGTATTCACACCCTATTCTCCCAACTGCTGGATTGGGAGCCCAATATCAGACAAAAATCAAACTGTAGGCGGAGAGAAACCCTTCCCCACATCAGGTCCCTCAGCTGGCATTCAGACTCCTCATGGTTGTCCTCCTACATGGCTCCCACATGTCCCTAAGCCTACCACATTCTGAGGCCCACAGGCCTCCTGACCCCCTGCCCACCCCACAAAGGCCAGCAGCGGACCTATCATCCTTCTGCCCCCCACACCCAAGCTGTCTCTCCTCCCAGGGCTTCAGGCTGAGCTTTGAAAGGGTCACTTCAAAGAGGACCTGCCCATGGAGGACCCAGCCAGACCCAGGGCCAGCTCCTCGGCTGGATTCCCGGCGGCCGAGGACAAAAGCCTCACTGTTCCCCGACCCCCAGACGCCCCCAAATGCACTGGGCATAACAAGGCTTTCTTTCCCCAGTTCTGCTACTCACAGGCCAGGCTCCTTGCCATGGATAGCAGCCCTGGTCCCTCCTCTAGGAGAGGCTAGAATGGCAGACAAGAGGGCAGGGAACGGCCCCTCTCCAGGCACCCAAACCCCTCAGGCACACAAGCTGATAAGGCAGCCTGGGGGCTCACTTCAGGGTCAGTGGCCCAGATTTCTTCCTACTCCTGGGTCACTGAGCCCTCTAGTGGCCTCCCATCCATGTCAGATCCATGCCAGGCCTTCCAGGAGTCCTCCAGGCAGACAGCTGAGACTACCAGGCTTCTGAGGAGTCCGCCAGCCCAAACCACAGCAGCCAGCCTTTGATGCTCTCCAGAAGCAGGTTATCTGCCCCCAGCTCAGTCCCCAGTAGTCAGAGCCTCTACCCTGCTGACTTCTCACTCAATGCCAGAATTATCTTTAATAGGGTATGGTGGTGCACACCTTTAAACCCAGCACTCGGAAGGCTGAGGTAGGAGGATCACTATGAGTTTGAGGCCAGCCTGAGACTAATTCCAGGTCAGTCAGCCTGGGCTACAACCAGACTCTGCCTTGAAAATAAAGAAATAAAAACCAGTACTCAGGAGGCTGAGATAGGAGGAACACTGTGAGTTCAAGCACCAACCTGAGATTAATTTCAGGTCAGCCTGGGCTAGAGCAATAACCTACCTCGAAAAAACAAGCAAAAAAAATTGATGGCCAAGCATGGTGGTGCACACTTTTCATCTCAGCATTTGGGAGGCGGAGGTAGGAGGATCGCTGTGAGTTCGAGGGCAGCCTGAGACTACATAGTGAATTCCAGGTCAGTCTGGGCTAAAGTGAGACCCTACCTCGAAAAACAAAAAAGAAAAACCAAGCGTGGTAGCACACACCAGCCTGAGACTACATAGTAAATTCCAGGTAAGCCTGGGCTGGAGCAAGATCCTACCTCAAAAAAACAAACAAACAAAAAAATCAGAATTATTTGTAGTCCACATCATTGTTCACCTAGACTTGCCAACCTCCACTGACAGGGGCCTCATCGCCTCATCTTCTCCAGGGGCAACCCACTTCCCCTTCAGATTATTCAACCATAAAGGTGTTTGTTTATATTTTACTATTTATTTATTTGCGAATAGAGAGAGAGAGGGAGAATGAGTGTGCTAGGACCTCAAGCCGCTGCAAACAAACTCCCGACTATGCACCACTTTGTGTATCTGGCTTTCTGTGGGTACTGAGGAATCAAACCTGGGTCATTAGGCTTTGTAGTTAAGTACCTTAACCACTGAGCAATCTCTCCAGCTCTACTATTTTTTCTGGGTTTTTTTTTTTGTTTGTTTGTTTGTTTGAGGCAGGGTCTCACTCTAGCCCAGGCTGACCTGGCATTCACTATGTAGTCTCAGGCTGGTCTCAAACTCACCGTGATCCTCCTACCTCTGCCTCCCAAGTGCTGAGATTAAAGGTGTGTGCCACCACGCTTGGCTTGTTTGTTTTTGAGACAAGGTCTCACTCCGTAGCCCACACTTGCCTGGAACTCACTACATAGTTCAGGCTTAAACTTGTGACAATCCTCTGCCTTGGCCTCCTGAGTGCTCAGATTATAGGTCTGAGACACCAAGGCTGGCTACAGGGCTCTTTTTATTAAACCCAAAATGTGTTCACGGGGCCATGGATGTGGCTCATTGGTAGAGCACTTGTCTAGCATGTGCGAGGCCCTGGCTTCCAGCCCCAGCACTAGTGTGCTCTCATTCCCTCCAGTGATTACTGTTTGTCTACTAACAGTTGCTGCCAATAGCTGAGATTATCAAATGTCAGTCACTTGGCCTGTGTTCCTTCATTCAGGCTTCTCAATAATTTTGAAGGATTATTTCAGAGATTAAAAAATAAAAGCAGGGGCTGAGAAGTGACAGAGGAGTGCTCAGCACTGAAACATCTCTATCACACCTTCCAAGGCTCAGGGTCCATTGAGGAGGAGGTGGCAGAAAAAATGTAAGAGCCAAAGGAAGGGTAGGACTCCTTACAACGTGCTCCTCCAGACACAAAATGGCCTGGATATCCATGACCTCACAGTGCCTGACACTACCTACACAAGACCATCATAATAGAAGGAGAAGATCATGACATCAAAATAATTTTTTGTTCATTTTTACTTAGTTATTTGAGAGTGACAGAGAGAGAGAGAGAGAGAGAGAGAGAGGCAGATAGATAGATAGAGAGAGAGAGAGAGAATGGGCACTCCAGGGCTTCCAGCCACTGCAAATGAACTCCAGAAGCGTGCGGCCCCCTTGTGCATCTGGCTAACGTGGGTCCTGGGGAATTGAGCCTCAAACCAGGGTCCTTAGGCTTCACAGGCAAGCGCTTAACTGCTAAGCCATCTCTCCAGCCCTGGCATCAAAATAAAAGAGAGACTTGCCAGGCGTGGTGGTGCACACTTTTAATCCCAGCCCTTGGGAGGCACAGGTAGGAGGATTGCTGTGAGTTCGAGGCCACCCTGAGACTATGTAGTGAATTCCAGGTCAGCCTGAGCTAGAGTGAGACCCTACCCTGAAAAACCAAGAAAAAGAGAGAGAGAGAGAGACTGATTGGGAGGGGGACGGGATATGATGGAGAGTGGAGTTTCAAAGGGGAAAGTGGAGGGAGGGAAGGGATTATCATGGGATATTGTTTACAATTATGGAAGTTGTCAATATAAAAACAACAACAGGGAGCTGGAGAGATGGCTTAGCAGCTAAGGTGCTTGCCTGCAAGACCTAAGTACTAGGCTTCGATTTCCTAGTACCCACCTAAAGCCAGATGCACAAGGTGGCACATGCATTTGAAGTTTGCAGTGGCTAGAGACTTTAGCACATCCATTCTTTATCTATCTATCTGCTCTTTCTCTCTCCCTCTCAAGTAAATAAATCAAAAAATATTAAAAAATATATTTAAAATAAAACAGGGTTGGACAGATAGCTTAGTGGTGAAAGGCACTTGCTTACAAAGCCTGATGCCTGGGTTTGATTCCCCAGTACCCATGTAAAGCCAGATGCATAAAGTGGCACATGCATCTGAAGTTTGTTTGCAGTGGCTTGAGGCCCTGGCACACCCATTCTCTCTTTCTGCCTCTTTCTATATCTCTGTCTCAAACAAATAAAAAAAATTATATATATATAAAACAAATAAAAAATTATATATATATATATATATATATATATATATATATATATATATAAAACAGGTGTGGTGGTACACACCTTTAATCCCAGCACTCAGGAGGCAGAGGTAGGAGGAGCAATGTAAGTTCAAGGCCAGCCTGAGACTACATAATAAACTCCAGGTTAGCCTGGGCTAGAGCAAGACCCTACCTCGGAAAAAAAAAAAAAAACCCGAGGCCAAGGACTAGAGATATAATTCAGTCATAGAACACTTGCCTAGTACTGCACAAAGGAAAGGAGGAAAAACGGAAAGGAAGACTGGAGAGATGGTTCAGTGGTTAAGGTACTTGCCTGCAAAACCTAAGGACCCAGTTTCGATTCCCCAGGACCCATGTAAAGCTAGACGCACAAGGTGGCACATGCATCTGGAGTTCGTTTGCAGTGGCTAGAGGTCCTGGGGCACCCATTTTCTCTCTCCCACCAATCTTCTTCTCTCTGCCTCAAATAAATAAAAAGAAAAAGAAAAAGGAAAGGAAAGGGGCTAACTAAATTGCCCAGTGAAGAAGTAGAGAGCCGGGTGTGGTGGCGCACGCCTTTAATCCCAGTACTCGGGAGGCAGAGGTAGGAGGATCGCCCAGAGTTCGAGGCCAGCCTGAGACTACATAGTGAGGTCTAGGTCAGCCTGAGCTAGAGTGAGACCCTACCTCGAAAAAAATAAATAAATAAATAAATAAAAGAAAGGGTAGAGCTGAAGTGAGAACTCAGCTGGATGAAGTTGGGCTCAAGCACTTAACCACAGGGTGTTCCTGCCTGCCAAAGAGCTATGGCAGGCTCAGTTCCCTCATCTCCCAGGGCCAGCCTGCTGTGTTAGAAGGCAGACCGTACAGTCCACAACTCCCTACCACCCTGTGGACCTAACTGACTAAAGCTAATGCACACTAAGAAGTGAGGAGCAGAAGGGAAGGGGCTGCCAGCCCAGATGCATAAGGGTCAAACTAGGTCAGAGAGATTCCTAGGCCTACGGTTTGGGACAGAAGTTAGCTGGAAATCCAACAACTTTCCTCATGAGAGGTAAAGAATCGACAGTAAGGAGCTGAAGAGGTGGCTTAGTGATTAAGGCATTTCCCTGCAAAGCCAAAAGATCCCGGTTCGATTCTCCAGGACCCATGTAAACCAGATGCACAAGGGGATGCGTGCATTTGGAGTTCTTTGTAGTGGCTGGAGGCCCTGGTGTGCCCATTCTCTCCCTCCCTCTCTCTCAAGTAAATAAATAAAATATATTTTTAAAAAAAGAATTGATAGTAAACCCACTGTGGCCTTTAATCCCAGAGGTCAGGAGGTCGAGGTACAGTTCATGGCCAGCCTCGGCTACAGAGCCAGTTCCAGGCCAGCTTGAGCTAGAGCAAGACCTTGCTTCAAGAAAACAGAAAAGGGGGCTGGAGACATGGATTAGTGGTTAAGGTGCTTGTCTGTAAAGCCAAAGGACCAAGGTTCAATTCCCCAGGATCCACATAAGCCAGATGCACAAGGTGCCACGTGTGCCTGGAGTTCGTTTGCAGTGGCTGGAGGCCCTGGTGTGCCCATTCTCTCTCTCTCTCTTTCTCAAATTAATTAAAAACAGGGTTGGAGAGATGACTTAGCAGTTAAGGTGCTTGTATGCGAAGCCTAAGAACCCATATTTGACTCTCCATATCCCACATGAGCTGGATGCACAAGGTGATGTAAGCACACAAAAGCATACATGCACACAAGGTGGCACATGTGTCTGGGGTTCAACTGCAGTGGCTGGAGGCCCTGGTGCACCAATTCTCTCTTTCTCCTTCACTCTCTCTCTCATCAAAAATTACAAAAAATAGCCGGGCGACTGAAGAGATGGTTTAGCGGTTAAGCACTTGCCTGTGAAGCCTAAGGACCCCAGTTCGAGGCTCAATTCCCCAGTACCCATGTAAGCCAGATGCACAAGGTGACGCATGCATCTGGAGTTCGTTTGCAGTGGCTGGAGACCCTGATGCGCCCATTCTCTCCCTCTCTCTCTCTCTCTGCCTCTTTCTCTATCTGTTGCTCTCAAATAAGTAAAATAACAATAAACAAAAATATTCAAAAAATAGCCAGGCATGGTGGCGCACGCCTTTAATCCCAGCACTCAGGAGACAGAGGTAGGAGGATCAACATGAGTTCATAGGCCACCCTGAGACTACATAATTCCAGGTCAGCCTGAGCTAGAGTCAGACCCTGCCTCAAAAAACCAAAAACCAAATATATATATATATATATATATATTACAAAAAATAAAATAAAATAAAAAACAGGGGCTGGAGAGGTGACTTAGTGGTTAAGGCGCTTACCTGCAAAGGTTTGATTCCCCAGTACCCATGTAAGCCAGATGCACGAGGTGGCACATGCGTCTGGAGTTTTTTTTTTTTTTTTTTTTTTTTTTTTTTTGCAGTGGCTAGAGGCCCTGTTGTGGCCATTCTCTCTCCCTCTCTTTCTCTCTAATAAGTAAAAAAAAAAAAAAAAAAAAAAAAAAAAATTAATTAATTAATTAATTTAAACATTTTTAAAAAATTTAATTAACATTTTTAATTTATCTATTTTATTTATTTGAGACATAGAGAGAGAGAGAGAGAGACAGAGAGTGAGAATGGGCGCGCCAGGGCCTCCGGCCACTGCAAACGAAATCTGGACTCATGTGCCACCATGTGCATCTGGCTTATGTGAGACCTGAAGAATTGAACCTGGGTCCTTAGGCTTCACAAGCAAGCACCTTAACTGCTAAGCCATCTCTCCAGCCCTAGACATTTTCCCCAGTACCCATGTAAAGCCAGATGCACAGTGGTGCATGCATCTGGAATTTGTCTGTAGCAGCTAGAGGTCCTAGTGTGCGCATTCTCTCTCTCTCTCTCTCTCTCTCTCTTTCTGCTTACAAATAAAAAAAAAAATGAAGCCAGGCATGGTGGCACATGCCTTTAACCCCAGCACTTGGGAGACAGAGGTACAGGATCACTCTGAGTTTGATGCTACCCTGGGACTACATAGTGAATTCCAGGTCAGCCTGGGCTAGAGCGAGACACTACCACAAAAAACCACACACACAAAAGTAAAATTAGGATAAGCATGTAGCTCAATGGTATAGCACTTGCCTAGCATGCATGAGGCCATAGGTTCAAATATCATTTACATATACACACAAAAAGTGATAGTTTTGGGCTGGGGACAGTGGGAGAGCACTATTCAGCATGCTAGCTGGGGGGAAAAAGAATTGGGGGGTGGGGAGGGCTGGAGAGATGGTTCAGTGGTTAAAGGTGGTTGCTTGCAAAGCCTGACAGCCTGGGTTCAACTCCCTAGGACCCACACAAAACCAGATGCCCAAAGTGGTACACACATCCGGAATTCACTTGCAGCAGGCAGGAGGCCCTGGTATACACATTCTCTCTCTGTCTCTTTCTCTCAAATATTTTTTTAAAAATTGGTAGTTATGGGGCTGAAGAGCAGATAAAGCATTTGCCTGCAAAGCCAAAGGACCAGGTTTTACTCCCCAGGACCCACGTAAGCCAGATAGATACACAAGGTGGCGAATGTGTCTGGAGTTCCTTTGCAGTGGCTAGAGGCCTTGATGTGCCCATTCTCTCTCTATCTGCCTCTTTCTCTCTTACTCTCTCAAACAAATAAATAAAATATTTTAAAAATTGGTACCCCAGACTCAAGCTACCCTCTAACTTGAAAGGGATCAAACTTTGCACCTCAAGGTGATGTACTGAGCTGAATATCCCAGTGCTAGAAACGGAAAGGAAAAGGTCTCTATAATCCAGTCTGGAGACTTTCCCCATGTGTCTATTTCTTTCTCTTTTTTTTTTTTTCTCAATTTTTATTAACATCTTCCATGATTATAAAATATATCCCATGGTAATACGCTCCCTCCCCCCTTTCCCCTTTGAAATTCCATTCTCCATCATATCCCCCCATGTGTCCATTTCTTGACACTGTCCCCTCAGAACTCTGGGGGAGGAAGTGAGGAAGTGGGCCAAGAGAGAAACCAAGAGCTTGGAGAAACCCTGGTGGCCCCCAGGTGGCCTTGGAGGGCAGTGGTGACAGGGATTTAGCTCAAGAACTCTTGGTACAGAAAACAATGGCACCCCTGCCTTTCCAGGACCTCAACCCAACCCTACGCGCTTTCAGACTGGGTGACAGGATTATGTGGGCTTGCCACACCCCATCCCATTGCTCATAAGTCCAGCAGTCAGTCTGTCAGTCAACCAAACATGTTGGATGTCAGGCTCTGTGGGAAACATGACAAACATGACCCCTGTGGGCCATGGAATGAGGTTAAGAGCGTAGTCAATGCCTCAGCTCTGCCACTAATTGTTGTGTGACCTTAGGCAGCCATGGAATCTCTTTGGGCCTGTCTCTCTTATTTTTAATTTTTAACAACATTTTTTTTTTTTAGGCCAGGTGTGCTGGCGCACACCTTTAATCCCAGCACTTGGGAGGCAGAGGTAGGAGGATCACCGTGTGTTCCAGGCCACGCAGAGACTACATAGTGAATTCCAGGTCAGCCTGAGCTAGAGTGAGACCCTACCTCAGAAAAAAAAAAAAAAAAATCAGTTGAAGAGATGACTCAGTGGTTGAAGGCACTTGCAAAGTGACGACCTGGGTTCAATTCCACAGTACCTATATAAGGCCAGTGCACAGACTGGCACAGGCATCTGGAGTTCATTTAAGCCCTGAAGCACCCAATTCTCTCTTCCTCTCTCCGCAATAATATTTATTTTTATTTTTCGAGGTAGGGTCTCACTCTAGTCCAGAATGACCTGACACTCTCTAGTCCCAGGCTGTCCTCAAACTCACAGCAATCTTCCTACCTCTGCCTTCTGAGTGTATACTGGTATTAAAGGCATGCACCACCATGCCCAGCTTAAATAAAGATTCTTGTTTGTTTTAATTTTTTGTTTATTTTTATTTATTTATTTCAGAGCGACAGACAGACAGAGAGAGAGGCAGATAGAAAGAGAGAGAGAGAATGGACATGCCAGGGCCTCCAGCCACTGCAAATAAACTCCAGATGCATGCACCACCTTGTGCATCTGGCTTACGTGGGTTCCTGGGGAATCGAACCTCAAACCAAGATCCTTAGGCTTCATAGGCAAGTGCTTAACCACTAAGCCATCTCTCCAGCCCCAAGATTTGTTTTTTATTTGAGAGAGAGAATGAGTAACCAGGGCCTCTAGTCATTGCAAACGAACTCCAGACGATGCCTCACCTTGTTCATGTGGCTTATATGGGTACTGGGGAATCAAACCTAGATCCTTAGGCTTCACAGGTAATCACCTTAACCACTAAACCATCTTTCCAGCCCAAATAAAGATATGTTAAAAAGACATTTTATTTATTTATTTGTGTGCTTAGGGGCACACCAGAGTTTCTTGCCACTAGAAATGAATATCAGATGCTTGTGCCACTTCCTGCATCTGGCTTTACATGGGTGCTGGGGAACTGAACCCGGCTGCCAGGCTTTGCAAGCAAGCGTCTTTAACCGTCTCCAGCTCCCTGGGCCACTTTCTTTATGTGACGACTGGGATGGCAACAATGCACCTGTCCAGCACTAAGTTCCACAAATACAATCTTATTGTGAGATTTCTTGCCTTCGAACAGCTCATCAGATGGGGAGACTGACACGTGGGTGGAACGTCAATGCCAGGGAAAGAGCCGGACACCCTGGCAGACCGGAGGAGGAGGCTCCTGGCCTGTACTCAGCAAACATTTATGGAGAGACACTCTGTGCCAGGCTCTGTGCTGGTCACTGGGGACACAGAGATGAACAGGACACATTGTCCACTCATCACTAGCCCCTCCCTCCGGGCCCAGGCCCAGAGCCCGGCACTGGGAGGAGGGAATAAAGACAAAACTACTACAAGAGAGGCCTGGCCTAAGAACTTGGAGGTCAGAAGATTCCAATTCTCACCTACCACTTACAAGCTGAGGGACATGGCACTGTCTAGCATCCATGTCCCCTATACTTACAGCAAGTTGCACAAGATGGTCTTTTTGGTTTTGACCTCTCTGATAGGTGAATCTGTCCCACTCTCAAGGGCATGAAACCTGCCCTCAAGTCCAGTGCCAAGGCCATCTGGGCCTGATGTCTCCCAGAGGGGAGAGGACACCCTCCTGGTACAGCCCAGCACTGCCCTGCTGACATGTTGGCACAATATCACAAGAAGCACCATAGATCTGAAGGCGGGTTGTTTGAAGGGAGAGGCAGTGCCGGCTCCACAGTCCCTATTCATGTCCAGGAGGGTGACCGAGCCGGGGAATTGAGACCCGGCTTTGTCCAAATCCCTGACCAAGCCCCTTGCAGCCAGCAGAGCAGGGCTCATGTGCCTTTGGGAGGAGAGCATCAGTGGATGGCACCAGGCCTGAGCTCTGTAAGCCAGCCAGGGTGGGGCGAGGGCGGCTGCAGGCACGGGAGTGGGTCCCCCACTTGATGCTGCACTGTCCCCCAGGGTCAGTGGGGGGAAAGGGACTTGATTTGGGCTGTCCAAATTAGATTCAGGTTCACTGACACCCTAACTGGGTGGTTTCTAGTTTGACAGTGGGGTATGGGCATGATGCTGGAGTCCAGTAGTCCAACTCCTACCTTGCTTTGCTACTTACTAGGGATGCAATTAAAAAAAAATTTTTTGGGGGGGGGCTGGAGAGATGGCTTAGCGGTTAAGCACTTGCCTGTGAAGCCTAAGGACCCCGGTTCAAGGCTCGATTCCCCAGGACCCACGTTAGCCAGATGCACAAGGGGGCGCACGCGTCTGGAGTTCGTTTGCAGTGGCTGGAGGCCCTGGCGCGCCCATTCTCTCTCTCTCTCTATCTGCCTCTCTCTCTGTCACTCTCAAATAAAAATAAATAAAAATGAACAAAAAAATTTAAAATAAATAAATAAATAAATAAATAATTTTTTTTTAAACTTAAGGTGGGCGTGGTGGTGGCACATGCCTTTAATCCCAGCACTCAGAGGCAGAGGTAGGAGGATCTCTGTGAGTTTGAGGTCAGCCTGAGACTACATAGTGAATTCCAGGTCAGCCTGGGCTAGAGTGAGATCCTATCTTGAAAAATAAAAAAGTTTAAAGAATTTTAGAGTTCAAGATTATCCTCAGCATGGGCTGAGACTTCGTCTAAAAAAAAAAAAAAAAAAAAAAAAGCCGGGCGTGGTGGCACACTCTTTTAATCCCAGCATTTGGGAGGCAATGGTAGGAGGATTGTGGTGAGTTCAAGGCCACCCTAAGACTACATAGTCAATTCCAGGTCAGCCTGATCTAGAGTGAGACCCTACCTCAAAAAAAAAAAAAAAAAAAAAAAAGAGGCGTCCCTTTTCTCCCCACCCTGCAAAAAAAAAATACAAAAAATATCCCCAGGCACTAATGCATGTGCTCATTTGAATATATTTATTTGCTCTAGGAATCTCTGTGGGTGTCTGCATTGGAATCCAGCACCACAGGAATCCACCTGGCCCACCACACTGGAGGAAATGCCACATCATGCCCCAGGCCGCTCCTGCTCTGGGTGCTGCTGCTCACCAACTCATCCCTCAATAGCTAGCTGCGATCCCTCACTCGTCACTTAGTCCAGTCACCTGCTTTATAGTCCGTCTTTTAACTACACACGAGGAAGTTTTCAAAGTATCCCGGCAATGAGGGATGAAGCAATCTGCTGCCCACTCCCGCACGGCACCTCCCCCACCCCCACTCGCATCTATGCCCATGACACTGCATCCTTTCACATGAGTTCAGGGCTGGCCGAGAAGAGGACCCAGAAGGCACTATCCAGGCTGCCCACGCACAAGGCCTGTTTCCCAGGTCCGGTGCCCCGTTGCTTCAGCTGGGAACCAGGCAAGCCTGCCCCATGCCAGTCGTATCACAAAGCCACTTTCCTGGTAACTTTCCTCCCCAAACTCCATCTTATGCCCTGGTCACCATCAGGAGCCTCCGGTTCCAGCCCAGCAACGTCACTGTATCTGTAGGTCAGTCCCCCTCTATAAAATGGTTAAATGGGACACTAAAACTCCTACACATGCACAGGGGGCTTTGAGAATCTCAAATGCAGTATTTTATGTAGGGCCCTACTGTTCTCCTAAACAGAAGGCAGGGCCTGGATGTTCACAGGACCTTGGAGTCCCCAGGCACCTGGGAGCGAACCCAACCACACCGGACAAGTAGAAGAAGGTGCCAGGGCTGAGGGCCTTTGGCTGAGTCTGGAGGCCAAATGACTGGTTCTGTAATGGAGATTCAAATCGCATGCCGATGAGCACATCTCGGCGCTGGCCACTTTGGAGAATGGGGTTGTTGCCTTGGCAGAGGGAAGAACCACGTGGGATCAAAGGCCACCCACCAGCAGCTAGGCCACTGGTGGTGGTGGGGGGGGGGTGGAGACAGTAAGGGGACAGGGATGAAGTATGTGTTGTTGGTGGGGGGAGAATCAGAGGGACTCATGCTTAATGACCTCCACCCCCGCCCCCTGTCCATCCTGAATTTCAAGTTTATAATTAGGAAACACACTTTGGCTGAAAGGAGAGGAAGCGACGTCAACTGAGGGAGAACCGAAGTGAACGCATCCAATTCTACACACAACAGTCCCCTAAAGTTTCTGCAAAGCCCATACACTCCTCCAGGGCCAACCCCCAGAGGCATGGAGAGGACAAGAGGGTCACTGAGCTCCCGGACCTTGTCAAATGAGGAAAAGGCTCAGCCCTGGCCTTGACCCCACGTGAGACCCCAGGGAACTTCTTTTCCAAAACTCAGGAAAACTGGTTCCACATTACTCAGTCCTTCAGCTTGAAATCTGAATATGTGTGTGTGTGAGAGAAAGAGAGAGAGAGAGAGAGGGAGGAAGGAGGGAGGGAGGGAGGGAGAGAGAGCTAAGTTGTCTGAGCAGGACTGCCAGCCCAGGCTCCTAGGCAGGGGACTGACCCTTTTGGGAGTATGGGGCCTCTTTCCAGCCTCACCAGCTGGCAGATGAAAGAACCCAAGCAAAGCAGCCCAGCGCTGAGTAATGCCCCTGGCACCCCGCGCCCAGACCCACCCACAGCTAGCAGGAGCGGGCAGAGCAGAGGGCCGGCCTGCAGGACTGGGGTCCCGGCCTGGGGCTGTTCCCCAGCACCCAAGGGGCGGTGGTCCTGAACCCTGGGAGCCGAGGGACCCTCCTCGCCGCAGCAGAGGGCTAGTGTGGCACGGGGAGTGGAGGGGGGGTGTCCGGCTGCTGTGGCCGAGGACGTCCCGCCCCGGGAACCCCCTCCCCCACCCCTCTCCCTCCAGCTGTGCGGGGGCCTCGCCAACGGAAAACGAAAACTCGAGCAAAGGAAACGGCGGCGGGCGCCCCGCCTGAAAAAAAACCTGGACAAAAGGCGCGGGCCTCCCACCCTGCTGCCCCGCCGTCCAAGACCTGGCACCGCCACCCAGTTTGGGTGAGCCCCCTGCCCTGACAGCTCTCCACCCCATCCCGGAGCGATAGGTACCCTCCCTCCCGTCCGCCTCTGCCCCGGGCAGCTCTGCCACCTTCCCCTCCCCAGACTGCCACCGGGTCAAGTCACCCCCCCACCCCCGCAGCGGTGCCCGCGCCGTGCGCCCCAGGCCCTCCCTGCCCACCCAGCGGCGACCCCGGCCCAGCCGATGGTGCCCTCGGCCCCGCCTCGACCTGGCTGCGACCCTGAGCCCTCACCTGGGGGGGCCGGGGCTCCGGGCGCGGCGGGATCCCGACCAGGCAGAAAGCGACTCCATTCATCGGGTGGCAGCGGCAGCTCTGCGGGCCGGGGCACTGCTGGGGGCGCGGGCCAGGGCCCAGGGGGCGTGGCCTCGACGCGGGGGCGTGGCCTCGATAAGGGGGCGTGGTCTCTCTCCCCCCCTCCCGCTCCGCCGCACTCCCGACGGGGCGCACCCGCTGCAAGCTACGTCCAGGCAAGGGTGAGAGAGCTGAGCCTGACCTAGACACTGGGTCTCAAGGATGTAACTTGTGCCGGTCTCCAGGGTACCCCCGGCCCAGATAGTGATCTGGGACTAAAAAAGAGGACAAGGGCATGGAACCCAGAAGTAGCACAGCAGCAGCCGGAGCTGGGCAAAAACAGATCCAGAACGCATTGGAGTGGCAGACACAGAAAGAGGCTGTCAGGATGAGGTGACCCCCATCTCACACGGAGAAAGACAGGACAAAGCTTGGAGCGGAGTCTTCGTTCTAAAGACTCACGGAAGTTGAGGCACAAAGGCAGATGTGGGTCATTCCAGGGCAGAACAAACCAGTGGACGATGGTAGAGAAAACGAAGGGGAAACTAGATCATCTGTAACACAAGAAATTAGCCAGCTGCCCACCATGAGATATGCCACCTCTACCACATCAGCCAGGGTCCAGGAGAAATTGCAGGAAAGTGACGACATGAACACTGCTCTTACTGCTAGCCTGACAACCAGCCCCAGATTGATGGTGACAAACACGGTGATCAATCAAAACCTATCAAAACAGATATCCAGAGGCTACAGAGAACTCAACACTAAATCGGACTGCCAACAGGCCTGCTATGGCTCAGGGAACATTGCCTAAGAGAGGCAGAAAGATTGTAAGAGTCACAGAATGGGCAGGAATACCCTGAGGCATGGTCCCCTGCTACCCAACAGGGACTAACTGAGGCCTTCATGACCCCACAGTGAATACCATAACCCCACTGAGGAGTCCCTCCAGGGTAACAGGAGCTGGAGCAAGGGGATAAAAGAGAATAATCTGTCTGGGCGTGGTGGCGCATGCCTTTAATCCCACACTCAGGAGACAGAGGTAGGAGGATCGCCATGAGTTCGAGGTCACCCTGAGACTACATTGTGAATTCCAGGTCAGCCTGAGCTAGAGTGAGACCCTACCTCAAAAAAAACAAAAAACAAAAGAGAGAGAGAGAGAGAGGGGGAATAATCTGTTATAATTAATACATAATAAAAATCAGAGGCCGGACGTGGTAGCGCACGCCTTTAATCCCAGCACTGGGAGGCAGAGGTAGGAGGATCGCTGTGAGTTCGAGACCACCCTGAGACTCCATAGTGAATTCCAGGTCAGCCTAGGTTAGAGTGAGACCCTACCTCGAAAAACAAAAAAAAAAAAAAAAAAAATCAGAGGCTGGGGATGTAGCTCAGTGGTAAAGCATGTGCCCCAGCATGGACAAGGCTTTGGGTTCAATCCCCAATACTGAAGAAAGAAGAAAAGGAAGGAAGAAGGAAGGAAGGAAGGAAAAAAGAAAGAAAGAAAGGGAAGGAAGGGAGACAGAAAGAAAGAAGAGAGGGAAGAAGGGAGGCAGCAAAGGAAGGAAGGAAGCCAGGCATGGTGGTGTATGCCTTTAATCCCAGCATTTGGGAAGCAAAGGTAGGAAGATCACCATGACTTCGAGGCCTCCCTGAAACTACATAATGAATTCCAGATCAGCCTGGACTAGAATGAAATCCTAGCTCAAAAAAAAAAAAAAAAAAAAAAAAAAGAGGAGCGAGAGAAAGAAATAAACAGAGAGGGAGAAAGAAAGGAAGGAAGCAAGGAAGAAGGGAAAGACTGACCAATTGGACTCCCCTCCCCCCAAAAAAAAGAATCCTTAGCAGGGTGTGGTGGCACACGCCTTTAATCCCAGCACTAGGGAGGCAGAGGTAGGAGGATCGCTGTGAGTTTGAGGCCACCCTGAGAGTACACAGCGAATTCCATGTCCGCCTGAGCTAGAGTGAGACCTGATCGCGAAAAAACCAACAACAAAACATTAATATTAAAAAAGGTACTCATGGTGCTGGAAAGAAGTGACCAGAGTGCTCAGTACTATAATATCTCTATCACACCTTCCAAGGCTCAGGGTCTAATGCAGAAGAGGTGGCGGAAAGAGTGTAAGAGCCAAAGGAAGGGTAGGACTCCTTACAACATGCTCCCCCCTGCAGACACAAAATGGCCTGGATATCCATGACCTCACAGTACCCGACACTACCTACACAAGACCATCATAAGAGGAGGAAAAGATCATGACATCAAAATAAAAGAGACACTGATTGAGATGGGGAGGGAATATGGTGGAGAATGGAGTTTCAAAGGGGAAAGTGGGGGGAGGGAGGGTATTACCATGGGTTTCTTTTTTTTATAATCATGGAAGTTGTTAATAAAAATTTGAAAAAAAGAAAAAGGTAGATGTAGTGTGTGGGGGTGCCATTTGATTCAGGGAAGACCCCTCCCAGGCAGAGTCTAGAACCCCACAATGGCAAAAGAATCAAGGTTGGAAGAGAGGTTCTGGCAGGTGTCCCAGCTCTTAGGTACCCACCCCTTTGAGTCCCATGGCTCATAGCTCTCTCTAGAACCCCTCAGACCTGCTCTGCAGGGGGCAGTCCTGAAAACAGACCCTGACCCCTAGCCTTCCTGCTTCACTCTGAGCTGGCTCCAAAGAGACAGCCCTGGCTTCATGCAGCTGTTCAATTTCAACCTCCCCAACAGGACACCACCTGACAATCCAAGAAGGGACAGTCCGTTTGCCCTTCATTGTGCGAAGAAGTTTTAAAAAAATATTTCATTTATGAGAGACAGAAAGAGAGAGAGAATGGGCACACCAGGGCCTCTAGCCCTGAACTCCAAACACATGTGCCACCATGTACACCTGGCTTACGTGGGTACTGAGAAATTAAACCTTGGTCCTTAGGCTTCACAAGCAAGCACTTTAACTCTTTAACTTAAAAAAAAATGAATGGGGGTTTATGCTATGGTTTGTGTTTATTTTGAGACAAGGTCTCTTATAGTCCTGGCTGGACTCTAACTTGACTATCTCTGTTTTTGTTTTTGTTTTTTTTTTTTGTTGTTGTTGTTTTTGTTTTTTGTTTTTTGTTATTTTGTAGGGTCTTGCTCTAGCTCAGGCTGACCTGGAATTCACTATGTAGTCTCAGGTTGGCCTCCAACTCATGGAGATCCTCCTACCTCTGCCTCCCTAGTGCTGGGATTAAAGGTGTGTGCCACCATGCTGGCCTATTTTGTTTGTTTTTTAATATTTTACTTATTTATTTGAGAGAGAGAAAGGGAGAGAATGGGCACGTCAGGGCCTGTAGCAACTGCAAACAGACTCCAGATGTATGCACCACCTTGTGCATCTGGCTGCATGTGGGTACTGGGTAATCAAACCTGCGAACCTGGATCTTTATGCCTTTCAGGAAAGTGCCTTAACCACTGAACCATCTCTCCAGCCCTCTTTCTTTCTTTCTTTTTTTCTTTTTTTCTTTTTCTTTTTTTTTTTTTTTTTTGAGGTAAGGTCTCACTCTAGCTCAGGCTGACCTGGAATTCACTGTGTAGTCTCAGGGTGGCCTTGAACTCTCAGCAATCTTCCTACCTCTGCCTCCCAAGTGCTGGGATTAAAGGCATGTGCCACCACACCTGGCTTGTTTTTTGTTTCTGATGTAGTGTCTGGCTCTACTCCAGACTCAGCTGGAATTCACTATGTGGTCTCAGGGTGGCCTTGAACTCATGGTTATCCTCCTACCTCTGTTTCCCAAGTGCTCAGATTAAAGGCATGTGCCACTACACCTGGCCTTTTTAAATTAAATTTTATTTTATTTTGTTAATTTATTTACTTAGAGAAAGAGAGAGAGAGAGAGAGAGAGAGAGAGAATGGCTATGCCAGGGCCTCCAGCCACTGCAAATGAACTTCATACACATGTGCCACCTTGTGCATCTGTCTTACATATATCCTGGAGAATCGAACCTGGGTCCTTTGGCTTTACAGGCAAGTGCCTTAACCGCTAAGTCATTTCTCCGGCCCCTGTTTTGTTTCTGATACAGGGTCTTGCTATGTAGCCCAGGTTGGCCTAGAACCTGACCCTCCTATCTCAGCCTCCCACGTCCTGAGATCATAGGTGTAGGTCATGGCACGTGGCTCTTTCTTGCACTTTTTTTTTTGCATGTGTGTGTGATGTGTGGTGCATGTGTTCAGATGTGCATACCCTATGCACATGTGAGCAGAGGCCAGCGGAGAACACTGAGTGTCCTTCTCTTATTTGCTCTACATATTTCCTTGAGACAGGCTCTCTCCCTCAACCCAGAGCAACTGTCCATCCGTGAGACCCGGGGATTCTCCAGCTCCGCCCTGTGGAACGGGGTACAGACGTGTGTGGCCATGTTCAGCTTATTACATGGGTTCTTAGGAGTTGAACTTCATGGTCTCTAGCCAGAGAGGCCCTCATATTTAAGTGACAAGGGCTCTTAACCACTGAGCCATCTACCTAGTCCCCTTCATGCACTTTTAAAGGCTCTCCTGAGCCAAACTTGGCCATGGGCAAGTCTGTAACTCCAGCACTGAGGGGGCCAGAGACAGGAGGGTCCCTGATGTTCCCCAGTCAGCCAGTCTAACCAAAAACTGGTGGACTCCAGGTTCAGTGAAAGACCCTGTTTCAGAAAAATAAGGCAAGTCTGACACAGTGGTGCATGCCTCTAACCCCAGCACTCAGGAGGCAGAAGTAGGAGGAGTGCCATGAGTTCAAGGCCACCCTGGGGCTACAAAGTGAATTCCAGGTCAGCCTGGGCTGGAGTGAGATCCTACCTGATGATCTGACGTCCCTCTCTGGCCTCTACACTCATGCACACTGGGCACACACATCTGCATGTCTGCACACACACACACTGTGCTCACATACACATACAGTGCTTACACACATGCACTGTGCTCACATATACACACTATGCTCACACAAACACACACACTGTGCTCAAACACACACTGTGATTGATCATATACACATGTATAGTGCTTACATACACTGTGCTCACACATACACACACAGTACACACACACACACACACACACACACACACACACACAAAGGCACCCCTGTGTTCTTTTCCCCAGCTTATGAAGAAAAGAAAGCAGACATCACTGAGAAGTATGAATTAACTTGAGGAAGGCAGGCAAAGTAAGAAGGCTGACCAGTAGCCAGGCGTGGTGGCACACACCTTTAATCCCAGCACTGAGGAGGCACAGGTAGGAGGATCACCGTGAGTTCAAGGCCACCCTGAGACTACATAGTGAATTCCAGGTCAGCCTGAGCTAGAATGAAACCTTAACTTAAAAAAAAAAAAAAAAAGGCTGTCTGCTTAGAGAGTTACCCACTCCCTGGCCCAGGAGACCTCATAAAACCTCCTTGTTTTACCACAACCACCACCAGAACACAGGGTAACCCCAAGCCCTTCTTCTTCCCCCTTTACCACACTCAGGAACATGGGGATGGGGTGGGGATATCACTTAGTCCATCCCTACTCCACCCCATGAGCTGAAGAAGAGACTTTTAAATGGTCTGCTTTAAGTCTTCTGCAGTCAACAGAAAAGGATTCCATGAGCCAGGCGCAGTGGCGCACGCCTTTAATCCCAGCACTTGGGAGGCAGAGATAGGAGGATCACCGTAAATTCGAGGCCACCCTGAGACTACATAGTGAATTCCAGGTCAACCTGGGCCAGAGTGAGACCCTACCTCGAAAAACAAAAAAGAATAAAAAATAAAAATAAAGAAAGGAAGAAAAGGATTCCTTGTAACGGCCTCTCTACCTTCTCCACCGCTTTTCATCAAGGTTATATGTAGCCAGAAGTCTCCCCCATTTCTAAAAGACCTGCCCGCTATCTAGCTGTAATCCATCACAGTGCTTGAATCTTGCTTACTCTGTCTCTGCCTCTTCTGCCCTATAGCACCAGTGGTCCAAGGCATGTTGCCCTCCTGGCACAGGGGTCTTTTCCTCCCAGAACAAAGGGTTGTCGCTGTAAAAGGACACACTGAGCTGAGGCTGTGGGGGCAGGGAGGAGGGTGATGGCCCCTGGGGGTGCCCCTGGCTCACTTTTTCCAGAGCCTGATGCCCTCAGACCCTGCAGGAGGCAGTGAAAGGAAATGAGCTCACGGCTGACCGGCAGGCCAATTCCTCCCTCCACAATGCACTGCACACACCTCCCCCACCCTCTCCCACTTCCCAGAAAGCGCACTCTCCCCCACCCTGCTGCCCTTCCCACCTCTTCCGGCACCTTGACCTGCACCCCCATCCTGCTCGGCCCTTCCCATCTATCTTCTTGGTCCTTTCCCCCTTATCCTTTTTGTCCATCCTGGCTCTCCATCCCCTCTGACTTTGCGCTCTGCTCCCTGCGTCCTGCCATCTGCCCGCAAGTCCGCTCTCCTCCTTGTAGGTTTGTCATCTGAGGTTTGGAGCAATGGAGGTCCCTCGAGATGTGGAACCCCCTCATACTGCTCCTCCCTCTGAGCTCCTCCGCCAGCCCAGTCATCTTCCTTCATTCAGCGTCGATGACTGTGAGTCCTACACTGCCAGGCACGGGGCAGGTCATGTTTCTTAGAGCTACAGAGAGGTCCCCACTTCTTCCCTCCAGGGCCTGCTCTTTCCAAATCCGTCCATGGTGAGATCTCCGAGCGGCCACTAGGCAGGAGGGTTGCCTGCAGCTCTGCGGGGCTTCCCACTAGGATACCAGTGACAGGGAAATGGAGAAAAGACACGCCACAGGAGAAAGTTCCCATGGGCAAAGGAGAACACAGGCTGCATCGGTGGAGACAGGAAGCGTGGAGGGATGAGGAAGGAAACGGGCGGATGTGACAGTGGACAGACCAGCCCAATCTCTTACGTTCTAGCCTGGCCTAGACAGAAACTTGAAGCCAGGAGTATGCCGGATCTGCATCAGCACACAGTCGGGTCAGCAACCGAGGGGAGCAAGCAAGGACACTGGACAGGGGAAGGAGTGTTTACCAGGGCAGGGAGCAACAATATCAGAGGCCTGTGGTCTTGATGACCCACCACGTGAAGAGAGATGGAAGAGTCCAGAAGAGCAACTCCAAGGCTTGGACTATCAGATCATTTATGTAGGGTTTTCCCAAGGGGAGTGAATAGGTCAGATGCTAAATCATGTGCCTGTCTATGTTATTACAATTGACCCTTACAAAGGCCTTCCATAAATAGTACTTTCATGGTGTTTTTCTTTGGTTTTTCAAGGTAGGGTCTCACTCTAGCTCAGGCTGACCTGGAATTCACTATGTAGTCTCAGGGTGGCCTCAAAATGACAGCGATCCTCCTACCTCTGCCTCCCGAGTGCTGGGATTAAAGGTGTGCACCATTACGTCCAGTTATCCAGTTTTGTGTCTGTGGGTGTGATGTGTGTGAAGTGTATGCACATGTATGAGCTATTCCCAGGTGACTGTGGAGACCACAGAATACAGGCTGTCCTATCTCTATAGCTCATCTGTGTATTTCCTTGAGACAGAGTCTCTCTCTCTCTCTCTGAATGTGGAGTTGTGGATTATTTTGTTTTGTTTTGTTTTTCGAGGTAGGGTCTTGCTGTAGCCCAGGCTGACCTGGAATTCACTATGCAGTCTCAGGGTGGCCTCGAACTCACCGTGATGGATTATTATTATTTTTTTATTTGAGAGAAATATACAGAGAGAGAAAGAGGTAGGAGAGAGAATGGGCGTGCCAGGGCTGTCAGTGGCTGCCAACGAACTCCAGATGCATGCGCCACCTTGTGCACCTGGCTTATGTGGGTCCTGGGAATCAAACCTAAGTCCTTAGCCTTCACAGGCAAGCACCTTAACCACTAAGCCATCTCCCTAGCTCTGTGGTTATTTATTTATTTCCCCAGCCCAAGGATTCAGCCTGGGATGAAATGTGTGCACCACCAGGCCTGGCTTTTTTTTTTTTTTTTTCCAGATTTTAGGGATTAAACCCAGGGTCATGTGCATGCTAGACAAGCACTCTACCACTGAGCTTACATCTTCCTCCTCAGCCTACTTCCTTTTTACTTTATTTATTTATTTTTTGAGACTGAGGCCCCTGTAGTCCACTTGCGCCTGGCACTCACTATATAGCCATAGGCATGTACCAACAAGCCTGGCTCTGAACCCAAGTATCTTACCCAAAGCCACATAGGACTTGAACTCAGGCACATGAACTCCAGGATCCACATACTTAACTCACCACTGAATTGAATTGCTAGTGGAGTAGTGACTACCTGCTTAAAAGGTTCCTCTTCCCAGAGACAAGCTTAACCTAGAGGCTTGGCTGTAAAAGTCTAGTCGTCCCTCAGACCAGGTGTGAGGCTCAAAAGTCTCCAGGAAGGGCTGGAGAGATGGCTTAGCGGTTAAGCACTTGCCTGTGAAGCCTAAGGACCCCGGTTTGAGGCTCTACTCTCCAGGACCCACGTTAGCCAGATGCACAAGGGGGCACACGCGTCTGGAGTTCGTTTGCAGTGGCTGGAGGCCCTGTCGTGCCCCCATTCCCTCTCTCTCTCTATCTGCCTCTTTCTGTCCCGTCACTCTCAAATAAATAAATAAAAATGATCAACAAAAAAAAAAAAATTAAAAAAAAAAAGTCTCCAGGAAGAGCAAGGAGTGAGAAGACAAGATGGAGGGACGGGACCTTGAGGAGGGTCAGCCTTCAGGGACTGGCTGAGGAGGAGGAAGACAGAGAAGTATCGCGGTGTGAGGTGAAGAGACAGCCTTCAGCAAGCAGGTAGGTGGAGGGCAAGGAGGGTCGGACTGGGCAAGGAGGAAGAACCTAAGAGGGAAGAGGTGGAGCTGACCACGGAGGAAAGCAGGGAGCAGGCTGCTGGGAAGCCCAGGTGAGCCTGGGCAAGGCAGGCTCGTCTCTGGGTGGCAACAGGAGGATGACTGATAGAACAGGTGTCTGAGACAGCCCAAGACAGGCATGATGGCCCACGCCCATAATCCCAGCATCTCGAAGGCCGAGGTAGGAGGATCACAAGTCTAACGCCAGCTTGGGCTGCATGAGATAAAATCTGTAAAAAGGGGGCTGGAGAGATGGCTTAGCAGTTAAGTGCTTGCCTGTGAAGCCTAAGGACTCCGGTTCGAGGCTCGATTCCCCAGGACCCACGTTAGCCACATGCACAAGGGGATGCACGCGTCTGGAGTTCGTTTGCAGTGGCTGGAGGCCCTGGCGCACCCATTCTCTCTCTCTCTCTCTCTCTCCCTTTTTCTCCCTCTGTCTGTCGCTCTCAAATAAATAAATAAAAATAAACAAAATTAAAAAAAAAACTGTAAAAAGTGGGGGCTGGAAAACCAGGCATGGTGTCAAACACCTTTAATCCCAGCACTCTAGAGGCAGAGGTAGGAGGATCACTGAGAGTTTGAGGCTACCCTGAGACTACATAGTGAATTTCAGGTCAGCCTGAGCTAAAGTGAGACCCTACCTCGAACCCCCCCCCAAAAAAGGGAGGGCTGTAGAGATGGCTTAGAAGTTAAGGTGCTTGCCAGTGAAGCCTAAGGACCAGGTTAGTTTCCCCAGTACCCATGTAAGACAGATGCACATGGTGATGCATGTGCCTGATGTTTGCTTACAGTGGCTAGAGGCTCTGGTGTGCCCAGTCCCTCTCTCTCTAATAAATAAATAAAAACATAAAACATTTTTAGCTGGCTGAGGCAGCACATGCCTTTAATCCCAGCGCTCAGGAGGCTGAAGTAGGAGGATAACGTGAATTCCAGGTCAGCCTGGACTTTTTTTGAGTAGAGTGAGAGCCTACCTCAAAAGAACAAATTGAAGGGCTGGAGAGATGGCTTAGTAGTTAAGGTGCTAACCGGCTAAGCAAAAGGACCCAGGTTTAATTCCCCAGTACTCTCGTAAAACTGGACACACAGGGTGGCACATGTATCTGGAGTCTATTTGCAGTGGCTGGAGGCCCTGGTGTGCCCATTCTCTCTATTATCTATCTATCTATCTATCTATCTATCTATCTATCTATCTACCTACCTACCTATGCCTCTTTCTTGCTATCAAATAAATAAATAAATAAAACTTTTTTTCTTTTCTTCAAGATAGGGTCTCGCTCTAGCCCAGGAATTCACTAAGTAGTCACAGGGTAGCCTAAAACTCATGGCAATCCTCCTATCTTTGCCTCCCAAGGGCTGGGACTAAAGGCATGTGCCACCACGTCTGGCAATTTAATTTTTTTTTTACAATTTTTATTATTTATTTTATGTGTGAGAGAGAGAGAATGGGTGCACCAGGGCCTCTAGCCCCGCAAATGAATTGCAGATGCATGCGCCACCCTGTGCCTCTAGCTTACGTGGGTACTGGGTAATTGAACCTGGGTCCTTAGAATTGTCAGGCAAGTGCCTTAACTGCTAAACCATCCCTCCAGTTCCCTGGCAAATATTTTTTAAAAACTGAGCTGGGCGTGGTGGTGCATGCTTTAATCCCAGTACTCAGGAGGCCAACGTAGGAGGATCACCATGAGTTAGAGGATACATAGTGAATTCCAGGTTTGCCTGAGCTACAGAGAAGACCCTACCTCAAAAAAAAATTTTTTTTGGAAAAAAAAAATTGAAAAAAGAGTTGGAAACAAGGTGACTGGAAATGAGGCCAAGAACCCAGAAGCTTGCTGAGTGGGCAGAGGAGCAGCAGGAATCTTCCCAGGGCTGGACAGAGGCCAGGAGGACAACACAGGGCTGGTCAGGGAGTCCCCAGGCCAGAGCTGTCATCAATATTAGACCTAATCTCATCTGGCAAGGGGTTTATGGTGTCATCAAAGAAGCACTGAGCCAGGCATGGTGGTGCACGCCTTTAACCCCAGCACTAGGGAGGCAGACTTAGGAAGATTGACGTGAGTTCAAGGCCACCCTGAGACTCCATAGTGAATTCCAGGTCAGCCTGGGCTAGAGTGAGACCCTCCCTCTAAAAACCAGAAATAAAAAAGAAGCACTGAACTGAGTCCCTGACCCAAGACCCAGTAGCCCCAACCCCATCCACCAGGTAACCATGTGACGTTAAGGACAAGTACGTTCTCGAAACCTCAGATTCACTCTATACGATGACCGTGGTAAGGCCTTCTTGGCATGCTCTCACTAAGGGCTTGGAGGCTCCCATAAATTTGGTAACTGACATGAAGTGTCCCAGTAGTTGAAAAGGGAAACAAAAAAGGAAAGAAAGAAGGAAGGAAAGAAAGAAAGAAAGAAAAAGAAAAGGGAAACAACATTGCATTCAAAGTTCAGTTTCACCTCCTAGACCTGCTGTGGCAATTTGAATGTGACAATTTTAATATATGGTCCCATAGACTTAGGTGATTCATTAAAATTGAGCTTCCAAGCGAGGTGTGATGGCACACGCCTTGAATCCCAGCACTTGGGGACAGAGGTAGGAAGATCATTGTGAGTTCAAGGCCAGCCTGGAACTACATCATAAATTCCAGGTCAGCCTGCACTAGAGTGAGACCCTGCCTAGAAAAAAAACAACAGGGGGCTGGAGGGGTGGCTTAGAGGTTAAAGCATTTGCCTGCAAAGCCAAAGGACCCAAGTTCGATTCCCCAGGACCCATGTCAGCCAGATGTACAAGGGGGCACACGCGTCTGGAGTTCGTTTGTAGTGGCTGGAGACCCTGGCATGCCCATTCTCTCTCTCTCCCCCTCTTTCTCAGTCAAATAAATAAATAAAAATAAAATATTAAGAAACAAAAGTGCCGGGTGTGATCGTGCATGCCTTTAATCCCAGCACTCGGGAGGCAGAGGTAGGAGGATTGCCATGAGTTTGAGGCCACCCTGAGACTGCATAGTAAATTCCAGGTCAGCCTGAGTTACAGTGAAACCCTACCTCGAAAAACAAAACAAAACTAAACAAAAATCGAGAGCCAGGCGTGGTAGCATACATCTTTAATCCCTGCTCTTGGGAGGCAGAGGTAGGTGTTGCTAAACTAGAGTACTCCACAGGGTGGGTGTGTTGAATACATTTATGAGTTAGTGTTTTCAACATATGGCAGGTGTTGTAGTCAGCTCCACGTTACTGGGACAAACATGCAGCCAGACACAGCTTATGGGAGGAAGGGTTTATTTTAGGGTTACAGAGTCCAGGGGAACACCATCAATGGCGGAAGAGGCTGGCCCACTTCAGTATGCATCACAGCAGAGATACCACACCAGCAAGCGCGAACCACCAAAGCTAAAACTGGAATGAATATCTGAATCCAAACACACCTTAGGGCTAGACTCCAGAATCTGTCCACAGTGGTACACACCCCTGTAGCAGGGATCTACTGCTAGGGGCTCTCATTGCAAGCTCAGTTTGTTTATTTCAAGGTAGAGTCTCTCTCTCTCTAGCTCAGGCTGACCTGGAATTCACTATGTAGCCTCAGGGTGGCCTTGAACTCACAGCAATTCCTACCTCTCTGCCTCCGGAGTGCTGGGATAACAGGTGTGTGCCCAGCTTCGAATTTCAATTTAAAAAATTTATTTATTTAGTTAGTTGCAAGCAGAGAGAGATAGAGAAAAAAGAGACACTCAAAAAGAATGGGCGTGCCAGGGCCTCCAGCCATTGCAAACGAACTCCAGGTGCATGTGTCACTTTGCGCATCTGGCTTTACATGGGTACTGGGGAATCGAACTCTGGCCCTTACGTTTTGCAGGCAAGTGCCTTAACAGCTAAGCCATCTCTGCAGGCCCAAACTTCAAATTTTGAAGTAGGGTTTCTACTGAGCTTTCACACTATGGTGAAGTCAAAAATTTGTAAATTGGGTAGGTGTGGCGGCACATAATCCAGCACTCAGGAGACTGAGGCAGGAGGATCACTGTGAGTTCAAGGCCAGTCTAGGGTTGGGAAGATGGCTCAGTGATTAAAGGTACTTGTTTGCAAAGCCTGCCAGTCTGGGTTCAATTCCTCAGCACCCAGCTAAAACCAGATGGGCATTCATTTGCAACAGCAAGGGACCTAGCATACACACACACACACACACACACACACACACACACACACACTGTGCAAACAAATGAATAATTTTTATGTTGCTAAGTTGAACCACCATAAATAGGGACCTGTGTTTGAACCACCATAAATAGGGACCTGTGTAATATGTCAACTATTGGGCCTGAGGGTCTTGAGCTTGGCCATATTGCCAGCCCTTCCACAAGAGGGGAAAGAGCGCCCCCTGGTGGAGACAGAGAGGAGGACAGGACTAGAAAGGAGAGTTGGTCTTTGATACCCCTGGTTTTCAGTTCCCATGTCCTCTGCTGTCCCCCAAAGGCAACACAATCCCGTTACCAATTTCATCTCCAGTGCAGGTGGGATCCAGTTCAATCAAGTCAAAAGGTATTTATTGAGCACCTGTCACACACCAAGTTATCTATGAGGTAGTGGTTTGACAAACCAGTTGATATACTTGTCTTCTATGATCCCCTATTCCAAGGAGGGTGATGAGCCCTACAAGGGTGCCTTGGGATGGTACTGCAAGCAAAACAAGAGATGGTGGCACACACCTTCACTCTCAGCCCTGGGGAGGCAGAGGTAGGAGGATCGTTGTGAGTTTGAGGTCAATCTGGGCCTATAGAGTGAGTTTCATGTCAGCCTGGGCTAGACTGAGACCCTACGTTTAGTGAGCCAGGGTACTGAGGAGAGAATTCAGGAGTCTCAGGAGCCTGACTATTTGGCCTAGACCTTGAAGGACCCTGACTGACAAAGGGCAGCGAAAGGAGGAGGGTTTGAGGCACAGACTGTGGCAAATCCAAGGCATCACATTAAATGGGACTCACTGAGCACCTTTAATGGTGTCATGTAGGGCAATGGTCCACTCAGGACGATGTCAGTCCCCTCCTTCTCTCAGCTGCCAGGTTCCTGGGGCAACCTGTGGCAGAAATGCCTTGGGGAGGAAGGCTAAAGAACCCTGGCCAGGCTGGAGCCAAGGGGCACTGGGAACCTGGCAAACAGCTGGGGTCTGGACCACGCTTGGGGTGCAGGAGAGAAGCCATAGCTCTACAAGCAGGCCGCGCCCAGCCTGGACAGCTGTCATAGCAGGAGGTGACAGATGATGACCCAAAGCCAGTTGTGGTGGCGCACGCCTTTAATCCCAGCACTCGGGAGGCAGAGGTAGGAGGATTGCCATGAGTTCGAGGTCAGCCTGAGACTACGTAGTGAATTCCAGGTCAGCCTGGGCTAGAGCGAGACCCAACCTCAAAAAAAAAAAAAGATGACCCATGCATGACCCAAGCCTTGCCTGCTCCCTCAGGACTGGCTGTCCCTCAGGAGACCCCTGCTTGGCAAACCTATGCCACAGTGCAGGGAGAGGAAGTCCACCGTGCAGACTCCCGTGTGCCACCAGCTACTGAAGGTCCACGGCCGTGGACTATGAAGATGAGCACGTGACCAAGGAAGGCTAAATGAAGGCTCGAAAGGATCATGACCCCCCCCCCCCTCCACGCGAGGCCTTGGGAACACCCATATGGAGAGGAGGGAAAGCAAAAGCAATGAAGTGTATTGAGTGCTTAGGATGTGTCACGATGTAGCACACTCTTTCCAAACTTGTTTCATTTAATCCCCATGACAGCACTGGAAAGTGGATATTATTAGCTACACTGTGTAAAGGAAGAAATGGGCTCACAGAGGTTAAGCAATTTATCTAGGTTCTAGCAGCTAAGATTCAGGACTCAAGCAAAACCCAATGATAAGTTCTTGCTTGGGTCAGCTACGACACCTTAGGAATGGGGTGGTACCCAGCCAGGCTGACCAGGCCTGCACTCTATGATTCTGAGGACTCACACTCTACCTGGTCCCCCGCATATCCCTGCGCACAAGAGGGCCTATTCTACTCTCATCCTGCCCTCCTGAGAGGGTAGAGGGAGAAAAGAAAGTGGAAGGAGGGAGCAGGAAAGAGAGGAAGGGAAGGGGAGGGGAGGAAGGGGGACAGATGGGGTGGTTCCCACCACCTCCCCCTGGAAGCTCTGGAAATCCCCAGCAGCTGCTCCTCTCTCTCTCTCCTCTGTCTGGACCTGAGCCAGCCCTGGGTGGAGGGGGGGGGGCTCCAATAAGGAGCAAAGAGGGGCGGAACCGGCCATGAGATTGGGGGAACCCCCCCCCACTCCGCCGCAAATCTAGCCGCCCGGGAGAGAGTCCAGGCATGTTCCCCTTTAGGAAACCCTACCTGCCAGAATCCACGCATACCAAGCAGACACATTGGGGAGGCTCTTGCACTATAAAAGGATTCTTTGCTTTACAAGAGGCTCGGCACATGGGAAACTTAAAATAGGAGCTTCCCCAGACCGCGTAAAGCAGCTCGGGTTTCAGAAGCACCCCTTATAAACTTCCCACATCCTTGAGCACCAGTGGTTGGTGGGCCCAGACTGCCCTAATGCCTTACTCAAGAGGATCTGACGCCTCTACATTGTATAAGCCACCATCCCCCCATGAGTGTGTGCATCTGGGAGGCCATGATCCAGGAGCAGGCTGAGCTGCTGTGCTCCGTTTTAGAGGTACCCTAGGACATCTCAAAAGGACCCAGACCACTCCTCAACAAAGCTGGCAGATGTAATAGCAGCCCGGAGGGGAACACACACATCTGAGGCCTCTCAGTGTCTCTCCAAGGAGCCCAGGCAGGAGCTTCATGTCCCAAAGCCAGCAATGTGGCACATGCCTATAACAGCACTGATGAGGCTGAGGCAGAAAGACTGAGTTAGAGGCCAGCCTGGGCTAGGCAGTGACACCTTAACAAGAAGGGAAGAGACAGCCAGGCGTAGTGGCGCATGCCTTTAATCCCAGTACTCAGGAGGCAGAGGTAGGAGGATCGCCAGGAATTCAAGGCCACCCTGAGAGTACATAGTGAATTCCAGGTCAGCCTGAGCTAGAGTGAGATACTACCTCGAACTCCCCTCTCCCCCCCCCCGAAAAAAAGGGAAGGGAAAGGAAGGGAACGGAAATGAAAAGAAAGAAAAATGCAGTATCTTGCTCTCCTCCCAGAGAGGTAACAGGGAGCAGGCCTGGTCTGTGCTCAAGAAAAGATTGATGAAGGGGACTGGAGAAATTGCTTAGGGGGTTTAGGCACTTGCCAGCAAAGCCAAAGGTCCCAGGTTTGATTCCCCAGTACCCATGTAAAGCTCGATGCACAAGGTGGAGCATGCTTCTGGAGTTTGTTTGCAGCGCTAGAGGCCCTGGTGCAAAAATTCTCTCTCTCTCTCTGCCTCTTTCTCTCAAATAAATAAAACAAAATTATTAAAATAAAAGATTGAGCCGGGTGTAGTGGTACATGTCTTTAATCTCAGCATTTGGGAGGCAGAGGTAGGCGTATCACCGTGAGTTCGAGGCCACCCTGAGATTACATAGTGAATTCCAGGTCATCCTGGGCTAGAGTGAGACCCTACCTCGAAAAACCAAAATAAGTAAATAAATAATAAAATAAAATAAAAGATTGATGATGGGGCAATCAGGTCACCGGGAGAAGTACTTGGGGGCTGGGCTACAGGAAGCAAGAAGTAGTGGCTTAGTCCTGCCCTTCCTTTAAAAATATGTATATATATGAAGGTGACATTCACATAACAAAATCATTTTATGGCAAACAGTTCAGTGGCATTTAATTGCCCTCCTGCTCTTTGGTGCTCCTGGTCAGTACAGACAACAGAGGTTATGGAGGTGCTGAGACCTCTTCCTCCCGCCAGGCCTAGTACTGGAGGAGCTGCCACTGGCCATTTAAACTAATGACCAAGATGACAAACAGGCCTGGAGACTAGAGCAGTCCACGACCCCGCCCCAAAGATCACGTCCAGCCCCAGGCGGACGCCCAGAGTACTCCATGTCTTTCAACACCCTCCTCCAGCAATTTAGGATCACCCCATCTGCCGACTCCTCATGGTCGCAGGCATGCTCACCAGGGATCCCCTCTGTCACATGTAGGGGCCTAAGCTGGGTACAAAGAGAGGGGTCAGGTCGTGGAGTCCAGGGCCCGACACTACTGGAGAAGGCTGAGCAGATCTAAAAGAGCCCAGGGCAAGGAAAGGAAGGGGTTTGGGCACGCTTAGCACTTACAGGCACACCTAGTGGCAGAAAAGGCTACTCCGCCAATCCAGACCCCACCCCAGAACCTCACCCAAGAAGCAGGAGCAGACAGGGCATTCCGTTTCCACCCGCTGCCAGGGAGGGCTGAGGGCCAGGACACAGCCTCCTCCGCTCGCTGACCCAATGAGCCAGGCTCTCGAGGATTTGCTAAGCTGCTTGGGGAGTGACAGCTCTGCCAGGGGGACCTTCCCTTAACCACTATGCCCAGCCGGCACCGTTAGTGCCTTACCACGGAGCCTATGTGAAAGGAAGGCAGCTGACCACCTGGCCGGCGCTGCAGGGGTGCATTTGGGGGGGGGGGAGCGCGCATGTGGAAAGCCTTTCGGCCCACCCTATCTTCTCCCTGCCGTGAAATGGTGGCAGCAGCTGCGGCAGCTGCTGGAACTGGGAGAGAAGGCAGCCCCGCCGGGAGAAGTCCCTTGACGTGTAGGGGGAGGGGCCGCTGGATCTTAAAGTCCCAAGGGAGGGTGGGGGCCTGAGGGGCAGTGGAGTTGTACGGCCGGGAGCCACCATCGCCTCTTCATTCTGCAGAGCCTGGGCCCCTCCGGTTTAGTGAGCAGGGGCTGGGAGCTTCCGGGGTGGGGATGGGGGCTTCCAAATGTGGAAGGGGGGTGCGGAGTGCGCCCTCTGCGCGCGCCTCCCTGGAGATCAGCGAGGGGGGAGTGCCCGCGCGCACGCATGTGTGTGTGTGTGTGTGTGTGTGTGTGTGTGCACCAGCTCCGTGTCACACCTGTCCCATCCTTCCTCCAGGGCTCGGCCCCGCCCTGACCTCCCAAGCCCGCACCCCTCCCAGGTGGCTGGTGTCTCCCCGCACCACCACTGTCCCCTGTCCCCCTCCCGCTCCCGCCGCGCCCACCTCCTCCGGGTCACCGCGCCCTCAGTCCCGCCCGAGCCCCGCTGACCTGCTCCATGCTGCGACCGCTATGCCGTCCTCGGCGCGCTAGCCCCGGGGGGCTCAGGGGGCGGAGGCCCCTCCATGCGCCCTGGCCAGGCAGCTGCACCCGGTGGCCGCGCGCCGCGCGAGGAGCGCCCGGGAGTCCGGTCTCCCGGCCCCGCCCCGCCGCAGGCCCCGCCCAGCCCCGCCGTAGGCCCCGCCCCCTCGCCCAGCCCTGGCTGGGGGCGCCCCCCTCCCCCCTCCTCCCCCCCCACCCGCGTACCGCGAGCACACACTCGACGCACGCGGGCACCCCACCGCGCGTCACGGCACACGCTCAGACACTCGCAGTGCACCCAGGACCAGTGCTGCCTGCCTGTCCTCCAAGAGAAGCTCCTGTGGGCTTCCAGGAGGTTGGCAGGGTTAGAAGCGCCCCATCTCTCATCTTACAGGCGCCAGAAAGAGACTTGGCCAAAAATCACCAAGCGGCTTGGTGGCAAAGCTGATCCCAATGGCTCCGACTCGGAGCCTCCCAGGCAATGGGCCACTTCGGAGATTGATAGTAGACAGATAGTAGCCACCAAACGTGGGACACAGAGAGGCACTGTGCCACCCGTTTGGGGCTGACCTGGGCGGATACGGGCAGCTAGTAGAGGCGGCTCCTTGTTGCTAGGGGCCAATCTACCTGCAAAATTTCCCTGAGGGCTTTGGCTGAGGAACAGGCATGGATGGAGATTCCTGTCCCTCACCGAGAATACCATGCCCCAACCACGTGGCAAGCAGGAGGATGCCAACCTATTTTGTCCACTTCCCCGAATGGGCATTCGGACCACAGAGGACTGGAGTAGTGGAGCCAACCACTCTGGTGAAGACTAAAGAGGTGCCAAGAAAGGCTCTCCTCGGGATGGCTTAGTGGTTAAGGCGTTCGCCTACAAAGCCAAAGGACCCAGGTTTGATTCCCCAGAACCCACGTTAGCCAGATGCACAAGGGGGCGCATGCATCTGGAATTCGTTTGCAGTGGCTGGAGGCCCTGGCGCGCCCATTCTCTCTCTTCCACTTTCTCTGTCAAATAAATAAATAAATATAAAATATTTCAAAAGTAAACAAAAAAAAAATTTACCTGTGCTGAAGTGGGCAGTAGGATGGACATCGGTGTGCTGGGGCTGAGTATCCGAGTCCCTAGCAAGTGTCCAGACTGGCATGAAGCTGGCCTCGTGCTTCTCACCCCGCCCTGACCTCTCTCCATCAGGCACCAGAGGGTGAGGGAGAAGGGGGCAGGAAACTGAGATGGAGAGTCAAGATCCTCAGCCAGGAAGACAAAGGGGGCTTTATAGGCCGGGTGTGGAGGGGCATTCTTGGGGCAGGGAGACCAGAGCACTTTGAGGGCTGAAGTTGGACTTCCCAGGCCCTCCCATCTTGGCTCTTCAGGGTATTGAAGGTATTGGAAGCTTCACTCCTGAGACAGCAGCAGAGAGTTCCAGAACTGCCCCCCCACCCCAAATCCTTGGCTGTCCCTAGTGAGGCTCTGGTTGGCATCACCCACACACTCCCCACTTTCTCTGTCTGGCTGGCTCTGGCCTCTCTCAGCTTCCCTGCCATGCCCTCTAGATGGCCTCGTGTCCCTTGTCTGCTACCAGAGAGCCTTGCTGGCTGCCTGGAGAGGAAAAGGCTGATTTAGGCAGTGTCACAAGGCTGTGGGGTCAATAGAGCCCTTTGTCCCTTTTTAGACAAAGTCTGTCCTGGACTAAAGAGACAGGACAGAAGGCGTGCCAGCAAACCAGCATGCCACCCTACCTCAACTTGCCTCTCCCAGACCCTGATGGAGCTGGGCCCTGGCTGTGGAAGCCAGACTCCATTCGTTCCCATTGGTTTCTTTCTGGTTCTCTTTCAATATATATTTTATTTATTTATTTGAGAGGGAAGAAGAGGGAGAGGGAGAGAGAGAGAATGGGCGCGCCAGGGCCTCCAGCCACTGCAAACGAACTCCAGCTCTATGCACCCCCTTGTGCATCTGGCTTATGTGGGTCCTGGTGAGTGGAACCGGGATCCCCTGGCTTTGCAAGCAAGTGCCTTAGCCGCTAAGCCATCTCTCCAGCCCTCTGATTCTCTTTCAGTGACCAGGGAATGAAAACACGGTGGCTGCCATCCGTTCTGAGTCACTAAAATACCCAGGACTTTGCCACATCAGGGAACTGTCTATCCCTAAAGATGCTGAACTGTGGAGCCAGGCAGGGTGGCTCATACCTATATCCCAGCACTCAGAAGACAGAAGCAGGGGAATCACCTTGAGTTCAACCTGGGTTACAGAGTGAGTTCCAGCTCAGGTTACCTGGTCAGAGAGAGAGAGAGAAAGAGAGAGAAAGAAATGAGAATGGGCAAACCAGGGCCTCTAGCTGCTGCAAAGGAACTCCAGATGCATGTGCCACTATGCATCTGGGTTTATGTGGGGACTGGGGAATTGAACCCAGGTTGTTAGTCTTTGCAGGCAAGCACCTTAACTGCTAAGCCATCTCTCCAGCCCCCATTCTTGTTTCTTCCTTCCTTCCTTCTTTTTTTTTTTTTTTTTTCCAAGGCAGGGTCTTGCTGTAGCCCAGGCTGACGTGCAATTCATTATGTAGTCTCAGGGTAGCCTCGAACTCATGGCGATCCTCCTACCTCTGCCTCCTGAGTGCTGGATTAAAGGCGTGCACCACCACGCCCCAGCTTTTTCTAACCATCTCCTGGTGAGGCTTCAGGTCCTGCTGAAGGAAATAGACCAAGCTTCAAACCTGATGTCTGCCCAGTGGGCCTGCAGTCTTGGACAAGTAGTCCCACCTCTCTGTGCTCCAGCAGAATACCAGTAACAGCAGTGCCACCTCACAGGGTTGCTGAAAGACTAAGCAAGAATATGGCACTCGAGACACAGAGGTAAGAGGACTGCCATGAGTTCGAGGCCACCCTGAGTCTACATAGTGAATTCCAGGTCAGCCTGGGCTAGAGTGAGACCCTACCTTGAAAAACCAAAAACAAACTTTGTTTGTTTTTTCAAAGTAGAGTCTCCCTCTAGCCCAGGCTGACCTGGCACTCATTCTGTAGCTCCAGGCTGGCCTCGAACTCACAGCGACCCTCCTAACTCTGCCTCCCGAGTGCTGGTTTTAAATGTGTACACCACCGCACCTGGCTTTTAAAACGTTTTTGACAACCTGCATACTTGTAGACAATATACCATAATCATAATCTCCTCCCACTGACATCCCATTTCCCCTCATGAGTCCCCCTTCCACCTTAATTCAACTTTGTTATCTGTAGCTTTAGTTCAGCAGGTGACCATTTCTAACCTTGTCACCCAGTACTGTTGTGTCATATGGTGGTGGTTTTTTTTTTGGGGGGGGGCGCTGGGGAGATGCAGGGGAGTCTGCAGTCTGGTCTCCATCCCTGCTTCCAGTTTTCTTTCCTCTGCTGGGAGCTGAGCGAGGCAGGAGAGCCGTGCGGGGGGGGGGGGGTGAGGAGGAAGGAGGAGGGTTGCTCTGGAGGGAGTGGGAAGGATGACAGGGAAGGGGAGGTGGCAGTAGGCCCCAGGCCTGCACCTGCTGCTCTGAGAACAAAGCCAAGCATGACGCAATCTGGCCGGGTGCAGCTGAGGCTGCGGGCCTCCAAGAGGGAAAGTGGGTATCGGGGTGGGGAAGGTGGCCAGCAGCATGGTGGACACAGGTGTCCATGGGTGCCTAACCCTGTATTCACATAGCCCACCATGAAGCTCCTTTGTGGGGTTCCTGGTTCCCTCCAGAAGCCCTTCACCCAGAGTCTGGCTCCTCCCCAAATCAGCCTTATAGGCAGGAAGGAGTCTGACATGATGCAAGGCGACCTCACTGCAGGCAGTCTGCTCCCTCGAGTGAGGACCAGGCCCGGGCAGAATGTGGCCCAGGCCCGCACTGGCTTTCCCGAGCAGGTCTCGGGCAGCGAGTCTCTGGCTGTCTCCTGTTATTCTAGGGACAAAATGGCAAATCTTCAGAGTGGGCGGGAAGGGGGCTCGGAGGACCCTCCCCCATGGTCTGCACAAGACAGCATATTTATAGAATTATATAGAGCCCCTAACAGACACACCAAGTGGAGCCCAAGCATCTTCCACTGGCTGTCATCAAGCCGGAGGGAGTTGGGGAGGAGCATGAGGGTGACATAGCAATTGTGCTTAGCTCCCCATGCCACCAGAGAACCTGGAAAACAGAGGCCTGCCGCTCTCCCTCCACCAGCAGAAAAGGGTTTTGTCCCTCCCACCTGGGCCTGGTGGAAGGCTGTGATGCGCCAGGGTACCCAAGGGGCCAGGGCATGAGACAGGCTGCAGAGGCCGACTGAAGGTTTTGCTTGAGAGTATTTAGCCTAGCCTCACCCTCCACTCCCCAGACCCAAGAGGAAATAGCTGGGTGGCCTCACTCAGAGAAACCACTAGGTGGCAGGAGAAGCCCAAGGACTCAACCATCTCAACCGGCTCTATGGCCCGCCCACCTGGCAGGAGCTCCGGTCCTCTTGTGGGCAGACTCCAGCCACTGACTCTCGCTAACTCCTTGTTCTCTTCTGCCTCTGAGAAAGTGGAGCATTCTCCATTCTCCTCTTCAAAACACCACTTATAAGAATGATCAGGGCTGGAGAGATGGCTTAGCAGTTAAGGCGTATGCCTGCGAAGCCTAAGGACCCCGGTTCGAGGCTCGATTCCCCAGGACCCACGTAAGCCAGATGCACAAGGGGGCATATGCGTCTGCAGTTCGTTTGCAGTGGCTGGAGGCCCTGGCACACCCATTCTCACTCTTTTTCTCTCTTTCCCTCCCTCCCTCTTTCTGTCTCTAATAAATAAATAGAAAAACACCACTTATAAGAATGATCAGAGGCGGGCGTGGTGGCAAAGCCTTTTATCCCAGCACTGGAGGGTTGGGAACAGAGGTAGGAGGATCGCTGTGAGTTCCAGGCCAGCCTGAGACAGTGAATTCCAGGTCAGCCTGGGCCACAGCAAGACCCTACCTCAAACCACCTCCTGCCCCGCCCCCCCCCCCCCACCAAATCTAATAATGATCAGGATTAGTCCCTGTTGCATTTACTAAGAGCTCAAGATGTACCAGACATTTTATGTGCTTTCTTTTTTAAAAATATTTTTAATTTATTTGAGAGAGTGAGTGTATGGGCACACGAGGGCCTCCTGTCACTGCAAAAAAAAAAAAAAAAAAAAAAAAAAAAAAAAAAAAAACTCCAGATGCCTATGGCTTTATGTGGGTACTGGAGAATCAAACCGAAGCACTCAGGCTTATTTATTTTATTTTATTTTTTGTTTTTTGAGGTAGGGTCTCACTCTAGCCCAGGCTGACCTGGAATTCACTATGCAATCTCAGGGTGGCCCCAAACTCATGGTGATCCTCCTACCTCTGCCTACCAAGTGCTGGAATGAAAGGTGTGCGCCACCACGCCCGCCTTATTTATTTTATTTGAGAGGGAGAAAGAAAGAAGCAGCTAGAGAAGGGGTGTTCCAGGGCCTCCAGCCACTGCAAACAAACTCCAGACACATGTGCCACCTTGTGCATCTGGCTTACGAGGGTACTGGGGAATTGAACCTGGGTCCTTAGGCTTTGCAGGTAAGTGCCTTAACTGTTAAGCCATCTCTCCAGCCCAGCTTTTTTTCATATACATTTTTATTTATTTGCAAACAGAGAGACAGACAGAGAATGGGCAAACAAAGGCCTCTAGCAGCTACCAACTCCACATGCATGTGCCACTTTGTGCATCTGGCTTTATGTGTGTACTGGGGAGTCAAAGTTGGTCATTAGGTTTTGCAGGCAAAGGCCTTAGCTGCTGAGCCATCTCTCCACGTACACATGATTTTTTGTACTTGCTCATGCATAAGGCAGGTAATAACAGTCCCCTCATGTTGAAGAGGAGTACACTGTCCACCCAACTCAGCTTGGCCAATCCCATGCTGGAATGTTATGGGTTAGGTGCAGGCATGGGAGGAGGCCAAGGGCCCACTGCATCTGAGAATCTTGGGCACCATCCTAACCACCCCTGAGATGTCTCAGGCACGCACAGGTTGGCTGTGTGCTTCCAGATCAGAGTCCCTGTCCTGGGGAAAGTCACCAGGACACATCCTGCTGTCCTTCCTCAGGCCTCCACACACATGCTGGGTCTTCCCCTCAGCAGCAGGTTCCCGATCTAGCATGGTGCCCTCCCTTTGGGTCTAGGGGTGATTTCAGCCCAGAGGACCTTTTCCCTGTGGCTATCTCACTTCTGGCCTGACTCTGTCTCTGACCTGCTCCATGTTTCTCAGCAGACGCTCATGAGAACCCTTCTCTGTGTGCTTGGCTCAGTGCTGGTGCCTGGGGTGTGGGCACTGGGGAAGACAGGAGCAAGACACAGGGCTGCTGTCCGTATGTAAGAGTTTAATGTGCCTAAAGCCAGGCCCACAGTCACTTCTACATGCAGTGTCCCAGTCAAAGAAATATGGGCCTCCTGTACGGAAGTAAACAATGCCTGCCTTTCCTGCAGTCATCAACAGTGCTAGGGCACTGGGCAGAGGGAGACAGCTGCAGACAACTGGGCACCCATGCATACTGAAACCTTTAAGGGTAACTGTGAGCCTCCCAGGACAACTGCTAACGGAGACTCGCTCCATTCATTCCAAACCTTCAGAACCTCCAAGCTCAGCCATTACTGCCCAGGGCTTTTCCCTCCCAAGGTAAACCCTGCTGGCCCTCTAACCCTCCATCTGTGCCACCAGACTCAATCTGCTGGGTAAAAGCTCAGAGACAAATGCCATGTTTCTCAGCAGGGTCAGGGAAAGCCAGGCCTTGACACCTGGAGATGAAGTGAGGAGCTCTGATGCAGAGGATACCTGAACTCAGCTTTTATCTTTTTAACTTTTTGTTTGCACACGTACAAGTGTGCCAGGGTCTCTGCTGCTGCAGAGCAATGCCATATGAATGTGCCACTATTTTCATGTGATTTTATGTGGATGCTAGGGAAATGAACCCAGGTCTACAGATTTGGCAAGCAAACGCCCTTAACTGCTGAGCCATCTCCTCAAACCAGAGCTTTCTTTTTTCTTTCTTTCTCTTTTTCTTTCTTCTTCCTTCTTTCTTTCTCTTTCCTTACTTCCCTCCCTCTCTCCTCTCTCCTTCCTTCTTTCCCTCTTTTTTTTTTCCTTCCAGGTAGGGTCTCACTCTAGCCCAAGCTCACGTGGAACCCACTCTGTAGTTCCAAACCAAGAAATAAAATAATCCCATCAAGTTGTCTTGTTTGAAAGCAGAGGCCAAGGAAAATGAGCAACATTCCTGGGAAAGGGGTTTCTCTTAGATGGCCACCTCTGAGAGGTGACAGGCACTGAGGAGGGAAGGTGAGGAGGCAGGACACAGGCTCCACCCTCACAGAGATCTCAGGGCAGCAAGCAGATGAAATACAAACAGAACAAACTCTGCAGCGAGGCCTTAGCAGAAAAGCAGGGACTTAGTAGGTAAAAAGAGTGACAAGAGTCCTCTAGATAGCCTGAGGGAAGATGCAGTGGGAGAAGGGCTATGATCCAGGGAATTTAACTTCAGGTCACACATGGCAGCCTGTGTGGCAGGGAAGTAAAAACCATCTTAAAGGTAGATTGAGATTTTCTTTTCTAGGTTGAAGACATCGAAGATATTTTCCAAAATGTTTTTATTTATTTAAGAGAGACAGAGAGGGCTAGAGAAATGGCTTAGCAGTTAAGGCGCTTGCCTGCAAAGCCTAAGGACCCATATTTGACTCTGCAGATCCCATGTAAGCCAGACGCACAAAGGTGAGGCAAGCGCAAGGTCCCACATGCCCACTAGGTGGCACAAACGTCTGAAGCTTGATTCCAGTGACTGAGGCCATGACACATCAATTCTCTTTCTCTTTGTCTCTCTCCTCTAATAAAATAAAAGTTTAAGAGAGACAGAGAAAGAGAGCACACACCCATAGGTGTGCCAGGGTCTCTAGCCATGGAAAATGAACTCCAGAAGCATTCGCCACTTTGTGCATCTGGCTTTACATGGGTACTGGGCAATCAAACCTGGGCTGTCAGGCTTTGTAAGCAAGTGCCTTTAACTGCTAAGCCATCTCTCCAGCCCAGATATTTACATATATATATTTGAGAGAGAGAGAGAGAGAGAGAGAGAGAATGGGCACACCAGGGTCTTCAGCCACTGCAAACAAACTCCAGACGCATGCGCCACCATGTGCATCTGGCTTATGTGGGTCCTGGGGAATTGAACTGAGGTCCTTTTCAGGCAAACGCCTTAACCACTAAGCCATCTCTCCAACCCTATCTTTATTTTTTTGGGGGGGAGGGCTGGGGGAAGGTTTGAGTTAGGGTTTCACTCTAGTCCAGGCTGACCTGGAATTCACTATGTAGTCTCAGGGTGGCCTTGAACTCACGGTGATCCTCCTACCTCTGCCTCCCGAGTGCTGGGATTAAAGAAGGCATGCGCCACCACGACTGGCTCCCAATTAAAAAAAATTTTTTTAAACACCATTTATTTACATATGTGTGCCAGGATTTCTTGCTACTGCAAAGGAACATTAGATACTTGCACCACTTTTTGTATCTGGCTTCATGTGGGTAATGGAGAATTAAAATTGGGCCAACATGATGTGATGTCAAAACTATGCCTCTGCTGGGCGTGGTGGCGCACGCCTTTAATCCCAGCACTCGGGAGGCAGAGGTAGGAGGATCACCATGAGTTCGAGGCTACCCTGAGACTCCATAGTGAATTCCAGGTCAGCCTGGGCTAGAGTGAGACCCTACCTCAGAAAACCAAAAAAAAAAAAAAAAAACTGGGCCAACATGCTTTGCAGACAAGTGCCTTTTAGCCACTGAACCATTTCCTTGGCCCTAATATTGAAGATTTTTTGGGCAAATAAAGTGATGTCAGTATGTCTTCATTTCAGAAGGACCTAAAAATTTTTAAATTGTTTTATTTGGAGAGAGAGTATTTGTGGGTGTTCCAGGGCCTCTTGCCGCTGCAAACAAACTCCAGGCACATGTGCCCCCATTGTGCATCTACTTTACGTGAATACTGGAGAATCAAACTAGAGCCATCAGGTTTTGCAACCAAGTGCCTTTAACTGCGAGACATCCTCCCTGCCTTGGCCTTCTGAGTGCTTGGATTACAGGTATGTACCACTACCTCACAAGGTTCTCTGGAATTCTCCTGTACTTCCTGGGGCAGCTTTTAGCAGTGTCAGAATTTTCCAACAACTCCACTTCAGACAAGTTCAGCACTGAGTGCATGCTGCACAGTTGGCATCACAAGGACTCACTCCCATGGTGGGTGAGAAGTGAGGAGAGGGACTGAAAATCAAACTCTAATAACATGACATAATTTCTAAACATTTTTATTTCAAATCTCTTTTCACCCCTCCCCAAAAAGACATGGGTTGGTACAGCAGTCATAAAAAGGAGATACAAACACAAGAGTCAAATGTCTCCCGCACTGACACTTACAAAAAACTGGGAATTGTACATGGGTTTCCAAACAGGACCTGCAGCAGCTACTAATGTCCCTTTACAAGAGTCAGACATGCCTATTAATACAGTATTTACAGACACCCCATTCTGGAACTAATCTACAGGGACATTCCCAACACCCACCCCTCTATGCCCAGAAAAAATACCAAAACACACCCAAAGTGCATTTGTTTTGTTTATATCAAAACATTTTTCCCTTTCCCCATCCCACCCGAAACCCTCCCACCCCATTTAAGATTGGCCTGCAAGTCTATTTTAACCATTTAGTTATTTTTTTATACTTTATGAAAATAAATTATACAGCAACTATTTTAATAAATTAAGCACAAAAAGGGGGAGAAAGAGAAAAACTAAATGGGAAGACAAAAAGCCAGGCCACACTTTGGCTTGGAGGAGGGCAGGGGTTGCTAAGGACAGAGTGATTATAGGGGTAGGGACCCCCGGTGGTGAAGAACTGGCAACCACTGAGTCCCTCATCATGGAGTTTCTGAAAAACCACCAAAAATGTACAGTAGTGCTTGTGCCAGGGGCAGCACCATTTTGGGCATGACATCTGACCTGACCAGAGCAGAGCCTGGATCCCGCTGTCCCTCAAGCAAGCACCAGGGACGGAGTAGGCAGACCAGCCTGCTGCTCCACCTGAGCTGGGTGGGGAGGTGAGGACACAGCTGGGTGCAGCTTTGAGTGTAGCAGGGGTCGCCCCAGGTGGGTTCTGAAGAGCAGTGTCCTGTTCACGTACTGCCTCCAGGAGTAACTGCGATCGCAGTCCAGCTGCGACCTGACATTGGTGTCTGCTCACTGTGGCTGGCTGCTTCTGCCTGCTCCTTACTATCTCTTGGCATTGCAAAGAGGGGCAGGTGGAGCAGGGAGCGGCTCCAGGGACCTCCTGAAATCCTTTGAAGATGACACGGGAGTGAAGGCATGTCACAGACGCAGCATGCAGGATTGGCTTCACGGGAGGTAGATGAGAATGGGAAGGGAAAGGGGCAAGGACAGGAAGGAGACAGGAAGAAATTAGGTGACACCTTCCGGGATGGCAAGAAGCAATGACAAAGACAAAGACAGTGTGAACTCTGCATGTAGAGAAAGGTCCCTCTCTCTAGCAGATTCGAGAATCAATTATCTAAATGTAAGTCATTCCTATTTTCTACTGCAGAACCTGAGTCCCCAGTGCCCCATTTCACTCCTCCAGAAACTTTGTTTTGCATTTGCTCAAGGCCTCCTGTCACTGTCCTGAGCATAAAGGCTCCAATGTCAAAACAGGATGTACCACGGGGACTTGCAGACTTGACCTGTGGCCCAATAATCCTAGTTATCATAATAGGGCACACCTTTCTTTCTTCCTTTCATTTTTCCTTTTTTTTTCTTTTTCTTTTTTTTTTAATAAAAAAGGTTTTACTCCCCAGGAGCAAATAAATCTCTTGAACTACTGATAAACACTGCTGCAGTGAAAAGAAAGATGGCTACATGTATGCAATAGCACAAATTCAGTGTAAGGACGGCTGTACTGACGACTAGAGATAAAAACCACTTATCCATTCCTCACTTTCCCACACACCAAACCAAGAGGATTCCCATAGGGAAAATGTTGAACTCAAAAGCTTTTCCCCTACACACAGGGGGCATGCCATTCTCTTAACCGTGGAAAACATATCCTAATCCCTGCCAGTAGAGATGTTCTCAACACCACAACTGGAGGCAAGACTTCTGTAAATGAAGACACACACACACACAAAACACACTCACACAGACTTGCAGACTTCCTTCCAGCAGCCAGAGTTACATCCCAGTGCCTGGCTCCCCAGCTTCTGGGCTCAAAGTTCAGGGACAGGCAGCAAGAAAGGGAAAGGATCTCACCTGGGGAAAAGTTCTTCCTCCTGTCCCTACTTCCTGCTGGGACAGGGGCTTCTGGTGGTGCGAGGTGAGGGCTGACAGAGCTGGCTTCCCAGGGCACTTTCAGCTCCATCTTTCACACATGGATCCGGGGACTGACCTATTCCCCAGTCCTTTCACAATGTGTACTGGAGGGGACACCCCATCACTCCTAGCCTTAAAGAAGGGCTTACACAATCAGCCCAGGTAGAAAGTAGCAAAGAAAGGAAGAAGCAGGAACGAAGGGGCTACTGTCAGGCCTTTCTTCGCGGGAGGCTGACACCATTATCCACATTTACTACTTCTTGGCACAGGTAGAAGACCAGGCCAAGGTCAGTCTAAACCTGAAGGGATGACACCCACTTACCTAGTCCCCACATCAAAGCCTCCACCCTCCTATACCTATGCTCCTAACACAGACACACATTTCAAGTAACAGCAGGGTGCAGCAGTTTGTCACTAGCTTGCATTGGTGTCTACCTTTCCCTAAGGAAAGTTACAGTACACCAGTCTTAAACCAGTAAGGGTACATACGCAGGGCCTGAGTGTACTGATAGCTTCCAAGCACAACTCAGAAACAGCAGGTCTCTAGAAGTGACAGCCTCTCCCCGTTTGTGACTTAGCACACTATAACCAGAGACAAATAAGCCCATCTGTGGACTGCATTTCTACTAGCACGGCCAAGCAGAGGCAAGAGGTGAAGGCCACTGCTGACCACGAGCCTTGCTCCTGCTCCTCCGCCCTGGTCACTCTCCAACCAGCCACCACTAAAATGAAATACCCCAGCACCCTCTTCTCCACCCCTCACTCAGTGTGCTCTACCCAAGGCCATCCAGTGGTGCCAACTCATGCCTGGCAGAGACATCTTCTGTGATACTGTTAACAGCCCATTCTGCTGAGGAAGGGTTAGAGTAGATGGCTGTGACGAGAACACATACAGTTCACAAGCACAGAGAAGCTCCTCCCAAGGAGGACGGAGGGGGTGAGGTCAGTCACGCCTCTGCAGCAGGTTTGGTTTCGCACTTGAGAGTATAAATTCTTCACTGGAAACCCCAGTATCACACGGGGGTGTCTGCTGACTTCTGGTCTTGGCCTCTACCTCACCCTCATCTCTCCTTGGCCTTTAGACCTGGCCAGCGACCAGGTCTGACCGGGCCTCTGCAGTAAAGCAGGATTCGGCGCTGTTGCTGCTCTGAGAGGACTGGGCAGGGACCTAGCGAAGGCCGCGCAGACTTCTGCTTCCCTGCTTCTGTTGTGTTTCTCTCCTAGTCATGCTGCCCTCGCCTACAACCTGAAGCCTCATTGCCACAGAGCTCTTCCAGACCATCTGGTCTTCCCCAGTGACGCCCACCCTAAATGTCTTTAAAGGCAGTTCTTGATCCTCCACCAGAATGAGTTGTTTTCTAGTTACCTCATTTGTGACAGCTCCCTTAGGCTAAGGATCAGGTATTCTACCTCACATGGATGTCTTTCTTATTATCTAGTCCAGAGCCATGCGAATGCACACTACAAACTACATTTAAAATTATGGATCGCCGGAACGAGGGAGAGAACCCTGTGGAGTCGTGTACTACTCACTTGTCTGAGACCGCAGTGACTCTAGACTTTGGGATCTATCGCAGGATGGCACTTTCTGTAAGATGCCAAGTGACCCACACCTTCCAGAGGAAGACTCGCAGATTAAGCCAACACTTGGAACATTAGAAGAGGTACCACAAGACATACCAGAGGTGGGGCACACGTACAAAGCTCATTCTGTGGGTGACACACGTTTTCAGCTATAAGGAGGAAGATGGCAGTGAAACCAGTGTTTCCAGATGAGAAAGCCTTGTAAGTGACCAGGCCACAGGGCCTCACCCCAAACCATCAGGAAACCACAAGCCTGACAATGTTATTTATCTTGTGATCTGAGGCAGATACAAGCAGAGAGAAACCAAAAGACATGGAACACTACAGAAAAATAAGACCCAACAACTCAACTGTCACATCCTGACAGCAAACTTCTCCCCAGAGTAACTATGGGGAAGAAGAGCTCACAATATCATATATTAGTCGAGGTCAGCTGCAGATACAATTAAAGACCACTGAAAAGCACCAAGGTTTTCTGCTCTTCCATGTCTACCTGGAAACCAGGCAACTCTCAAGCCAGCATCTGAAAGACTTCGCACTAACAGGAGGGCAATGGAGTCTGACCCAGGAACATCTGGTAGCTAGAATGAACACAGGAAAATGAGCACGTCCTTGCTCCCCCCATCCCAGAATAAAGCTGTGATCATGAGATGCAAAACTCTTCCTCTGCACTCCTGAAATCCTGAAGGCTTCCTCCAGCCAAGAGCACGATAGCTGTTTCGCACCTCCCTCCACATTTCCTCACTAGCTGATAGACAGAGGCAACACTCCTCAGCCAATGGGTATGGTTTGACATGAAGAATTTGAAAGCATGCTCCATTAACCTCAGCAGCCCAGGATTAGAGCTCTGAACTGTTCAAGTGGTAAGAAACACTGCTACCTTGACAGTTTGCAGAAGCAATCGAAGAGATGTTGTTGTCATGACCAGAGTGAAATGTATAGTAACCAAGAGGGAAAGAAGATAACATTGGAGGAGGAACAAGATTAACCTCAGGTCAAGCGCTTAAGGAATCCAGTAAAACAAAATGAATACAGCTTCCATGAGGGGTGATTCTGAAATCAGGGTTGTAAACCTTAAAAGGAAAGAATATAGGGAGTCACTAGTCTCTCCAGCAAAAAGGATTTGCCAGGTTCTGCCCAACAGTCTTCTCTGCTGACCACAGCCCTCTCCTTTCTACCCTGCCTCTACTGATGCTAACGAGCAGCACAGCACAGTGCAGCAGGAGCAGGTTCTCCTTCCCCCAGGAACACGACTCCTGTTTCACACTTCTCTGGCCCCTCCTCCCTTCGTCAAGGTCCCCACCCAAGACACCCAATTCGGCACCAGCTGAACAACGGGCCCTCTCACGCCCGCCTTTCTTTGGACCTGCTGACCCTTTGCACCACTTCCAACCTGACTGGTACAAACCCCAGCTGTCTTCAAGGTGAGTTTTCCATACTGAGAAATGCAAACGTCAAAAACAAAACTTCTGAAAAGAAACAGTGTTGAGACTTCTTCCAGTTTTCCAAGGAGCTCATCTAGTTGGGGTACCACAGAGGTGGGTATGAAAGGTGGACCCCACCCCCAGTATGGTTGTGTGCTTCTTCCAACCCAGGGCTGTAGAGGAACCAAGTCTGTTCCAAGAATTGCAACTGTTTCAATTCCTTCTTTTTTGCCAAGTCTTCTTTTCATGATAGCTTCATTTGGTTTCTTCACATTGGAGCTTGGCAACCAAATGCCTAGAGAAAAAGAGGAGTGCAGGGAGAGAATTAGAAAAGCTCAACCGAGTAGACCAAAATAGAGTGAGAGGAAGAACAGACAAGCTGCTGGAGGCAGGAGAACCACAGCTCCCACGGAGTATGGAGCTTGGCAGACAAAAGCTTCCACAAATACAACTGACTGGAGATAGGGCAATGGCCTTTGTCAGGGGCTCTGACAAGCCTATGACCTCATTGCCAAAACAAAGTCCTAAAATAATTGTTTTGTTTTTCTGAGGCAGGGTCTCACTCTAGTCCAGGTTGACCTGGAACTCACTGGGTAGCCCCAGGTTGGCCTCAATTCTCCTACCTCAGCCTCCCAAGTGCTGGGATTAAAGGCATGTGCCACCACACTTGGCTTTAAAAAAATATATTTATTTATAAACAGGGGATATGGACACCCCAGGGCCTCCTGCCACTATAAATAAACCCCAGATGCACACGCCTCTTTGTGCATCTGGTTTTACTTTACCTTACTGGGGAATGGAACCTAGGCTGTCAGACTTTGCAAGCAAGTGCCTTCATCCGCTGAGCCATCGCTCCAGCTCCTCCCTTCCCCTACCACACCTGGCCTTTTAAATCAGAGTTTCATGTATTCAAGGCTGGTTTCAAATTCGCTATGTAGCTGAGGATAACCTTAAATTTCAAATCCTTTCCTCTTGAGTGCTGGGGTTACAGACATGGCCCCACACAACTGCAGTTTATAATTATTTTGGTCTGCCTCCTATTCCCTACTCTCCCAGCCCTACAAGATAAACAACTAACTCTTCTTTAGGAAAACCCCATCAAGGACTTTTTTTTTTTTTTTTTTTTTTTGGTTTTCAACGTACGGTTTCTAGCTCAGGCTGACCTGGAATTCACTGTGTAGTCTCAGGGTGGCCTCAAACCCACAGTGATCCTCCTACCTCTGCTTCCTGAGTGCTGGAATTAAAAGCATGTGCCACAACGACCAGCCCAAGGACTTCTTTCAGTTACCCCATCCAAACACGTTTTGCTCTGGGCTAATCATATTTCCAGTCCCATCGTCAATTCTGTGCTCCTGTTTATGTGGGCTCCACATAGGATATAGCACCCACAAAAATCATGCTCTAACTGACGGGTTTATTACCCTTCAAAAGTGCAGTCAGGGCCAGGCGTGGTGGTGTGTGTCTTTAATCCCAGCACTTAAGAGGCATACTGTTGTGAGTTCAAGGCTAACCCTGAGACTATATAGTGAATTACAGGTCAGCCTGGGCTAGAGCAAAATCTTACCTTGAAAAATTAAAAAAAGTGCAGTCAGGGGTTGGAGAGATGGCTCAACAGCTAAAGACACCTGTTTGCAAAGCCTGACAGCTCAGGTTCAATTCCCCAGTACCTAGATAAAGCCAGATGCACAAAGTTGTGCAAATGTCTGAAGTTTGTTTATAGCGGCAGGAGGCCCTGGTGTATCCATACTCTGTCCACCTCTTTCTGTCTCGAATAAATAAAAATATCTTTTTAAAAAAAGTACAGTCACAGGCTGGAGGGATGGCTTAGTGGTTAAGGCACTTGCCTGCAAGGCCAAAGGACCCAGGTTCAATTCCCCAGGACCCACGTTAGCCAGATACACAAGGTGGCGCATGTGTCTGGAGTTTGTTTGCAGTGGCTAGAGGCCCTGATGTACCCGTTCTTTCTCTCTCCCTCTTCCTCTTTGTCAAATAAATAAATAAAATGTTAAAAAAAAAAAGTACAGTCAGGAGTTGGAGAGATGGCTTAGCAGTTAAGGCACTTGCCTGTGAAGTCTAAGGACCCAGGTTCAATTCTCCAGGTCCCACCTAAGCCATATGCACATAGTGGTGCATGCACCTGTAGTTTGTTTGCAGTGGCTAGAGGCCTTGGCATGCCCATTCTCTCCCTCTCTCTGTCTCAAATAAACAAATCTTAAAAAAAAAAAAAAAAGTAAAAAGTGGCAAAAATTGGCTCCAGCGCCTGGCCTCGTTCCCCACTAACTTCCTACCCTAATCTCTGGCTTCCTTCTTCCCTCCTTCCCTTCCCCCCCCCCCTTCTTTTTGGTTGTTTTGAGGCAGGGTCTGTAACTCTGTAATCCCAGGCTGGCCTCGAACTCATAGTGATCCTCCTACCTCAGCCTCCTGAGTACTGGGATTAAACGCGTGTGCCACCACACCTGGTCCCCTAACTTAGCTAATTAATTAATTGGTTTGTTTGTTTGCAAGCAGAAAGAGAGAGGAGAGACAGAGAGAATGGATGTGCCAGTGCCTCCAGTCCCTACAAACAAACTCCAGATGCATGTGCTATTTTGCACATCTGGGTTTAAGTGGATACTGGGGAATTGAACCCAGGTCGTTAGGTTTTGCAGGCAAGTGCCTTAACCACTGAACCATCTCTCCAGCCCCCTTCTTTCTTTTTAAAAGATAGGATCTCAATATATAGACCAGGTTGGCCTCATGGAGAGATCCTACTGCGTCAGCTTCCCAAGGGCTGGGCTTACATGCTGGGGTCACCGTACTCAGCTCCTGCCTTAATCTTGACTGCCACGCTACCCCACAGAAATCCTCCTAGAAACTACAGCACTCAGGCATGTCAGGGGTCACTTCTGAGGCATACAATCTGCGTGTAACTGAAGATACAATAAGATATTTAAAAAATGCTTTTTTGGGCTGGAGAGATGGCTCAGCAGTTAAGACGTTTGCCTGAGAGGCCTAAGGACCTAGGTTTAATTCTCCAGGTCCCATGTAAGCCAGATGCACATGGTGGCACATACGTCTGGAGTTCGTTGGCAGTGGCTAGAGGCCCTGGCGCGCCCATTCTCACTCTTTCTCCCTCTCTGTCTCTAATAAATAAATAAAAAATAATAAAAATATTTTTTAATGCTTTTTTGTTGGATGTAGTGGCACATGCCTTTAATCCTAGCACTCAGGAGACAGAGGTAGGGGGATCACCATGAGTTCAAGGACACCCTGAGACTACATAGTGAATTCCAGGTCAGCCTCAGCTAGAGTGATACCCTTCCTCAAAAACAAAAACAAAAACAAAAACAAAAAAAAAGTTTTTTTCATTTGCACGTACGTGTGCACGTGAGTATAGGTGTACTAAGGTCTGTTGTTACTGCAAATAATGCCAGGTGCTAGAGCCACTTTGTGCATCTGGCATATGTGGGCAGCTTGGGAATTGAACTTGGGGCATCAGGCTTTGCAAACAGTGTCAAGTGCCTTTTACCACTGAGCCATCTTCCCCAACCCTGTGAAGAAAGATTGTGCATCCAGTCCAGGATCTTGTAAATTCAAACTCTGCACCCTACCACACTTACCAGGCTTTTGGTTTCTCAACTGCCTCTTCTCCTTATTATTCCTTACTAGTCTAGCTCACCCTAGCATAGGATAGGAAATTCCATAGCCCAGAGGAGACATAAAATAGATTCGCCTCAGCCATGGCTAAAGAAAATCTCTGGGGCAGCAGCCGTGGGAAGAGAGCAAGGAGGATGGAGAGGTGAAAGCCTCTTTTCACTCTAAGGCCATTGCTGCTATGGGTTTTCCCCTTAGCTTGTTCTACGTGGGGGCATGGAACTGAGGAGCAGAGGTAGGAAGAGAAGCACAAGTATACAGTGCTTAGAAACCAACATCTAAAATAAGGGGAAAGATGGGGTGATTATAATCTGACAGTAGATACTTCAATATGAGCACATACTTGTAGTCAACACCACTAAAAAATAAAAAAGAATCACAGCTCCCTATAGCTGTCATTCCCTACCTTTGTCAATGTTCACATTAATGCAATTTAAAATACCAATTAGAATTCACTGGCACATGGGCATGGTAGCATATACCTGCAATGCTAACCTTGGAAGGTGGAAGAGGCAGGAGGATTAGGAGTAAAGGTTAGCCTCAGCTACACAGCCAGCTCAAGGCCAGCCTGGGTTACATGAGATTTTTGTCTTTAAAAAAAGAAAAAGTAAAAAAAAAAAAAAAAGATAGCCAGGCGTGGTGGCGCACACCTTTAATCCCAGCACTCAGGAGGCAAAGGTAGGAGGATCAGCAGGAGTTCAAGGCCACCCTGAGACTACAAAGTGAATTCCAGGTCAGCCTGGGCCAGAGTGAGACCCTACCTCGAAAAACCAAAAAAAAAAAAAAAAAAAAGGTAATGGCTGGGCATGGTGGGGCACCCATGCTTTTAATCCCAGTGCTTGGGAGGCAGAGGAGGAGCCTGAGCTAGAATGAATCCTACCTCAAAAACAAACAAAACCCCAAAAACAAACAAACAAAAGAGATAATCTTAGCACTCAAGAGGCAGAGAGGTAGGAGGATCACTGTAAGTTCAAGGCCACCCTGAGACTATACAGTGAATCCCAGGTCAGCCTGGTGAAAAACCAAAAATAAATAAAGGCAGCAGGCTTAGAAGCTCTAACCAGTAAGGTAGATGCTTCCCTTCTCTGGCAGTGGGGTTGCTTCATACCTGGTTGTCAGGACACCACTCACAGCTGTAGCCAAAAGAACAGGGTACAGGCCACCCTGAACCAAACCAGCCAGTCCACTGTGTCACAGTACAGGCTTCACAATCCAAATCACCTATACTCACAGGGGACTTTTCAAAACTTCGGTACGCCATAGTTGTTATCAAGAATGGGATCACTGCCATTGGCAGTCCAGCAGCTACCTGAGCTTGTGTTGCATGCAGGAGGCACTGAAGAGCCCTTTGCTACTAGGCTACAGGAAGCAGCACTCAGTCTAGCCAATGCATTAGTCATGTTCAAGCATGTTCCTTCTGGTTCTGGAAGTTGGTTGATTTTTCTGGATATGGTTTCACAAGCTGAGTTTCCCTTGACAGGACCATCTCGTTTATCCTTTTCCATCCTGGGCCTTCCACTGTCCTCCCAGCGGTCCATGCCGGGGTTTACTGCAGCCTTGCTGCGCATCCTCAGTTGACACATAACGCATGCCTGCCTTACTTACACTTCAGTGATTAGCTTGCACCATGCATGGCAAATATCACACCCTCTAGGGTGAGGGGTACACTTGAACTAATGATCTTCCTGCCTCTACCTCCCAAGTGTTAGGATTACAGCTGTTCACCACACCCAGCTTGGCATATGTATGTGTAGTGCTGGGACCAAACCTAGGATCGCACACATTCTTTTTTTTTTTTCCCCAAGGTAGGGTCTCACTCTAGCCCAGGCTGACCTGGAATTCACTATGTAGTGTCAGGGTGGCCTTGAATTCAGTGACCCTCTACCTCTGCCTCCCGAGGGCTGGGACTAAAGGCGTGCACCACCATGCCCAGCTCTTTATACTTTTTTTTTGTTTAAGATGAGGTCTAAGTTGCCCAGGTTGGCCTTGAACTTGTGATTCTCCTAACTTAGCCCCCTCAATAGCTGGGAGGATGCCACCAGGCCTTGCTTGGTGAATATTTTTTAAGCCCTTTATGTCTATCTGCCTTTCTTCCAAATAAAGTACGTGCTTTCAGGGAGTCCATTATCAGACAAATGCCCAAGTGAGCCAGGGTTATGAAGAGAACTGCCCAGTCCAGGCTGGATAATGAGATACAGATTCCTACCCTTTGTGGTGAACAGCAGGGGCCCCTAGCTACGTGGAGGGCTCCACCTCTTGTTTCTGTTTTGAAATGAGCTGCGCTTCCTTTAGAGACAGGTACACCTCTTCCTGAGGATCATAGTAGTAGAACTTTCGGATATAAGAGATCAGAGGTCTGTGAAAAGCAAGAGAGACACACAAATTATCATTTGTTCAGAGTAGATTTAAGAAATTTTACACTGGTGCTTTTTTTTTTTTTTTTTTTTTTAAGGAAAACTGTCTTTGCTCAACCCTTCCTCCTCCTCATTTCCTACACAGCTAAGACTACACTAAAGAGTCTTTGTCGGGCTGAAGAGATGGCTAAGTGGTTAAGGCATTTGCCTGTGAAGCCAAAGGAACCAGGTTTGATTCTCCAGGACCCACGTAACCTAGATGTACAAGGGGCACATGCATCTCGAGTTTGTTTGCAGTGGCTAGAGGCCCTGGCGTGCCCATTCTCTCTCTGTCTCTCTTCTTTCTATCTCTCTCTCTGCTTGCAAATAGATAAATTAAATTAAAAAAAAGTCTTTGTCAACCTCAAAAAATTCCCACCTTCTCCCTCCTTACAGTCTGTCTCCCTCACTCTTCCCAATGGACACCACACACCAAGGGCCTGCAGGAGCAAGGCTCACACACATCTTTCTCCCTTTCGGCTGTGATGTCACAGCTCTAGTGTTAAAATATTCTCAAGTTAACCACATGAGAATGTTTCATGCCAAGCTTTGGCTCTGAGTAGTATGCAGACCTAACTGACATTTGTGACCCTCAGCCCCAGCCCTGGCCCCCTGCCCTAACCCTAATGATCCCAGTGTACTTAGGCAGTGGAAGATCCGGGATATGATCTATTCGGACAAGCTGCCGGATCCGGAATCTGCAAAGGTGCTGGAGGGATTTGACATTGCTGAATCGGGACACTGGATAGAGCAGCTGGACTGGAGTTGGTGGTAGTCCTTCAAGAAAGAAAACAAGGGAAAACCTTAGAGGGAAGAATGCAGCTAACCACAGCTCTCTTAGGAAGAGGTAGGAGGATCACCATGAGTTCGAGGCCAGTCTGAGACTACATAATGAATTCCAGGTCAGCCTGAACTAGAGCAAAACCCTACCTCAAAAATAAAATAAAATAAAATAAAACTTTTCAATTTGCAAGTATACGAAGAAAGAGAGAGAAAGAAAATGGGCATGTCAACACTTCATGCTACTGCAAGCGAATGCCAGATGCATGCACCACTTTGTGCCTGGCTTCATGTGGGAACTGGGGAATTGAATCTGAGCTGCCAGGCTTTGTAAGCAAGTACTTTTAACCACTGAGCAATCTTTCCAGAGCTCATATATTTACTCTATGGAAAAGTCCTTCTTTGCACAAAGGTCTGTTGATTTATATTTGTAAATGCGCTACTACCATATTTCACTCACGGGATACTTTTTCCCCTACCTCACAACGATCCTCCTACCTCTGCCTCCCAAGTGCTGAGATTAAAGACGCCTGGCTGTTTTTTAGTTTTTTTGAGATAAGGTCTCATTCTACCCAGACTAACCTAGAACTCTGTTTTTTTGTTTGTTTTTTTATCTTCCTTCCTTCTTCCAGGCTGACCTGGAACTCACTCTGTAGTGGCCATGCCTTTACTTGTGTGCTAGGGATCTAAACTAAGGTCTTCATGCTTGTGTGGTAAGCACTTTACCCACTGAGCCATCTCCCCAGCATCACTCTTTTTTAAAAAAAAATTTATTTTTATTTATTTATTTGAGAGAGAGAGAGAGAGAGAGAGAGAGAGAGGTGGAGAGATAGACAGAGGGAGAGAATGGGTGCACCAGGGCCTCCAGCCACTGCAAACAAACTCTAGATGCATGTGCTCCCTTGTGCATCTGGCTTACGTGAGTCCTGGGGAATTGAGCCAGGGACCTTTGGCTTTGCAGGCAAACACCTTAACCTCTAAGCCATCCCTCCAGCTCCAGCATCACTCTTAATAGTCCAGTGAATAATACCAAACTAGAGAGAGACTCTGCTTGGGGCAAAGTGTCTAAGTCCAGGCCTGGGGCTCTCACATAGGAATCCAAAGCCTCCTGGTGGGGAGTGGGAAATACTTGTTCAGCATGACCTAGCAGGTATCCTGAAGACCAAGACTGCAGATGTCAGAGGCACAATGGCTTTCATGGGCTTTATCCCCACAAAGGGCTATGTGTTGAAACCTCAGTTGCTTTGTGGCAGCGATGAAGTGGTAGAGCCTTTAAGAGGTAGAGGCTAGGGCTGGAGAGATGGCACAGCCATTAAAGGTACTTGCTTGCAAAGCCTAATGGCCTGGGTTCAATTCCTCAGTACCCACGTAAAGCCAGATGCACAAAGTGGCCCATGCATCTGGAATTCATTTGTAGTGCCAAGAGGTGTGCCCACAAGGGGGCGCATGCGTCTGGAGTTCATTTGCAGTGGCCAGAGGCCCTGGCACGTCCACTTTCCCTCTCTCTCTCAAATAAATAAAAATAAAATCTTAAAAAAAAAGAGGTTGCCCATTCATATTCTCTCTCCTTGCAAACAAATAAGAGGTGCAGTCTAGCTGATGTGGTGGTTCATGCTATAATCTCAGCAATCTGAGGTAGAATCATTGTGAGTTAGAGTAATTTCCAGGTCTGCCTGAGGTAGAATGAGACCCGCCTCAAAAAAAAAAAAAAAAAAAGTGGTAGAGACTAGTGATTATATCATGGGCTCCAAGAGTGGGTCAGTTCTTATAGCACTGCATTAGTTCTTGAAAGAATGGGCTGTTCTCATCACTTGGAAGGCTGAGATAGAAGGATTTCTATGAGTTGGAGGCCAGCATGGGCCAGAGTGAAACAAAAGCTGGGTACAGTGGCGCACACCTTTAATCCCAGCACTTGGGAGGCAGAGGTAGGAGGATCGCCATGAGTTCAAGGCCACCCTGAGACTACATAGTCAATTCCAAGTCAGCCTAGGCTAGAGTGAGACCCTACCTTGAAAAAAAAAAAAAAAAAGAATGGGTTGTTGGCTTTGAACTCACTTTGATCCTCTTACCTCAGCTTCCAGAGTACTGGGACTAAAGATGTTATGTCACCACACCCGGCTTTTTATTTTTATTTATTTGGAAGGAAAGTGAGAGGAAGAGAGAGAAAGGATGAATAGAAAGGAAATGAGTGTACTAGGACCTCTTGCCACTGCAAATGAACTCTAGATAGATGCATGCATCACTTTGTGCATCTGGCTTTACGTGGGTACCAGAGGATCAAACCCAGGCAGTCAGCCTTTGTAAGCAATTGCCTTTAACTATTTCTACAGTTTCCCTCCTTTTTTAAAAATAGCAAGAGAAAAGAGACTAAGAGAGAGGTCCCACTAGTAAGCAGGTCTGCAGGAGGAAGGCAGAGCTGGGACCAAGTGCTGACAGACCTGTCATTAATGCCAGTGTTCCTTTAGACCAAGACAATCAGATTCACCCACGTCTCCTCCATTGTTCCCTGTTCTACTTCTGAAACATTAGACTGGGTTACAAAAACAGAAAAAAGATGATGCTTTTAAAAGAACTGTAGCAGCCTGGGCAAGCAGAAATTCATATATCACAGTGCTAAAGTTCCTGCTGGCTACGTCTGCCAGGCTCAGGAGCACACCCATCACTGTCAGCAGGCTTAATACTGGGTAATCCCAATGCCCAACAGAACAGACACCAAGTATGGCAGGGAAACTAAAACAGGATCAAAGGAACTAAGAATATCCTAGTTTCAATAAACAACGGTGCTACAGAGAGTAAGCTGTGAGCAAACAACCTGAAATGAAAAATATTTGAAACAATTATTTTCTCAACTGGGTACAGTGTCCCATGCCTTAGTCCCAGCAATCAGGAAGGGCTGAGGTAGAAGGATAGTGAGTTTGAGGCTAGTCTGGGGCTACAGAGTGAGTTCTAGGTCAGCCTAGGCTAGAGTGAGACCCTACTTTAAAACTCTCCCACACACAGAAAAGTACTTTCTCAAACACTGTTATATCAAAGAAATTCTGCAGCTTCAACTGGTTACAAAATAAAATATAAGGGGCTGGAGAGATGGCTTAGTGGTTAAGCGCTTGCCTGTGAAGCCTAAGGACCCTGGTTCGAGGCTCGATTCCCCAGGACCCACGTTAGCCAGATGCACAAGGGGGCACACGTGTCTGGAGTTCGTTTGCAGTGGCTTGGAGGCCCTGGAGCACCCATTCTCTCTCTCTCTCTCTGTCGCTCTCAAATAAATAAATAAAAATAAACAAAAAAATTTTTTTAAAAAGAAAAGAAAATATAAGCCAGGCGTGGTGACGCACGCCTTCAATCCCAGCACTCAGGAGGCAGAGGTAGGAGGATTGCCATGAGTTCAAGGCCACCCTAAGACTACATAGTGAATTCCTGGGCCAGAGTGAGACCCTACCTCAAAACACACACACACACACACACACACACACACACACACACACAAAGAAAATACATACTATGATTGAGGTTTAATACCAAACAGTTTTAAAAATTATATTTGAAGATATGAGAAGAAAAAATAAGTTGTAGATTGCCTCCCAAGTTTTTCCATGGCTGCTGACAACTAACATTCTCTTAAAAAGAAAAGAAAAATGAAAAAAAAAAGGGGGGGGGAGGAGGTGCTGGAGAGATGGCTCAGTGGTTAAGGCACTTGCCTGCAAAGCTTAATGACCTGGGTTTAATTCCCCAGTACCCACATAAAGACAGATGCATGCATCTAGAGTTCAATTGTAGTGGCTGGAGGCCTTGGCGTGCCCATTCTCTCTCCCTTTCTCTTTATCTGTGCTTGTAAATAAACATTTAAAAATTTTTGTTTACTTTTATTTATTTATCTGAGGGTGAGACAGACAGAGAGAGAAAGAGGCAGACAGAAAGAGAGAATGGATGCACCAAGGCCTCCAGCCACTGCAAACAAACTCCAGATGCATGCGCCACCTTATGCATCTGGCTTATGTGGGTCCTAGAGAGTTGAGCCTCGAACTAGGGTCCTTAGGCTTCACAGGCAAGCACTTAACCACTAAGCCTTCTCTCCAGCCCTAAACAAACATATTTTAAAAATAAAAAATAAAAACAACCATGCTGTACTGTTTCTAAACAAGAAGTTTATCTACTTATTTTTTAAAAAACATTGAATTCAAAACCATAGTTAGAGACAGATAACATCATTTCACAGATGAAGGCAATGCTGGTGCACAGAACTAAGAAAGAAAGGTAGGCTACCCTGAACACCTAAGGAAGATTCAGGTGGAGTCTGCCACGGGGAACCTTGTGGAGGGTCCCTCCTCAGGTGTCCACTGAGCACCGCCCCCTAATGGGGGTCTATATTTCCAAAATTGGGAAGGCATGAACAGAGGGACAGAAGCATCTCCAGGGCTTGCTGGCTAGCTTATCTAACTAGTTAGTTAGCTAAGTTAGTAAGCTCTGGGTTCATGAGACACCCTGTTTCAAAAAGTAGGATGGCTGGGCATGAATGCACACGCCTTTAATCCCAGCACTCAGGAGGTGGAGGTAAGAGGATCGCTGTGAGTTTGAGGCCACCCTGAGACTTGAGACTACATAGTGAATTCCAGGTCAGCCTGGGCTAGAGTGAGACCCTACCTAGAAAAACCAAAAAAAAAAAAAAAAAAAAAAAAGGTAGGGTGGGGGCCAGAGAGATGACAGCAGTACAAAAAAATACAAATGTTAAGGCACTTGCTTGCAAAGATTAAGCACCCATGTTCTACTCTTCAGGTCCCACATAAGCCACACGCACAAGGTTACACATATGCAAGGTCGCACATGCATACAACATGGTATATGAGTCTGGAGTTTGATTGCAGTGGCTGAAGGCCCTGGTGTGCCAATTCTCTCATTTAAAAAAAAATTTCTTTTTTAAAGAGAGACATGGCTTAGCAGTTAAGGTGCTTGCCAGCAAAGCCAAAGGAAGCAAACTTGACTCCCCCCAGTAACCATGTAAAGCCAGATTCACAAGGTAGCACATGCATCTGGAGTTCCTCTGCAGTGGCAGAAGGCCCTGGCACACCCATATACTCTCTCTCTCCTATCTACTTCTTTCTGTCAAATAAATAAATAAATAATAAACAAATAAAGTAAGGTGTAGAGGCTGAAAAGACAGTTCAGCAGTTAAGGCACTTGCCTGCAGAGCCCAATGACCTGAGTTTGATTCCCCAGTATCCATGTAAAACCAAATGCACTGAGCGGTCCATGCATTTGGAGTTATTTTATAGTAACTTGAGGCCCTGGTGCACCTATTCACTCTCTCACTTCTGTCTCCTCCTAACAAATAAATGAATTAAAAAGGTAGGACTGGCCGGGCGTGGTGGCACATGCCTTTAATCGGACTTTAATCGGACTCAGGAGGCAGAGGTAGGAGGATCGCTGTGAGTTCGAGGCTACCCTGAGATTACCTAGTGAATTCCAGGTCAGCCTGGGCTAGAGTGAGACCCTACCTCAAAACAAAACAAAACAGAACAAAAGTAGGACTGAAGAGATGGCTTAGTGATTAAGGCACTTGCCTGCAAAGTCTAAGTTCGATTCCCCAGAACACAGGTAAGGCAGATCCATATAGTGGCACATGTGTCTGGAGTTTGTAGTGTGCTCATTCTTTATCTCTCTTGTTCTTGCATAAATAAATAAGATTAGATGAAGTGAAGTGAAAGGACCCACCCTAACTATGGAGGCACTATTTCATAGGCTGAGGTCCTGCACTGCATAAAAAGGAGAAAAATACCTGAACACTGACATTCATTACTCTCTACTTCCTGACTGTGGGTACAATGTGACCAGCATGCTCTTGTTGCCAGGCCTTCTCTATCATGATGGACTGTATCCCTCAAACTACAAACACAATATAAACCCACACTCCTTTAAGTGGCTTCTTGTCAGGTTTTCAGACACACCAATGAAGAAAGCAATTAAGGGCTGGAGAGATGGCTTACAGGTTAAGATGTTTGCCTACGAAGCCTAAGGACCCAGGCTTGATTCCCCAATACTCACATAAGCCAGATGCACAAGGTGGCACATGTGTCTGGAGTTCATGTGCAGTGGCTGGAGGCCCTGGCACACCCACTTTCTCTCTCTCTCTCTTAAGTAAAGAAATAACTGTTTTTTCATTATAGACCATTGCCGAGGCCCTTGGTTTCCCACCAGGAATAGATGGTAAGACCCTATTGCTGAAGACTCCACATACTTGGGCTGCAAGGCCACTGAGAAATCCTGCTGGAACTGAGCTGATAACCTCCTCCATGTAGACCAGCTAACAGAAAGCTGGAAGAAGCCATTCTACATGTAGTTCAGTGGGAGAAAGAGATATCACCAGTGAAGATACTCAACAGTGGACACTGCAAGCCTTATAATTGGACAGCCAGGGCAAATGAGCCAACGGGCGCAATAGGCACGTCTGTCATGGTGGAAACCAACTGCCCTCCAATTGGACTGGAGGCCCGCTCCATGGGAGGGAATACATCCCTGATACTGAAAACTTAAAACAGGGGTAGTCATGAGCCCTAGGGGTGTAACATCTGCTGATGTCTGGATAAATGTACATACTATGCTTATCAAACTGCCCAGTAAGTACTTCTCTTAATATTTATACCCTTATATTAACGCTACTCTCACTTTGGGTAGAGAATCTTCTTTTTTCAGATGGCAGTGACCTTGGGACGACTCAGAAGGTATCACAGTGCTGGATAGAAGTGACTGGAGTACTGAGTAACATTTTGATTACACCTTCCAAGGCTCAGGGTCTAATGCAGAAGAGGTGGCGGAAAGAATGTAAGAGCCAAAGGAAGGGTAGGACTCCTTACAACGTGCTCCCTCCAAACATAAAATGGCCTGGATATCCATGACCTCATAGTGCCTGACACTACCTACACAAGACCATCATAAGAGGAGGAAAAGTTCATGACATCAAAATAAAAGAGAGACTGATTGAGATGGGGAGGGGATATGATGGAGAATGAAATTTCAAAGGGGAAAGTGGGGAGAGGGAGGGTATTACCATGGGATATTTTTTATAATCATGGGATGTTAATAAAAATTGAGAAAAAAAGAAAAGAAATAACTGTTTTCAAAAGAAAGAGGGCTAAAGCTGGGCATGGTGGAGCACACCATTAATCCCAGCAATTGGGAGGCAGAGGTAGGAGGATCACCATGAGTTCAAGGCCATCCTGAGAATTCCAGGTCATCCTGGGCTACAGTGAGACCATACCTCAAAGAAAAAAAAAGGGGGGCTGGAGATATGGCTCAGCAGTTAAGGCACTTGCTTGCAAAACCAAAGGAACAAGGTTCAATTTCCCAGTATCGATGTAAAACCAGATGTACAAAGTGATACATGCATCTAGAGTTCATTTGCAGAGGCTGGAGGTCCTGACATACCTAGTCATTCTCTCCCTCTCCCCTTGCAAATAAATAAATAAACAAACAAACATTAATAGTTAGTGATACAGTAAAACACCCAACATTGACCTCTGCCCCCCCACACGCATGCACGCTCTCTTTCTCTCATGCACATCATACACACACACAAAAAAAATGGCATAATGGGGGGCTGGAAAGATGGTTCAGCAACTAAGGCACTTGCCAGAAAAGACTAAAGACCTGGGTTGGCTTCTCTAGGACCCACATAAGCCAGATGCATTAAGTGGCAGGTGTCTGGAGTTTGTATGCAGTGGCACACCTATATTCATTCTTCTTAAAAAATTTACTTATTTTTATGCATTTATTTATTTTGTGGTAGGGCTTCACTCTAGCCCAGGCTGACCTTGAGCTCACAGGGATCCTCCTACCTCAACCTCTCTGAGTGCTGGGATTAAAGGTGGGTGCCACCACGCCCGGCCCCATACTCATTCTTTTTGGCAGTCTCTGTCTTTCTCTCAGATGAATAGTGAATAAATAACAAAAAAAGGGGGGGGGGAATAGAACCTGTGCACATCTCATACTTTACACTTTAAATCATATCCAGATTAGTTGTAGTACATGACACAATGAAAATACTGTTTAAATAGTTGCTATATTGTATTGATTAGAAAATAATGACACAAAAAGTCACATGTTCAGTAGAAATGTAATTTAATTTTTTTAAAGGTTTGGTTTGCAGTTAATTAAATCCATCCATGCAGAACCTGCAGATATGGAGGGCTTGTATTTACAAACAAAAAACAAGAAGCTGGGCATTGTGGGTTTGTAATCCCAGCACTTGGGCTAAGGTAGGAGGATCACCATGAATTCAAGGCCATTCTGGATTACACTAAGAGTGCCTCAGGGGAAAAAAAAAAAGTGGTGGGGGTGGGGGTGGGGGGGTTGCATGCCTTTAATCCCAGCACTCTGGATGCAGAGGTAGGAGAATCACACAGTTCAAAGACAGCCTGGGACTAGAGTGAGACCATACCATGAAACAACAACAACAAAACAAACCCAGGCTAGAGAGATGTCTCAGTGGTTAAGACATTTGCCTGCAAAGCCTAACTACCTGGGTTCAATTCCCTGGTACCCATGTAAAGTCAGATGCACAAAGTGACATACATCTGGAGTCCATTTGCAGCAGCTGGAGGCCCTGGCATACCCATTCTCTGTCTGTCTTCTATTTTTTTCTGCTTGCAAATAAATAAATAAATAAAAATATTTAAAAAGTAAATAAATAGCCAGGCGTGGTGGTGTACGCCTTTAATCCCAGCACTCAGGGAGCAGACATAGGAGGATCACCATGAGTTGAAGGCCACCCTGAGACTACATAGTGAATTCCAGGTCAATGTGGGCTAGAGTGAAGCCCTACCTTGGGAAAAAAAAAAAAAAAAGGAGGGCTCGAGAGATGGCTTAGCGGTTGGGGCGCTTGCCTGCAAAGCCTAAGGACCCAGATTTGTTTTCCCTAGAACCCATGTAAGCCATGTGGTGGTTTGATTCAGGCTTCCCCCATAAACTTAGGTGTTCTGAATGCTAGGTTCCCAGCTGATGACAATTTGGGAATTAATACCTCCAGGAAGCAGTGAATTGTTGGGGGTGGGCTTATGGGTGTTACAGCCAGTTTCCCCATGCCAGTGTTTGGCACACTCTCCTGTTGCTATTGTCCACCTTATGTTGGCCAGGGGGTGATGTCCACCCTCTGCTCATGCCATTGTTTCCCCCTGCCATTGTGGAGCTTCCCCTTGAGCCTGTAAACCAAAATAAATCTCTTTTTCCCAGAAGCTGCTCTTGGTTGGGTGATTTCTACCAGCAATATGAACCTGACTACAACAAGCCAGATGCACTTGGTGGCCTATGCATCTGGAGTTCCTTTGCAGTAGCTAGAGGCACTAATGTGCTCATTCTTTTTCTCTTTCCTTCCCTCCCAATCTCTCTAATAAATAAAAATTAAAAAAAAAATTATCCCAGCATGGTGACACATGCTTTTAATCCCAGCACGTGGGAAGCAGAGGTAGGAGGATTATGGTGAGTTCAAGGCCAACCTGGAACTAGAGTTTCAGGTCAATCTGGACTAGAGTGAGACCCTACCTGAAAAAAAAAAAAAAAAAAACAAGCCAGGCGTGGGGGTGCACACCTTTAATCCCAGCACTCAGGAAGCAGAGGTAGGAGGGTCACAGTTTGAGGCCACCCTAAGAATACAGAGTGAATTATAGGTCAGCCTGGGTTAGAATGAGACCCTACCTCGAAAAATTAAAGAGAGAGAGAGAGAGCACTGATGGTACTCATCACTTGGCTCTGTTTCTTCACTGTTGGACTGCATGTGACCAGCTTCTGCTGCCACAGTGGACTGTAACTTTAAATAAATCCTTCCTCCCTTGAATTGATTTTTCTTTTTTTTTAATTTTTATTTTATTTATTTGAGAGAAAGAGAGAGGATGGGCTCATCAGGACTTTCAGCCATTTGTAAACAAACTCCAAACACATGTGCCACCTTGTGCATCTGGCTTATGTGGGTCCTGGAGAATCGAACCTCGGACCTTTGGCTTCGCAAGCAAACGCCTTAACCACTAAGCCATCTCTCCAGCCCTGATTTGTTTTCCTTTTTGTTTTTCACGGTAGGGTCTTGCTGGCCAGGGTGACCTGGAATTCACTATGTAGTCTCAGGCTGGCCTTGAACTCACAGCAATCCTCCTACCTCTGCCTCCTGAGTGCTGGAATTAATTAAAGGTGTGAGCCACCACGCCTGGCTCTTAAATTGATTTTTTTTTTTTTTTTTTTTTTTTTTGGTTTTTCGAGGTAGGGTCTCACTCTAGCCCAGGCTGACCTGGAATTCACTATGGAGTCTCAGGGTGGCCTTGAACTCATGGCGATCCTCCTACCTCTGCCTCCTGAGTGCTGGGATTAAAGGCGTGCGCCACCACGCCCTGGCCTTAAATTGATTTTTGTCAGCTATTTCATCTCAGCAAAGAAAAGGTAACTGATATAATGGGGCATATCTGTACAGACAAAAAACTGTACAGGAGGAGTCCAAGATTTCACGAAACCTCTCAACACTGCAAGCAGAGAGGTCCTCCAGAGTAAGGCGCCGCTGAGTGTTGCCTGGTTCACCTGCGGCAGAGTGGATTGCTCCCCACGTGTGGTACTTGGATGCGCGTACCTGCTCTCTTGCCTTTGTCCTGCTTTTGTCCCTCTCTAAGGCTATGACCTCCTGCAGGGCAGTGGTATGGCTTACTTTTTATACTGAGTTACAAATTGCTATGAGGAAGAATTCTAACTTTTCTCTTCCACTAAGACAACTACATGGGACCCAACTGTGTTGACAGCATTGAGGCAAATACTAAATGAAGTGAAAATTAATACAGTTCACACCCTGTCGTGCCTTATTTAAATCACTAAGATTATATAAAACCTTCTTGTCACCTGGCTCAATCGTGTTCCTGATGTTCTGCCCAAGGCTCCCCAGCTACTCCTATTTTTTTAGAGCAATTTCTTGGCACCTTGCTTAAGAATCTTAATTTGATTCAATGTGAAAGCATGAAGTTCTCCTCATTTTAAGCTCTGACCATATCGTACAAATGGCTCACATCAATGTGCCTGTCAGTTTTCTTTACCCAATGCTAAAAACTTAAACTATCCCTTTGCACCCTCTGACAGAGACTGTGCAGATATCTGAGTGGACAGGAAGACTACGTAACACCAGCAATGCCAGGACAGCACAGTGCTCCCAAATGGAGTTCTTTGCTTTCAGCCACAGTGGAGACGGTAAGATGTAATAACAACAAAAAAAGTTGGTTGGAGAGATGGCTTAGCAGTTAAGGTGCTTGCCTGTGAAGCCTAAGGACTCATGTTCTACACTCCAGGTCCCATGTAAGCCAGACACACAATGACACGTGTGCAACGTTGCACATGCACACAAAGGAGTGCACACGTCTGGAATTCAATTGCAGTGGCTGGAGGGAGGCCCTGGTGTGCCAATTCTCTCCTCACTCTTGCATTAAGAAAAAAAAGGCAGTCTGTTGGGCTTGCCTCAAAAAAAAAAAAAAAAAAAAAAGTCTACTTTTTGCCACCCATAAGTTTAGTATAATGTGGGCAAACCCAAAACAGGTATTCCTAAAGAGATTGCAATTGGGGACTGGGGAGTTGGCTCAGTGGCTAAAGACCCTCCCTCTCTCTTTCTCTCTAATAAATAAGTAAAATATTTTTTCAAAGAAAAAGCCAGGCGTGGTGCACACCTTTAATCCCAGCCCTTGGGAGGCAGAGGTAGGAGGATTGTTGTGAGTTCAAGGCCAACCTGAGACTACATAGTGAATTCTAGGTCAGCCTGAGCTAGAGTGAGACCCTACGTCGAAAAACCAAAAAATAAAAAAGTCTCTCAAATGCCTATGTTTATCCCCTTTTATCCAAGCTGCTCTCACTTGTAGTTGGAGAACCTGTTATATTTTACAGATGCCAGAGAACACTGAGGAGATCCAAGATCCATCAATATGACAAGAAAAAATAGCCAACTGCCTATCACAAGACATGTTATGTCTATCACATCTGCCAGGCTCCAGGAGACATTACAAAGGAAGCCGGCAACACAAGTACTGCTCTCACTGCTAGCCTGACAACCAGTTCCAGAATGACAACATAGACCGTGGTCACTCAAAATTCATCAGAGAAAAAATACAGAGGCAGCAGAGAGTTCAACACTAAATGAGACTACCAACATGCCTGCCAAGGCTCAGGGAACATTGGGAAAGAGAAGGAAGAGTCTTTCTAGACTGGAGAGCCACAGACTGAGGCCTTCATGACTTCAGAGTGAATACAAAGAACCCCATTGAGGAGAGCCCTCAGTGGAATGGGAGCAGGGGAGTAAGGATGTAAGAGAATAACCTTTTTTAAAACCTCTTATTTAAAAAAATATAAAATTTAATTTAAAAAAAGAACAATACCATAATTACAGCTTTACCTGGAACCCTGGATCTCAAGAAATACAGGAACTTTCCATTCTTGGAGTGCATGATGGCTCTCTTAATAAATTCTACCACTGATTGACAGCGATCCTCAAACTTGGGATGGCACCACAGGCTAAAGGTTCCTGAAACGGAAAATTAGGAAGGAAAAAATGTAAATTGACTTTCACTGGGTATGGTAGCATATACTAGCAATTCTAGCACTTGGGAGGCAGAAGCAGGATAGTTACAAGTTAAAGGTTATTCTCATCTACATAGGGTTCAAAAATCAGCCTGGGGGGAGGGAATCAGCCTGGGATACACATATACAAGACTATCTCAAAAAAAGGGGGGGACTGTAGAGATGGCTTAGTGGTTAAGCGCTTGCCTGTGAAGCCTAAGTACCCCAGTTCAAGGCTCAACTCCCCAGAACCCATGTTAGCCAGATGCACAAGGGGGTGCATGCATCTGGAGTTCGTTTGCAGCGGCTAGAGGCCCTGGCGTGCCCGTTCTCTCTCTCTCTGCCACTTTCTCTGTCTGTCACTCTCAAACATATAAAGATAAACAACAAAAAAAAACAAAAAAGAGAGAAAGAGGAAGAGGAAGAGAAAGAGAAAGAGAAGGAGAGGGAGAGAAATATCTGAAAGGTGCTGGGCAGGCATGGTGATGTGCTCCCAGTAGTACAGCACTCTGGAGTATAAGATAGGAGGACTGTGTTTGAGGTCATCTTAGGCCAGCTACAGGAGACCTTCCCTCAAAAAATAAAACAAATCAGAGTTGGGCGTGGTGGCCCACGCCTTTAAACCCAGCACTTGGAAGGCTGAGGTAGGAAGATCACCAGGAGTTTGAGGCCAACCTGAGACTACATAGTTAATTCCAGGTCAGCCTGGGCCAGAGTAAGACCCTACATCAAAAACAAAACAAAACAAAACAACCAAAAAAATAAAATAAATCTATTCAAGTCATAAAAAATATTATATATAAAATCTCCTTAAATAAAAGACTTCCTAGTATTTATACTTATAATAAATGCCAAATAGGGCTAGAGAGATGGCTTAGTGGTTAAGGCATGTGCCTACAAAGCCAAAGGACCCTGGTTCAATTTCCTAGGACCCATGTAAGCCAGATGCACTAGGTGGCACATGCGTCTGGAGTTCGTTTGCAGCAGCTGGAGGCCCTGATGTGCCCATATACATATTCTCTCTCCTTCTCTTTCAAATAAATAAATAAATAAATGATATATATATTTAAAAAAATAAATGCTATGGGCTGGAGAGATGGCTTTGTGGTTAAGCACTTGCCTGTGAAGCCTAAAGAACCAGGTTCGAGGCTCAATCTCCCAGGACCCATGTTAGCCGGATGCACAAGGGGGCGCACGCATCTGGAGTTTTTTGTTGTTGTTGTTTTTGTTTACTTTTATTTCAGAGCAACAAACAGAGAATGAGGCAGAGAGAGACAGAATGGGCACGCCAGGGCCTCCAGCTACTGCAAACAAACTCCAGATGCGTGCACCCCCTTGTGCATCTGGCTAATGTGGGTCCCGGGGAATCAAGCCTCAAACCAGGGTCCTTAGGCTTCACAGGCAAGCGCTTAACCGCTAAGCCATCTCTCCAGCCTGCATCTAGAGTTTTTGCAGTGACTGGAGGCCCTGGCGTGCCCATTCTCTCTATCTGCCTCTTACTTTCTCTGTCTGTCGCTCTCAAATAAATAAACAAAAATGAACAAAAAAATAATAAAAATAATAAATGCTAAATAGAGGCCTGGAGTGGTGGCTCAGCAGTTAAAGGCGCTTTCTTGCAAAGCCTGCTGGCCCAGGTTTGATTCCGCAGCACTCATGAAAAGCCAGGCACACATTTCTAAAGCAAGTTTATATACATCTTCCTCAGATCTAAGTATTCACAGTATTTATTATTTATTCTTCTGAGTAAGGCACAGAAAAATCAGATTAAATCTTTTCTTCTTCTTCTTCCTTTTTTTTTTTTTTTTTTTTTTTTGTCTTTTGAGGTAGGGTTTATCTAGCCCAGCCTGACCTGGAATTCACTATGTAGTCTCAGGGTGGCCTCGAACTCCTGAGTGCTGGGATTAAAGTCATGAGCCACCGCAGCATATTATGGCATTTGGGGTTTTTTGTTTTGTTTTGTTTTGTTTTGTTTTGGTCTTTCAAGGTAGGGTCTCACTCTAGCTCAGGCTGACCTGTAATTCACTATGTAATCTCAGGGTGGCCTCAAACTCACAGTGATCCTCCTCCCTCTGCCTCTCAAGTGCTGCGATTAAAGGCATGCGCCACCACGCCAGGCAGTATGATGGCGTTTTTTTTTTTTTTTCGAGGTAGGGTCTCACTCTAGCTCAGGCTGACTTGGAATTCACTCTGTAGTCTCAGGGTGGCCTTGAACTCATGGCAATCCTCCTACCTCTGCCTCCTAAGTGCTGGGATTAAAGGCATGTGCCACCATGCCCAGCCTAATGATAGCATTTTTGTTAGCAAAATTAATACAACAATACTAATGGAATTAAAAAAATTTTGTTTATTTTTATTTATTTATTTGAGAGCGACAGACAGAGAAAGAGGCAGAGAGAGAGAAAGAGGCAGAGAGAGAATGGGCGTGCTAGAGCTTCCAGCCATTGCAAACAAACTCCAGATGCATGTGACACCTTGTGCATCTGGCTTATGTGGGTCTTGGGGAATCAAGCCTTGAACCAGGGTCCTTAAGCTTCACAGGCAAGTGCTTAACCACTAAGCCATCTCTCCAGCCCCTACTAATTGAATTTTGTTTGTTTGTTTGTTTGTTTTTGTTTTTCGAGGTGTGGTCTCATTCTAGCCCAGGCTGACCTGGAATTCACTTTGTATTCTCAGGGTGGCCTCAAATTCAGAGATACTCCTACCTCTGCCTCCCGGGTGCTGGGATTAAAGGCATGCACCACCATACCCGGTCTACTAATGGAAGTTTTTAAATGTTCACATTAGGAAGAAAAACCAGAAAGAAGGAATAACTAATCATGGGAGAGGATCAAGACAAAAAGTCCATTGCAACATGCAACAGACAGGCCCATAAGGTTTTTCATGAAAAACTCCTTTAATTCAAGATGAAAAAGGTCTTTAAATTAAATATAACTGGAGAGCTATTTGAGAGAGCTCTTACTCCTGGTATCTCACCTACCAGGAACCTAAAGGTCAAGTATTTATCCATTATTCCAACAGCCCAGTCATTCACCACTTTTCTTTCCTTTCTTTCTTTCTTTCTTTCTTTCTTTCTTCTGGTTTTTCGAGGTAGAGTCTTGCTCTACCGCAGGCTGACCTGGAATTCACTATGTAGTCTCAGGATGACCTCAAACTCATGGTGATCATCCTACCCCTGGCTCCCAAGTGCTGGTATTAAAGACATGCACCACCACACCTGGCTCATTCATCACTTTCATCAGTTTAACACTTCAGTCAAAAATATTTGCTATGCATTTTGGTTTTGTCTATTATTTTATCAGGAATAGCAGGAAAATAGGAAGCAAAACCCCCAACAGTTACTTCAGGACAATGTGTGTGTATATACATATATATATCCCGGGAAGAAAGAGGCAGGCAGATAGAGGCCAAATATGGGCGTGCCACTGTGCACCTGGTTTTACGTGGGCAATGGGCATAATCAAACCTGGACTGTCAGGCTTTCTAAGCAAGTACCTTTAACTGCTAAGCCATCTCTCTAGCCCCAATTCAGGGCTTCTTAAACCTTTTCCATTCATGACCTCTTTTGCCCAAGAAATTCTATAAGGATTCCAAGTATATAAATATATAAAATAGGTATACAGATTAAATATTTACTGATAGAAAATCAGGGCTGGAGAGTTAGGGTGCTTGCCTGCAAAGGACACAGGTTCAATTCCCTAGGACCCACGTAAGCCAGACACACAAGATAGCACGTGCGTCTGGAGTTTGTTTACAGCGGCTGGAGGCCCTGATGTGCCCATTCTCTCTCTACCTGCCTCTTTCTCTCTCAAATAAAAATAAAATATTAAAAACATTTTTAAAAATCACAAACAATTTTTGGTATATATAGAATTTCATCATTTATATGAAGCTACAATTTCATCACTAACAAAATATTAATCAATTTGAAATATATTGATAATGCTCTACATCCTACAATATCATTCAGCTAAGATTTAATTCTTTATGTAAAAATAAACAAGATTGAGGTATGTAAAAAATTTCCCAGGTGGAAAGTGGTCATGAGTGGGAAAGTTTAAGCAGCCCTGGCCTAAGGCACACTGATTCCCATTAACTCTGTGTACCATAATGAGTACTTAAGAGACTAGAAACTTGACTGACATAGGAAATTATCACCACCATGCTGCCAGGCAGGAAGGGACTATCAAGCAAAGAAATTCAAAGCAGAACAATCACAGGATCTCTGCAAGGAAGGTGGGTTTAATGACATACAGAGCTTTGGAGAATTTGACTAATGGTCCTAGGTTATTTCTTCCTGTAGTGTGTTGTGTGTGTGTGTGTGTGTGTGTGTGTGTGTGTGTGTGTGTGTGTGTGTGCACGCGCATGAGTGTGGAAGGACGACTTTCAAGTCAGTTCTCACCTTTCCAACTCATTTGAGGCAGGATTCTCTGGACTTAGGTCTACTATTTTTCTCTGTTGTGCTGTGAGTTTCCAGAAGTTCTCCTGTTTCTCCCTCCCATCTTACCACCAGTGTACTGGGATTACAGATGCCTGCCTCAGCATTCAGCTTTTACATAGAGTCTGGGGATGAACTCGGGTACTCAGGCTTAAGCAGCAAGTGCTTTATCCATTGAGGCATTTTTCCCCCAGCCCTATTTCTTCCTTTTATCTAAAGAGTTTTACTAGCTCTGCTCTCAAAAGTATCAATAGCTTTGTTCCTCCTATTTAGAAGACAGGCTGCTGATGAGACTTTTATTACTTGAACTTTTTTTTTTTTTTGAGGTAGGGTCTCACTCTAGCCCAGGCTGACCTGAAATTCACTCTGTAGTCTCAGGGTGGCCTTGAACTCACAGTGATCCTCCTACCTCTGCCTCCCCAGTGCTGGGATTAAAGGCGTGCGCCACCACGCCGGCTTGTTTTGTTTTATAACTTTTCTTTCTTTTTTTTTTTTTGAGGTAGGGTCTCACTCTAGCCCAAGCTGGTTTGGAATTCACTATGTAGTCCCAGGGTGGCCGTGAATGTTTTTCTAAATATTTTATTTAGGGCTGGAGAGATGGCTTAGTTTAAGAACCCAGGTTCAATTCCCCAGTACCCACATAAGCCAGATGCATAAGGTGGCCCATGTGTCTGGAGTTTTGTTTGCAGTGGCTAGAGGCCTGGTGTGCCCATTTCTCTCTCTCTCTCTCTCTCTCTCTCTCTCTCTGCTTCCTTCTCTCTATATATTTAATTTTAATTAATCAAAATTATTATTTTATTTACTTACTTTAATTATATTTAATATATATAAACAATATATAATTAAATATATACATATATATTTAATTATTTATTTGCAAGAAAAGAGAGCTAGAAGAGAGACAGAAAGAGAGAGAATGAATGGGTGTGCCAAGGCTTCCAGCCACTGCAAACAAATTCCAGATGCATGTGCCATCTTGTGCATCTGGCTTTATGTGGGTACTAGGGAACTGAACTGGGGTTGTTAAGCTTTGTAGGCAAGCACCTTAACCACTTAGCCATCTTTCCAGTATGTTTATTTATTTTTTATTTTTTGAGGTAGGGTCTCACTCTAGCCCAGGCTGACCTGGAATTCACTATAGAGTCTCAGGGTGGCCACGAACTCTCAGTGATCCTCCTACCTCTGCCTCCCAGTGCTGGGATTAAAGGTGTGCGACACCACGCCTGGCTTATATACTTGAGCTTTTTTAAAAAATTTATTTTATTTTTTTTTCCAATTTTTTTTCTCAATTTTTATTAACATTTTCCATGATTATAAAAAATATCCCATGGTAATACCCTCCCTCCCCCACTTCCTCCTTTGAAATTCCATTCTCCATCATATCCCCTCCCCATCTCAATCAGTCTCTCTTTTATTTTGATGTCATGATCTTTTCCTCCTCTTATGATGGTCTTGTGTAGGTAGTGTCAGGCACTATGAGGTCATGGTATTTGAGCTTTTTAACTTATCAGTTAAGGCATTTGCCTGCAAAGCTTAATGATGTGGATTCCATTCCCAGTACTCACATAAAGACAGATGCACAAGGTAGTCATGCATGTAGAGTTTGTTTGCAGTGACTAGAGGCCCTGGCATGCCCATTCTTTCTCTCTCTGTTTGCAAATAAATAATAAAAATATCTTTAAAAGGGCTAGAGAGATTGCTTAGTTGTTTAGGCGCATGCCTGCAAAGCCAAAGAACTCGGTTCAACTCCTCAGGACCCACCTAAGCCAGATGTACAAGGTGGCGCATGCGTCTGGAGTTCATTTGCAGTGGCTGGAGGCCCTGACACACCCATTCTCTATCTGCCTCTTTCTCCCTCTCGCTCTCAAATAAATAAAAATAAAATATTTTTTTAAAAAAATCTTTAAAATGTATTTATTGGACTGGAGAGATGGCAAAGCAGTTAGAGGTGCTTGCTTGAAAGCCTGACAGCCTGGGTTCAAATCCCCAGTACACACATAAAGCCAGATGCACAAAGTGGTGCATGCATCTGGAGTTTGTTTGGAGGATCATGAGGCCCTGGTACACTTATTCTCTCTCTCTCCCCTTGAAAATAATATTTTTGCTTTTGTTTTTGTTTTTCTGAGATAGAATCTCACTCTAGCTCAGGTTGACCTGGAATTCACTATCTAGTCTCAGGGTGGCCTTGAACTCCTGGTGATCCTCCTACCTCTGCCTCCTGAGTGCAGGGATTAAAGGCGTGTGCCACCACACCTGACTTTTTTTTTTTTTTTTTGAGGCAGGGTCTCACTCTAGCAGGCTGACCTAGAACTTACTCTGTACACCAGACTGGCATGGAGCACATGGTGATTCTCCAACCTCAGCTTCCCACTGGGATTAAAGGTGTGAGCTACCACACCAGTTTGAGGGGACTTTTAAATGGAACTTTTACTCTCCCTTTCTCTCTCTCTCTGCCAACATTTCTTCTAGTCACTGAAGCCAGGGCCATATCAATATTTATTTTTATTTTATTTCAATTTTTATTTTTAGAGAGAGGGAGAAATAACTGGCGCACCAGGGCCTGCCTCAGCCACTACAATCGAACTCCACACATACTACCTAGTGGGCATTGCAACCTTGCACTTGCTTCACCTTTATGCATCTGGCTTACGTGGGATCTGGAGAATTGAACCTGGGTCCTTAGGCTTTGCAGGCAAGTGCCTTGACTACTAAGCTATCGCTCTAGCCCTATTGTTATTTTTTTTAAAATTTTTTGAGGCAAGCCTAACAGACTAACCCCCCTTTTTTATAAGAGGAGCAAGAGAGGGGGAGAGGATTGGCACACCAATGCCTCCAGCTACTGTAATTGAACTCAAGATACATGTGCCACCTTATGTGCATGTGCGACCTTGTACGCTTGCATCACCTTGTGCGTCTGGCTTATGTGGGACCTGGACAGTTGAACACAGGTCCTCAGGCTTTGCAGGCAAGTGCTTTAATTGCTAAGCCATCTCTTCAGCTCAAATATTTTATTTTTAATTTATTTATTTGCAAGCAGAGATAGACAGAAGAGAGACAGAGAGAATGGACGAGCCAGGGCCTCCAGCCACTGCAAATGAACTCCACATGCATGTGCCACTTTGTATATCTGGTTTTATATGGGTACTAGAGAACTGAACCTGGGTTGTTAGGCTTTACAGGCAATCACCTTAACTGCTAGAGCCATCTCTCCAGCCCTATATCAACATTTAATAAGTCTATGAGATTTTATTCCTCACTCCTAGTTTCACTGCTATAAAGCCTATCTATGAAAAAGTCAGGTAGGAAAGGTAGAGAAGGGCAAAGCAAGAAAGTGTCTTACAGCAGCGGTTCCTCTTACCTCTGTAGTGCTCCATTCTAGTGTGGTGGGTGATACCCTGTGATCGGAAACTGAGGCTCAGGATGTAACGAGGATCAGAGCTATCTCGTACCAGGAAAGAACCATCTGGCTTCCCTTTCAGCTTCATCTCTGCATCTTCCCAATTCATTGGCCCCCAATACCAACCACACTACCAAAGATAAGAAACAGCAAAGTAGTTAACAGAGTAGAGAAATGTCAGTTTTCACTCAGTGTCTTCCAGGGAAGATTCTCCCATTCTCCAAAATATCTAAGTAGGTAAAAGCCACTACAAGTGTCTCAACCATCAGCAGTGAGCATCAGGCTCCTTATCCTTTTAGTACTCCAAAGTAACAAAAGACTAATTCTACATTTTATTACCAAAGGCCCAAAAAGAGAAGGAAAAGAACTGGGACAAATAATCTAGCAAAACCATCTTTGATTTTTTAAACATTTCTCTACACCCTTTCTTCATTGTGTTCAACTTCCCCGCCCCAACATAAATTCAATTTGATTACATATCCTGTGGCATTAACAACAGCTTACTATTTTGTCACGGTATATGTGGAGGCAAGGAAACTACTCTTCCTCTAAAAACAGTACGGAGATGCTAGAGAGATGGCTTGATAGTTAAAGGTGCTTGCTTGCAGAGTCTGACGGCCCAAGTTCAATGCCGCAGTACCCACATAAAGCAAGATGCACAAAGTGGTGCATGTATGTGGGGTTTGTTTGCAGCAGCAATAGGCCCTGGTTCACCCATACTCACTATCTCTTTGTCTGTCTCTCTCCTCTCTCAAATAAATAAATAAAAATTAAAACTACAATAAGAGCTAGGGTATAGAATGTGGGTGTGGGCATGGGCATGGGCATGGGCAGGGAGGTGAGCGGCTAGTTCTCAGGCATCACTACCTTTTCCAACTCTCGAAGGCTGGCTGCAAAGCTGCTTGAGTCAGGCCGGTAGAGGGGACACTGGAGGTGCTGAGGGGGCTGGCTGTGCAGGGACTCAGCTGCTCTGATGGGAGCAATCCGGGGAAAATGCATCTGTGAGGCAAAAGAATGGGGGTCACTTGTTTAGCAGTACTGCTCCAATCCACAGACATAGCCCCACCCCCCAAAAAGAGATGCTAACTGAAGAGGGGCAAGGCATTAGAAGCTAAGCTGGAGAGGGTGAAAGCCAAAGCGGTGGGAAAGAGCTGGATGGGCTGGAACAAAAAAGCTGTGTGGGCTCGTGTAAGCTGTGAAGGATGGGTGGGGTGTTCAACCCCAGGAAAGGAGGAGGGAGCTGCTCACTAACCTGACTAAGGTGACTACTTCAGGGCCTTCACCAGCCTAGAGCGATTCCAACTTCTCCCACCTCGAAGTGAAGTGCCGGTAAAGCAGCCTTGGAAATAGTGACTCGCTTACTTGCCCAGGAAGAGTAACGATTTTGCCAGGCAAGTAGAAATGAATGCCGATTTCACTCATTTTATTCCTTGGGTACTGGAGGCTGGCAAAGCAGGTATGGGCTACTAAATGCTTGGTACTTATTTACAAGGCTGCAGAAAATACTAAAACTTAGAATAACCTCAGAATTTTGAAAACCAGCAATATATGCAACCTCCTCACTATCCTGACATTCAGGCAGTTTCTTAAGTGTGATCTCCTCAAGGACGGCAAAATAGGTTCAGCAGCAGGGACAAAAAGTTCTTAAGAAAAACAGATTTATGTCCATAAAGAAACAGGTTAGGAAAAACAGTTCTTGGCCTCATTTCCAAGTTTGGTCCAGCCAACAAGAAAAAGATTGAAGCGTTCTCCTAAGTTGTTATTTCTATAATAGATGTCCCCCACCCTTCCACTCTTCTAAATCTTGCCTCTCAACTAAGCTAACCTGGGGCGTGGGGTGGAGGAGGTGGAGGAAGGGGGAAAGACTGCAAGGAAGACCCCAGCGGAGCCACAAGGACAGATGTAGGCAGCGTCCCGCTGATGTCATCTACAAGAGAACAAAAGCAAGAGGTTCAGCAAAATGAGCACAGAAAGAGTGAGGTAAAGGCGGGGAAGAGGGAAGGGTTCTGAGGGTGCCCTGTGGGACAAGGTAGCCTAACCTTGACCCCATCTTTGTACACAGCGGGCAACAGCCTCTTCATCTGGGTTGCTTTGCTTGGAAAGCAGTACAGCGAGGGTATTCCTAAAGCGGCCCAGCAGCAACAGACTGTGGGCATGGTAAACGTAAAGCTAGCTGACCCATGGACAGTCAATACTGCAGCATGCAGGTAAGACTTGTTTCACTGCCTAAGGAGATGTCAGGGGTGCTGAGAAAGAAATAGGAAATAACTGGGTCATCATTAGAAACCCAGAAGCTTGGCAAAGAAGTCCCTAGAGCTCACCCTCCCACTAGGGCAAGATGGCAGAAAGGGAAGGGAAGAAAATATACCTAGGAGGCTGAGGCTTCTTCTCGGAGGAGGAGGGGGAGTTGGAGGATGTGGAGAGGTCAGGCCCCTCTGAGAAATGTCCACGTCCACAAGCGACACTGTTTCACCTGAGGGATTCACAGAGCAAGCATATTACAGAAGCACCTGCCCAAAGCTAAGCCAAAAGGAAAGGGAAGCAAAGGGCAAGCGAGTGAGGTCAGAGGTCCATAGCCTCCAAAAGCTCAAAATAGAAGGTCCTCAGGCTGGAGAGATGGCTTAGCAGTTAAATGTTTGCCTGTGAAGCCTAACGACCCCAGTTCGAGGCTCCATTCCCCAGGACCTACGTAAGCCAGATGCACAAGGGGGCGCATGCACCTGGAATTCGTTTGCAGTGGCTAGAGGTCCTGACGTGCCATTCTCCTCTCTCTCTCTCTCTCTGTCTCTCTCAAATAAATAAATAAAATTAGGCCTGGAGAGATGGCTTAGCTGTTAAGGCATTTGCCTGCAAAGCCAAAGGACCCAGGTTCACTTCCCCAGGACCCACGTTAGCCAGATGCATAAGGGGCATATGCGTCTGGAGTTCGTTTACAGTGACTGAAGGCCCTGGAGCGCCCATTCTCTCTCTCTCCCCTTTTCTCTGTCAAATAAATAAATAAATAAAAATATTAAAAATAAACAAATAAATAAAATTGAAAAAGAAAACCAGAATGTTCTCCAGGGCTGGAATCACCCCTGAACAACAGTCACTTTAAAATCCCACTGCTCCTTTGCCCTACTGAGGACCAGGTTTCTTCAGAAGAGTAACACAGGCTTAACAGTACAAAAGCCACCTAATGCTAGTTCTGCCACTGAGTAAGGGCTCTACCCCAACCAAAGGATCTTTATCAAATAAAACCCATACTAATGGGCTGGAGGAGCTGACGCAGCAGTTAAAGGCACTACTTGCAAAGCCTACTGGTCCGCGTTCAATTCCTCAGCCATCCCTGTAAAGTTCAATGGGCATTTCTTGGCAGCAGCAAAAGACCCCAACACCAACCCCCCTCTCCACCACACACAAACGCATGCAAATGATAAATTAAAATTTTTCAAATTTAAACTGGATGGGCTGGAGAGATGGCTTAGCAGTTAAGGTGCTTGCCTGCAAAGCCAAAGGACCTAGGTTCAATTCTCCAGGACCCACATAATCCAGATGCAGAAGACGGCACATGCGTTTGGAGTTTGTTTGCAGCAGCTGGAGACCCTGGCACACTATTCTTGCTCTATCTGGCCCCCTCTCCCCACGCTTCTCAAATAAATAAAAATAAAATACTTAAAACAAATTTAAAGTGGAGAGCTGGGCATGGTGGCACACGTCTTTAATCCCAGCACTCAGGAGGCAGAGATACGAGGATTGCTATGAGTTGGAGACCACCCTGAGACTACATAGTGAATTCTAGGTGTCAGCCTGGGCTAGAGTGAGACCCTACCTCAGAAAACCAAAAAATAGCTGAGTGTGGTATCACACACTCTTAATCCCAGTACTTGGGAAGCAGAGGTAGAGAACAATCATGAGTTCGAGGCCACCTTGAGACTACATAGTGAATTCCAGGTCAGTCTGGACTAGAGTGAAACTCTACCTCAAAAAAACAAAAAACAGGGGCTTGAGAGATGGCTTACCAGTTAAGGCGTTTGCCTGCAAAGCGAAAGGATCCCAGTTTGCTTCTCCAAGACCCATGTAAGCCAGATGCACAAGGGGGCGCATGCATTGGAATTCGTTTGCAGTGTCTGGAGGCCCTGGTGTGCCCATTCTCTCTCTCTGTCTCTCTCTCCCCCTCTTCTCTCTCTCAAATAAATAAATAAAATATTTAAAAAAAAACAGCTAGGTGTGGTGGTACACGCCTTTTATCTCAGCAGTTGGAGGTGGAGGCAGGAGGATTGCCATGAGTTCAAGGCTACCCTGAGACTACATAGTGAATTCCAGGTCAGCCTGAACTAGAGTGAGACCCTATCTTGAAAAAAAAAAAAAAAAAGTTCCAAAAGATTATTTTAATTGTGTAATGGGCTGGAGATATGGCTTAGCGGTTAAGGCACTTGCCTGCAAAGCCTAAGGACTCAGGTTCAACTCTCCACATCTCACATTAACCAGATGCACAAAGATGAGGCAAGCACATGGTCACACATGCCCATTAGGTGGTGCAAACATCTGGAGTTTGATTCTAGTGGCTGAGGCCCTGGCATACCAGTTCTCTCTCTCTCTCTCTCTCTAAAATAAACAATTTTTTAAAATGGGTAATGGAGAGATGGCTTAGCAGTTAATGGCACTTGCTTGCAAAGCTTGACAACCTGGGTTTCAGTCCCCAGTACCCATGTAAAGCCAGACTCACAAAGTGGTACATACATCTGAAGTTCATTTGCAACAGCAGAAGACCCTGGGGCACCCATTTTCTCTCTCATAAATAAATAATTTTTTTAATTACCATGTATCATAAAAATCCATACCTATTGTCTTTGCAGACCTGCATACCAATGTGGGAGTAAGGTACGTGTCTTGTCCTATGCCAAATGTGCCATAGAAAATGTTAAGAGCTACAGAGAACAGGTATGGTAGCATACACCTGTAATCCCAACACTCAGGAAGAGGACAGAAGAGATCACAAGTTTAAGGCCAATCTCAGCTACATAATGAGTTTGAGGCCAGCCTGGGATAAATGAGACCGTCTCAAAAAGTAAACTGAGGCAGGTGTGGTGGCTTTAACCCCAGCAGTTGGGAAGCAGAGGTAGGAGGATCACTGTGGGTTCAAGGCCAGCCTGGAAGTACAGAGTGAGTGTCAGTTCAGCCTGCTTTACAGCGAGACCCTACCTCAAAAAAAAAAAAAAAAAAAAAAAAGTGAACTGCAGGGCAAGTTGAATGCAGATAAAGGTTCTAACATTAGCCTAAGATGGATTTCTACACTAGATTGCCCAGGCCATTTACCTGTAAGAAAGTCTACCACTGACACACCAGTTAGTTCCTCATATCTAAGACAAAATCTGAAAGTACATTTGCAACTCTAAAAATTCACTACTTCTACAGTCAGCCAAAAGTCAGGTAAGCTTCCACAATAGAAGGTAGCTTGTGGGGGTGGCGTATGGTCTATGATTTTGTACTTCCCAGCTTATCACACAGTTGTTCTCAGCCATACATACCACTTTTGCCACCCAACCCCACTTAGCCCTCTCCATTTAAATTACCAGAGAATGCCGGGCATGGTGGCACATTCCCTTTAATCCCAGTATTCAGAAGGCAGAGGTAGGAGGATTGCAGTGAATTCAAGGCCACCCTGAGATTACATAGTGAATTCCAGGTTAGCCTGGGCTAGACTGAAACCTTACCTCGAAACAGTTAAAAAAATAATAATAATTACCATAGAATGAAGGGCATTTTATTATCACAGGTTAGTAGCTAAGAATAGGTGGTTTGTTCTGTTTTTTTTTGTTTGTTTGTTTGTTTTTTGTGTTTTTTTTTTTTAAAGAAGCCAGATATGGTAGTGCACACCTTTATTCACAGCACTCTTGGGAGGCAGAGGTAGGACGATCACCATGAGTTCAAGGCCACCCTGAGACTACATAGTGAATTCCAGGTCAGCCTGAGCTAGAGGGAGACCCTACCTTGAAAAAAAAAGGGGGGGGGGCTGGAGAAATGGCTTAGCAGGTAAGGTGCTTGCCTACAAAGCCAAAGGACCCAGGTTCAACTCCCCAGGACCCATGTAAGCCAGATGCAAAAGGTGGTACATGTGTCTGGAGTTTGTTTGCAGCACTGGAGGCCCTGACATGCCCATTTTCTCTCTCCCCCTCTTTCTCAAATAGATCAATAAAAATAAAATATTTTTTAAAAAAGGAACTTGGCATGGTGGTGGTGGTGCACACCTTTAATCCCAGCACTCAGGCGACAGAGGTAGGAGGATCACTGTGAGTTCAAGGACACCCCGAGACTACATAGTGAATTCCAGGTCAGTCTGGGCTACAGTGAGACCCTACCTGGAAAAAACAAAAGAACAGACTGGGTGTGGTGGTGGCACACACCTTTAATTCCAGCACTTGAGAGACAGAGGTAGGTGGATCGCTGTGAGTTCAAGGCCATCCTGAAACTACATAGTGAATTCCAGGTGAATTCCTGGGCTAGAGGGAGACCCTCCCTCAAAAAAACAACAAAAAGGTGCCTTTCAACGGAAAGAATGTCAGAGCCAAAGGAAGGGTAGGACTCCTTACAACGTGCTCCCCCCAGACACAAAACGGCCTGGATATCCATGACCTCACAGTGCCTGACACTACCTACACAGGACCACCATAATAGGAGAAAAAGATCATGACATCAAAATAAAAGAGAGGGGATATGATGGAGAATGGAGTTTCAAAGGGGAAAGTGAGGGGAGGGAGGGCATTATCATGGGATATTGTCTACAATCATGTTAATAAAAAACAAAAATTGGAAAAAAAAATAAGGCCATTCAAGAAAGAAAAGACTATATATACACCTGGTTCCTTAAAGGAAGAAACAACTATTTTTGTGTATTGTGTGTGTATGCATGTTCATATGTGTGTGGGCACATGGGTGTGTTTGAGTTCTCAAGCATGTAGAGCCACAGACTGATGTCAGGTGTCTTCCTCAGTCTCTTTCCATCTATGCTTTTGAGACAGGGTCTTTTGCTGAACCTAGAGTTCAAAGATTCAGCTAGACTAGCTAGCCAACAAGCCCTAGAGATCTTCTTGTCTCTGCCTCCCCAATGCTAGGATTACAGGTATATGCTGCCATGCCTGTTTTTCTCTCCCTCCCTCCCTCTCTCTCTCTCTCTCTCTCTCTCTCTGTGTGTGTGTGTGTGTGTGTGTGTGTATTAGAGTAGAATGAATGGGTATGCCAGGGCCTCTGGCTGCCACAAATGAACTCCAGATGCATGCACTACTATGTGCATCTGGCTTATGTGGGACCTGGAGAACCAAACCTGGGTCCTCTAAGCCATCTCTCCAGCCCCCTTTTTTTAAATTTATTTTTTATTTATTTATTTGAGAGCGACAGACAGAGAGAGAAAGAGGCAGAGACAGAGAGAAAGAATGGGCATGCCAGGGCCTCCAGCCACTGCAAACGAACTCCAGATGTGTGCGCCCCATTGTGCATCTGGCTAACGTGGGTCCTGGGGAATCAAGCCTCGAACCAGGGTCCTTAGGCTTCACAGGCAAGCACTTAACCGCTAAACCATCTCTCCAGCCCTGTATTTTTATTTTATTTTATTTTATTTTATTTTATTTGAGGTAGGATCTCGCTCTAGCCTAGGTTAACTTGAATTCACTATATAGTCTCAGCCGGGCCTAGATGGCAATCCTCCTACTGCTGCTTTCCAAGTGCTGGGATTAAAGGTGTGCACCATCATGCCTGGCTTCTCTTTCTTTCTTTCTTTCTTTTTTTTGGTTTTTCAAGGTAAGGTTTCACCCTAGCTCAGGCTGACCTGGAATTCACTACGGAGTCTCAGGGTGGCCTCGAACTCACAATGATCCTCCTACCTCTGCCTCCCGAGTACCGGGATTAAAGACATGCACCACCATGCCCAGCTTCTTTTCTTTCTTTCTTTTTTCTTTTTGAGGCACAGTCTTATTCTAGTCCAAGTTGAAAGCTGGCTATAGCTCAGGCTGGCCCCGAACTTATGGTGATCCTCCTACCTTAGCCTTCTGAGTGCTGGGATGAAAGGTGTGAGCTATCTAGTTTGAAAATGGTATATTTATTTATTTATTTATTTACTTGAGAGAGACAGAGACACGCACAGAGACAGAGAATGGGCGTGCCGGGGCCGCTAGCTACTGCAAATGAACTCCGGATGCATGTACTACCATGTGCATCTGGCTTATGTGGGTTCTGAAGAATCAAACCTGGATCCATAGGCTTTGTAGGAAAGCACCTTCACTGCTAAGCCATCTCTGTAGCCCAAGAATAGTTGTTTTTTTTTGTGGTTTTTTTTTTTCCCCTAAGGTAGGGTCTGTCATTCTAGCCCAGGCTAACCTGGAACTCACTCTGTAGTGGCTTTGAACTCACAGTGATCCTCCTACCTCAGCCTCCCAAGTGCTGGGATTATAGGCATGCACCACCACGCCTAGCTGAGAATGGCATTTTTTAAAAGGCTTCTCACAGTTACAACCAATGATACCACTTGGCTTCTGGGACCTGAGACAATGTGGCAAAGGCCTTCTTTTCTATGGCTTCTACTTAATCAGGAGCATCACATATGATTGACAGAACAAAAGGTCTTCCTTTGAGAAGGTCTCCATAAAATGAGAAGGCAGTTACCCATTACCCAGAGGACATTCAACAGCTTGTCTACTTTAGCAACCGTGTTCCCTGATGCAAGAGGAGACTTAAATTAGATGCAGTAAAGAACACTAACAGCTGCAAGAACTGCTAGCCCCTAAAATGGGTAAGACAAGAGCTCATGTAATCCCTTTGCCCAAAGTCTTTGAACTAGACCAGATGCTCATGGATCATTTTTATTATATAATCTATGAACTCCCTTGGAAGCTGGGTCAGGAATTATGACTTCTAGAGAGTCTCTTATGCTTGTGAGCCTATAAATCTGTAATTCCTACTTTTTAATTTATATGTGATGACCCTGAACTAAGCACTGTATAACTGCCAAGGCCACCCAATTACGAACAAGCAGCCTTTACCTTCAAGTATAAAGCAGCTAAAGTCAAGAACACATTCCATGCCCTAAAAATAGCTCACTCCAAGCCAAGTGGACACGAAATGGAGGGATTACTGCAGACAGCACCTGAAAGCATGCATGTGCAAGGGTATTTCCTGACAGGTCTCAGAATGTTCCTGCTTCTCACTGTCAGAAGAAAGAGAATGGCATCACCCTTACCTGTGAACAGGGGGCTGAAGGAGACTGGAGAAAAGGCACTTTGAGTTCGTGTCAACCTGGGTTTCCTAGGGGGAAAGAAAGCACGCAGTAAAGAAAGGGAAAAATGAACATGTGTGTGCCGAAATCACTGTCACACTGCATTCCAGATGCACAGGAAAGCAAAGCAAAGCCTAGTCGTTGTCGGCAACACTTCTGTAACAAAGTCTAAAATTTAAATGAAGAGAATGAAATAATTAAGGCAATTCCTTAAATAGATTTAACTACCAAATTCACCACCCTACATGGCAATGAGAACTCTCTTTGGCACTCTCCATACCCAACACATTCAAAGAGTAAAACACCTTGAGTGGTAATTAGTAAGTCTGTTTCACAAAGAAGAAAGTCAAATGCAGAGTTGATTTTCACTTGAGAGCCAAGAAAAAGGCTCTAGACTCAGGCAGACACCAGGTTAGAGCAACAGCTTTCCCTCTGGGTCTGCCTCTAAAAGTACAAGGTCTCAAAGAGAGCTAGGCCACAAAGAACTAACTACAGGATACACTGCCATTTTCAACCATGAAAACCTCTCATTTGGTTCCATCGTGTAATGGTTAGCACTCTTGACTCTGAAAACCTCTAATTTCTACCCCCACTGCCCTGAGACACGGACCAAGGCCATGGCTAATAAGCATGCCTGCTCAGGCAAGGGCTTTGTCTGGCACCCAAGCATGGCCCCTTCCCCTCACTGAACTGCCAGTCACACAGTTCTTGCCATGATGACCTCATGATTCCAAAGGAATCACCTTTGATTATACACCAAAGGTAACCTTACTTTGTACCAATTTCAAGTGTCTTTTGGGCAAAAAAAAAAAAGAAAGAAAACGCAAAGACTCCAATATAAACATTCTGTCCAGAAATGTGCCAAACTAAAAAGAAAAAAGAAACATTCATCTATATGACTGAATTGCCTACAAGATAAAGACCTTGTTTAGCAGATGGAAACAAGCTACATGCTCACCGATGCAGAAGTTCTGATGACTATATAAATTTGTCAAAATCAGTAGTGCTAGGACACCTAAAAAGGATGAATCTTTGTGGCATATAAATTATACTTCAGGGCTTGGAGAGATGACTTAGCAGCTAAGCGCTTGCCTGTGAAGTCTAAGAACCCCAGTTCAAGGCTCGATTCTCCAGGACACACATTAGCCAGATGCACAAGGGGCACACGCGTCTGGAGTTTGTTTGCAGTGGCTGGAGGCCCTGGTGTACCTATTCTCTCTCTATCTGCCTCTTTCTGTCTGTCGCTCTCAAATAAATAAACAAAAATAACTTTAAATTATACTTCAGTAGGGCTGGAGAGATGGATCAGCAGTTAAAGGCACCTGCTGGCAAAGCTTAATGGCTGGGGTTCAATTCCCCAGTACCCATGTAAAGCCAGATGCACAAAGTGGCATATGTGCCTGGAACTCATCTGCAATGGCAAGAGGCCTCAATGTGTCCATTCTCTCTCTCCCCCATCTCTCTTTCTTTCAAATAAATATTGTTTAAAGTCATTCTTCAATAAATTAAACCTTAAAAAAATTCCATCCCAGAATTGACTGATTCTAGGCATTATAACTGTATTTATATAGTATGACAGTGCCTGACTCCAGGCATTACAGTTGGCTCACCTTCCAGAAATACCATCGCCCAAATGATTAAGTAGAACATAAACTCTTTCTAAACATCAATTGCACCAATGGAGTGGGAGAATCCAAAATGAAATCCTATTTAAAACTATTTTACTTTACCACCAGGTTCAGCCTTTGGTAAAGTGCCTGACCAGCATGCACAATGCCTTGAACTCAATCCCCAGCATCCCCTTCCAATAAATTATTCTTTAACTTCAGAAGAATTTTACGCTATTTATTTACAAGGGGAGAAAGCAAGAGAATGGGTGTGCCAGGGCCTCCTGCCATTGCATATCAAATGAAATTCAGATACAGTGCCACTTTGTGCATCTGGCTTTAGGGGGGTACTGGGGAATCAAACCTGGGCTGGCAGGTTTTCCAAGCAAGCACCTTTAACCACTGTGTTCTCTCTCCAGCTCCTATTTATTTATTTTGTTTTTTCAAGGTAGGGTGTAGCTCTAGCCCAGGCTGACCTGGAATTCACTATGTAGTCTCAGGGTGACCTCCAACTCACAGTGATCCATTGACCTCAGCCAGGGTGGGAGGGGATGGGAGGGGAGGGGATTCAATGATCCACACTGTGTGTACCACATCCACAGCATATACACAGGAGATATGGCTACAGAAAAACAAAATACAACCACACATAGTCCCCCGTTTATAAAAGTTGCTAGTGACGTATGCAGCTTAATGTCAACAATCCAAAAGCCAGAATGCTAATTTTACTGGACATGAACATTAAGACTGAAGAGCTTCCAAGGTGACTTTTATTTGATAACTTATGGAAACAACATTAAACTCAGCTAGTAGAAACCCAAAGCACTGGCCTTTCTAAAGGTTCACACCTCAGCCATTTGGCTGTTTGCCTCTTTTCAAAGGAAACTGCATTACTCTGCCATCTGCCCATGCTGGGGACGAGTCTCTTCAGTGCCAACCACTGAAGAACGGCAGTACCCAAATGCACACATCTTGCGGAGGCCTTCTCACTTCAGCTCATCCTCTCCCCCACCCCCGACATTTTGAAGGAGAAAAATCATAGTTTCTAGAATCTAGAAAAAGAAAAACATCTGAGTCTAAACCCAGGCAGAGCTATCTGAGAGTGCCAGGATAGTTTTTCCTGGCAAATAAGGATGCCTCGTGGCTGGGAGCTAGGAGGTGAAAGGTCTGGGAGTCGCTTAGGGGAGATGCTGCCTAACAAAATCTCCAGTGCATTTTCTGTCTCAGGGTTCCTGTGAGCATTCTTTTTGTTGTTGTTGTTCATTTTGTTTTTTGTTTTTCACAGTAGAGTCTCACTCTAGCCCAGGCTGACCTGGAATTCACTATGTAGTCCCAGGGTGGCCTCGAACACACTAAGATCCTCCTACCTCTGCCTCCTCAGTGCTGGGATTAAAGGTGTGTGCCACCACGCCTGGCTTTAAATAAGCTTTTTAAAATTTTTTTATTATTAGATATGGACATACTTTGTATGCAAACATCATATGTTGGTACCATCCTTTCCCTCCTCCCTGTCCCTTTTCTGAAGAGGCCTTCCTCGTTGGGGATGCAGGTCAACCCCATGGAGGATAAGCTATTTTGTGTGTGTGTGTGTGACAGGTTCATGTCTTATCTCAGGCTGGCCTCAAAGTCATTACATACCCGATAAGTCTGAAATTCTGACCTTCCCACCTCTACATCCTATACATACTAAGTGATGAAATTATAGGCATGTGCCATCATGCCCATACATATGCAGTGCTGGAGACTGAACGTAGGGCCTCCTATATGCCAAGCAAGCAGTCTACCAACTGAACTACATCTGCAGTCCTCCAGATAAACAATTTAAACTAACCCTCTGTACTCCCAGAGTTATTTGCACCTCCCCAGATTACCTTGAGAAGCACTGGGGTGCAAAATTAAACTACTGCAACTTTGCCAGTGGGCCATTACCTCCTCGCAGCAGAAACACTGGAGGGGGAGGAAAGGACAGGAGAGGATTTAGTGGGCTATGCCTCAGATGACAGGACAGGGCAGAAACAAAAGGCCTTAGCAGTAATGGTCTTCTTTGGGGCCAGCAGTCTTTTGTTAGGTTTGTCTTGCCTGAGCTGTAACAAAGAGAATGCCTCTGTCCATTTATACCCTCTAAATTCTTATCTGTACCTCAGTAAATTTATGAGAAAAGGAATTATAAGCATTAAACCAGACAGTAACACATAGATATAACCATTGGCCAGTTTTCAAATTCCTTGAAACCTAAAATACAAACAATGCAATAGCAATGTCTACCCCTGCCCATAAACTGACTTAACTGAGGCCCCAAGACATGTGTATCCTTTCCTAAAGGAATTTCCAAACTAGGATGCCTAAATACTAGATTTTGTGGCCCCAATACACCTCTGCCCCTGCTAAATCACATAGTGCCAAGTCAGGCAGCCTATGCCATTTCCAACACATCATAAACCAGTGTCTGTTCATGTGCTACAGGCCCAAAAACCATGTGTTCATTTTTAGTTCCAATACACAGACATCTGTGCAGCAAGGTCAGATCCAAAACTCTATCATGAACCAACTAAAGACCCTATGGAGGGAACTTCCCAAGAAGAGTCAAGAGGCAGTCTAATGTCTAAAACCTCACAAATGATACTGGTGGAAAGAATGCTCAGAAATGAAAGCTACAATATTCAAATGGACAGAAATTTCTAACACCAGGGAGCTCATTCTAAGACAGCTGCCAACCACAACCACCTTGTGAAAAGAGATTGAAAAACCAACAGAGTGTAGACCCAAAACCCAGACACCATCAAAACTTCCTCACCACATCACAAAATCATTTTGCTCTCAGCAAAACCCTATGAGTCAAAAGATATCTTTGCCAGGTGTGGTGGTGCACGCCTTTAGTAACAGCACTCAGAAGGCAGAGGTAGGAGGATCACTGTGAGTTCAAGGCCACCCTGAGACCATATAGTGAATCATAAGTCAGCCTGGGCTACAGTGAGACCCTACCTCAAAAAAAAAAAAAAAAAAAATCTCTTTGGCCAGGGTGTGGTGGGTCTCTTTGAGCTTAAAGGTGATTTGAGCTTGTGAGTGCAGTGCTTGGGAGGCTGGAGGAGGTTCAGGAGTTCAACGCCAGCCCTGGCTACATTGTGAGTTTGAGGTCACCCTAGGATATATACCTTGTCTCAAAAAAAGGGGGGGCTGGAGGGAGGGCTTAGCGGTTAAAGCATTTGCCTGCAAAGCTGAAGGACCCAGGTTCGATTCCCCAGGACCCATGTTAGCCAAATGCACAAGGGGGCGCACACATCTGGAGTTTGTTTGCAGTGGCTGGAAACCCTGGCCCGCCGATTCTCTCTCTCTCTCTCTCCCTCTTTCTCTGTCAAATAAATAAATAAAATAAGCTGGGCATGATGGCACACACCTTTAATCCCAGCACTCAGGATGTAGAGGTAGGAGCACTGCCGTGAGTTTGAGGCCACCCTGAGACTCCATAGTGAATTCCAGGTCAGCTTACCCTACCTCAAAAAACCAAAAAAAAAAAAAAAAAAAAGTTAAAAAAGGATCCCAGTTCAATTCCTCAGAACCCACATAAGCCAGATGCACAAGGTGGTACATGCACTTGGAGTTTGTTTGCAGTGGCTAGAGGCCCTGGTGTGCCAATTCGCTCTATTTGCCTCTTTTTCTCTCTCTCTCTCAAATAAATAAAAAAATTAAAAAAATATACACCAGAGTTGGAGAGATGGCTTAGTGGTTAAGGTGCTTCCCTGCAAAGCTTAGGGACCCAGGTTCGATTCCTCAGTACCCAGCCAGATGCACTAGGTGGCACATGTGTCTGGAGTTTGTTTGCCATAGCTAGAGGCCCTGATGTGCCCATCCTCTCTCTCTCTCTCTTCCATCTCTCCCCTCTCCTTCAAATAAAAAAACAGATAAATATTAAAAAAAAAAAACAATAAAAACAATAGCTGGGCTGGGCATGGTGGCGCACGCCTCTAATCCCAGTACTTAGGAGGCAGAGGTAGGAGGATCGCCATGAGTTTGAGGCCACCATGAGACTACATAGTGAATTCCAGGTCAGCCTGGGCTAAAGTGAGACCCTACCTCGAAAAACCAAAAAAAAGAAAAAAAAAAAGAAAACAAACAAACAAAAAAAACAATAGCTGGACATGGTTGTGCCTCCCTGTGATCCCAATACTCAGAGGGTTGAAGCAGGATAATCAGTTCAAGTTCAAGGCAAGCTTGGGCTACATTATGAGACCTAATCTCAAAAAACGAATAGATAAATAAGGGGCTAGGGAGGTGTCCCAGTGGATAAATGTGCTTGCTTGTAGAGCCTGTCAGCATGGGTTTGATTCCCCAGACATACAAAGTGATGCATGCATCTGGAGTTTACTTGCAGCAAAAGGCCCTAGCACACGACTGCACTCTCTCAAATAAATAAATGGAAACAGAAAATAAGAAATGAGCAGTAGAGCCAGGCATAATGGCAGCATTTGGGAGCCAGAGGTAGGAGGATCGCCATGAGTTCGAGGCCACCGTGAGACTACATAGTGAATTCCAGGTCAGCCTAGGCTAGAGTGAAACCCTACCTTGAAAAACCAAAAAAATAAAAAAATAAATGAAATAAAATAAAAAAGAAAAGAAATGAGCTGGGGAGATAGCTCAGTGGGTAAAGTGTCTGCCTCAAAAACCTGAGGAACTAAATTCAATTCCTAGTACCCAAATTTAAAAAATGTTTGAGTTAGCCTGGGCTAGAATAAGACCCTACCTCGAAAAACCAAAAAAAAAAAAAAAAATGTTTGACATGGTAGCCAAGGATGGTGATACTAAAGATAACACAACAAGGGATGTGTGTGTACACACACACAAAGTAAACAAATAATTTGTTTAAATTTTTATTTAAGGGGCTGAAGAGATGGCTTAGCTGTTAAGACACTTGCCTGAGAAGCCTAAGGACCAAGGTTCAATTCCCCCAAAACCCACATAAGCCAGATGCACATGGTGGCGCATGCATCTTGAGTTCCTTTGCAGTGGCAAGAGGCCCTGGAGTGCCCATTCTCCCCAACCCCAATAAATATAATTTTTAAAAATTTATTTAGGGGGGCTGGAGAGATGGTTTATTGATTAAGCGCTTGCCTGTGAAGCTTAAGGACCCCGGTTTGAGGCTCGATTCCCCAGTACCCACGTTAGCCAGATACACAAGGGGGCACAGGCGTCTGGAGTTCGTTTTCAGTGGCTGGAGGCCCTGGCGCGTTCATTCTCATTCTCTCTCTCTCTCTCTCTCTCTGCCTCTTTATCTGTCACTTTCAAATAAATAAATAAAAAGTAAACAAAAAAAAATAAATAAAGTTTATTTAAGGGTCCCCACTTTTATTTAATATAGTACTGGAAGTCTTAGCCATAGCAATAAGGCAAGAGACACACATAAAAGGGATACAAATTGGAAAGGAAGACCTCACGTTATCATTATTTGCAGATGACAAGATTCTATACATAAAGGACCCTAAAGACTCTACCAGCAAACTGTTTAGAGCTGATAAACACCTATAGCCATGAAGCAGGATACAAAATAAACACAGAAATCAGTAGCCTTCCTATATGTTAACAACAAACACACAGAGGATGAAATCAGAGAATCACTCCCATTCACAATTGCATCAAAGAAAATAAAGTACCTTGGAGTAAACCTAACTAAGGAAGTAAAGAATCTCTACAATGCAAACTTTAAAACACTCAAGGGAGAAATTGCAGAAGGCACTAGGAAATGGAAAAACGTCCCTTGTTCTTGGATCGGAAGAATCAATATTGTGAAAATGGCAATCTTACCAAAAGCAATCTACACATTTAATGCAATCCCCATCAAAATTCCAATGGCGTTCTTCATGGAAATAGAAAAAAACAATCCAAAACTTCATTTGGAAGCACAAAAAAAATCTCAAATATCTAAAACATTACTGAGAAACAAAAGTAAGGCTGGTGGCATCACCATACCTGATTTTAACCTATACTACAGAGCCATAGTAACAAAAACAGCATGGTACTGGCACCAAAGCAGACATACAGATCAATGGAACAGAATAGAGGACCCAGATGTAAGTCCGGGTAGCCATAGCCACCTGATATTCAACAAAAATGCCAAAAATACTCATTGGAGAAGTGACAGCCTCTTCAGCAAATGGTGCTGAGAAAACTGGATGAAAATAGGTCCTTCTCTCTCCATGCCCAAGAATTAAGACCAAATGGATTAAAGACCTTAATATCAGACCTGAAACTCTGAAACTGCTAGAGGAAAAAGTAGGGGATAATCATGGAAGTTGTTAATAAAAATTTGGAAGAGAAAAAAAAAAAGAATTAAGCTGGACCCTTATGGCACATTATACACAAAATTTAACTCAAAATTGACTGAAGAGCTGGACAGATGGTTCAGCCACTAAGGTGCTTGCCTGCAAAGCCTAACGACCCAAGTTCAATTCCCCCAGTAAAGCCAGATGCACAAAGTGGCACATGCATCTGGACTTTGTTTACAGTGGCTAGAAGTCCTAATGTACCCTTTCTTTCCTCCTGCTCCTTACAAATAAATAAAACATTAAAAAAAAAAAGTAGGGGAAACCCTTCAACATATTGGTCTTGGCAAAGACTTTCTGAATATAACCCCAATTGCTCAGGCAGTAAAACCACAGATTAACTGCTGGGACCTCATGAAATTACAAAGATTTTGTATGGCAAAGGACACTGTGAATAAAGAAAAAGGCAACCTACAGAATGGGAAAAAATCTTTGCCAGCTATACATCTGATAGAGGATTAATATCTAGAATATACAAAGAACCCAAAAAATTAAATAATAAGAAATCAAACAACCCAATTAAAAATGGGCTATGGAACTAAATAGAGAGTTCTCAAAAGAAGAAATACAGATGGCATATAAGCTTCTAAAAAAATGTTCTACATCCCTAGTCGGGATCAGGGAAATGCAGATTAAAACTACGTTGAGATTCCATATCACTGCTGTCAGATTGGCTACCATCATGAAAACAAATGACCATAAATGCTGATGAGGATGCGGAAAAAGAGGTACCCTTCTACACTGTTGGGAATGCAATCTGGTCCAGCCATTGTGGAAATCAGTGTGGAGGTTCCTGAGACAACTAAAAATAGATCTACCATATGACCCAGCTATAGCACTCCTAGGCATATATCCTGAGGACTCTTCTAGAGATACTTGCTCAACCATGTTTATTGCCGCTCAATTCACAATAGCTGGGAAATGGAACCAGCCTAGATGTCCCTCAACTGATGAGCGGATAATGAAGATATGGCACATTTATACAATGGAGTTCTACTCAGCAGTAAAGAAAAATGAAGTTATGAAATTTGCAGGAAAATGGATGGATCTGGAAAGGATTATACTAAGTGAGGTAACCCAGGCCCAGAAAGCCAAGCATCACATGTTCTCTCTCATATGTGGATCCTAGCTACAGATGATTGGACTTCTGTGTGAGTAGGAAGAAAACTCAGTAGCAAAGGCCAGTAAGCTAGAAGAGATATAAAGGGAAGAGAAAGGGAGGGAGGGGGTACTTAATAGGATGGTATTGTATATATGTAAGTAGAAGAATAGATTAATGGGGGTGAAAAGGCCCAAGTGAGATCAGGGGAAGAGACTGAGTAAAGGAAAGGTAGAGGGAGGGATAATCAAAATCTAAGAGGATATAAATAAATCATATGGAAAACTATTTTTTTTGACAATGGAACACACAGGAGCCATAGATTGTTACTAGAAAATTTTCAGTGCCAGGGATGGGATACCTTCCGGCGAATTGTTGGCCAGAGAGGTCCCTGATGCCCCCAAAACATTACAGGCCATTGCCGAGGCCCTTGGTTTCCCACCAGGAATAGATGGTAAGACCCTATTGCTGAAGACTCCACATACTTGGGCTACAAGGCTACTGAGAAACCCTGTTGGAATTGAGCTGATAACCTCCTCCATGTAGACCAACTGACAGAAAGCTGGAAGAAGCCATTCTGCATGCAGCTCAATGGGAGAGAGAGAAAACACCAGTGAAGATACTCAACAGTGGACACTGCAAGCCTTATATTTTGCCAGCCAGGCCAAGTGAGCCAACGGGTGCAATAGTGGCACATCTGTCATGGTGGAAACCAACTGCCCTCTAATTGGACTGGAGACCTGCTCCATGGGAAGGAATACATCCCTGATACTGAAAATCTACAACGGGGTAGTTATGAGCCCTAGAGGTGTAACATCTGCTGCTGTCTGGCTAAATGTATATACTATGCTTATCAAACTGCCCAGCAAACACTTCTCTTAATGTTCATGCCCATATATTGATGCTACTCTCACTTTTTCGTTAGAGAACTTTCTCCTTTCAGATGGCAGTGACCTTGGGATGACTCAGAAGGCATCACGGTGCTGAGAAGTGACAGAGGAGTGCTCAACACTGAAATATCTCTATCACAGCTTCCACGGCTCAAGATCCATTGCAGAAGAGGTGGTGGAAAGAATGTAAGAACCAAAGGAAGGGTAGGACTCATTACAACGTGCTCCCCCAGACACAAAATGGCTTGGATATCCATGAACTCACAGTGCCTGACACTACCTACACAAGACCATCATAATAGAAGGAAAAAATGATGACATCCAAATAAAAGAGAGACTGATTGAGAGGGGGAGGGAATATGACGGAGAGTGGAGTTTCAAAGGGGAAAGTGGGGGGAGGGAGGGAATTACCATGAGATATTGTTTACAGTCATGGGAGCTGTTAATTATAATAAATAAATAAAAATAAAAAATTCAAAAATGGGCTGGAGATGGCTTAGCAGTTAAGTGCTTCGAGGCTCAATTCCCCAGGACCCACATTAGCCAGATGCACAAAGGGGCACACATGTCTGGAGTTCGTTTGCAGTGGCTGGAGGCCCTGGTGCGCCCATTCTCTCTTTCTTTATCTGCCTCTTTCTCTGTGTCTGTTGCTCTCAAATAAATAAACAAAAAAAAATCTTTTTTAATTTAAAAATGGGAAAAAAGAATGCTTACTATGGGCTGGAGAAATGGCTTAGCGGTTAAGCGCTTGTCTGTTTAAGGGCTTGCCTGCCCTGGCGTGCCCATTCTCTCTCTCTCTATCTGCCTCTTTCTCTCCTCTCTCTCTGTCACTCTCAAATAAGTAAATAAAAATGAACAACAACAACAAAAAAAGAAGGTGAAAGAATGCTTATTATATGTAAAGAAAAAAGGGAGGGAATGATACAGCACTTGGGACAAAATGTTAACAATTGGTTAATCTGAGTAAAGAATACAGAGTTCTTTGAAGAAAAAAAAAACAGGACTGGAGAAATGGCTCAGAGGTTAAGGCAGTTGCCTGCAAAACCCAGGTTCGAATCCTCAGGACCCACATAAGCCAGATGCACAAGGTGGCACATGTGTCTGGAATTCATTTGTAGAGGCTGAAGGCCCTGGCATGCCCATCCCCCCCCCCCGCCCCTTTCTCATTCTCTCTCAAATAAAATAAATTTTTTAAAAAAAGGTGCTGGACGTGGTGGTGCACAACCTGAATCCCAGCACTGGGGAGGCAGAGGTAGGAGGATCGCCATGAGTTTGAGGTCACCCTGAGACTACATAGTGAATTCCAGGTCAGCCTGGGCTAGAGTGAAACCCTGCCTCGAAAAACTGAAAAAAAAGACAACAATAAAAGACAACCCCCAAACCAGGCATGGTGGCACACATCATTAATCCCAGCACTCAGGAGGTAGAAGCAGGAGGATCACTATGAGTTTGAGGCCAGCTTGGGACTATACTTGGACTGGGACTACATAGTGAATTCCAGGTCTGCCTGGACTACAGTGAGACCCTACCTTGAAAAACCAAAAAACCAAAAACCAAAAAAGAAAAAAACAAAGACACCCCTTTGGTGTTCAAGACCCAAGAAAACTATAAAAAAAAAAGGTTTCTGCTATCTTCCAGGTCTATCCACAAGAGCAGGGCGCCAAATTTATTCAAGGCAGGCTCTCTATCCAGAATTGCATCTTTGTTTTCCCCAAATAGAAAATTGCTATAGAACTGTTTTCTCCACCTCATAACCATGAATAGCCTCAACTTTTAACTCAGTAAAGACCAATCTTGAAAAGAGAACAAGGTGGTACCTATTCCCAACTGAGTGGGTATTATTCGATGATTCAAAAAGATAAATCAAATGCTTTTTTTCACTAAATTTTTGGGTATTTTTGCTTTTGCTTTTTTTTGAGTAGGGTTTCACTCTAGCCCAGGCTGACCTGGAATTCACTATGTAGTCTCAGGGTGGCCTCAAACTCACGGTAATGCTCCTACCTCTGCCTCCCAAGTGCTGGGATTAAAGGCGTGCACCACCACGCCCGGCTTTTTCTTTTTTTCCACTAAATTTAAAGGAAGACAATTAGCTCAACATATGTGAAACAGACAAGGAAACTCCACTGGTTTTCTTGAAATAGCAAAGTTCTGTATTACTTTGAGGCCCACAGGCATCAAGCCCAGTTTTCTGAATTCTGACATATGTGTGGTATAAGGCCTAGCCCAGTTCCCAAGAACAGAAACCTGATTTGCTGGCATGCTTATTTCTTACTTCATTAAAAAAAAAAAAAAAAAAGAGTCCGGCATGTGGTGCACATCTTTAATCCCAGCACTCGGGAGGCAGAGGTAGGAGGATTGCCATGAGTTCGAGGCCAACCTGAGACTACATAGTGAATTCCAGGTCAGCCTGAGCCAGAATGAGACCCAACCTTTTAAAATAAAATAAAATAAAATAAAATAAAATAAAGAGTTCTTGGACTGGAGGGATAGCTTAGCCAGCTGCTAAGGCACCTGTCTGCAAAGCCTAAGGACCCAGGTTTGATTCCTTAGTACCCACATAAGCTAGATATACATGGAGGTGCATGCATCTGGAGTTCCTTTGCAGTGGCTAGAAGCCCTGGCATACCCATTCTTTCTCTCTCAAATAAATATTTTTTTTTAAGTTCTCTAAGCTAACTTGTACTAATCTTAAGACTCAGTATACCTAAGCAGGTCCATTTATGCAGATCCAAAAGTTGAGTTTGTTTAGTGTTAAGACACAGAAACTGTTCAGCCTTATAAAAATGATGCTAGAGGGCTAGAGAGATGTCTCAGCAGTTAAGGCACTTGCCTGCAAAGTCAAAGGACCCAGGCTCGATTCTCCAGTACTCACGTAAGCCAGATAAGGTGGCACATGCATATGGAGTTCATTTGCACTACCTTGAGACAATGATGCGCCCATTCTCTCTATATATCTGCCCCCCCTCAAATAAATACATATGCTGGGCATGGTGGCACACACCTTTAATCCCAGGACTCAGGAGGAAGAGGTAGAAGGATTGCAGTGAGTTCAAGGCCACCCTGAGATTACATACTGAATTCCAGGTCAGCCTGGGCTAAAGCAAGACCCTACCTCGGGGGGAAAAAAAAATCAAATAAATAAGTAAAAATATTTTTAAAAACCATTTTTTGAATGATGCTAGAAGTACTATCTCATCAATAGCTGTGGGACTGTAGATGGGAAAGGCAGATGTTGAGAGAACAAAGAGAATTATGCCTAGAGGTTATTGGTAAATGCCCCAAATTACATAGCAAAGACAGCTGAGGCCCATAATTAACTCCAACCAACAATAAAAAGAAAGCCCTATACCCTTTGGCAAAAGACTGAAATTTCTCAGTGTTTCAGGTCCTGCCAATTAAAACAAGAGCCCACACTGAAAATCCAAACTCATCCTTCTCAACAGGGAGGACTTGCTTGGGAGGCGCAGATCCACAGAAATCACAACTCCCCTGGCCAGACTTAGCAAGGTTCTCAACAGCCGCAAGGCTGCCAGCAAGACTGGCGCATACTCAGCTGTGGAAAAGCTAGCAAGCAGCACCAAAGCTTAGCACAGAAAAAAATTACCAGTTCACTCTTATTACTTCTCTTCCAAGAAGCATAAAATATTCCATCCAGATTTCTCTTGTCTGCATTCTATTCCTACAAGGACAGGAAGGAGACAGTCATCACTCCCATTTTACAGATGAAACAGGGAAGCATGAAGATGAGAAATGTGCCCTCCATCTCGCAGCTAATGTTGGAGTTCTAAATGGAATGCAGACTTTCACATTCTCTACACAACGTGCTGCCTCCAAACAGCAGTCAACCAAACGTTTACACACAAATGCCTAGCTCTTCTCCAATTCATCAGAAAAAGCTCCTGGACCAAAAAATGTAATTCTCCAGTGCCCTGAACTAAGCTTCTTTGCAGAGGTACAGCCCAATTTGCGCTGCAGCAGAAATCTGTATTGTGCTTACTGTGAGGGTTGATGACAGAGCAGCCAATGACCATTAAATTCTGCTTCCAAAGGCAAAAAACCATACAATGTTATATGCCTTTTCCGCTTCTAATCTATTGGACGTAGCAGCTAATTTCACGCCACACCTCATATTTGGCAACTGAACCTCAGACCAAATCCTGGTCAATATGGAACAAAGGCAAGACAAACCACATAAAAATTAGCAATCTATCCTATGTCATTACTCACTGTTTCAGTCCTGCCCTCAACCCCCATCTGATGAAAATTTCATCTGGATTGGTAAGTGAAGCATCAAATGTAGAGCCTATCAGCCACAGCTATTCAAGACCTGAGCTCCCAGCATGAGTTCATCAGGAGCAGAGAAATATGGGCCTACCTGAAGAGACAGCACCCTGAGGCAAACAGCTGAGAATCTGTGTTTGACTCATGGCACAGCTGTTCAGAAAGGGCAACATAGACAAACGATGCCCACACCTTCCTCTTGGGAGCATCTGAGTTCCTCTGAGAAATACATGAATTGATGGTCTGCAGTCCAGGACCAACTGGAGAGCGTTTAAAAATTCAAATTGAGCCAGGCGTGGTGGTGCATGTCTTTTAACTCCAGCACTCAGGAGGCTGAGGTAGGAGGTTCACCATGAGTTGGATACCACCCTGAGACTACATACTGCATTCCAGGTCAGCCTGGGCTGGACTGTGACCCTACCTTGAAAAAAAAAATTCAAATTATTGCTAATGGTGGCACATGCCTTTAATCCCAGCACTTGGGAGGTAGGTAGGAGGTAGGAATTCGAGGCCAGCCTTAAACTATATAGTGAATTCCACATCAGCCTGGGCTAGAGCGAGATCCTACCTTAAAAAAAAGGGGGGGGGGTGGAGAGATGGCTCAGCAGTTAAGGCTAGGGCCTGCAAAGCCTAATAACCAGGGTTTAATTCCCCAGCATCCAGGTAAAACCAGATGCACCAAGTGGCACATGCATCTGGAGTTTGTTTGCAGCAGTTGGAGGCCCTGGCACACTCATTCATATTCTCTCTCTCTCTCTGCTTGCAAAAATAAACAATTCTTTTTTTCAAGGTAGGGTTTCACTCTAGCCCAGACTGACCTGGAATTCACTATGTAGTCTCAGAGTGGCCTCAAACTCACGGTGATCCTCCTACCTCTGCCTCCCAAGTACTGGGATTAAAGGTATGTGCCACCACGCCTGGCTTTAAACAATGTATTTTTAAAAAATAAAAAGAAGGGGCTGGAGGGATGGCTTAGTGGTTAAGGCGTTTGTCTGCAAAGCCAAAGGACCCAGGTTCGATTCCCCAGGACCCACGTTAGCCAGATGCACAAGGTGGCACATGCGTCTGGAATTCATTTGCAGTGACTGAAGATCCCAGCGCACCCATTCTTTCCCTCCCTCTCTGTCAAATAAATAACTAAAAATATTTTAAAAGATAAATAAGGGCTGGAGAGATGGCTTAGCAGTTAGTTGCCTGTGAAGCCTAAGGACCCTGGTTCAAGGCTTGATTCCCCAGGACCCACGTTAGCCAGATGCACAAGGGGGCGCACGCGTCTGGAGTTCATTTGCAGTGGCAGGAGGCCCTGGCGCGCCCATTCTCTGTCTCTCTCTCTATCTCTATCTACCTCTTTATCTGTCTTGTCTGTCGTTCTCAAATAAATAAACAACAAAAAAATTTTTAAATAAAAGATAAATAAATAAAAAGAAACTTTAAATTATTGAGGCTGGTGAGATAGGTCAGTGGGTAAAGTGCTATTATGCAAGCAAGAGGACATGAGTTCAATCCCCAGAACCCAAATAAAAATGCCAGCATGACGAACCGGGCGTGGTGGCGCACACCTTTAATCCCAGCATTTGGGAGACAGAGGTAAGAGGATCACCATGAGTTCGAGGCCACCCTGAGACTCCATAGTGAATTCCAGGTCAGTCTGAGCTACAGTGAGACCCTACCTCGGAAAACCAAAAATAAAAAACAAAAAGAAAAAATGCCAGCACAAGCCAGGCATGGTGGTGCACACCTTTAATCCCAGTACTCGGAGGCAGAGGTAGAAGGATCGCCATGAGTTCAAGGCCACCCTGAGACTACATAATGAACTCCAGGTCAGCCTGTGGTAGAGCAAGACCCTACCTGGAAAAAGAAAAAAGAAAAGAAAAGAAAACAATGCCAGCATAAATCGGGCATGGTGGCACAAACCTTTAATCCCAGCACTCAGGAGGCTGAGGTAGGAGGATCGATGTGAGTTCAAGAACAGCTTGAACTACAGAGTAAGTTCCAGGTCATCCAAGGTTGGAGTAAGAGCCTGCTTCAGAAAAACAAAACAAAAAATTCAAATGTTGGGCCCCAGATACACTTGTCTTTTAAAAAGCCTTACAAGAGGTTGGATGTGGTGGTCAATGCCTTTAATCCAAGCACCCAAGAGGCAGAGGTAGAAGGCTCACTGTGAGTTCAAGGCCAGCCTGGGATTACAGAGTGAGTTCCAGGTCATCCTGAGCAAGAGTGAAACCCTACCTCGAAAACAAAATAAAAAGCCTTATCAGTAATTCTAGTGTACATACTGATTTATAGGGTTTACCTATGTTTTAGCAGAAGTTTGGGGCTGCCAGTATGTTTCAAGAATCCATTACATAAACCGTAAACCATACCAAGAAAAACTAGCTAGACTGCACTTGGAGGCTGAGACAGAAAGATCAAGAGATCTAGGCCAGGGGCTGGAGAGATGGCTTAGCAGTTAAGGCACATGCCTGTGAAGCCTAAGGATCCAGGTTTGATTCCCCAGAACCCACATCAGCCAAATGCACATGATGACGCATGTGTCGAGTTGGTTTGCAGTGGCTGGAGACCCTGGCACACCCATTCTCTCCCTCTCCCTCCCTCCCTGTCTCTCTCTCTCTCTCTCTCTCTCTCTCATAAATAAATAAATAAATAAATAAATAAATAAATAAAATATTTGCCGGGCGTGGTGGCACGCGCCTTTAATCCCAGCACTCGGGAGGCAGGGGTAGGAGGATCACCATAAATTCAAGGCCACCCTGAGCCTACATAGTGAATTCCAGGTCTGCCTGGGCTAAAGTGAGACCCTACCTCAAAAAACCAACACACACACACACACACACACATATTAAAGATATCTAAGGCAACCAGTGACTTCAAGAACCAATCCGAGGACCATAATGAAAGCCTAATTCAACAAAAGACCAAGTCTAGTCTTTCTAAGACCCATTCAAAACTACAATCCACAATGACAGTTACAAAATATGTCTCATTTCACTGACACAGAAGTTGACAGCTTTTCAAACTAATACTACAGAACAATATGTGGATGTCAAAAATCAATCTACCCTTTCAGGGGTAAAAAACTCAATGTCTGGGGTTGGAGAGATGGCTTAGTGGTTAAGAGCTTGCCTGTGAAGCCTAAGGACCCTGGTTCAAGGCTCAATTCCCCAGGACCCACGTAAGCCAGATGCACAAAGTGGCACATGCATCTGGAGTATGTTTGCAGTGGCTGGAGGCCCTGGTGTGCCCATTCTCTTTCTTTCTGCCTCTTTCTCTCAAATAAATGAGGAAAAATAAACAAAAAAAAAAGTGGAAAAAAAAACTCAATGTCTGGAATCAGATACAGAGGTCCCACAAAAAACTCAATGTCTAAGTTTGGAATTTTCATTAACGGCCTAGAACTCAGGTACTCAAATTCCTCACGGGAGGAAGAGGGTAGAGAGAGGCAAAAGAAAGAGACACACACAGTGGTCAGCACACACACTTGAGATAGAAAGTATACTAAGAGAACAACCAGGAAGAAAAAACAATAGAGATGCCCAGGTGATTGTGGTCTTTAATGTCACAAGTTCCTCTGTTCATTTGTATGCATAAATGTGAAGAGTGGGGGGAGGGTACACATAGTCAAGAGAATAAGCAAGGAAACCGACAACCAGCTTTTTGCCCCCCAAGCCAACATTCCCAACAACCTCCCTGCAGGTGATGCAGGGGTCAAGATATTTCAGAAAAGCATAAAAGCGGGACCAAGACAGAGGTGGGGTGGGGGAGGATTCCAATCATTCCCAACGAGAGAGAAAATGCTAACCAGCTAGCAGAGATGTGAGACCTAAGAGTGAAAGCTGTTTCCACAATTAGCTCTGATCGAATGCGAGATGTCACCACCTTTAGCCACAAGTCTCTGCCTCCTCCTTTAAGACCCTAAGTTGAGAATTGCCAGGGCTGTGTTCCCAGTACAAAAACGGGAAACGAAACAAGAAATGCCAAGTTTGTCGACAGCCTCCCAACCCCTCCCCTTCCAGCCCGTCTCACCTCCCCGCATCCAGCTCCCGGCCCGCTGAGCCTCCCATGTCCGTCAGGCTCGCAGCTGAAGCTGCCAGATCTCCAGAAGGCCTCTTGCCGGTCCCGTCCCCACCGCCCGAGCCACCGTTGCAGCTCTTCGTGCGAAAGAGGCGACTGAGGCGGATTTTAAAGGACCCCTTCCGAGAAGGACCCGCGAGGGGCCGGAGGGGCCCGGGAGGCGGCGGCGGCGGCGGGGGAGGTTGCTGCTGCAGCTGCTCCCCTCGGCTCAGGCGCCCGGGATGCCCCAAGTCCTGCAGCGGGAAGGGCACCGGGGGCAATTCGGGGCCAGGGGGGTGCAGCAGAAGCCGGCCACCCCCTCCTCCTCCTCCTCCTCCACGGCCCGGGCTGCTGAGCTCCTCTTCCGAGCAGCTGTTAGTCTCTAGGCTCTCGGCCTCCGATTCCAAGCCTTCCAGGACCAGCAGCGCGTCGCTCGTTTCCGTGGGGTCCTCCCCGGCCTGCGGGGCGGCAGCAGGCGGCTGGGGTTGCGGAGGGGACGGCTGCGGGGGGCAAGGGCACGGACAGCAACCTCCAGCGACCGTCTTGATCCCCGATCCCATCGGATGCCCGAGCCCCAGAGCCGCCAACTGCGCCTCTAATCCAGCCACCGGGCCCCAGGTCCGCTCGAACGCCAAGCCCGGAGGCAGGGCCTTGGGGTCCAGGGTACAACGGTGCCGGGGACACAGCAGTTCCGAGGGTCCGGGTTCCGGAGCCGCCTCCGCGTCTTCCTCCTCGGGCGGCCGACCCACGTTGCGGAACACCATCAGCTGCGGCGGCCGGGAACCCCGCGGGCCGGGCCGCGCGAGGAAAGGCGGCGGCGGAGGGCCATGGCCCGGGGGCGGCGGCGGCGGCGGCGGCGGGCCTGGCTCAGGGGCCGTCTCTCCGTAGCCGAGGAGACGGCTCAAGACACGGTACGAAGCGGCCGCCGCCGCCGCCTCGCCATCCCGGAGCTCAGCCCCCTGCATCGGGGAGAGAGAGAGAGGGAGGGAGGGCGGGCGGCTGGGAGCCGGGCTGGGCTGGGGAATAGGCCGGGCCCCGCCGGAGCCCCGCCCGCCGCGGCCCCCGGAGCGACAGCACGAACGGCCGCCGCGGCCTCTGCCTCACAGAGCGGGCGGCCGGGCGGGGGGGGCGGGGGGGAGAGGCGAGCGGAGCCCAGGCCGCGCGCCGCCGCCGCGGAGCACCGCCCCTGCGCTGCGTCACTTCCGGACGCCTGGCCACGCCCCCTCCCCCAGGATGTGCGGCGTAGACCCCCAGTGCTCCTGACGTTGCCCTGGCGCCCCCCCCTACGCCGCCGGCCGCTATTGGCGGTGAGCTGCTCCTTGGCCCGCGTTGGTCTCCTGCCCTGACCCCTGCCTTTCACTTCCTGGGCAGCCCAAGCCGTACCTCTTCGTAAGAGTGGGGGCCTTGGTGGGGGGAAACCCGGGTCTGGACCTGGGGGGAGTGTCCCTGCTCTCGACAGTAGGTTCTTGTCCTCCCTATGTGACTTGTGATGTGTGACCTTGGCCGAATCAATCCTTGAGTCTGTATCCACTCTTGCACGCACCGAATGACTACATGGAAACGTGGTCTAGATCCTAAGGTGTGCTGTTCAGTGTTAAACAACCGTCTCTTGGAGAGAGAAAAAGAGAATGAATGTGCGTATATGTAATTTTGCTTAAATAAAGGATATGTAGTATACAATTTCCAAGTAATAAAAATATACCTAGGTGGTGGTGCACACCTTTAATCCCAGCACACGGAGAGCAGAGAAGTAGGAGGATCACAGTGAGTTCAAGGCCACCCTGAGAAGACATAGTGAATTCCAGGTCAGCCTAAGCTAAAGTGAGACCCTACCTTGAAAAAGAAAAAGAAAAAATAGACAAACACTGGGGACTGGAGAGATGGCTCAGCTATTAAGACACTTGCCTGCAAAGCCTAAGGATACAGGTTCAATTCCCCAGTAACCACTTAAGGACAGATGCATGAATCTGGAGTTCATTTGCAGCACCTAAAGGCCCTGACATTGGCCCATATGGTACACGCCCATTCTGTCTCTCTTCTCTCTGTCTCTCTCTGCTTGCAAATAAAGAAATATTAAACAAACAAACAAAGAAAATCAGCTGGCCACGGTGGTGCAATCCCAACACTCTCAAGGCGGAGGTAGGAGGATCACTGTGAGTTTGAAGCCAGCCTGGAACTGCAGAGTGAGTGCCAGGTCAGCCTGTGCTAGAGTGAGACCCTACCTCAAAAAATCAGAGCAGGGCTGGGGAAATGGCTCAGCAGTTAAGGCATTTGCCTGCAAAGCCTAAGGAACCTGGTTCAGTTCCCCAGGACCCATGTAAGCCAGATGCACAAGGGGACACATGCATCTGGAGTTTGTTTGCAATGGCTAGAAGCCCTGGTGTGCCCATTCTGTTCTCTCTCAAATAATAAATAAATAAATAAATATTTTAAAAAATATCAAAGCAAAGCAAAACAGATGGGCTAGTGGTTAAGGCGTTTGCCTGCAAAGCCAAAGGACCTTAGTTCAATTCCCCAGGGCCCACATAAGCCAGATGCACAAGAGAGCACATCTGGAGTTCCTTTGCAGTGGCTAGATGCCCTGACACGCCCATTCTCTCCCTCCCTCTCTCTCTCTCTCTCCTTACCTATTTCTGTACTCTGTCAAATTAATAAAAATATTTTTAAAAAAAAAAAGATTTACACTTCCTGTATGTCTGTAGCTGTTACATTATGAATAGCACAAAAATTGAAGAAATAATCTTCCAGTCATTGAAAACTGTTGTACAAAGCAAGAGCTTTTAACCACTGAGCCATGTCTCCAGCTCCGGAAACTTCTAACTCAGAAAAGAAGTTTCCAGCCCTGACAACCTGATCAAGTTGATTGGTTTTTCCACTTTCTGACTGCATTTACAGAGGAAAATAGCCGACCAAATTTCTTGTGACAGGCTAGAGAGATGGCTTAGCAGTTAAGGCACATGCCTATGAAACCTAAGGACCCAGGTTCAATTCTTCAGGTCCCACGTAAGCCAGATGCACATGGTGGCACATGCAGCTGGAGTTTGTTTGCAGTGGTTAGAGGCCCTGGCATGCCCATTCTCTCTCTCTCTCTCTCTCTCTCTCTCTCTCTCTCTCCCTCTCTCTGTCTCTAATAAATAAATAAATAAAAATGTTTAAAAATTTTCTGTGACAATTATATTCCTTAGTCACTTGTAACCAGTTTAGCTATGCATTAAGTTAGGCAAGGGTTGGGGATGTAGTGCAGTAGTTGAATTCATGCTTAGCACTTATCACATCTTGGGTTCAACATCCAGCACCACACAGACACACACACACACACACACACACACACACACACATTTGGCAAAAAAAAAAAAAAAATCAGTGGATGCATTCAATAAAAATCTGTTATATGAGCCGGGCGTGGTGGCGCACGCCTTTAATCCCAGCACTCGGGAGGCAGAGGTAGGAGGATCGCCGTGAGTTCGAGGCCACTCTGAGACTCCATAGTGAATTCCAGGTCAGCCTGGGCTAGAGTGAGACCCTACCTCGAAAAAGCAAAAAAAAAAAAAATCTGTTATATGGAATTGGCTATTGTATACATGTATACATATATTTAATATTTTATTTATTTATTTGCAAGCAGAGAGAGAGAGGATGGGCATGCGCCAGGGCCTCTAGCCACAGCAAACAAACTTCAGAATCACACGCCACTTTGTGCATCCGGCTTACTTGGGACTTGGGGAATCAAACTTGGATCCTTAGGCTTCACAGGCAAGCACCTTAACTGCTAAGCCATTTCTCCAACACAGTTTTTTGTTTGTTTGTTTTTGTTTTGTTTTTCAAGGCAGGGTCTCACTCTAACCCAGGCTAACCTGGAATTCACTATGTAGTCTCAGAGTGGCCTGGAACTCACAGCAATCCTCCTACTTCTGCCTCCTGAGTGCTAGGATTAAAGGCATGTGCCACCACACCCGGCTTCTGTTTTTGGTTTTTAAAGTAAATCTGAATTACTGTCATATTCGCTTTCTTTGTTACTTTTTTTCAAGGTAGGGTCTCACTCTGGTTCAGGCTGACCTGGAATTCACTATGTAGTCTCAGGGTGGCCTTGAACTCATAGTGATCCTTCTACCACTGCCTCCCAAGTGCTGGGATTAAAGACATGTGCCACCACGCTCGGCTCTCCATTACTTTTTTATGTCGAGGTGATCAACAAATCAATAAATTAAGCATTGGTTTGTAGCACTTGCTCAGTGACTAATTTTTTGTTTGTTTTTTAAAAATATTTTTTATTTTTATTTATTTATTTGAGAGCAACATACAGAGAGAGAAAGAGGCAGATAGAGAGAGAGAATGGGCGCACCAGGTCCTCCAGCCACTGAAAAAGAACTCCAGATGCGTGCGCCCCCTTGTGCATCTGGCTAACGTGGGTCCTGGGGAATCTAGCCTCGAACCAGGGTCCTTAGGCTTCACAGGCAAGTGATTAACCACTAAGCCATCTCTCCAGCCCTCAGTGACTAATTTCAATCTATCAACCTAATCTTACTGGACAGGCTTAGAAGAGCCAAGCTGTGATATACCATTCATTATTTGATAAGTTAAATTTTTTAACTTTATTTTTATTTTATTTATTTATTTGAGAGAGTGAGAGATAAAGAGGCGGAGAGAGAGAGAGGGAGAGAGAGAGAGAGAATGGGCATGCCAAGGCCTTCAGCCACTGCAAACAAACTCCAGACGCATGCGCCACCTTGCGCATCTGGCTTCCGTGGGTCCTGGGGAATTAAACCTTGGTCCTTGACTTTGCAGGCAAACACTTTAACTGCTAAGCCATCTCTCCAGCCCATGATTTCTTTTTTATAATTTATTTTTATTCATTTGGGAGGGCCAGAGAAAGAGATAGAGGGGGAGAGAATGGGCGGCCAGGGCCTCCAGCCACTGCAAACAAACTCCAGGCGCATGCACTACCTTGTGCATCTGGCTTACGTGGGTCCTGGGGAATCAAACCTGGGTCCTTTGGTTCTGCAAACAAGCACTTTAACCACTAAGCCATCTCTCCAGCCCTACATTTTTATTTATTTATTTGTGTCAGGGGGAAGGGGAGTACCAGGGCCTCTTGCCACTGCAAACTGAATGCCAGACACTTGTGCCACTTTTTGGGTCTGGCTTTATGTGAGTGGCTTGGGAATTGAACCAGGCCAGCAAGCTTTGCGGGCAAGTACTTTTAACCACTGAACCAGCTCCTGCCCTTGCACTCTAGACACATGTGCCACTTTGGGCAACTGGCTTTATGTGGGTACTGGGAAATTGAACCTGGGCCATCAGACTTAGCAAGCAAGTGTCTTTAACCATGGAGCCATCTCTCCAGCCCAAATTATGAGTTTTAAAAACATATTACCAGGCTGAAGAGATGGCTTAGCAATTAAAGCGCTTGCCTGTGAAGCCAAAGGACCCAGGTTTGATTCCCCAGAACCCATGTAAGCCAGATGCATGCATCTGGATTTCGTTTGCAGTGACTGAAGGTCCTGAAGTGCCCAATCTCTCTATCGTTATCTCTCTCTATCTCTCTCTCTCTCTTTTTCTGCCTCTATCTTTCTTGAAAATTAATTAATTAAAATAAGTAAAATAAAAATGTATTGCCCTTATTTTTAGTATGAGTTAAACATTAGTTTGTGTAGTTTGTTTTATATTATTATTTTTGTTTTTCAATATTTTATTTTTATTTATATTTCAGAGAGAAAGAGGCAGGGAGAGATAGAGACAAAATGGGTACACCAGGGCCTGTAGTCACTGCAAATGAACTCCAGACACATGTACCACCTTGTGCATCTAGCTTACTTGGGTCCTGGGGAACTGAACCTGGGCCCTTTTGCTCTTCAGGGCAGATGCCTTAACCACTAAGCCATCTCTCCAGCCCCTTGTTCATTTATTTTTCAAGGTAGGGTTTCCTTCTAGTCCATGCTGAACGATAACTCACTCTGCAGTCTCAGGTTGGACTTGAACTTACAGCAATCCTCCTACCTCTGCCTCCTAAGTGCTGGAATTAAAGGCGTGTGTAATAAATAATAAATATCCAGGCCTGGCTTTGGATATTTATTATTATTGTTAAACTTCCTACTTAAGTCTCCAGCAGGCAGATCTCTGCTGGAGGAGACATGTCACTAGGGGTGGATCTTGAGTCCAGCCCTACTAGGTATGTAGAGAGCCAGTTTGAGCTCTGGCTGCTCCCCTTTGCTGCTGTTGTTCTCTCTCTCTCTCTCTCTCTCTCTCTGCTGTGGATGCTGGAGCGAGCCAGCTTCTTCCATGATGGAGCTTCCTCTGGCATCTGTAAGCCTGAACTAAATCTTTTTCTTCCATAAGCTGTTTCTGGTCAGATGTTTGTCTAGCAAAAAAAAGGTAACTGCAACAATTGGTTTATAAAAGTTCAGAAGTTTTAATAACTGACTTTCACAAGCTGGCATAAGCCTACCCCACAGCATCAGCAGACCTTGTTTTTCTCATTGGTGATAAGGATTGTAGATTTGCTCACTTGGCAGGTACTTTGTAAAGATCATGTAAACAAAATAAAATTTTATTCATTATGGGTATACAGATTATAAAAATAAATATTTTTCATAGTCGTGATTCCTAAAAAAAAAAAAAAAAAGATCAAATAAGACCACCCTTAGCTAGGCATAGTGGCACACACCTTTAATTCCAGCACTTGGAAGGCAGAGGTAGGTGGATCACCATGAGTTCAAGGCCATACTGAGACTACATAGTGAATTCCAGGTCAGCCTGAGCTAGAGTGAAACCCTATCTCGAAAAACCAAAAAATAAAAAATAAATAATAATAATAAGATCACCCTTATGTGGAGGAGGTGAGACTGGGTAGGAACCCATTGCCGCTGTCCTTGTGGAAGACGTTGAAATTCTCAAGAGCTAAGGAGAAAGTTCCAGACAGCAGGATTTAGCAACCTCTGTACCCAAAAGCAGAATTGAGAAGGTTGAAGATCCACTGTAAGTCTTATAGCCAGAGGGACCATTTCAAAATGGAAGTTTGCTCTTACACTGTTGTAGTAATTGCTCATGTTTTTTATTGTTGCTTTTCCTATACTGAAGACAAAACTCTTTAAAAAGATGTATGGGACCCTTGATGATCTGTTCCCTGCCTCTCTCTGGCTGTATCTCCCACCCAGCTGTGCCTTATCTGTCCCATGCAGTACAGTCCCATTACCGCTGTGGCAGTTTCTCACATATATGGGCCTTGTGTGAGCTATTTCCCACTTCCCTTTTCTCTTCAGTGTTGGGAATCAAAGCCAGGGTTCATGTCATCAAGTAAGTACTCTACCACTGAGCTATGCCTCTCCTAACTAGTCCCCTTTCTTGGAAGATTTTTCCCTTTTTTTTTTTTTTTTTTTTTTTCCGAGGTAGGGTCTCGCTCTAGCCCAGGTTGACCCGAATTCAGTATGTAGTGTCAGGGTGGCCTTGAACTCATGGCGATTCTCCTACCTCTGCCTCCCAAGTGCTGGGATTAAAGGTGTGCGCCACCACGCCCGGCAGATTTTTCCCTTTTTGTACTCAGATTTCCATCCTTCATACTGAACTCTCACTACAAAAGGGAACTATTCCTCCTCTCCAACCTTGAAGACTATGTCTTTGTTGCACTTAATTACACATGTGTGATTTGATTAAAATCTGTCTCCCCCTACTAAACTGTAAATTCTTCAAGGTCATGTTTGCCTTACGCCCATTTACAGAGTAGGCCCTTGATATATAAATGTGAAATTGTTGTGCAACCTTAACTTTGTAAAAAGGCTTCTGAGGGCTGGGGGGATGACTTAGCACTTAAGGCGTTTGTCTGCAAAGCCAAAGGACCCAGGTTCGATTCCCCAGGACCCATGTTAGCCAGATGAACAAGGGGGTGCACGCATCTGGAGTTTGCGGTGGCTGGAGCCCTGGCGTGCCTATTCTCTCTCTCTCTCTCTCCCCCCCTCTCGTTCTTCCTCTTTCTCTCTGTCAAATAAATAAATTAAAATAAAATATTTTTTTAAAAAAGGAATTTTTAAAAGGCTTCTGATTATGGAAGTTGTTAATAAAAAAATTGAAAAGAAAAAAAAAGGCTTCTGATACAAATGCACAATGGAATTAATAGCCAATGTTGTACATGAAGAAATGAACACACTCAATGGGTTATTTAGCTGAAGTTGTTCCATTCACAAAGATACAGTGGAATTCAAAGAATTGTCTAACTGGGCTAGAGAGATGGCTTAGTGGTTAAGGCATTTGCCTGCAAAGCCCAATGATTGGGGTTTGATTCCCCAGTATCCACATAAAGCAGATGCATAAAGTGGCACATTCTTTTGTAGTTTGCAGCTAGAGGCCTTGGCACAGCCATTCTCTCTCTCTCCCTCTCTCTTTCTCTCTCTTTCTCTGCTTGTCTGTGCTTGCAAACAAATAATATTTAAACAAAAAAAAAAAAAAAAAGAGCTGCTAGGTGTGGTGGCGCACGCCTTTAATCCCAGCACTCGGGAGACAGAGGTAGGAGAATCGCCTTGAGTTCGAGGCTACCCTGAGACTACATAGTGAATTCCAGGTCAGCCTGGGCTAGAGCAAGACACTCTCTCGAAAAATTTAAAACAAAATAAAAATAAATTTAAAAAGGGCTGGAGAGATGGCTTAGCAGTTGGGACACTTGTCTGCAAAGCCAAAGGACCCCAGGTTCGATTCCCCAAGACCCACGTAAGCAAGATGCACAAGGTGGCACAAGTGTCTGCAATGGCTGTATGCCCTGGTGCACCCATTCTCTCTCTCTCTGTCTCCCTCTCTCTGCCTCTCTCAAATAAATAAATAAAAATTTAAAAATTAAAAAAATAAAAGCTGTCAGCCAGGGAATCCCAGCACTTGGGAGGCAGAGATAGGATAGCCATGAGTTTAAGGTCACCCTGAAACTACATAGTGAAAGCTATACCACACAAAAAAAGAGCTGTCTAACCTCAAGATGTTATCTACCTCCCTTCTCCCAGCTACTTCTCAGATGTCTCTGTTTTCTAGAGGAAAAAAAGAAGAGTTACTATAGAATCTCAGAACACCTAAAGCCAGTAAAGACAAAAGAAAAATCGAGCCAGGCATGGTGGCACACTTGGGAGGCAGAGGTAGGAGGATTGAAGTGAATTCAAGGCCACCCTGAGAGTACATAGTGAATTCCAAGTCAGCCTGGGCTAGATCAAGACCCTACCTCGAAAACCACAAAAAAACTTTCAAAAACATACAAAAACCACACACTGGGCTGGAGAGATGGCATAGCGATTAAGGCACTTGCCCGCAAAGCCAAAGGACCCTGATTCGATTCCCCAGAACCCACCTAAGCCAGATGCACAAGGTGGCACATGCGTCTGGAGTTCGTTTGCAGTGGCTGGGAGGTCCTGGCACGCCCATTCTCTCTCTCTGTCTCTCTCTCTCAAATAAATAAAACTCTAAAAATTAAAATTAAAAAACAAACAAAAAGATCACTCAAGATTCCTGCCTCTGGCAAACTCTGGCTCCAGAGTATTTCATGAAGACAAGGTCCATGGATCTGCAGCGCCCTCTGCTGCACAGTCACTCTCTCCTTGTCCCCAGATGAGGCTGTCAGCCATACTCCTCTTGCCCAGAGCACAGCCAGGTACAAATACAAATAAACTCTTTGGAAGGCAGAGAAAAGATTATCACCACTCCATACTTCCTTAATAGTTCATGACTTAGACTTATTTTGAGTTGGTTTTTTCTTGTTTTTGTTTTGAGATAAACTCTCACTACATAATCTAGGCTGACAGAAATTACAATCCTCCTGCTTCGGCTTCCTGGGTGCTGGGATTTCAGGCATGTGACTGGTCATAAGTTGCCTTCTCAGTGCTGGGATAAAGCACCTGACCAAGAGCAGCTGGGTTCCTTTTGGCTTACATTCTCCAGGGGAAGCTCCATGGTGCCAGGGGAAAACATTGCATGAGAAGAGGCTGGTCAGCACTTCCACCATAGCAGGTGGAAAACTGAAGCAAGAGAGTGAGCCAAGTTTTTGCAAGGGGTAAATGAGCTATAACATCCATAGCCCACACTCAGAAACACACCTCCTCCAGCAAGGCTCCACCTCCCAAATTGCCATTCATCGCCAAGCATTCAAAACGTGAGTTTATGGGGGGGGGGTTGATTCACGTGTCCCCCATAAACTTAGGTGTTCACAATGCTAGGTTCCCAGCTGATGGAGATTTCAAAATTAACACCTCCTGGAGGGAGTGTATTGTTGGGAGTGGGCTTATCAGTATTATAGTCAGTTTCCCCTTGCACACTGTCCTGTTGCTATGGTCCACCTTATGTTGGCCAGGGGTTGATGTCCACCCTCTGCTCATGTCATCGTTTTCCCTGCCATCATGGAGCTTCCTCTGGAGCCTGTAAGCCAAACTAAACCTCTTTTTGGGGGCTGGAGAGATGGCTTAGTGGCTAAGCGCTTGCCTGTGAAGCCTAAGGACCCCTGTTCGAGGCTCGATTCCCCAGGACCCATGTTAGCCAGATGCACAAAGGGGTACACGCATCTGGAGTTCATTTGCAGTGGCTGGAGGCCCTGGCATGCCCATTCTCTCTCTCTCTCTTTCTATCGCCTCTTCCTCTCTCTGTCTGTCACTCTCAAATAAATAAATAAAAATAACAAAAAACTTTTTAAAAACACACCTCTTTTTATCCCCACAAGCTGCTCTTAATTGGGTGAATTCTACCAGACTGCAACAGGGGGAGATCTGCTTCAAATCAAGCTGCCTCCACCTCCAGCTTGAAGTGGCTTTATACCTATACCTAACCCTTACTAAAGGCTATAAAAGTGGTTCTGGGCTGGAGAGATGGCTTAATGGTTAAGCGCTTGCCTGTGAAGCCTAAGGACCCCGGTTCGAGGCTCAATTCCCCAGGACTCACGTTAGCCAGATGCACAAGGGGGCACACACATCTGGAGCTCGTTTACAGAGGCTGGAAGCTCTGGCGCGCCCATTCTCTCTCTCTCTCTCTGCTTCTTTCTCTCTGTCGCTCTCAAATAAATAAATAAACAAAACAAAACAAAAATTTTTTTAAAGTGGTTCTTACAAGCCAGTCATGGTGGCACATGCCTGTAATGCCAGCACTGAGGCAAGAGGATTGTGAGCTCTATAGCAGTCTAGACCATATATCAAGATTCTATCTCAAGCCGGGCGTGGTGGTGCACGCCTTTAATCCCAGCACTCGGGAGGCAGAGGTAGGAGGATTGCCGTGAGTTCGAGGCCACCCTGAGGCTGCATAGTGAATTCCAGATCAGCCTGGGCTAGAGTGAGACCCTACCTTGAAAAACCAAAAATAAAAAAAATAAAAAAATAAAAAGATTCTATCTCAAAAAAAAAAAAAAGTGTCAGGTTGGCATAGTGGTACATGCCTTTAATCCCAGCACATGGGAGGCAGAGGTAAGGAGGATTGCTCTGAGTTAGAGGTCACCTTGAGACTACAGAGTGAATTCCAGGTCAGACTGGGCTAGAGAAAGACACTACCTCAAAAAAAAAAAAAAAAAAAGAAAAGAAAAGAAAAGAAAAAGAAAGAAAGAAAAGTATCTACATTGGTAGGATCTTAGCACTTTAGTTTTAAAAGCTTATGAAAAACTACTTAGAGACTCTAAAAGATGTTCTGAAGTTCATTTAGTCATTCTGCAGTGGTCAGGATTTGAGTAGTGATAAGACTAGAGGGGTCCTTGTCCCTCTAGACTTTATAGCTGGTCTAGTTTGAATCCTAGTCATGCCACTGCCTGGACGCATAACCAAACACAAGTAAACATCTCTGAACAGCCAGGCATAGGTGTACCTGTTGAGCCAGGAAGATTGTTTGAACCCAAGGGTACAAAACCAGCCTGGAGAGATTGCTCAGTGGTTAAGGCATTTGCCTGCAAGGCTTAATGACCTAGGTTCTATTCCCCACTACCCATGTAAAACCAAATGCACAAAGTGACACATATCTGGAGTTTGCAGTAGCTGAAGGCCCTGGTGGGCCCATTCTGTCTCTCTTCTCCTGCTTGCAAATACATCAATAAAAGTATATATATATATATATATATATATATATATATATATATATATATATATTTGAGAGCGACAGAGAGAGAGAGAATGGGCACACCAGGGCCTCCAGCTACTGCAAATGAATTCCAGATGCATGTGCCCCCTTGTGCATCTGGCTAACGTGGGTCCTGGGAAATCGAGCCTCGAACCAGGGGTCCTTAGGCTTCACAGACAAGCGCTTAAACACTAAGCCATCTCTCCAGCACCAAAAGTATATTTTTAAAAGCCAGGCTGGGCTGGAGAGATGGTTTAGTGGTTAAGGCATTTGCTTGTAAAGCCAAAGGCCTCAGGTTCGATTCCTCAGTACCCACATAAAGCCAGGTGCACAAGGTGGCGCATATATCTGGAATTTGCAGTGGCTAAGGGCCCTTGCTTGCCCATTTTCTCCCTTTATATCTGCCTCTTTCTCTCTCTCATAAACAATTTTTTTTAAAATCTGGGTATGGTGACACATGCCTTTAACCCCAGCACTTGGGAGGCAGAGGTAGGAGGATCGCTGTGAGTTCAAGGCCACCCTGAGACTACATAGTGAATTCCAGGTCAGCCTGGGCTAGAGTGAGACCCTACCTCGAAAAACCAAAAAAAGAAAAAAAGAAGGAGGAGCTTCCTAATGGCCTAACGGATGTTATGTGGAAAATTTCCTCCACATTGAAAGGTGTAAACATCTATTTCTGACTTTGTCAAAAGCAGCCAAGTCCACCCACCAGAGAAGGTGTAGGGAGGGTCATCAAACCCCCACCTGAGATTTAGGCGCCATTGAGGTGGAGTCTTGAGTCTCCATCCTCTGTAAGTAAGCCCTCACCCCCAGGCTGAGGAAGGGGCATCTGTGGAGTTCCCCCGATTCAGCAAGCCCCACTAAAGGGCTGCTCTGTTGTCTCCTACTTCTGGACAGGGACAAGAAGCTTCTAAAACCAGCCCCAGGGAAGTTGTCATTCAGGGTGGAATGAGATTTCTCCATGGTGTGCCTGCTCTGGGGTCTTGGTGCTCTGTAAATAAGCCCTTATTCTGAGACTGAGGGAGGAGCATCCAAGGAGTAATTTTGTTGGTGGTGTTTTTTTTTCAAGGTAGGGTTCCTCAGTGGTTAAGGACTTAGGTTCGATTCCCTAGTACCCATGTAAGCTCCTCTCTCCCTCTCCGCCTCTTTCTCTGTCAATAAATAAATAAGTAAATAAAATATTTTAAAAAGTTTAAAAAGAGACTGAGTTGAATTCATCAATATTAATTTCAAACATTTGTTAATTCATTCATCAATAATTTTAGTGCATTTAACTATTAAAATTAAAGCATGTGCTCATACATTTTCTGTGATGTTATATATGTAATAAAATTTTATTTTGTTTAAAGAAAAGGAGAAGAGGAGGAGAAAAAGGGGGAAAAAATGGACCAAGTCTGGGCTATGGGCCAGAGATAATAGTTTTTGTGTTTTTAAATTTATTTGTGTGGGGCTGGAGAGATGGCTTAGCAGTGAAGGCACATGCCTGAAAAGCCTAAAGACTCAGGTTCAGTTTTCCAGGTCCCACGTAAGCCAGATGCACATGGTGGCACATGCATCTGGAGTTCATTTGCAGTGGCTAGAGGCCCTGGTGTGCCCATTCTCACACACACACTCTGTCTCTCCATGTTTCTAATAAATAAATAAATAGATGTTTTAAAATTTTTTATTTGTGTGTATGTCACACGCACGAGGGCCTCTTGCTGCTGCAAACAAATACCGGATGCTTGTGTCACTTTTATTTATTTATTTTCTGAGGTAGGGTCTCACTCGAGCCCAGGCTGACCTGGAATTCACTATGGAGTCTCAGGGTGGCCTCGAACTCATGGTGATCCTCCTACCTCTGCCTCCCCAGTGCTCGGACTAAAGGTGTGCACCCCATGCCCAGCCTCCTAGTATGTATTTTAAAATATATTTTATTATTTATTTATTTGAGAGAGAGAGAGAGGGAAAGAATGGGTGTGGCAGGGCCTCCAGCCACTGCAAACAAACTTCAAACACATGCGCCCCCTCGTGCGGCTGGCTTACATGGGTCCTAGGGAATCAAAGCAAGGTCCTTTGGCTTTGTAGGCAAACACCTTAACTGCTAAGCCATCTCTCCAACCCTTGTGCTGTTTTTACATCTGGCTTTACATGGCGCCTAAGGAACTCTGGCCTGCAGGTTTTGCAAGAGAGCACCTTAACTACTGAGCCATCTCCCCAATCATCAGAGGTATAGTTTTGACATCACAAAGGTTCTCCTGGGGGAGGGTTGCACTCTAGTCCCCTTCTCTCACTCATACCCTTTATGCCCCCACTTAGACTTCACAGCAGAATTGTTTGCAGAGCCACTCACAAACAAGGGAAGTTTTTAGCAAGCACCACCTATTGCTTCTTACCACTCCGTGAGCTGACAGAGACAGACATCAAAGATTTAGGTGTGGGGGCTGGAGAGATGGCTTAGCGGTTAAGGCGTTTGCCTGCAAAGCCAAAAGATCCCGATTCGATTCTCCAGGACCCACATGAGCCAGATGCACAAGGGGGAGCATGCATCTGGAGTTCGTGTGCAGTGACTGGAGGCCCTGATGTGCCCATTCTCTCTTTCTCTCTATTTCTTTCTCTCTCTCTCTCTCTCTCTCTCTCTGAAATAAGTAAATAAATAATGTTCTTTTTAAAAATTTAGGTGTGGGGACTAGAGAAAAAGAAGCAAAAGATACATATGCTTGGGTGTCAGGGGGTTGACCTCAGGTAAGAATCACATCAGTGACAGAAAGTGATGGAGTGGGGCCAGGTGTGGTGGCACACACGTTTGTTTGATCTCACCAGCATTTGGGAGGCCAAAGTAGGATGACTGTGAGTTCAAGGTCACCAAGACTACATCGTGAATTCTAGGTCAGCCTGGTCTAGAGTAAGACCCTACCTCGAACAACCACAAAGAAAAAAAAGAGGTTTCAAAGATTGCTTGGTGGTTAAGGCGCTTGCCTGCAAAGCCAAAGGACCCAGGTTCGATTCCCCAGGACTCACATAAACCGGATGCACAAAGTGGTACATGCACCAGGAGCTTGTTGGCAGTGGCTGGTGGCCCTGATGTGCCCATTCTCTGTCTCTCTTAAATAAATAAATAAAAATAAGAAAGAAGGGCTGGAGAGATGGCTTAATGGTTAAGCGCTTGCCTGTGAAGCCTAAGGACCCCAGTTCAAGGCTTGATTCCCCAGGACCCACGTTAGCCAGATGCACAAGGGGGCAAACACGTCTGGAGTTCGTTTGCAATGGCTGGAGGCCCTGATGCGCCCATTCTCTCTCTCTCTATCTGCCTCTTTCCCTCTCCCCCTCTGTCTCTATCACTAATTCTCAAATAAATAAATAAAGATAAAACTAAACTAAACAAAAACAAGAAGAAAGAAGACAATTTAAAAAAAAATAAGAAGAAGAAAGAAAAGGAAAACCAAAAAAAAAAAAAAAAAAAAAAAGGGACCCTACAGTCAAGGATTAGGATGACAACAAGAACATAGAAATGCAGGCAAAACTTGGCTCTTCACTGAGAAATCCTGCTGGAACTGAGCTGATAACCTCCTCTATGCAGAACAGCTGACTGAAAGCTGGAAGAAGCCATTCTGCATGCAGTTCAATGGGAGAAAGAGAAATCACCAGTGAAGATACTCAACAGTGGACACTGCAAGCCTTATATTTTGCCAGCCTGGCCAGATGAGCCAACAGGTGCAATAGTGGCACATCTGTCATGGTGGAAACCAACTGCTCTCTAATTGGACTGGAGGCCGGCTCCATGGGAGGGAATATATCCCTGATACTGAAAACCTAAAACAGGGGTAGTCATGAGACCTAGGGGTGTAACATCTGCTGCTGTCTGGCTAAATGTATATACTATGTTCACCAAACTGGCCAGTAAGCACTTCTCTTAATGTTCATACCCATATATTAATGCTACTCTCACTTTTGGTAGAGAATCTTCTCTTTTCAGATGGCAGTGACCTTGGGATGACTCAGAAGGCATCACGGTGCTGAGAAGTGACAGAGGAGTGCTCAGCACTGAAATATCTCTATCATACCTTCTGAGGCTCAGGGTCCATTGTGGAAGAGGTGGTGGAAAGAATGTAAGAGCCAAAGGAAGGGTAGGACTCCTTACAATGAGCTCCTCCAGACACAAAATGACCTAGATATCCATGACCTCACAGTGCCTGTCACTACCTACACAAGACCATCATAATAGGAGGTAAAAGATCATGACATCAAAATAAAAGAGAGACTGATTGAGAAGGGGAGGGGATATGATGGAGAATGGAGTTTCAAAGGGGAAAGTGGGGGGAGGGGGAGGGCATTACCATGGGATATTGTTTACAATCATGGAAGTTTTAATAAAAAAATAATAAATAAATTTTTAAAAAACTTGGCTCTTTCCCCTGACTCCATTGCTGCTGTGGGCAAGTGAAGAAAGAGCTGGGGTCAGGAGTGGAGTTCTGGGGGTGACTCCAGCTTTGTCACAGCGTGTGAGCTTCCCCTTCGTCTCTGGGCCTGGGTTCACTCCTCTCTATGAAGGCGCCATTAGTAAGGTTGTGGGATGTGGATGATGTGGGAAGAGTTGATTGGGCAGAGTGGGGGAGTCAGGGTTCCCTGGGCTTGAGACTCAACTGAGTGAGCAGCTCACCGTGTCGTCTTGGGGAGCGCTGGTCTCTGAGCGTTAGCGTGTGCGCTTGGGAAACAGGGATACGAGTATTCAATACCCTAGGACGGGGCACCGAATTCATTAAGATGGGTGTGTAGGAAAAGCATCTCATGAACCACCGCAGCCTGTACACGGAGGGATTCGGGTGCTCCTGGGCTCTCTTTCCAATCTTCATCATTTCCCATCTCAATTCCAGCTGGTCTGCGCAGTGCAAGGGGCGCCGGCCGCGGAAGCGCACTGCCCGGAGATGCAGCTCGCCCTCTATCACTGAGCCTGTTGCAATGGCTGCCAGGAGGCCGAGGGGATCAGAGGGGTGGAGAGAGGGGCCTGGGCTCATCCGCGGTTGCTATGGTGCCTCATCCTGGATTTGCCCATCTCTCCTAATGGAGCAAAGGGTAGAGGGAGGAGGGAGATAGGAAGAGAACCACTGGTCCCCTCCCTTCCACTCTTTCTCTAGAGCAGATGTGGGCTAGGGGGCGTCTGGGTAGGGGTGAGAGGGGGAGGAAAGAGTAGTATGTCAGGATTAAGAGGGCTTGAGGTGGGGGGGGGCATCCCGAGGGAGGAGGGGCAGGACCCTCAGACCAGAAGCTAGCTGATGACGTTAGAGAGAGGGGAAAAATAAAAACACAGATGAGAGAAAGAAGAAAGAGGAGGCATGGAGACCGACTGCAGCCAGCCTCTGACTGCGCTCTCCTGAGCTACCCCAGTCCTCCAGGTATCCTGGACCCCAGGGTCCAGAAAACTGCCCGAGGATGGGCAGCAGGGCAGTGGTCATGCCTTCTCCCGCGTGGGCGCTTCTGGCTTGTTTCCTCTGTGGCTGGGCTCTGGGGGGTCCAAGACCCCTACGCTCTTTGCCTGTGATGGCCTCCCAAGCCAAGCCAGGACTCGGGCCAACGTGGGCACCCCCTCAGGGGGCTGAGGCAGCCCTGGCTTTTCTCTACTCCGGAGATGCCCAACGGTTATTGGGAGCCAATTGCAGTCAGCGCTACGAAGCTCACGGGGCAGAAGGCAGACCAGGGCTGCCCGCTGTGCTGCAGAGGGCAGCGGGTACCCTTGCCCAGGCGGCCAATTTTCTCAACATGCTGCTGCAAGCCAACGACATTCGTGAATCTAGCGTGGAGGAAGATGTGGAGTGGTACCAGGCACTGGTCCGCAGTGTGGCTGAGGGGGACCCGAGGGCCTACCGAGCCTTGCTGACCTTTAACCCTCCACCGGGGGCCAGTCACCTTCAGCTGGCCCTGCAGGCCACCCGGATGGGGGAGGAGACCATTCTTCAGGACTTGTCTGGGAACAGGGTCCAGGAGGGGAGTCCACCAGAGGATCCGGACAGTCCTACGCTGCAGAAGCGGGTGCTGACAAATGACCTAAGGAGCCTCGACAGCCCCAAGTGGCCACGGGGGGATGGATATGTGGGGGACATGCAGCAGGTGAGGCTGTCTCCTCCCTTCTTGGAATGCCAGGATGGCCGGCTCCGGCCAGGCTGGCTGGTAACGCTCTCAGCTACCTTCTATGGGCTCAAGCCAGATCTAAGCCCAGAGGTTAGGTAAGTGGGTTTGGGCAGCATTTCGTGGATTTATGAGGATGTGGGAGTGTGGGGGGTTGCAAGTCTACTCTACTGTGCACGGAGCATTTGGCAAGAACATGTGTATGTCTGGGGGCACAGATGTGTGTATATATATATATATATATATATATATATATATATATATATACACGCATTCAGCTGTGTGTATCTGCAGCCAGCTCTGGGAATCTGTAACTATCTGCAGCCAGCTCTGGGAATCTGTAACTATCTGTTAATGCACACAGGTGTGAGGGTGCATGCAGTGTAAGAATCAGCCCATTTACACATCTTTATCTTAGTATCTATTGGTTTGGGTCTTTTGTTTTGTTTTGGTTTGGAAACCGGGTCTCATATAGCCCAGACAGGCTTGAAACTCACTATGTAGCCAAGGTTGGCTTTTGAACTCCTCATCCTCCTGCCTCTACCTCCTGAAAACTGGGATTAGAGGCGTGAGACACCATGTTTACCCTAAGTGTCTATTTGTGTTTATATGCTTAAGCATGTGAGTGAATGTCTGCGAGCATGTGCACATACGTGTAGGCACGCATACATCTAGAAGCAGGCACATATGTAGGTGAGGGTAAGTGGGTAGAGACAGGCGTAGGTCCTGGCTGTCAGTTCTGAGGAGTAGATCTGAGCGGCAGGAGAGGGCTTGGCGTGGATGACAGTGACAATCCAAGCCCTGGCTTCTCAAAGGAGCCATGTGAGCATTCTAGGAGACTTCCCTGGGAGAAGAAAAAGTCCTTGGCAGGGGCTTGGAACCAACACCCTTTCTGTCCAGGAGTTGGCTTGGTCCCCACAGTCATTCCCAGCATCCACGTTCTTACATGGAGCAGGCTCCACTGTCCAGCTTTCCCCTCCCAGGAGCTTGTGCTCCCCGGTTCCTCAAGGAACTGAGTCTCCCCTCAGCTACAGTAAGGGGTCAGGAGACCTATGGAGAAGTGGGCAGCGAATGAGTGCAGCACAGCCAGGCGTCCGCAGGCAATCTTCCAGCTCCATGTCCCCATGCATTGTTCCCAGCAGGGCTCCTTCTTGCAAGCAGGCAGCCTGGCTCCTCGCCAGAGCTCTCCCCACTCAGCCAGAGCAGGGCTTCTCCATTCCGTTCCTGCTTCGCTGCAGTCAGTGCAAGCCTGGCTTGGGCAGAGGGAGGAGGTGGTTAAGCATTGAGCTGTGTGTGCCCTGTGCAGACGTGCAGCTGGAAAAACCCCTTTCAGACTGATCTTTAGCCCTGTCTCTGGCTCCTGCTTTTTTTTTTTTTTTTTGAGGTAGGGTCTCACTTTGGTCCAGGAATTAACTGACCTGGAATTAACTATGTAGTCTCAGGATGGCCTTGAACTCACAGCGATCCTCCTACCTCTGCCTCCTGACTGCTGGGATTAAAGGTGTGCACCACCACACCCAACTTATTTTCATTTATTTATTTGAGAGACAGAGAGAGAGAGAATGAGTGCACCAGGGCCTCCAGCTACTGCAAACAAATTCCAGACACATGTGCCACCTTGAGCATCTGGCTTACGTGGGTCCTGGGGAATCAAACGGAAGTCTTTTGGCTTTGCAGGCAAGCACCTTAACCATTAAGCCCTCTCCCCAGCCCTCCTGCTTGTCTTGACATAACTCTTTCCTGTCCTCCTTGAGGAAAACCTGAAAATGACAGGGTGCTGAAAAGTGCAGAGGTAGGGAACAACGGTGTGTAGGAAGGAGGGGGGTGTTGCCCCAGATGCAGGGCAGAGACACTAGAGAAATGAAATGCACGATTGCCCTCCTGCTATGTGGCAGCCACTGTGCTCAAGTTTGCTGACTCCATTGGACTATCATCCGGTGCCCAAGGACGCATGTCCACCTTCGCCTTCATCACCATGCCTCTAACTGCCAATTTGCTGCCCTAGGGGGCAGGTGCAGATGGACATTGACCTCCAGAATGTGGACATCAATCAGTGTGCCAGCAGCCCAGGCTGGTACTCGAACACACATCTGTGTGATCTCAACAGCACTCAGGTAAGGATAAGGGGGATGGGCCCGCTAGGCACTGCCTCCCTCGCCTTCTCCTACCTCTGCCGCCGCCCAGTTCCCAGGAGCAGCTGACAAAGACACTTCAGCCTCTCCGGGTTTCAGATGAGCCTCTAGAGACTGGCAGAGACGAAACGACAGGCTTTTGTAAAGTGAAGTCTACACAGTGCCTCTCACCCCACCCGAGAAAGCTATCTCAGTGTGCCTCCCGTCTGCCCTCCTTTCTGGGGCTTGGTGCTCCATGACCCCTCCCTAGGATCCCTTCTGAGCCCCGGGTATTCCTCTCCTTTCCTTCCTTGGGCCTCATGTTTCCACATCAGCATAGCTCTGAGTTCCTCATGGCCCACAAAGGATTAGTGTTTGTCGAAATCACTGGGATTTCTGGGTGGGGTGTGAGAGAAGTGTGAAAAGGTCTGGGACTGGTGAAGATGATGGACTCCAGGCTAGATGCAGAATCAAAGCCAGGCACTGGTGCATCAGAACGATGTGAGCACACGGACAGCCTCGAACCCAACACTGACAGGGGCCCCTGAGCCTGTTCACTCTACTGCCACTCCAACTGCGGAGGTATTCCCAAGCTGCGTGGAGCCAAGTCCTGTAGCAAATTGGCAGTTAGGGGAACTGCATGCTGCTCTGGGCACAGGTGGCCCTATCTCTCCTCATGTGTTTGAAGCTAGAAGTCCAGTGATAGAGAAGGGCCCCACTGACCTTTTTTTTTTTTTCCTTTGGTGCTGGGACTGAAGGATTGAACCCAAGCCTTCTTGAATGAAGAGCTTGCACTCTACTCACTTTCTTTTTTTTTTTTTTTTTTTTCCAAGGTAGGGTCTCACTCTAGCCCAGGCTGACCTGGAACTTATTCTGTAGTCTCAGACTGGCCTCAAACTCACGGCGATCCCCCTACCTCTGCCTCCTGAGTGCTGAGGTTAAAGGCGTGCCCCACCATGCCCGGTTTCCGTTCCCTTTTTTAAACTCAGCCATATTATGTCTGTCTGACTGTGCAGACCACATTCCAGTGATACAGGCAAGAGGGGAAGTTGGGCCTCAGTTCCATCTGCAGAACGCTAACCCTTGAGGGTGAGGTCAGGGCCTTGATAGCGAATCTCCCGTAGGTGATACTCCTTCCTTTGCCTCACTGATGACTGTTTTCAGCAATTCCCTGCAAGTGACCCCTGCACACTCACACGGTCAGCTGCCTCCTGCTGAGCGAACATCAATGGGAGGAAGTGGAATAAAGAGCTGGCCCTGGCGCCCCACCAACCTGGCATTAGCTTGGCATTAGGGCTGGGGAAAGTAATCCTATGCCAAAGCCAGATGGCTCCAAATGGGGGAAGTTGCCACTCCATGGGAACCTTTTCAGCTCACCTGTGTGCCAAGGAGGGGGGGGCTGGCGGGGGACGCTTTGAACCAGCACGTAGACACAAAAAGTGTGATTGGGCCCCGAGTTCTATTTCCACCTCCCCTAATACCTCGACCCCTAGCAACAGCTGAGCAGCGGGAAATAGGACACGAGGCTCCTGCCAATCTGAACAAAAGGGTGATGCGTCCTGCTTAGGGTCTCCTGGAAAGAAGGAACAGCAGGAGGCAGGGAAGTTTCCATGGAGGGTGGGTGCTGCAAGGGCTAGGGGAGAGCACCGGATGGTATCCCCTAGTTTGGCATTCAGAAGCTACAGAAGGAGGGAGCTCTTCTCAGCAGGGAAAGCTCTTCTAGAGAAAGGTGCCATAAAACCCCATGTCATTTGTTGTCCCCACAGTGTGTCCCCCTGGAGAGTCAGGGCTTTGTCCTTGGCCGCTACCTCTGCCACTGCAGACCTGGATTCTTTGGGGCAAGTGGCTCTGGGGGTATGTAAGTGTGGTGAGGGGTTGGTTGGGAGGGAACATCTGGGGAAGAAAAGTAGACGGGGAGAGACCTTGGGAGGAAACTTGTGGGGCAAGGGCAGAAGGTAAAGATTCACAGGCCAGCTATGGTGGCGCACACCTGTAATCCCAACACTCGGTAGGAAAGGCCAGAGGACTGCTATGAGTTTGAGGCCAGCCTGGGCTACCCAGTGAGACCTTGTCTAAAATAAATGACGGTGATAGATAGATGATAGAAGATCAAATAAAACAAGAAAGGGGCTGGGGAGATGGCTCAGTCAGTAAAGTGTTTGCCACGCAAGCAAGAAGACTTGAGTTTGTATCCTCAGCATTCACATAAAAGCCGGGCTTGGTGGTGCACACCTACAATCCTAGCCCTGGAGAGGCGATCCCTAGGGCTGCAAAGTGAGTTCCAGGCCAACTTGGGCCATAGTGAGATCCTACCTTGAAAATAAATAAAGCCAGGCATGGTGGCGCATGCCTTTAATCCCAGCATTCAGGAGGCGGAGGTAGGTGGATCGCTGTGACTTCGAGGCCACCCTGAGACTACATAGTGAATTCCAGGCTAGCCTGAGCTACAGAGTAAGACCCTACCTCAAAAATAAATAAATAAATGGAGAGAGAATGCAGGAGAGGCCAGCAGGGCCATTTGGGGGTATCTGCATTCTGAGAATGAACCAAAACCTGAAGGTGTGGCAAAAGTTGCTTGGCATTGCCTCTTCCTGTTACCCTGCCGTTCCTGGGACATGGCCCCTTATCCCCCTGGGACCACATGAGGACAGTGTAGCCATTAGGATCAAAAGCTAAGATGTTAGGAGGCTCCAGTTAAGTGCCATTCCTTTCACCCATCTTTTCCTTTAACATTTATTTGAAAGAGGAGGGAAGAGAATGGGCACACTAGGCCTTCCTGCCATTGCAAATGATCTGCAGTCACTTGTGCTACTTTGTACAACTGGCTTTATGTAGGGACTGGGGAATTAAAGCCTGGGCCATCAGACTTTGCAAGCAAGCACCTTTAACCTCTGAAGCGATCTCTCTAGCCCCCATCTTGTTCTTTTTAGGGTTAGAGGAGAGTGCCACTCAGACTACCAGGCAATTCGGGTCCCTGAAAGGCAGCTCAGGGAAGATGCTGCGGTGCCAGCCATGTCCTGAGGGCTGCACTAGCTGCATGGATGCCACGCCATGCCTGGTGGAGGAGGCCCTGGCACTGCGGGCAGCAGTGCTGGCCTGTCAGGCCTGCTGCATGCTGGCTGTCTTCCTGAGCATGCTGGTTGCCTACCGCTGCCGTGGGAGCAAGGCAAGTAGGCCCTATATGTCTCTTGTACATGCACATACCCGCCTCAACTAAAGACCTGAGTCTTGGCTGGATGGTGCCAGTCTTTCTTCTGCAACTCACCGTGTGACATTAGGCAATGATCTCTCCACTTTAGACTTAGTTTACTCATCTGCAACACAAAGGTTTTGGATTCACCTCAACACACTATCTGCTCTGAGTGCAACAGCACATTAGGCAGTCTCTAAGGGGGAGTGATCTGGACCCCTATGGAACTCTGTGTGTCATGGGGGAAGTCCATGTGACCAATACGACACATTGAGACAGGGACAAGAATAAACGTGCTGATAGGTACTGGGGAAGCTCAGAGAAGGGGCCCAGTTATCCTGCCTGGCATGTCATTGGAAAAACTTCCTGGAAAAAAAGTGACATAGAAGCTAGGCTTGAAGGTTAACTGGATGATTACTGGGCAGAGAAGAGGCATCCTATACCAGTCCAGGGTGCAGTCTAATCCAAAACTTGAAGGAATGTCAGAAGCCCTTTCCAGCTCCACCAACCTGTGATGTGAACCCAGGGTAGCCCTTGGTGCCGGTGTGGCTAGAGCAGGGGTGGGGATAGAGGGCTGGCTGTAGACAGAGCACAGAGCTTGAATTGTGGGGTGAAGCCCAGGGTCAGTGTGACCCCTCAAACAGGCCTAAGACTCTCCAGCACCATCGTGTAGGTTTGGTGCCCTCCCCATCCTGCTCATAACCCTCTTTCTTCCCTGGTCCCACAGAGGATCCGGGCATCTGGAGTTGTCCTGCTGGAAGCCATCCTGTTTGGATCCCTGCTGCTCTATTTCCCTGTGAGTGTGGTCAGCAGCTGGCCCTTCTTCCTGGTATCCACAAGCCTTTAACCACCACCCTCCAAATTCCAGAATCCTTCTTGGCCTTCCTTTTCTTTTAAATTTATTTATTTATTTATTTGCAAGCAGTGAGAGACAGAAAAAGGAGAGAGAGAGAGAACAGGTGCACCAGGGCATCTAGCCGCTGCAAAGGAACTCCAGATGCGTGCACCACTTCATGCAGCTGGCTTTATGTGGGTACTGGAGAACTGAACCCCGGTCGTTAGGCTTTGCAGGCAAACGCCTTAACCACTGAGCAATCTCACCAGCCCCCCATTCTCTGACTTCTTGAGAAGATTCAGCAACTTCAAATGCCCACAAATGGCAAGCTGGCCTAGTGAGCTCTGGAGCCAAACGGCTCCCCAGGCTTGAGAGTTCCACAACCCGCTGTGTGATTTAAGACAAGTTACCTGACCTCCGTGATACTCAAGCTGCTCTTTTTTCTTAAAAAAAAAAAATCTTTATTTTTATTTATTTATTAGAAACAGAGAGGGGAGGGGGAGAGAGACAGAGAGAGAGAGAGAGAGAGAGAATGGGCACACCAGGGTCTCTAACCACTGCAAACAAACTCCAGATGCATGCACCACCACGGGCATCCGGCTTACATGGGACCTAGAGAATTGAACCTGGGTCCTTAGACTTCTCATGCATGCACCTTAACCGCTAAGCCATCTCTCCAGCCCTCGAGCTGCTCTTCTGCAGCACGGAGGTATGATGCTTCTGTTGCGGGGCTGCTGAGATGAGCCAGGTGCATAGCACAGAGCACAAGCACCGTGGAGAGCAGCTCTTTCCCTCCCCCCCTCCGCCCCCACATCAGGTCTTCATCCTGTTCTTCAAGCCTAGTGTGTTCCGCTGCATCGCTCTTCGCTGGGTGCGGCTGCTGGGTTTTGCCACCGTCTATGGAACGATTACGCTGAAGCTACACAGGTAGGGCTCTGGGCAGACCTTGACATCACTGCGGTGACCCCAGGCCACCCAGCTCATTTGTACAGTGGAATTTTTCAAAGCCAGACCATTTTCTCTTGTGCCCCAAAGCCTGGCCTTATCACGCTGCCTTTCCCAAGCCTGCACCGTCACACAGCCTTCCCCCCTCCATGTAATTCTGGGGGAAGGGGCGCAGCAGTGTAGAGGGTAGGACTCGCAAGCTTCCGTGTGCACCCTAACCCCTACAGAGTACTGCAGCTGTTTCTGTCTCGAACGGCCCAGCGGGGCCCACATCCCAGCAGTGGACAGCTGCTGCGGCGCCTGGGGCTGCTCCTATTGCTGGTACTGGGCTTCCTGATGGTGTGGACCGCGGGTGTCCTGGAACTAGGAAGCCAGCACATGCTGCTGGTGACCCGAGGTCACACTCCTACTGGCCGTCACTTCTACCTCTGCCACCATGACCGCTGGGACTACATTATGGTTGTGGGTGAGCTGTTTGTGTTGAGCCCAGTCTCTCTCCCTCGGGCCCTGGGCTGCGCGTCTCGGGGGTCCTCCTGTGCTAGCCCAGCCTCTCCAGCACACGCCGCAGAGAAGGGGCAGCGGGCCGCTGACATGGTACCGCGCTCTCCTTCACCACAGCGGAAATGCTGCTGCTATGCTGGGGAAGCTTCCTCTGCTATGCCACCAGGGCTGTCCCCTCTGCCTTCCACGAGCCACGCTACATGAGCATTGCCCTGCACAATGAGCTGCTGCTCTCCGCCGCCTTCCACACAGCCAGGTGAGACCAGGCCCACCTACCCAGGGCTCCTCCCACACCAGCACTGCTCCTTCCCTTTCACGTGAGGGATCTACCCCACAGTGACCCCTGCAACATTGCCATAGCAGAGAAGGGAAATCACCCCGCGCGTACCCCTTCCACATCCCGTATCTCACTTGGGAGGCCCCCAGCCCACAAGAGGAAGCATGCCCCATTCCTACTTCCTGTCCTGTACCTAAGCCCCTGCACCCTTCCTTCTCGCTACCTCCTTCCTCACTCCCCACGCTTCAGAGCAGAGGGCGCGCTGTGTGTTCACGGGCCTTGCCCTGTGGGGGAGGCAGAATCAACTCACAGTGCAACGTACTGTAAGCTAGGAGACAAGGGGGAGTAGACCGGGAGGGCTTCCTAGAGGCAGGGATTGGTGGGAGCCTTGAGGTTACACCTACAACAGGGAGAGCGCCCTCCTCAGGGCTGTGGCCAGGGAGAGCAGCCAGGGGGGTGAGGCAGGCTGTTGTTCTCACCCACCTACCTCACTCGGCCCTCAGGTTTGCCCTGGTTCCCTCCCTGCACCCAGACTGGACGCTCCTCCTCTTCTTCCTCCATACCCACAGCACAGTCACAGCCACACTGGCTCTGATCTTCATCCCTAAGGTGAGGTCTTCATGTCCTGCATGAAGCAGGCCCCAGCCCCATGGTAAGGGACCTGCTGCCACCTCACTGCCCCCTCCAGGTCAGGGGGAAAAAATGACAGCCAGTGTTGGGGTGAATGAGCTCTGAGCACACCAAGTAAAGGTGGGGGTGGGGGGCGATTCCCTGCTGCTAGCTCCTGAGCAAGGGAAATAGTGCTAGAAATGGAGGAGGTTCTTTTAACATATTTGGTGAACTCTGAAAATGTGGGGAGCAGTTCAGACAGATGGGGAGCTGAAGGCCATGACTTGGGACATCATCACCCTAATCTCTTAGAGAAATATGGGGCTTGGGAGATAGCACAGAGGTTAAAGGCACCCCGGTGCCCATGTACAGCTGGACAAGCATTCATCTTCAGTGGCAAGAAGCCCTGGCATGTACACACACACACACACACACACACACACACAGTGCAAATAAGTAAATAAAATTTAAAAACAAAACTCCATGAATCCCTAGAATTCCAAACCAGGAAAGGGGTGAAGACTCACACGTAAGGAAATCCCACAGGGGAGATGTGGGCAGGAGTGGACAGGGTGCCATGATGAGTCTTCTTCCCCCACATATACCTGTCCGGACCAGTTCTGGAAGCCGGGGGCACCTCCCCGGGAGGAGATCTTGGACGAGGTATATGAGGATGAGCTGGACCTGCAACGCTCAGGCTCCTACCTTGACAGCAGCATTGCCTCAGCATGGAGCGAGCGCAGTCTGGACCCAGGCGACATTCGGGTAGGTGTCATCCTCTACTCAGCTCCTTTGATACCAGCTTTTTTGTTTTGTTCCTCGAGGTAGGGTCTCGCTCTAGCCCATGCTGACCTGGAATTCACTATGTAGTCTCAGGGTAGCCTTGAACTCACTGTGATCCTCCTACCTTGGCCTCCTAAGAGCTGGGATTAAAAGTGTGTGCCACCATGCCCAGCTCTGATATCAGCTGTTAACAACTGGGAAGAACAGTGCTGTCCTGCCATCAGGCTGGGTGCCACTTAAGTTTTCCCTCCCCTCAAGACTGTTCCTACCTTCTTTACCACCAAAGCAGTACACATACTACCCAAATGAAAAGATGCCAAAAATCCAGAATCCAGGGCTGAAGAGATGGCTTAGCAGTTAAGGCGCATGCCTGTGAAGCCTAAGGACCCAAATTTGATTCTCCAGGTCCCACGTAAGCCAGATGCACATGGTGGTGCATGCATCTGGTGTTCACATGCCCATTCTCTCTCTGTCTGTCTGTCTGTCTCTCCCTCTGTCTCAAATAAATAAATAAATAAAAATAAACCTCAAAAAAAAATCCAGAATCCAGATCCTGGGCCAAGGCACAGCCAAGAGTGGACTCTCAGTCCCTCGTATCTTCATCACAGGGGCAGACTAAGAAATCCTTGGGTGTCCAACAGAGCAGAATGGTTGGGATCCTCAAAGCAGCTGTGGGACTGGGAAGTTCAGGCAATGAGTGGCTACCAGCATCTTCTTTCTTTCCCTGGACCTGGCAGGCCTTGGAGAAAGGAAGCTCTCCCCGAGCTTGCACTGAAAGAACAGGTTTCCTCTTATTTTTCTGTTTTTATAAAACCTAAAGCCCAGCAGCCATCTTGGGAAGTCATTTGTCCATTCCCTACACCTGACTTCTCTACAGCCTTGCCAAAGAGTCTACCACATCTCCTAGTTCCTTCCTCATGCCAACTTCCTCTACCAGTTTCCTCCTCACCCTCTTAGCTCCGGCTGTCCTGTCTTCTGCTGTCCTCTTGGCAAAGGCTGTACTGAGGGCTCCCGCTCACCCAATCCACGGCCACGCCTCCGTCAACCCTCCATTCTCTGGAACACGAGCTGATCTGCTACCCCCATGCCAGTTCTATCTAAGGAGACAAATCCAGAGCACAGAAGGCCTGTATTTACACCAACATATAACATTCTTCCTCTTCACTAGTTCCATCAACCTCCTAGAATCTTCTAAGGAAGCCCACACAGGTCAGACAGGTGCTATCGCTTTGAAGGATGCACAGGCACAGAAGTCAAGAAAAGAGCACTGAGTGTCAGCAGTCTCAACTCTGATCGCTGGTCTTAATGTGGGTCAATGCCCACGAGACCAAGGTGCCCCAGAGAAGGGATGGTACTCTGAGCCCTCAGAGCTGAACAGATCCAGTTCAGAACCAGGTTGGCACTGGTCTTACAAAAGCTGAGTGAGCTGGGCGTGGTGGTGCACACCTTTAATCCCAGCACTTGGGAGGCTGAGGTTGGAGGATCACTGTGAGATCAAGGCCAGCTTGGCCTACAGAGTGAGTTCCAGGCTCATCCTGAGGTCTCAGAGGGAGACCATGGCTCAAAAAAAAAAAAAAAAAAAAAAAAAAGGTTGAGTGAATTCTGAAAGCTTTTAGGGCTAGAGATGTAGCTTAGTATTTGTCTAGCATGCACAAGGCTCTGAATTTCATCTCCTGCACCACGTAAACTGGGTATGGTGGCACAGGCCTGTAACCCCAGCACCCAGGAGTGCAGGCTGGAGGATCCGTTCAAGGCCATCCTTAGTTACATGACCAACCTAGGATATAAAAGATTTTTCTTTTTTTTGCTTTTTCAAGGTAGGGTCTCATTCTATCCCAGGCTGACCTGGAATTCACTATGTAGTCTTAGGGTGGTCTCAAATTCATGATGATCCTCCTACCTCTGCCTCCTGATAATAGGATTAAAGGCATGTGCCATCATGACCAGCTGATATAGAAAAATTTGCCTTAAAAAACTGGGGACTGGGGAGATGGCTCAGTGGTTAAAAGTACTTGCTAGCAAAGCCTGCCAGCCTAGGTTCAATTCCCCAGCATCCTCGTAAAGCCAGATGCACAATGTGGCACATGCAATTGGAGTCTGTTTACAGCAACAAGAGGTCCTGTCACGCTCAATCTGTCTCTCTTTCTCACAAATAAGTAAAAATAAATCTTAAAAAAAATAAGCTGGGGCTGGAGAGATGGCTTAGCGGTTAAGGCGCATGCCTGCAAAGCCTAAGAACCCAGGTTCGATTCTCCAGGACCCACGTAAGCCAGATGCACAATGTGGCACATGTGTCTGGAGTTCATTTACAATGGTTAGAGGCCCTGGCACACCCATTCTCTGTCTCTCTCAGTTTAATAAATAAATAAATAAATAAAATCTTTAAAAAAATAAGCTGTTAGTTTAGGGCTGAAGAGATGTCTCAGTGGTTAAAGGTGTTTGCTTACAAAGCCTGACAGCCAGGGTTCAAATCCCTAGTACCCACGTAAGCCAGATGCACAAAGTAGTGCATGCATCTGGTGTTCCTTTGAAGTGGCAAGATGCTCTGGTACACCCATTCCTTTGCTTTTTTTAAAAAAAAAACTTTATTTTTATTTATTTATTTGAGAGAGAAAGAGGCAGAGGGAGGGAGAGAGAGAATGGGTGTGCCAGGGCCTCCAGCCACTGCAAACGAACTCCAGACACATGCACCCCCTTGTGCATCTGGCTTACATGGGTCCTGGGGAATTTAACCGAGGCCTTTGGCTTTGCAGGCAAATGCCTTAATCACTAAGCCATCTCTCCAGCACCCTCGTTCTTTTTCTTATTCTCTCACTCTCTCTCCATACCTCTCTGTTTGCAAATAAATAAACTCCAGACATGCGCCACCATGTGCATCTGGCTTATATGGGTTCTGGGGAATCGAAACTGGGTCCTTAGTCTTTGCGGGCAAACACTTTAACTGCTAAGCCATCTCTCCAGTCCAAATAAAATATTTTTTTGTTTTCTAAATATTTTATTTATTCATTTGATGGAGAAAGAGAGGGAGAGAGAGAGGGAGAGAATGGGCGCACCAGGGCCTCCAGCCACTGCAAATGAATTCCAGACGTGTGCGCCCCCTTGTGCATCTGGCTAACGTGGGTCCTGGGGAGTCGAACCTGGGTCCTTTGGCTTTGCAGGCAAACGCCTTAACGGCTAAGCCATCCCTTCAGTGCCAAATAAAAAATATATTTTTTAAAAAAGCTATAAATTACAAGCCGGGCATGGTGGCGCATGCGTTTAATCCCAGCATTCAGGAGGCAGAGGAAGGAGAAGTGCTGTGAGTTCAAGTCCGCCCTGAGTTACAGTGTGAGAAAAAAAAAAAAAAAAAAAAAAAAAAAAAAAAGCTCTATGTTTTAGGAGCAGAAAAGGAACCCGGCTTGATGAAGAGATCACCAGAGAAAATGGGCTAAACATGGGCGGAGGGGACGATCAGTCTGGCAATCTCAAAGGCAGCTCTGTTCACCATCCCTTCCCACCCCGCAGGATGAGCTGAAGAAGCTCTATGCCCAGCTGGAGATCCGCAAGACCAAAGAAATGGCTGCTAATAATCCTCACCTGCCCAAGAAGCGGGGCAGCTCACGCCTGGGGCTGGGCCGCTCCTTCATGCGGTACCTGGCAGAGTTCCCCGAGGCACTGGCCAGGCAGCACTCCAGAGACTCAGGCTCCCCAGGCCACAGCAGCCTTCCTGGCTCCTCTCGCCGCAGACTCCTCAGCTCCAGTCTCCAGGAAGCTGAGGGGCCACCAGCCCTGCGCAAGACTCGTAGCACCTATGACCACTGCCGGGAGCAGGACCCGCCTCTTCTCAACTCTCTGCTGAGGAGGAACTTGTCCAAGAAGGCTTCTCAATGGGAGGATCAAGAGTCGGTGGAGGTGCCCCCTGCCCTGGGCTTCAGGTCAGCCAGTGCCCACAACCTGACAGTGGGAGAGAGGCTTCCCAGAGCCCGGCCTACGTCACTGCACAAGTCACTAAGTGTCGTGGCTGGCTCCAGGGAAAAGGCTCTGCTTGTGGCCAGTCAAGCCTACTTGGAGGAGACCTATCGGCAGGCGAGGGAGAAAGAGGAGCGTAAGAAGGCCGAGATGGTCATGGTGAGCCCAGTGCGGAGGCCATCGACCAGGAGGCTGACGCGTGCTCGAGGGGCTCCCCTGTCAGCCCCGCCTTCCCCTGCCAAGAGCAGCAGCATGGGCAGCTCTCACACTTCTGGGAGGCTTCATGAGGAGGCTGGGAGAAGGCTGCCTCACCCACCTATTCGGCACCAGGTCTCCACGCCCATCTTGGCGCTGTCTGGGGCCTGCGTGGGAGAGCCAAGAATGCTATCTCCCACCACCACCTTGGCTCCTGCTCCATTGCCAGCTCTAGGCCCGCTCCCTGCTCCTGCCCTGACACCAGTCCCCGCTCCTGTCCTGACACCAGTCCCCGCTCCTGTCCTGACACCAGTCCCCACTCCTGTCCTGACACCAGTCCCTGCTCCTGTCCTGACACCGGTCCCCGCTCCTGTCCTGACATCAGTCCCCACTCCTGTCCTGACACCGGTCCCAGTGACCCCACAAAGCCCCAGATTACTCACCTTCATCTGCCCCTGGGAGAATGCAGAACTTCCAGCAAAGAAAGAAAATGTGGCCCAGGAAAGCCCCTCAGGGCCAGAGCGAGGCGGCCACTCCTCTGGCCCAGCTCACACCAAGCTCTGGAGGGCCCTCTCTGTGGCAGTGGAGAAAAAGGGGGCTGGGGAGAGTGAGCTGGACACAGAGGACAGGCATGTCCATGGGGAAGCTGATGATGTGGAGGAGGACAAACCCAAGGTCTTCTCAAAATCCCACAGCCTCAAGACCCCTGTGCAGCAGGGCTCCATGCGCAGCCTGGGCCTGGCGATCAAAGCTCTGACCCGTTCTAGGAGCACGTACAAGGAGAAGGAGGGCGGGGAGGACAGCCCCGCGAGTGAGAAGGGAAGAGCTGCAGCAGCAGCAGCGGGCGTGGGGGCTCCACCCCGATCTCCCAGGCTAGGCCGGCCCAGGGCAGTGAGCAAACAGGCTGCCCTTGCCCCCTGTGATGATGAAGAGTCCCTCCAGAACCAACAGAATGCCCAGACCAGCAGAATGCTCCAAGTGTGCCACCAGGAGGGCAGCAGAGAACAAGATGACAGAAGCAGGAGGACATCCCAGGGTCTAGGCGAACGCAGAGTTGAGAGAACAAGTAAAACGGCGCTTGCCACACTGAGGCACGTTTTTGGGGACAAAAATATTGAACAAGCACATGAAGCCCCTGTAGGGTGTCAAGACTTGGGAAGTACTGACCACAGGGTGGCAGAGGTTTGCCCTTGGGAAGCCACCAAGTCAGAAATGTGCCAGCCAGACAGTAGCAACAGGGTCAACATATGCCTGAAGGAGAGGAGTGCAGGAGGCCTTGAGCGGCAAGCATCACGACGCAGTCTAAGCGGCTCCCAGGAAGAGAAGGGGAGGGCCCTGGAGAAGTCAGATCCCAAAGGTTTGGCTGTCATTACACGGAAAAAGCCAGAGAGACTAGTCAGGAGCCAGGAGGCAGTGTGTCCCTGGGAGAATGCTGACCCTGGAAGTCCATCTCCTTGGTCAGCTCCACAGGACTCTGACGGAGGCCAGGGCAGGTGTGAGGTGGTGGGCAGTGTGGAGGTGAGGAATGCGACCAAGCATCCAGGGGAAGCCAACAACCCAGAGGCTTGTCCACCCAACACTGCCAAGGCAGAGCTGGGCCCTTGGGAGGTGAGTGGTGGGAAGGAAGGCACACCAGCCCATGGGGTGAAGGAACTCCCCCAGGAAAGACAGAAAGTCCCCCCAAAAGCAACCTTCTGGAGAGAACAGAATCTAGGTGGAAACCTAGCGTCTCTTTGTCCATGGGAGAGTACGGATTTCCGGGGCCCCTCAGCAGTCTCGCTTCAGGCCTCAGGAAGCTCAGGGAGCGACATTGCAGAGGTGTGCCCATGGGAAGCAGAAGACAAGCCTGCTAGCAAGAAAGCGGAGATCTGTCCCTGGGAGCTGGGTGATGAGCTAACAGGCAAAGAAACACTGAGTCGGAGGGTAGATGCAGAATCTCTCCAGGGAGAGGGGAAAGCCCCCAGAAAGGGGTGCTCAGAAGAGATGGGGGAGCAAACTGTGAAAGCAAGGCCAACAGTCAGTCAAGGGCAGGAATCACAGGAGTCAGTGTGCCCCACAGAGGCCACAATCCCTGCGAAGTCCATCCCATGTCCAGACAATTCCTCATCCAAGGCTGACAGTCGACTCCTAAGCAATGGGGGCAGCCAAGCAATGCAGGCGTGTCCTTGGGAAGTGCTCAAGCCAGAGGGAAAGCAGGCAACACCTTCGACAGCAGACATCTGTCCTTGGGAAGCAGATGAAAGAGCCAGGGACTTCACATCAGAACATGCACCCATGGGAGGGCAATCTCCAAAGGACAAGGAGAAAATGACTGGAAAAGCAGGAATCCAAGATGTCACAGTATGGGAAAAGCCTGAAGAACAGAGCCAAAAGCAAGAAACAGTTTGTCCCTGGGACAGTGTGGGCCCTGATGGCTTCCCCCAACAAAATACAGAGAGACCCCAAGCCATTTTCCAGAGGCCAAGTGGTGTGGGAGGCAATGCCGCTGAGATCTGCCCATGGGACATGGAGGAGACCCTGACAGCTGAGAAAGCAAAGATCTGTCCTTGGGAGGTGGGTGCTGGAGCGGGGGAGGAAAGGGCTTCCCAAGCTGAGGCTACTGGGAAGTCAGCTCCGAGGAAGCCAGAAAGGCCAGCCCTGGAGCAAGAGGTGGTCTGTCCCTGGGACAGCTTGGGTCCAGGGGGTTCCTCTCAGCATTCAGACACTCTGGAGACTGACAGACCAAGAGCTGGACTCCAGGAACCAAACCACGCGGGTTCTAGGCCGGTGGAGGTGTGTCCTTGGGAAGCAGAGGAAGTTCCTACCAATGAAAAAGCCCAGATCTGTCCCTGGGAGGTCAATGAAGGAACTACTGGGAAGGCACTGGATAGGGAGGTAGGGAATGAATCAGCAGGGCAAAGGGAGAAAACTCTAGGAAAGAGACGTACCTCTTCAGGAGAAGGTAGATCAAAACAGGAGGCAAAACACTATCAGGAGCAAGAAGCTATCTGTCCTTGGGAGGAAAAGGACTTGAGGGAACCATCTGCTCAAGTGCCTGAGGTCTCAGATTTACTCAGCAGCACTAGTAGCCAGGTGGCAGAGGGGCATTCCTTGAGAGTGAGTGATGAGGCAACAGACAAGGGAGACCTGAGACAAGACCCAAGGGCAGGCTGTCTCCCAGACGACGCCACCCAAAGAAAAGCTCCAGCGTTGAAAGCAGAATTCACTACTGAAGATAGGGAGAAAACATGTAAGGAGCGCCAGTCTGTCTGTCCATGGGAGAGCATGGTGCCAGCAGGCTCTTCCCCCCACCTAGACAGTCACCCTGACCAACCTAGAGCCATATCACAGACACTGGTCAGTGGTGGGGGCAGGGTCACTGAGGTGTGTCCATGGGATGCTCCTGACATGGACGCATATCAACCTGACAACAGTGCCAAGGCCGAGATCTGTCCCTGGGAGGTGACTGGGAGAATCCCAGAGAAAGGGCTACCGAGACAGGCTGAAAAGGGAGACTCTTGGGAGGAGAAGGGAAGGACCTCTGAAAAACCAGGGCCCAGAGGTATGGCTCAGAAAACACCACAGAACGAGGACTCTGGAAAGCAGGAGGCTCTGGGTCCCAGGGAGAGTCAGGACATTGGAAGTGTGTCTCCACAACCAGCCCCAAGTACTTCTGATGAGAGCAAAGGCGGTCCTAAGGTAGCAGGCTGTGGAGGGGGCCGGGTTTCAGAAGTGTGTCCATGGGAAGCAGAAGAGACTCCCTCTGCCAACAAAGCCGAGATCTGCCCTTGGGAGGCAAGTCTGGGAGCAGCAGCAGCAGCAGCAGAGGGGCTGCAGGAAGTGTCACCAGGGCGGGGAGAGCTGATGCCTCCCAAGGCAGGACCTGGAGGGGCTGAAGGGCACTTTTCAAAAGCCACAGCAAAGCTCGACAGTGAGCAAGTGACAGTCTGTCCCCGGGAAGGCACAGGGTCAGGAGAGCCCTTCTCCCAGACAGAGCTTCAGGATACAGAGCACCCCAAAGTCAGGCCCCACACAGCAGGCAGCCCAGGGAGAATGGCAGAGCTGTGTCAGTGGGAAGTCACAGATCCAGAAGGAAATAAAATAAAAGGTACCATGGCAGACATTTGTCCTTGGGAGGAAACCAGAGCCCCACCAGAGGAATCTGGTCTCCTGGCTTTATCAGCAGCTCAAACAGATGTCCTTACAGAGCCTGGGAAATCACTCTGCCTTTTGGCACACAGACCTCTCGATAGCTTCCTTCCAGAAAGCAAGAGCTCCCACCCTAAGGTGAGCAAGCCACCCAGTTCTTTTGCTTTAGAAGGTGCCAGAGAACAACAAGGGCCTTTGGGGCTTGAGCTCAGGGCCAAGTTAGCTCCAGAGCCAAGTCTCCAAGAAACCCAGGCTCAGAAGGCCTTCTTACCTGATGACCAAGAACAAGGGGCTCCGGAGGTTCAAGGGGAAGAACCCAGCCCCCCACCTGCGTATCCTTGGGACTGGGAATAACAGCTCCACAGGTCAAGTCAAATTCCAAGCCTTTAGGAGCCAAGGTCCCGTCTACAACCTCGTTTTCCCTAAGTGCTGAATAAAAGGCACCTGTCTCCTTCCCCTTCCCATCTGAAAGAAACTGTACAAGAAGGGAGCACCTTAGAGCCCAAGGGCTGTCTCACCCTCTCTACCTCTTTCCTTTCTGCTTGAGCTGGCCCCTCTGCTTCCAAGAATAATCCCATCCATCCAGAGATTTGACACAGCCGTCACTTGTTTAGATAGCTCTTAAAATGCTGGGGAGATGACTGCTTGCAAAGCTTGTCGGCCCAAGGTCCAATTCCCCAGGACCCAATGTAAAGCCAGATGCAAAAAGTGGTGCATGTGTCTGAAGTTCATTTGCAGTAGCAAGAGCACCTGGCAAACCCATGTGCAAACTCTTTCTCACACACACACATGAAAATAAATAAATAAATAAAAATTTTAAATACAGGTCTTAGCAGTGAGAGTCAGCAATGCCCACGACAGAGAGAATCAATTGTTCTCTTTAGTCTACCTAAGGCAGTGGCAACACAGGGACTGTCAGAGAGGCAGCCATAAAGTCACATAATTCAAGAGTAAAGAAACTGGAAGAAAGTAAGGACTCAATGGGCTAGAAAGATGGCTTAGTAGTTATGGTACTTGCCTGCAAAGCCTAAGGACCCAGCTTCAATTCCCTAGTATCCAAGTAAGCCAGATGCACAAGATGGCACATGCACTGGAGTTCATTTGTAGTGGCTAGAGGCTCTGTTATGACCATTTTCTCTATATATCTGCCCCCTTCAAATAAATAAATAAATAAATAAAATTATTTTTAAAAAAAGAGGGTTGGAGAAAGTTTAGCAGTGAGGGCGCTTGCCTACAAGGCCAAGGGACCCAGGCTCCATTGTCCAAGATCCACGTAAGCCATGCATGTGACTGGAGTTTGTTTGTAGTGGCTGGAGGCTCTGCCATACCCATTCTCTCTATCTGCCTTTTTCTCTTTCTCAAGTAAATAAAATTTTTTAAAAAGACTCAAAAAGGTGTCTGAAAAGCCTCACAGACCTTGTCTTGACCCCCTGCCCCCTTCCCGTGGTGCTGGGGACTGAACTCAGGCCCTCACAAATACTTGGTAAACACTACCACTGAGCTATATCCCTGTCCAAGGACCTTGTCATTTGACTGGAACCTCCCATTTTGGTTTGATGGCTCCTCATATGAATCTTCTTTAATTGTTGAAGTAGAGACCATCAGGCACTCTAACATCACTGTCCACACCTGACATCCAAAGTGACAAGAGAGAACAAGAACACTGAAGGAAAAACACTTTCTCAAGGTCCTGCCACATCCTCCTAGCTCTTTCAGCGACCTCCCCTCTCCCTGCCCCAGCTCTTGCCCTTCTCCACAGCTCATCTCACGGTTAGCTGTCTTTCTGCAGTTGGCAACAGGAACCTGCTTTAGCCAATGTCCCTGGAGCCATGGGCAAATCTGCAGTTCTCTGACCCATGTGCTCAGTGTCAAGAGGGCATATGAGCCTCCTTCCCAGAGGAGCCTGACAAAGACAGGAGGCCCTGTTTAGCCAGCATCCCAACCACTCTCCCTCAGGCAGCAGAGCTCGGGGGGGCAGGTGAGCAGCCCGCGGGAGGGCACAGGCATGGTGTAGATACAAAGCCTCTTTCTCAGGCAGCTCTCATTCTCAGGTTCGCTCCCTTCTCAGTGGTCAGTTCAGGCTCCCTCTGATTAAGTAGCACTACATAACAGGGGGCTGGGATTAGAAGATATGACCAGAGGAAGAGGAAAAACATACAGAGAAGTTCTAGGCTTGGGAGAGGTGAAGTGGGGGTGAAGTTGGGAAGGCTGATATAGCAGAGTTGGCAGAGACATTAAAGACAGCACCAAGTCTTACTAACAATATACTCGTTCATAGCAAGAAAATCCCAAAACCCAGTGGGAAAACCAGAAATGTGCAGGTAAATATTCTGAGCCATTTAAAAGACTTCACAGACAAAGCAGCCAAGTGCTCCCCACAAAAGGGAGCAGAGCAATGGAGTAACCTGCTCTCCTGTGGAGGCAGCTGCCTCACCCACACACAGTCCTCTTACCCAGGTCCTAGACTTCTACAGCAATTAACTGAGGGCATTATCATTCTGGGCCCTGGCTACTTAACCACAGAGCTTCTGAACCAAGGTGGACTTTGCCAACTGTATACTCCACAGCAATCCCGGTAGGTCTGGGCCAACGATGCCCTCATATTCACTGTTGTAAGAAGCCATGGGGAGAAAGAATAAAGCAAGCTTTTTCTCAGCCACTGCAGTTGGTTCCAGCTCATTCTTAACAGTGATTTTCTTTGTCAACAGAGGAACAACAGACAGGTAAGAAGAGAAGCGTGACTGCTTCAAAGGCTAGGGTGGTCACCTTGTACCCTGCGGGACTTTGGGAAGCCTGGTTAATTCTCGGCCAGTGCCCAAAACCGAGGGCTGATGCTACAGATGGTCCTGCCTGGTCCTCCTAGCCAACCCTTCACATCTGGGGCCATTTGCTCAGCTGGACTTGATCCCAGAGGAAATGAAAATTGCACTTATCCTCTGGTTCCCTGTGGCAGTTATTGCTTAACTGCTATTTAGGATTATCTGGAGACCCCTGAGACAGATCCAGGGGAATGGAATGAAAAAGCTTATTTGAAGCACTGTTTTTATAAACTCGACAGAACTGGATGTAACATTTGCTAAGTGTGCTTTTTTATATCTCTGCTTCCCTACTCTGCTAGGATTACCTCCCTTCCTCCATACTCCTAGGCCGTGGATCCGGCTCACAGCATTTCTCATTTTGCTTTAATCCAGGGCTCAGGCAAATAGGATGTGTCCAAACCTCACTTGGGCAGTAATGCAGCAAAGTGATGTACATTTTCAGCTTAGAGGGTTGAGACTAAGCAGTCAGAGTGACGGCCTTGGATTAGCTCATCACTGCAACTTCTTCCATGAGCATCCATACACCTGTTTCCACAGTCAGTACTCAACAGCTGCCGTAACAACGCCAGTTTCCTCCAGTGAGGTCTTTCACATTTGCAACTTTGCCAAAATGGTAGCTTCAGAGAGACTAAAAAGGGTTAGGTTGTTTGACTTATTCCTTTTTTTAAAAAATTTTTCAAGGTAGGGTCTCACGTCTCACTCTAGCCCATGTTGGCCTAGAATTCACTATGTAAAAGCTGGGCATGATAGCACATGCCTTTAATCCCAGCACTCAGGAGGCAGAGGTAGGAGAATCACAGTGAGTTCAAGGCCACCCTGAGACTACGTAATGAATTCCAGGTCAGACGGGGCTAGAGTGAGATCCTACCTCCAAAAAAAAAAACAAAAAAAAAAAAAAAAAATCACTATGTAGTCTCATGATGGCCTTAAACTCACAGCATCCTTCTACCTCTGCCACCAGAGTACTGGGACTAAAGGTGTATACCTCCACACCTGGTGACCTATTCCACTTTCTGTGTACTCTACTCGGTTTAAAGAAGTATAAGAACCAAAACTCTGGGGGCTGGAGAGATGGTTTAGCAGTTAAGGAGCTTGCCTGTGAAGCCTAAGGACCCAGTTTCAATTTCCAAGTACCCACATAAAGCTACGTGCAAAGGTGGCACAAGAGTCGAGAGTTTGTTTGCAGTGGCTAGAGGCCCCGGTGTACCCATTCATTCTCTAAAACAAATTAAAATTTTTTTAAATTTTTATTCATTTGAGAGAGAGAGAGAGACGGGGGAGAGGAGAGAGAGAATGGGCATGCCAGGGACTCCAGCTGCTGCAAACGAACTCCAGACGCATGTGCCACCTTGTGCATCTGGCTTACGTGGGTCCTGGGTAATAGAACCTAGGTCTTTTGCTTCACAGGCAAGTGCCTTAACCACTAAGCCATTTCCCAACCCCTCTAAAACAACTTTTTAAAAATTAACAAAAAAAGAACTATAACTCTGATCTTTTTGTTTGTTTGTTTGTTTTTTGGGGCTGTGTGTATGTCTAGAAGCCCTGGTGTACCCATTCATTCTCTCAAACAAATTTTTAAAAATTAACAAAAAAAAAAGAACTATAAAGCTGGGTGTGGTGCCACACGCCTTCAATCCCAGCACTCGGGGGGGGGGGATGCAGACGTAGATGGATCCCCATGAGTTCAAGGCCACCCTGAAACTACATAGTGAATTTCAGGTCAGCCTTGGCTAAAGTGAGACCCTACCTTGAAGAAAAAAAAAAAGAAAGAAAGAAAGAAAACCTATAACTCTAATCTTTTTTGTTTGTTGTTTTTGGGATGTGTATGTGTGTGTTGCCAAGGATGGAAACCAGGGCCTCATGTATGTGAGGCAATTGCTCTTCCTACTGAGCTATATCCCCAGCAGGCCGTTTTTAAACAGAAACTCACACTGGACTGAGAAAATAAAAAATATTATAAGCCGCCAGGCATGGTGGCACATGCCTTCAATACCAGCACTTGGGAGGCAGAGATAGGAGGATAGCCATGAGTTCAAGACCAGGCTGAAACTACATACTGAATTCCAGATCAGCCTAGGCTAGAGACCCTACCTCAAATAAATAAAAAAATAAATAATCAGAATGAAGTGTTACATTTCCCGTATGTATCAATTCCCCCTTGACCCATGTCCTCCAAAACTTCCTGGGGTCACACAGGAATCAACTGATCATTAAGAATACAGGGGCTGAAGGGTAGCTCAGTGGTGGCACGCGCCTTTAATCCCAGCACTTGGGAGACAGAGGTAGGTGGATCACCATTAGTTTGACGGCACCCCGAGACTACATAGTGAATTCCAGGTCAGCCTGAGCTAGCATGAAACTCTACCTCAAAACACAAAACAAAACAAAACAAAACAAAACAAAAAAAAAAACAAGTAGGGCTGGAAGAATGGCTTAGCAGTTAAGGCGTTTGCCTGCAAAGCCAAAGGACCCAGGTTTGATTCCCCAGGACCCATGTTAGCTAGATGCACAAGGGGGCGCATGTGTCTAGAGTTTGTTTGCAATGGCTGAAGACTCTGGAGTGCCCATTCTCTCTCTCTCTCTCCAGCTCTTTCTCTGTCAAATAAATAAATAAACTATTTTTAAAAGCCAAATAATAGGGCTAGAGAGATGGCTTAGGGGTTAAGCGCTTGCCCGTGAAGCCTAAGGACCCCGGTTCGAGGCTCAACTCCCCAAGACCCACGTTAGCCAGATGCACAAGGGGGCGCACACGTCTGGAGTTAGTTTGCAGTGGCTGGAGGCCCTGGCGCGCCCATTCTCTTTGTGTCTTTCTCTCTGCCTCTTTCTCGCTCTGTCTGTCACTCTCAAATAAATAAATAAATAAATAAAATAAGCAAAAAAATTTTTTAAAGCCAAATAATAATAATAATAAATTAATTAAAAATATTTTAAGGGGGGGGGCTAAAGATATCTCAGTGGTTAAAACACCTGCCTGCAAAGCCTAATGACCTGGGTTCAATTCCCCAGTATCTACGTAAAGCCAGATGCACAAAGTGGAACATGTACCTGGAGTTCATTTGCAGTGGCTTGGAGGCCCTGGTGCCCAATCTCTCTCTCTCACTTTCTCTGTTTGAAAATATTTTAAAAGACTTTTTTTAAGCTTGGAGTAGTGGTGCACACCTTTAATCCCACACTCAGGAAGCAGAGGTAGGAGGATCACCTTGAGTTAGAGGCCACCCTGAGACTACATAGTGAGTTCCAGGTCAGCCTGGGCTAAAGTGAGACCCTACCTCAAAGGGGCGGGGGGGAGAAAAACACTAATTATGTTGGGCATGGTGGCACACACCTTTAATCCTAGCATTTGGGAGGCTAAGGTAGGAGTATCACTGTGATTTCTAGGCCAGCCTGGGACAACAGGGCCTAAACAGTGAGTTCCAGGTCAGCCTGGGCTACAGCAAGACCCTACCTCAAAACAAAATAAAAAATACACTAATTATTCTTCCAAGGTCTAGACTTCCTAGAAGGTACTCACAACTACACTGGTTTTCTACTTCTGCTATTTGTCAGGCCAGTCTACTCCCAGTCTGAACCAGGGAAAATGTACAGAACCCACAAATACTTGTTTAACACTGTGACAGTGTTTTATTTCAAATTCTGGCCCTACCCTGTGATTAGAGAAAGAATGAAGCCAGTTTGCTCCCACAGTCCCTATCATGAAAAAAAAAAAAAAAAAAAACTGGTATCAGATGCTGGTTCTCTGAAACATACTGCTTTATCTAGACTCAGAAGCTAAACATATCATTTTAAGAAGAATAAGTCTGTGGCTGAACATACCAGCCACCCACCTAGGCACAGCTGCCAGTCAAGGCTGTGAAGCTGGACCTGCTGAATGACTCAAGCAGGGCAGGAGGGAGCAACACCTTCTGGAAATGGATGACTTCACATTTTCTAGCTGCCCCATCACCTGGACTTCCCCCCAGGAGTCATTTTTGCCATTTTTTAGGCTGGCTGAGGCTTATATGCCTCTCCTTGTGCCTCTTCATAGTCCTCCCATGGTTTCAGCTGGGGACCAGGAATCATCACCGTCTGAAAAAGCAAGAGGCTGAGTTACCTACCATCCAAGCCCACCGCTTGTTCAGAAGGGCTTTACCCTGCCTCTACCCCCAACCAGGAAGATTTCACCTTCTCTAGTGCTGCACCATTCCCTGTCTCCACTAGGTGGGGCCCAAGAGAAGAGTATTAGCTGCTACAACTACCATCTGGGATCTCTTGACTCGCCTAGCAAGCTGCCTTACCTTGAGGATGGGCTGCTTAGGGGGTGCCCAGGAGGGCACAATCTTGCCATGCAGTCTCCAGTTCCCATATGGGTTTGTCAGGTGTTTTTCAAACACAGCATACTCCAGGACATCCTTGGGTATATCTTCCTGTCCGTACATCAACCGGCCAAACCGATCATAAATGGCCAGAGTCTAAAGGATGGCATCAAATGAGGTCTTGTCAGAGTTTTTGTTTTGGCCATACAAACATTTTTGTGGAGCACTTGCCTAGCTTGTGTTGAGGCCCTGGGTTTGATTCCCCTGCACCATAAAAAAAAAAAAAAAAAAAAAAAGAATACAGCTCCTCCAGACACAAAATGGCCTGGCTATCCATGACCTCACAGTGCCTGACACTACCTACACAAGACCTTCATAATAGGAGGAAAAGATCATGACATCAAAATAAAAGAGAGACTGATTGAGAGGGGGAGGGGATACGATGGAGAGTGGCGTTTCAAAGGGGAAAGTTGGAGGGGAGGGAATTACCATGGGATATTGTTTACAATCATGGAAGTTGTCAGCAAATATATATATATACAGTCCTAAACTGAGAACTGAGAGGAGGAAAGCAAAATGCTGAGCATACCTGCCGCGTGTGCAGGCGGACAGTGATCTGGCCATACATGTTGCCTTGGTTTACGAGACTTGAGCAGCGAACCTGAACCACATGGGCAGGCTCTAGAGATTCTATGAAGCTCCAGCGGACAGTCTTGTATTTGAGATCCCATACCATGTCCTGAGGGCAGAAGAGAACAAACTTCACTGGGTCTCCCCTCCCTGTAATGGTGCTGCTGCCACGCCTGCAACACTGAAGCCAGCATGCTTCTAACTCTAATGCTTTCTTGCACAGATTTCCCTTTTCTTTTCGTGTGCATGTGTATGTGCCCAGTTATGCGCAGGTGCACGTGTATGGGAGAATATGCATGTGTATACATAGGTTTGGAGGCCAGAGGTCAACATCAATCTTCCTCAATAGTTCTCCACTTATTATGATTATTTTGGTTTTCCAAGGTAGAGTCTCTAGCTCAAGCTGACCTGGAATTCAGTATGTAGTGTCAGGGTGGCCTCGGACTCATGGTGCTTCTCCTACCTCTGCCTCCCGACTGCTGGGATTAAACACATGTGCCACCACGCCCAGCTTTCCACTTATTTTTTGAGATGGGGTCTCTCACTGAACCTGGAGCTTAATGATTTAGCTACACTAGCTGGCTAGCAAGCCCCAATGATCCTTGTGTCTTTGCCTCCGCAGTGCTGCAATTACAGGTGAATGACGCTGTGCCCAACTTTTACATAGGTGCTAGGGATTGGGGTGACAAGCACTTTACTGACTGAGCAATTTCCCCAGAGCCTTTTGTACGTATTTTCTTCACCATTTTTTGGGGAGGAGCGTTGAGATAGAGTCTCATTCTGTAGCCTAATCTGACTCGGATCTTACTATGTAGCCCATGCTGACCTTAAACTCAGCAATCTTCCTGCTCCAGTCTCCTGAGTGTTGGGATCACATGTATGAGCCACTACATGTAGCTGTCTTCCCGTTTTTGTTTTGTTTTTTTTCTTTTTGAAAATATTTTAATTAATTTCTTTATTTGACAGAGAAAGGAGAGAGAGAAAATGGGCACGTCAGGGCCTCCAGCCACTGCAAACGAACTCCAGACGTGTGCCCCCCTTGTGCATCTGGCTAATGTGGGTCCTGGGGAATTGAACCTGGGTCCTTTGCCTTTGCAGGCAAACGCCTTAACCACTAAGCCATCCCTCCAGCCCTTGTTTTGTTTTCCAAGGTGGGGTTTTACTCTTACCCAGCCTGATCTGGAATTCACTATATATTCTCAGGTTGGCTTTGAACTCATGATGATCCCCCTACCTCTGCCTCCCAAGTGCTGGCATTAAAGGGTACACCACTACGCCAGCTACAACTCCCTTTTTAGCTAAATCAAGATCCATTGACCTCATGGAGGATCCTTGTCCAAATCACTAAAAGCTAACTCCAAACCACCACACAACACCCACATTTTCTTCTGCACTTTCATAATCTGCTATTTATTTCCTACATGTCTGTTAATTGCATATATTTCTTTTTACTTTCTGACTTTACTTTTAGCAGTGAAAAGGGGGGGGGGGGCTGGAGGGATGGCTTAGCAGTCAAGGTGTTTGCTTGCAAAGCCAAAGGATCCCGGTTTCGATTCTCTAGGACTCACGTAAACCAGATGAATTCTGATGAAATCCTTCACTATAATGTGAAATGTGCCTTCACTGAGCTTACTACTTACTGCCCACTGAGCAACTTTTTTCTTTACTCATTTGCCATGGTTCTCCCCAACCCAAAGTTCTAGGATTAAAAGTATATGCCACCATGCCCAGCTTTTGCCATGGTTCTTATTAGAGTCTGTGCCAAATCAGTATCAGTCAGCTAAAAATAAAGTACATAAACTTGTGCCCTAGATTTCCTGCACTTTCAAAAGGGATCCATTTTGGGCTGGAGAAATTGCTTAGTGGTTAAGGCGCTTACCCTGCAAAACCGAAGGACCCAGGCTTGAGTCCCCAGGACCCATGTAAGCCAGATGTATAAGGTGGTGCATCCTTCTGGAGTTCTTTTATAGCGGCTGAAGGCCCTGGTATGACCATTCTCTCCCTCCCCCGCCCCGTCTCTTTATCTCTCACAAACAAAAAATGTAAAAAAAAATATGAAACAAAAAAAAATTTTTTTTAAGCTAGCCATGGTGGTGCATGCCTTTAGTCCCAGCACTCGGGAAGCAGAGGTAGGAGAATCATGACAGTTTGAGGCTACCCTGAGATTACACAGTAAATTCCAGGTCAGCCTGAGCTAGAGTGAGACCCTATCTCAAAAAACCAAAAAAAAAAAAAAATTTAAAGTAATCTACCTGAAGAAAAAGCAAACCTAGGGTAGTGGCACACCTCTGTAATCCCAGCCCTCTGGAAGCTCAGGCAGGGTGACTGTGAATTGGCCACCCTGGACTACACGGTAAAACCTTGTTTCAAAGCCAGGCATGGTGGTGCACACCTTTAATCCCAGCACTTAGGAGGTAGAGGTAGGAGGACTGCAGGCCACTCTGAGACTACATAGTGAATGCCAGGTCAGCCTGGGCTAGTGTGAGACCCTACCTTGAAAAACAAAACAAAACAAAACAAAAATAACTTGTTTCAAGAAAGAAAGAAGGGGAGAGATGGCTTAGCAGTTAAGACTCTTGCCTACAAAGCCTAAAAACCCAGGTTTGATTCCCCAATATCCACATAAAACCACATGCACAAGGTGGTGCATGCGACTAGTTTGTTTGCAGTGGCTAGTGGCTCTGACACACCCATTCTTTCAGAATCAGTCCCTTTCTCTCTCAAATAAATAAATAAAACATATTTAAAAAAAGAAAAAAAGACGGCTGGAGAGATGGCTTAGTGGTTAAGGCGCTTGCCCGTGAAGCCTAAGGACCCATGTTTGACTCTCCAGATCCCACGTAAGTCAGATGCACAAAGCTGAGGCAAGCACCCAAGGTGGTACATGCCCACTAGGGGGCGCAAGCATCTGGAGTTCAACTGTAGTGGCTGAGGCCCTAGTGCACCAATTCTCTCTCTCTCTAAAATAAAAGAAAATAAAAATAAGGGCTGGAGAAATGGCTTAGCAGTTAAGGCACTTGCCTGCAAAGCCAAAGGACCCAGGTTCGATTCCCCAGGACCCACATAAACCAGCTCCACAAGGTGACACATGTGTCTGGAGTTCATTTGCAGTGGCTGGATGCCCTGGCACACCCATTCTCGTTCTTTTCCTCTCTCTCCCTCTCTCTGCCACTTTTTTTCTCTCAAAGAAATAAAAATATTTTAAAAATAAAAATAAAATAGCTGGGTGTAGTGGTGCACGCCTTTAATTCCAGCCCTTGAAAGGCAGAGGTTATATGGATCATCATGAGTTCTAGGCCACCCTGAGACTACATAATGAATTCCAGGTCAGCCTGAGCTAGAGTGAGACCCTACCTCAAAAAAACAGTAAAATAAATAAATAACTAAGCAAGAATAAAAATAAATAAATTAAAACAAAGGAAAAAGGAGAGGAGAGGAGAGGAAAAGGAAGGGAAGGGAAGAGGCTGGAAAAGAAGGGGAGGCGAGGTGAAGAAGGAAAGAAGAGTCAGAAGTAATGTCTAGAATCTGTCCACTCAGGCATCCTAGAGTGCTGAGGATGAACCTACCGGAAAACAGTGTTCAGTTACCAAGGTATGAAGCCGGTCATGATCTGAGCTAGAAAAGAAAGATATATATATTTAAATTTATGTTTTTTATTTTATGCTAATTTCTAATTGTATTTTTCTTAGTTGACAATTTTCATACTTGAACATAATGTAATTTGATATACTTTCCTCCCAATACTTTTTTGTTCTCCCTCCCCCTTCTCCTTCCACTGAACCCCTTCTTTTCAACTAGTCCCTCTTTTATCTTGATGACTTTCTCTCCCCTCCCCCCCCACAGTAGAGTCTCACTCTAGCCCAGGCTCACCTGGAGGAACTTACTCTGTAGTCCCAGAGTGGCCTTGAACTCAAAGCAATCCTCCTATCTCTGCCTCCTAACTGCTAGGACTAAAGGCATGTGCCACCACACCCAGCTTGATGACTTTTCATTGTTTGCTCCTCTCACCCATGTTGAAATGAGCTGAATAATGCAGAGGTCTTGTGAAGCTGGTGACAGCTGCAATGAGGGCATGAAAGACCTGTATTTATCACTGACTCCTACCTTTATGATACCCTGTGCGAAAGTTGAAAACAGTCTTGAGGGACTGGGAGATAGCTCAGTATTAAAAGGCACTTCTTGCAAAGCCTACCAGGCTGGGGTTCAATTCCTCAGTGCACATGCAGTGCTAGATACACAAAGTGGAGCATGCATCTAGAGTTCATTTGCAGGCCCTGGTATGCCCATTCACACATATATTCTCTCTCTCTCTCTCTCCTTGCAAATAAATAAATAAAAACACTTTTAAAAGCTGAGTATGGTGACACACTTTTAATCCTAGCACTCAGGAGGCAGAGGTAGGAAGATTACCATAAATTCGAAGCCACCCTGTGAGTACATAGTGAATACCTTGAAAACCAAAAATTTAAATTTAAATTAAAAAGAAAAAAAAAAAGTAAAGCAGGGCAGGATGGTACACACCTTTAATCCCAGCACTCAGGAGGCAGAGATAGGAGGATAGGTGTGAGTTCAAAGCTAGCCTGGGCATATAGAGTGAGATCCAGGTCAGCCTGGGCTAGAATGAAACTGTACCTCAAGACAAAAAAAAAAAAAAAAAAAAAGGTCATGTGCTGTAAAACAAATAATATGCTGACTTCCAGAGATGCAAAGAGGAACAAGAATGAGATTTACCAAAAAACCTTGTGATTAATAGCACAGTAAAATTATTTTTTGCCCTTCTGGAGCAGAAAGAAATTTCCAGGTTTAGTGGAGCACACCTTTAATCTTAGCACTCAGGAGGCTAAGGCAAGAGAATCACAATGAGTTCAAGGCTAGCCTGGGGCTACAGAGTGAGTTCCTAGTCAACCAGTGTTAGTGATACCCTGCCTCAAAAACGACGAAAAAGGGCCGGGCATGGTGGCGCACGCCTTCAATCCCAGCACTTGGGAGGCAGAGGTAGGAGGATCGGATCGCCCTGAGTTCAAGGCCACCCTGAGACTACTTAGTGAATTCCAGGTCAGCCTGAGCTAGAGTGAGATCTTACCTTGAAAAACCAAAGGGGGAGGGGAGGAAGCTGGGGAGATGGATCAATGGTTGAGACACTTGCTTGCAAAGCCAGCTGATATGGGTTTGATTTCCTAGTGCTCACATAAAGCCAGGTGTATAAAGTGGTATATGTGCCTAGAATTTAAGCCAGGTATGGAAGATTACATGAGTTCAAGGCCAGCCTGGGAGTACACAGTGAATTCAAGGTCAGCCTGGGCTAGAGTGAGACCCTACCTGGAGGGAGGAGAGGGGGAAGGAATTACATCCTTTCTTTGTTTGTTTTTTGCTTTTCTAAGTAGGTCTTACTCTTGAAAGTATATTCTTAAGGTAGGCGAGGATATTCACTGGGACATAGGAACTGATTTTGTTCCAATCTGATAGAAGGAACAAAGTCCAACACCATAAAACAATAAAAAGCTCATTATCTTCTCTTATATTAATCATCAGCACCAACTGGCTTAGCCTTATGTTTTACACTGCCATCGTTGACCTAGGAAAAGATAATTGTATGTCTTTTCTGTTGTTGTTGCCACCATCATGGCCTACTCATACAGAATCTCTGTAGTAAGAATAAAAACAGCAAATCCTTTTCCTCAGCTGCCGCCGAGGTGCTCGGTTCTTCCGAGGAAGCTGAGGCCGCCTTTGGAGTGAGGCTCTCACTTCATCCCGCGACTAGCACCCCGCCCGGCAGTCCGCACCATGGCCTCCGTCTCCGAGCTCACCTGCATCTACTCGGCCCTCATCCCGCACGACTGACAAAGTGACTGTCACGGAGGACAAGATCAATGCCCTCATTAAAGCAGCCGATGTGAATGTTAAGCCTTTATGGCCCAGCTTGTTTACAAAGGCCCTGGCCAATGTCAACATCGGAGACTCATCTGCTGCCACCACTGCCGCTGCCCCAGCTGAAGAGAAGAAAGTGGAACCCAGGAAAGAAGAGTCTGAGGAGTCCAGTGATGACAAGGGCTTTGGTTTTTTTGACTAAACCTCTTGTCACACACTCAATAAAAAGTCTGTTTTTGGTCAAAAAAACAAACAAACAAACAAAAAAAAAAAACAGCAAATCCCAGTTCTCAGATAAAAGAATTTTGGGTTTTTTTTGTTTTGTTTTGTTTATTTGTTTTTCCAAGGTAGGGTCTCACTCTCTAGCCCAGGCTGACCTGGAATTCACTGTAGTCTCAGGGTAGCCTCGAACTCACAGTGATCTACCTACGTCTTCCTCCCAAGTGCTGGGATTAAAGGCGTGCACCACTATGCCTGGCAGATAAAGGACTTTTGGACAGGCTAGTATTCCTAAGTGGTCTTATATAAATCTAAGACCACTAGGGGGGGTTAACTGAGATGGAAAGACCCACTGTAAAAGTGAGAAGCCCCATCACATTGGCTGGAAGACTAGCTGGAATAAAAGGGAAGATGGCACAGGCATTCTCCCTCTCTCCTTCTTGGCCACCATAGGTAAGTTGCTCCACTATGTCTTCCCATGCTATGATGGGACTCAAACTTCCGAACCCATGAGCCACAATAAATAATTTCTCCTTTAAATTGTTTCTTTCAGCTATCTGGTCCCAGCAACAACAAAAAATTAACACGACCATAGACTAGTTTCTTTCAAATATACACACATGAATTTTATCCACTTGGTATTTGTTTTGTTTTTTAATTTTATTTATTTATTTATTTGCAAAGAGAGAGAGAATATGAATGAATGGGTACACCAGGGCCTTTAGCCACTGCAAACAGACTCCAAATGCAGGCACCACTGTGCATCTGGCTTTGTGTGGGTACTGGGGAATTGAACCTGGGTCATTAGGCTTTGCAGGCAAGCACCTTGACCACTGAGTCATCTCTCCAGGCCTGGTTTGGTTAAGTTTGAGGTAGCGTCTCACTGTAGCCCAGGCTGACCTGGAATTCACTCTGTAGCCTGAGGACGGTCTCGAACTCATAGGATCACTGTGAGTTGTAGGCCAGCCTATGACTACACAGTGACTTCCAGGTCAGCCTGGGCTAGAGACCCTTCCTTGGAAAAAAAAAAGGCGGGGGGCGCATAGCCAGGTGCACCTGTAAAGCCAGTCCCATAGGGAAGCAGAGACCCAGAATCATCGGAACTCATAAAAAACCAGCAAGTTCCTGGATCAGTAACAAACTCCAGCTCAGGGCTGGAGAGATGGCTTAGCAGTTAAGGCACTTGTCTGCGATGACTAATGATCCAAGTTTGATTCTCTAGGTCCCACATAAGCCAGATGTACAAGGTGGTGCATGTATCTGGAGTTCATTTGCAGTGGCTAGAGACCCTGGGCACCCATTTTCTCCTCCTACCTCTGCCTCCCTAGTGCTGGGACTAAAGGCGCCCAGCTATTCCAGTAGGTATTTTATTGGTCCCTTTTGAAAAGTTTTGTTCCCTAATCTGTGTTGATTAGGGATTAGTTCTATTATGCCTATCAGCTTCCCTTCTTCAACCTACAGGTTTATTTATTTATTTTTGGTTTTGGTGTCTGTGTTGTGTGTGAGTGTGGGTGTTCCTAAAGTACAACACCTGTGTGGAGGTCAGAGGACAACTTCTAGATGATAGTCCTTACAGGCAGTGTCTCATGTTGTTCACCCACCCTTGCTTTTACCAAGTAGCTGGGCTGTGAGCCTCCAGGGATTCTCCTCTCTCTGCCTCCCTTCTCACTCATAGGCGAGCTGAGATTACAGGCAAACAATGTAGTTCCTGAAGGTTTTTATGTGGATGTTGAGGTTTGGAATGTGGCTATTCTTATTTGTGTGGCAAACATTGAATCCACTGAGCCACCTACTCAAAACCATCCTTTAAAGCTTACCTGGAACTTGCTTACGTAGACCAGGCTGCCTTGAATTTACAGTGATCCTCCACGTGCTGGGGTTACATGTGGGAGCCACAATACCTGGCCTTACCTGCTTCCTTTCTGCTTCTAGTCCTTTTTTTAAATATTTTTATTTATTTATTTGTCAGAGAAAGAGGGAGAGAGAATGGGCACACCAGGGCATGCACCCCCTTGTGCATCTGGCTAACGTGGGTCCTGGGGAATCGAACCTGGGTCCTTTGGCTTTGCAGGCAAACGCCTTAACCACTAAGCTATCTCTCCAGCCCATGCTTCTAGTCCTTTAAAAAAAAAATTAGTTATTTAAGAGAGAGGAAGAATGACAGAGAAGGAGGGAGGGAGAATGGGCATACCAGAGCTCCAGCCACTGCAAATCCCCAACAGTCCCTACTTTTTTTTTTTTTAAAGACAAACCCAACAGACTGGTCTTTTTTTTAATGCAAGAGAACAAAGGGCGGGGCGGGGGGTGGGGGGGGATATTGGTATGTCAGGGCAGGCCCTATTTTTCACATAGGAAGTTCACTTATCCTACAACTCTTACCTGTAGGAAAAAGAAAAGCTGTGCCTAGAATTGCTATTGAGACTGAACAAGAAAAAGACAGATAGTTCACTTACTTGTTAAGACAAAGGTGAGCTTCAATAAAGATGTCCTTAGCTTTTTCAGGGAAGTCTTTTATTTTAAAATTAGCATCATATTCTTTTATCTTTCGAATTCTGTAAAATTAAGCATGAGAACCATTATAAGGATTTCAATAACTCATGATTCATATTAATTTCCATTAGTGCCTGTCTACTCATTCTACATATTTTTTTAAATTAATTTTGTTTGTTTATTTGTTTGTTTTTCAAGGTAAGGTCTTACTCTAGCCCAGGCTGACCTGGAATTCACTATGTAGTCTCAAGTTGGCCTCAAACTCATGGCAATCCTTCTACCTCTACCTCCTGAGTTTTGGGATTAAAGGTGTGCACCACCACCCCAGTGGAAGCTCTTCTCTCTTTAATATTGATTTATTTATTTGAGAGAGAAAGAAGCATATACATGTAGAGAGAAAATGAGCGTGCCAGGGCCTCTAGCCATTGTAAAGGAACTCCAGATGCACGTGCCATCCTGTGTATCTGGCTTACATGAAGACTAGGGAATTGAATGTAGGTCCTTAGGCTTCAGAGGCAAATGCCTTAACCACTAAGTCATCTCTCCAGTGCCCGTTCTTCTCTCTCTCCTTTTTTTTGAAGTAGGGTCTTACTCTAGCTCAGGCTGACTGACCTGGAATGCACTATGTGATCTGAGTGGCCTCGAACTCATCAGGGCAATCCTCCTACTTGTGACTTCTGAACGCTGGGATAAAAGGCATTGTCTGTCCTCTATGGACTGGGGCTACAGATGTGCATGGCAGCAGCAAGCTTTTTCTTTTTTACTATTTGTATTTATTTATTTGTGTGTGTGTGTGATTGCTAGAGAAGTGAACCTGGGCCAGCAGGCTTTGCAAACAAGTGCTTTTAACTTTTAACTACTGAACCATCTCCTCCACCCCAGAAAGAATTTCTTTTTTTCTTTTTCTTTTCTTTTCTTTTTTTTTTTTTTTTTTTTTTTTTCAGGCAAGGTCTCACTCTAGTCCAGACTGTCCTGGAACTCTCTCTGTAGTCTCAGGGTGGCCTTGAACTCACAACAATCCTCTTACCTCTGCCTCCCGAGTGCTGGGATTAAAGGCATGTGCCACCACGCCTGGCTCAGAAAGAATTTCTTACTGAAGACTAAATTTTTTTGTTGTTTGTTTTGTTTTTCAAGGTAGGGTCTCACTCTAGTTCGGGCTTGCCTGGAATTCACTATGTAGTCTCAGGGTGGTCTCAAACTCATGGCAATCCTCCTACCTCTGGCTCCCCAGTGACGGAATTAAAGGTATGCGCCACCACACCCGACTAGTAAAATGTTATTTAATTTTATTATTACTTGTTTTTTAGCTTTTCGAGGTAGGGTCTCACTCCAGCCCAGGCTGACCTGGAATTCACTATGGAGTCTCAGGGTGGTCTTGAACTCACAGTGATCCTCCTACCTCTACCTCTCCAGTGCTGGGATTAAAGGCATGCACCACCATCTCCAGCTTAAAATGTTATTTTATTTATTTGTGTGTGTATGGGTGTACACATGCACCAGTTGGCATGAGGCTTTACATAGGTGCTAGGGAATTGAACCCCAGGCCAAAAGGCTTTATGTGCAAGCACCTTTAACCACTGTGCCACTGCCCCAGTACTTAGTTTTTTTTTTTTTGTTTGTTTGTTTGTTTTTTAATTTTAGAGAGAGAGAAACAGAAAGACAGACAGACAGAGGGACAAAGAACCGGTGCACCAGATCCTCAGCCATTGCAATTGAACGCCAGATGATTGTGCCACCTAGTGGGAATATGTGACCTTGCGCTTGCCTCACCTTTGTGCATCTGGCTAACATGGGATCTGGAGAGTAGAACATGGGTCCTTAGGCTTCGCAGGCAAGCACCTTAACTGCTAAGCCATCTCTCCAGCCTCCTAAAATGTTTTGAATGCAAACAGAAAATTTTATATAAGCAGAGATTCTGCAAGCAAATGAATAGGGCAAGGCATTTAACTTTTAAGGAAAAAAAAAAAAATGCCACCCTGAGAGTACATAGTGAATTCCAGCTCAACCTGGGCTAGAGTGAGACCCCACCTCGAAAAACCAAAAAAAAAAAAAAAAGTGAATTAAATATTTTTTTACATGGTGAGCATGGTGGCACATGCCTTTAATCCCAGCACTTGGGAAGCAGAGGTAGGAGGATCACTGTGATCTTGAGACCACCATGACTACATAGTGAATTCCAGGTCAACCTGGGCTAGAGCCAGACCCTATCTCGAAAAAAACAAAACAAAAGGAAACAAACAAAAGAATGTTAACTGGAAATCCTGATTTAATCAAAGAGTTAATATAAGGTATAGTGAAATAAGGGAAAACATGATAAGTAAAATTTATTCTAAGAATGCAAGGTTGTTTTAACATTTGAAAACCAATGTATCAAGTTGATCATGACAGCTCTTGCCTGTAATCTCAATACTCAAGAGCTATAAAACAGGAAGATAACCAAGTTCAAGGCCAGTCTGAGCTATACAGCAAGACTGTGTTTCAAAATATGAGGAAGAATGGCCAGGTGTGGTGCAACATGCCTTTAATTCCAGCACCCAGGAGGCAGAGGTAGGAGGACCTCTGTGAGTTCAAGGCCACCCTGAGACCACACAGTGAATTCCAGGCAGCCTTGAAAAAAAAAAAAAAAGAGGAAGAAAAGGGAAATCAATGCATTGTACCCTATCAACAGAATAAAGGCCAAACAGCACAAATAGATTATTAATCTCTAGTTGTCTCAAACACTTACGATAACTGTGATGCCACATTCTTCTTTAATCGCTCAGTTCTCTGGGCCAGTCCTTCCTTTGAAAGAGATGACATTCGAGCATCACCTTCAGGGGGAACATAGGCATCAAATATACCAGCTGTAAGAAAAGAAGAACATTAAGGAAGTGTTGAAACATTGAGGAAAAAGTCATCTTGTAGTCATATAAAACTGGAAAAGAGCCGGACATGGTGGTGCATGCCTTTAATCCCAGCACTTGGGAGACAGAGGTAGGAGGATCACCATGAGTTTAAGACCAGCTTGAGACTACATAGTGAATTCCAGGTCAGCCTGGGCTAGAGCAAGACCCTACCTCAAAACAAACAAACAAAATAATAATAGGGGCTGGACAGATGGCATAGCAGTTAAGGTGTTTGCTGGAAAAGCTTAAGGAATTGGGTTCAATTCCCCAGTACCCATGTAAGGCCAGATGCTGTGGCCCATGCATCTGGAGTTCATTTGCAGTGGCTGGAGTCCCTGGTGCACCTATTCTGTGTCTATGTCTCTCTCTGCATACAAATAAACAAAATATTTTTTAAAATACTACTACTGATAATAATAATATTAAAAAAGGAGAAGCCAACTTTAGTCCCAGCACTCAGAAAGCACAGGTGGAAGGATCACTGTGAGTTTGAGGCCAGCCTAGCACTACAGAATGAGTTCCACATCAGCCTGGACTACAGTGAGACCCTGCCTCCAAAAAACCAAATAAATAAATAAATAAATAAATAAATTGGGTGTGGAGGTTCATACCTTTAATCCCAGCACTCTGAAGGCAGTAGGAGGATAACCGTAAATTCAAGACTACCCTGACGCTACAAAATGACTTCCAGGTCAGCCTGGGCAAGAGCGAGACCCTACCTTAAAAAACAAATAATAAAAATAATAATAAATAAATAAATAGAGCCAGGTGTGGTGGTGCATGCCTTTAATCCCAGCTGAAGTACGAGATCATTGTCAGTTTAAGACTAGCAAGAGTCTACCTCAGAAAAAATAAATAAATAAAGGGGAACTAGGAATGTAGCTTCTCTGTACAGCACTTGCCGAGTATGAATGAGACTGTAAGTTCAATTCCCAGCAAACTAAGAACCTTGAACTTTTGCAATATAATATAAAATCACTGAGTTTAAACCCAGTGGTTAATTTAATGTCAAATATAGTTCAAGACACTCCAAGTTCCAAATCTCTTACAGTAGAGGATTGAATCCAGATCCCAGAAATACTATACATCACCTGTACAGGCCAGATGTATAGGACGTTCCATACGTTCCTGAGGAATAACCAATCCGGCTTTCCGGGCATGCTCCATAAACTCCTTCTGTGTTCTGTATTTGGGTTCACGAGAAGGGGGTGTGAAACGTTTTTTGGTTCTTACTGGAACTATCGCTGTGGACTGAGTCACCAAGACTGGCTGGAAGGCAAGGGAAGGGTTAGGATATAAATAACCTCAAAAAAATAAAAATAATAAATAAAACAGACATGCATGGTGGCACACACCTTTAGTCCCAAAACTCAGGAGGCAGAGTAGAAGGATCACTGTGAGGCTACATAGTGAATTCCAAGTAAGTCTGGGCTATAGCAAGACCCTATCTCAAAAAATAAATAAACAGAGCTGGACATGGTGGAGCACGCCTTTAATCCCAGCACTCGGGAGGCAGAGGTAGGAGGATTGCCAAGAGTTCAAGGCCACCCTGAGACTACATAGTGAATTACAGGTCAGCCTGAGCCAGAATGAGACCCTACCTCGAAAAACAAAACAAATAAATAAATAAATAAACAAACAAACAAACAAACTAGTATTGGAGAGATGGCTCAGCAGTTAGAGGAACCTGCCTGCAAAACCTGAAGGTCTGGGTTCGATTCCCCAGTACCCATGTAAAGTGAGATGCATAAAGTAGCACATACATCTGGTGTTTATATGCAGTGGCACTAGGCCCTGTACTCTCATTCTCTCTCTCTGCTTGCAAATAAATAAACAAAATTATTCTAAAAAGAATAAAAACAATGCCAAGCAGAGAGGCACATGCCTTTAGCACTTGGGAGACAGAGGTAGGAGAATTGCCATGAGTTCAAGACCACCCTGAGACTACATAGTGAATTCCAGGTCAGCCTGGACTAAAGTGAAACCCTACCGGGGGGGGGGGGGGGGGGGGGGGATAAGCAAGTCCGGGATGATGGCTCAATGGTTAAAGGTGTTTGCTTACAAAGCCTGGTGGCCTGGGCTTGACTGCCCAATACTCAGGTAAAGCCAGCGGCAAAAAGTGGCACACATGAAGTTCATTTCCAGTGGAAGGAGGACCTGGTGCATCCTTCCTCACTCTCAATTTCTCTCTCAAATAAACAAATAAAACATTCTTTATATGTATTTATTTTTGGTTTTTAGAGGTAGGGTCTCACTCTAGCCCAGGCTGACCTGAGCTTACTATGCAGTCTCAGGGTGGCCTCGAACTCTTGGCGATCCTCCGATCTCCGCCTCCTGAGTGCTGGGATTAAAGAGGGGCGCGACCAGGCCCGGCTCTTTCCCCTTAACATCTGCTTCCAGGGACCCTAACCAAAGGCGTCGAACCCACTCGCCCTCACGGCCCGCCCCGTTTATTTAGTGCGCCTCTGAAAAGTAGGAGGAGCCGGGCGTGGTGGTGCACGCCTTTCATCTCAGGACTAGGGAGGCAGAGGTAGGACCACTGTGAGTTCAAGGCCACCCTGAGACTACATAGGTCAGCGTGGGCTACAATGAGACCTATCTCAACAAACCAAAAAATAAAAAATAAATTAATTAAATAAAAAATGTAAAACCCATGTAAATGCAAAAAAAAAAAAAAAAGCAGGAGGGTCTCGTCCTATTTAAGACTTTCCCAGTACTTCTGACTCGTATCGCCCAAACTCACCAAGGCCAACGCGTGACGAAAACACCCCTCTCTACCCTGTCCCTCTACTTCAGTCAGCAAAGTCTTAAGCGCCCCTGTCTCTACCCACCTGCAGAGACCACCATCCTAAAGCCCTGGATAAGCAAGACAACCCCCGAGACGTGGGGGCTGCCATCTTGCTCTCGCAAAGGCCGTCGGGACTGGGGCTACCATGCAGAGTGCGGCGCTTAAGGTGGAGCAAGCGCGGGAGTGGAATTTTCCAGGGCGCGCGCCCAGAGCCGAAACATGAGCGCGCGCGCGCGCTCCTGTGGGTGGGGAGGGTGCACTGCGGTCGCGCGTGCGCAGTTACGCCACATTGGAGGTAGGGTGAAAGGCACGGTTGTCACGCGCCAGGCGGAGAGCCCTTGAGAGCGAGCTGCGCCTGCGCACGAGGTTTGCTGGCGGCCAAGGGTTGCTGCATTCCTGTTTGCTTAGCACATTGCTGCACCCTATTTACATTCGGCAAGGAAAAGAAAAAGTGTTTGCCTCGGAAGACAGAGCTCTGAGATAAAGTGTTCCCCTCGATGTTTGAAGTACATTGAAGGTATTTAGGTCCCAGAAAATGAATAGTTTCTGGATATGTATCTAACATCAAAATACTGTGTAACCTTGGAATTGAGTCCTAAATTTCTATACAGTATGAAAATTTTAAAAAATATTTTATTTATTTATTTGAAAAAGAGAGAGAGAGAGAGAATGGATGCTTAGGGCCTCCAACCACTGCAAATGAACTCCAGATGTATGTGCCACCTTGTGCATCTGGTTTACGTGTGTACTGGGGAATTGAATCTGGATCCTTAGGTTTCACAGGCAAGTGCCTTAACCGCTAAGCCATCTCTCCAGCCCAGAAATTTATTTATTTATTTATTTATTTATTTTTTATTTTTATTTTTTGGTTTTTCCAGGTAGGGTCTCACTCTAGCCCAGGCTGACCTGGAATTCACTATGTAATCTCAGGGTGTCCTCGAACTCATGGCGATCCTCCTACCTCTGCCTCCTGGGTGCTGGGATTAAAGGCGTGAGCCACCACGCCCAGCTGAATTTTTTTTTTTTTTTTTATTGTCCTTTCTTTACTAAAAAGCAAAAGACAAGGGCTGGAGAGATGGCTTAGTGGTTAAGGTACTGGCCTGCAAAGCAAAAAGATGCAGGTTTGAAAGCAAAACAAAAGTCTCATTTCCAAAAGTCACAAGCTATAATATTAACAAATTTAGTAATAGCTGACTTAGAATTGCTTAACATCCAGCAGTCGGGCAGACATATGAGGATGGCCATGATTTCGAGGCCGCCCTGAGACTACACAGTGAATTCCAGGTCAGCCTGAACTACAGTAAGACCCTACCTTGCAAAACCACCCCCTCCAGGGACAAAGAAAGAAATTGCTTAACAAATGTCTAGTAAGTTTTTAAGCATTTTACATGGATCAACTCAATCTTCAGCATAAATATTCCTGTTTTATGTATGTGGTTGGGCCACAAAGATACTAATTATGTAGTATAAGGTTAGACGGCTATTAACTGGTAGAACTGAGAGCCAAGTCCAAATATTCTAACTCCAGAATTCATGTGCCTAAACCCCTACAGTACTGATTCACATTCAGTAGTTAAAGGAATCACATGTTTAGCTGATCCTGGAAAATCCAGTACTGTGAACAATGAGGAATAGCAAACACTTTCCACTTTTACCCATAAATTTTTCTTGTTCTATGAATGTTAATTGAGCACTTATTTACAATATTTTGCGGTCAGTTGAATAAAGTGTTTTCATTGCAGTAGAATTGCTAGAAAGCTTAAAGTGCTAGGGACTATCAGAAGGATTCAAGATCACATGTATTTTTGTTGTTGTTTGTTTTTTGAAGTAAGGTCTTGCTTTAGCCCAGGCTGACCTGGAATTCACTATGTAGTCTCAGGGTGGCCTTGAACTCACTATAATTCTCCTACCTCTGCCTCCCAAGTGCTGGGATAAAAGGAGTGTGCCACCACTCCAGACTCACATGTATTATTTATTTATTTATTTTTATTATTCTTTCTTTCTTTTTTTTTTTTTTTTCCAAGGTAGGGTTTCACTCTAGTCCAGGCTGACCTGGAATTCACTATGTAGTCTCAGGGTGGCCTCGAACTCACAGTGATCCTCCTACCTCTACCTTCCGAGTGCTGGGATTAAAGGTGTGCGCCACCACGCCTGGCACATGTATTATTTTAAATCTTAACTTTTTTTTGGGGGGGTAGGGTCTCACTCTAGCCCACGCTGACCTGGAATTCACTATGTAGTCTCAGGGTGGCCTTGAACTCATAGTGATCCTCCTACCTCTGCCTCACAAGTGCTGGGATTAAAGGCATGTGCCACCATGCCCAGCAGAAATCTTAACTTCTTAACTACATATATATTTGGAAGCAGAGAGAGAGAGAATGAGAGAGACAGAAGGAATGGGCTCACAAGGGCAAAGGAACTCCAAATGCATGCATCACTTTGGCATCTGGTTTTACATGGGTGCTAGGGAATTGAACTCAGACCTTCAACAGGTGAGCCATCTCTCCAGCCCCTATATGCACTTTTGAGATAATGAAGGTTGACCCTGAGGTCTCAGGGAACTTGGTGGTCAGGAATATGTAGCTAAAGATGACTTTGAACTCCTGATCCTTCTGCCTCTACCTCCCAAGAGCTGGGGTTACAGGTATGCATCATGCTCAACTTTTTTTTTTTTTTTTTTTTTTTGAGGTAGGATCTTACTCTGACCCAGGTTGACCTGGAATTAACTATGTATTCTCAGGGTGGCCTCAAACTCATGGCAATCCTCCTACCTCTGCCTCCCAAGTGCTGGGATTAAAGGTGTGTGCCACCATGGCTGGCTGTATCATATTTTTGAAAAAAATCTTCTAAGGTAAGACATTTCCCACAAAGTCTAGCCAGGGCACGATACTGATTCTATAGTATAACACATTAAGAGTGAAATGTATGTGTTAATTAAAGAATTTATTATTATTATTATTATTATTATTAGCTTTTCAAGGTAGGGTGTCCCTCTAGCCTAGGCTGACCTGGAATTCACTATGGAGTTTCAGGCTGGCCTCAAACTCACAGTGATCCCCTACCTCTGCCTCCCAAGTGCTGGGATTAAAGACATATGTCACCATGCCCAACTTTAAGAATATAATTTATTTTTCTTATTTATTTATCTCTAGCCACTCAAACGAACTCCAGATACAACTGGCTTTATGTGAGTGCTAGGGAAAAGAACTAGGGCCATTAGGCTTTGCAGGCAAGGGCTCTAACCACTGAGATATCTCGCTCGTCCACATATATATATTATTAGGCATCTAAACAAGAAACATTTGATTAATTAATCAACCGTTCACTCTATTCACTAGAAAGTAAAAATAGGATTTTTTTTTCTTTTCTTTTTTTTTTTTTTTTGGTTTTTCGAGATAGGGTCTCACTCTAGCTCAGGCTGACCTGGAATTCACTCTGTAGTCTCAAGGTGGCCTCGAACTCATGGTGTTCCTCCTACCTCTGCCTCCCAAGTGCTGGGATTAAAGGCATGCACCACTATGCCTGGCAAAAATAGGATTTTTGTTGTTGTTGTTGTTTTTTGAGGTAGGGTTTCACTCTAGCCCAGACTGACCTGGAATCCACTATGGAGTCTCAGGGTGGCCTCGAACTCACAGCGATCCTCCTACCTCTGCCTCCCGAGTGCTGGGATTAAAGGCGTGCGCCACCACACCCAGCTCAAAATAGGATTTTTTTTTTTAATAACAGATACAACCACTGAAGTGAGAAAACTTTACTCCATGGATGAGTGGCTGTTGATTAGTTCAGAATATTGTTAAAATCTGTCTGGGATTATCTGCTCCACTGTTGACTTTTATTATTACATGGTAGCCAACATATTCTATTTATTTATTTAAAAGAGAGAGGTAAAGAGACAGAGAGAGGGGCTGGAGGGATGGCTTAGTGCTTAAGACATTTTCCTGCAAAGCCAAAGGACCCAGGTTCTATTCCCCAAAACCCACGTTAACCAGATGCACAAGGGGGCGCACACATCTGAAGTTTGTCTGCAGTGGCTGGAGCCCTGATGCACCCATTCTCTCTCTCCTAAGCACCCATCCTCTATCTGCCTCTCTCTCTCTCTCTCTCTCTCTCTCAAATAAATAAATAAATATAAACTTAAAAATGCTTTATTTTCAGTGGGGCTGGTGGCACATGCCTTTAATCCCAGCACTCGGGAGGCGGAGGACACCCTACCTTGAAAAGCTAATAATAATAATCATAATTCACTATGTAGTCTTTCTCTGTCAAATAAATAAATAAATAAAAATATTTTAAAAAAAGAGAGACAGACAGAGAATGGGCACACTAGGGCTTCTAGCTACTGCAAATGAACTCCAGATACATGCATCACCTTGTACACCTAGCTTACATGCATATATATATATATACATATACATATATAAGCTGGGCGTGATGGCAGACACCTTTAATTTCCAGGCAGAGGTAGGAGGATTGCCGTGAGTTTGAGGCCACTCTGAGACTACATAGTGAATTCCAGGTCAGCCTGAGCTAGAGTGAGACTCTACCTCGAAAAACAAAACAAACAATAACAACAAAAAAACAATAATTATATTGTATTATTTATTTATTTATTTGATTTTTGAGAACCCACATAAAGCCAGATGCACAAGGTGGCACATGAGTCTGGAGTTCATTTGCAGTGGCTGGAGGCCCTGGTGTACCCATTCTCTCCCCCCCCCCCCCACTCTCTCTCTCTTTCTCTCCCTCCCTCTCTCTCTCCCTCAAATAAATTTAAAAAATTTTTTTCAAGGTAGGGTCTCACTCTAGCCCAGGCTGACCTGAAATTCACTATGTAGTCTCAGGTGGCCTCAAAGTCATGGCAATCCTCCGCCTCCCGAGTGCTGGGATTAAAGGCATGTGCCACCAGCCCCACTGAAAATAAAGTATTTTTAAGTTTATATTTATTTATTTATTTATTTGAGAGAGAGAGAGGCAGATAGAGAATGGGTGCTTAGGGCCTCTGGCCACTACAAATGAACTCTAGACGCATGCGCCCCCTTGTGCATCTGGCTTACATGGTTCCTGGGGAATTGAACCTGGGTCCTTTGGCTTTGCAGGCAAATGCCTTAATGGCTAAGCCATCTCTCCAGCCCTATTTTATTTGATTTATTTGAGAGAGAGAGGTGGACAAAGAGAGAAAATGGGTGTGCCAGGGCGTTCTGCCGCTGCAAATGAATTCCAGAAGCATGTGCCACCATGTGCATCTGGCTTATGTGGGTCCTGGGGAATTGAACTTGGGTCACTTGGCTTTGTAGGCAAGCCCCTTAACCGCTTAGCCATCCCTCCAGCCGAAATAAAATATTTTTTCTAGTCCATCAACTTAACCACTTGGTCATGACTACACACAATATATATTTTTTTAAATACTGTAGTGCGGGCCTGCCTGAAAAGTCTAAGGAATCAGGTTTGATTCTCCAGGTCCCACATAAACCAGACACACAAGGTGACACAAGCGCACAAGGTCACACATGCGCACGAGGTGGGGCACGAGTCTTGAGTTCTATTGCTGGTTGGAGCCCTGGTGTGCCAATTCTCTCCCTCTTTCTCTCTCTTGCTCTCACTTTCACGCATTAAAAAAAAAAAAAAAAAAAAGGCATTGTGGTGGCACATGGCTTTAATCCCAGCCCTTGGGAGGCACAGGTAGGTGGATAGCTGTGAGTTCAAGACCACTGAGACTACATAGTGAATTCCAGGTCAGCCTGGGCTGGAGCAAGACACTACCTCGAAGAACAAACAAACGAAAAAGCCGTAGTGCTTGAGTTTACTGCGCCTTGTCCTCATTTATAGAAAGAGGTTAAATTCACCTAAATTACAGAGCTATTATTATTATTTCTTCCCCCCCTCACCCACCCATCCGCCCAGGACGCTGCCACCTCCTTCCCACTAGTTTTTTTTTTTTTAATTTCTTGCCTGTGTATGTGGTGTGCCTGTGTGTAGCACATTCATATGTATGTGAGTACACATATATATATTCAGGTATATGTGTATAGGGGTGCATGTGCATGGGGGTGCGTTTGCACCTATGAGTGCGTGTGTGTGGAAGCCAGAGGTTGGGGTCAGGTGTCTTCCTCTTCAACCACTCTCTACCTTATTTTGCACTCACAGGTTTTGTCTAGAAGAGCTAGCCAGCAGGCTCCAGGTGTGGCCCGTCCCTGCCTCCGCAGTGCTAAGACTACAGGAACAAGCCACTGTGCCTTGCTTTTACATGGGTGCTGGGGATCGGAATTCAGGTGCTCATGCTTGCATGGCAAGATACTTTTACCGAGTGAGCCATCTTCCTAGAACCCAGAATTGTTAATATTCACATTAAAATTGGTGGCTCAGGCCTTTAATCCCATCAGGGTTAGGATGGCTGTGAGTCTGAGGCCACTTTAGGATTACATAGTGAATTCCAGATCAGCCTAGATAGAGTGAGACCCTTCCTCAAAAAGCCAAAAAAATATGTATATATGAATTGATAAAATTAATTTTGTAAGCTCTTGCCTGTGAAGCCTAAGGACCCTGGTTCGAGGCTCAATTCCCCAGGACCCACGTTAGCCAGATGCACAAGGGGCACACGCATCTGGAGTTCGTTTGCAGTGGCTGGAGGCCCTGGCGTGCCCATTCTCTCTCTCTCTCTCTCTCTCTCCCTCTCTCTGTCGCTCTCAAATAAATAAATAAAAATAAAAAATATTTAAAAAATTAATTATCCAGGTATGGTAGCTCACATCCGTAATAACAGTTTGAAAGGCAGAGGCAGGAGGATTGGCACAAGTTCAAGGACAGCCTTGTTTACATAGAGTTTAAGCCAGCTAGGGCTACATAGTGAGATCCTGTCCCAAAAGTCAAAAACAGGGCTGGAGAGTCTGCTCAGTGGCTAAGGAGCTTGCTAGGAAAGTCTGACAACCTACATTCAATTCCTCGGTACCCAGATGCACAAAGTGGTGCATGTATCTGAAGTTCATTTGCAATAGCAAGGACCCTAGTGGGCCCATTCTGTCTCTCTCGCATACATATACTCTCTCTCTCTCTCTTTCTGTCTCTCTATTTCTCTCCCTCTGCTCACAAATAAATAAATAAAAATATTTCTTAGGGCCCAGGCATGGGGGCACATGCCATTAATCCCAGCACTTGGAAAGCAGTAGTTCAAGGTCAACCTGGGCTAGAGTGAGACCCTACCTCAAAAAAAAAATTTTTTTTTTCAATTTGAACAGGGATAGAGAGATAGCTCAGAAGTCAAGATGCTTACCTGCAAAGCCTAACAACTGGAGTTTGATTCCCCGGTACCCACCTAAAGCCAGATGCACAAATGGAGCATGCATCTGGAATTCATTTGCAGCAGCTGGAGGCCCTGCAATGGTGCCCATTCTGTCTGTTTCTCTTCTCTCTAACTCTCTCTGCTTGCAAATAAGTAAAGCTGGGTATGGTGGTGCATGCCTTTAATTCCAGCATTGGGGAGACAGAGGTAGGAGGATTGCCATGAGTTCTAGGCCAACCTGAGATTACATAGTGAACTACAGGTGAGCCTGGGCTAGAGGGAGACCTTATCTAAAAAACAGCTCCCCCCCAAAAAATTAAATAAATAAATAATTTTTTGTTTTTGTTTTTTTCAAGGTAGGGTCTCACTCTAGGCCAGACTAACCTGGCCAGAGGTTGGCCTTGAATTCACAGCCATCTTCCTACCTCTGCCTCACAAGTGCTGGGATTAAAAGCTTGCACCACCACGCCTGCCCAGCTAAAAATATTTTTAAAAACTAAAGCTGGACCTGGCATGATGGCGCATGCCGTCAATCCCAGAACTCAGGAGACAGAGATAGGAGGATCATCATGAGTTCAAGGACACCCTGAGACTACATAGGGAATTTCAGGTCAGCCTGGGCTAGAGTGAGACCCTACCTCAAAACCGCCCCCCCCCCGCAAAAGAAAAGCTGGGCATGGTGTCACACACCTTTAATCCTAACACTTAGGAATTAGAGGTAGGAGGATCACCATGAGTTCAAGGCCACCCTGAGACTATATAGTGAATTCCAGGTCAGCCTGGGCTAGAGTGAAACCTTACCTTGAAAAACCAAAATAAATAAATGAATAAATAAAATAACTGGGCTGGAGAGATGGATTAGTGGTTAAGTTGCTTGCCTGTGAAGCCTAATGAACCAGGTTCGATTCCCCAGATCCCATGTAAGCCAGATGCTCATTGTGGTGCATGCATCTGGAGTTCATCTGCAGTGGCTAGAGGTCCTGGCATGCACATTCTCTGTCTCTTGTTATCTCTCATAAATAAAAATTTTAAAAATTAACTATTTTAAAATAATCCAGGGCTAGAGAGATGACTTAGCAATTAAGGCACTTGCTTGTGAAACCTAAGGACCCAGGTTCGATTCCCCACGACCCATGTAATCCAGATGCACGTGGTGGCGCAGGCGTCTGGAGTTTGTTTGCAGTGGCTGGATGTCCTGCTTCGCCCATTCTCTCTCTCTCTCTCTCTCTCTCTCTCTCTCTCTCTCTCTCTCTCAATAAATAAATAAATAAATAAATATTTTGCTTTTTCGAGGTAGAGTTTCCCTCTGGCCCAGGCTGACCTGGAATTAAGTATGTAGTCTCAGGGTAGCCTCGTACTCACGGTGATCCTCCTACCTCTGCCTCCCGAGTGCTGAGATTAAAGGCATGTGCCACCACGCCTGGCAATATTTTAAAAAATCCAAATGAGGATAGGTCAAATGGCTCAACAGTCAGGTACTTGCAAAACCTGTGGCTCAGGTTATATGTACAATACCCATGTAAAGCCAGATGCACAAAGTGGCACATGCATCTGGAGTTTGTTTGCAGTGGCAAGATGCTCTGGCATGCCCATACTTTGTCTTTCTCTTTCACTTTTTCTCTCACACACAGAACTCTCTCTCTCTCTCTCTCTTCTTGCAAATAAAGAAATAAAAATATTTTCAGCCAGCCGTGATGGCACACACCTTTGATCCCAGCACTTGAGAGGGAGATAGGAGAATCACAGTGAGTTGGAGGTCAGCCTGAGACTACATAGTGAATTCCAGGTCAGCCTAGATAGAGTGAGAGACCCTACCTTAAAAAAAAGACAGAAAGAAAGAAAGGAAGGAAGGAAGGAAGGAAGAAAGAAAGGAAGAAAGAGAAAGGAAAGGAAAGGAAAGAAAAGAAAAAAGAAAAAGAAAAGAAAAAGAAAAAAGAAAAAAGAAAGAAAGCTTCAGATGAAGATATGAATTATATGAACGAAAAGTCCTCACAACGTCCTAACGGGGGTTCTAGTCTCTGCTGAAGCTAAACTGTTAATTTCCAGGCCCCACAAAACTGCTATGTGTATGCTGCACAACTTTCTTCTCTTAGCTGCTCTTTTCATCCAATCCTGTCAAGGCTGCTGTGGGGACAAAGCCTTCGCCTCTTTGTGCCTGTCCTAGATTCCTGATTCTGAAGGCATGTTAAGGAAGAGATATTATTCATCCTGGCTGGGCCAGGAAAGAAGCCAGCGCATCCTGCTGTTCATGCTAAGTCGAGAATGAATCTCTCACCTCTTCTTGCTCCGCTTTCTTTCACCATAGCTGGCTAAACCAAGCAATCATCCTAAAAGGGAATTTCAGGCTATTTGTGAGTCCCTGCCCCCCACTCCACCCCATGCGCAGCATGTTTAGAGAGGAGAGAGCAAAGCGCTTGGATCAGGGTAATCTGTCTCTAACCCACTTCCATTCTCAGGGATTACCTCTGCAGGGGGACGGAGACAGGAATAAATCCTAACACCTTCGTACTGAGAGAAGTGAAGGAGTGCATTGGACGGCTGGCTGGAATCTTGGAGGCCTCGTTCTCATATTCTGGAGAAGCCTGCAAAAAGATCCACAGGCTTGAAAAGCAATGTCCAAACTAGCGTTTTCACAGTAACAGGCACTCAGTAAATGTGCCGAATGGAAGACTGAAAAGCATGCAGATGTGGGCAGAGGAAGGTCAAAGTTCACAACGTTCATGTCTTTTGTTTGTTTTTGTTTTCTAGCCCAGGCTGACCTGAAATTCACTACGTAGCCCTAGGGTGGCCTCAAACTCAGGACAATTCTCCTACCTTTCTGCCTCCCTCCTAAGTGTTGGAATTAAAGGCATGTGCCACCATGTCGGCTATTTTATATGCACTCAAGTTTAGGCTAAAATTAGTCCATTAACAAGTAAGGACACGTGATGTGGTGAAAAGAGCTCTGGATTGAGAGGCCGAAGACATGAGCGTTGGTCCCACTGTTGCTCGCATTGACTGATCCTGTGGCCTTAGGCAAGGCTCTTCGCATCTTAAATCACTCACTTTTCCCCATTAAACCAAAACAAGTCTCTCTGTGGAGCCTCCTGGCATGAGTTTTGAGCTCCTACTAATAATGTACAAAGACCTGAGCCTTCTCATGCACTGACATGACTTTTTTGGGGGGCCCCTTATGAATCAGGTGCTCGGCACACATTCCTTCTAGTCTATACTCCTTCCGTCACCCTGGTGGACCCTGACATCCAAGCATGCTTTCTTTCCCTGACCATTCTTTTGGGATGCTCTCGGGTGGCTGGATGTGTGAATGCGGGCAACTTCCACTAGAGGGTACCCAGGCTGCACTGGGATCTCAGATTGCAGAGCGGCCTGTGCAAACCCAGCAGTTCCAGGACTTTTAACTCCCAGTGTTGAGAGGTGCAGAGTTCCCCGTTCAGTACTCTGTATCTGAGCCAGGTGAGGTGGTGCCCTTTAATCCCAGCATTTAGGAGTCAGAGGTAGGAAGGTCACCATGGGTTCTAAGCCAGCCTGGGACTACAGAGTGAGTGCCAAGTCAGCCTGGGTTAGAGTGAGACCCTACCTCAAAAAAAAGAGGGGGGGGGAGGTTGGAAAGATTGTTTAGTGGTTAAGGCGCTTGCCTGCAAAGCCAAACGACCCAGGTTCAATTCCCCAGTACCCACTTAAAGCCGGATGCACAAGGTGACACATGTTTTTGGAATTCGTTTGCAGTGGCTAGAGGCGCTGGTATGTCCATTTTCTCTCTCTCTCCCTCCCTCTCTCTCTCTCTCTCTCTCTCTCTCTCTCTCTGCCTCTTTCACTCTCAAATAAATAAATAAAATATTTTAACCTTCCTCCCCAACCCAAAATACTCTATCTGGTCTGCTCTTTACTGAGCCTTGATAGGCTTACAAAATTTACTATTTTTTATTTATTTTATTTTATTTATTTGCAAGCAGAAAGAGAGAGATAGAGAGGAGACAGAGAGAGAATGGGCACGCCAGGGCATCCAGCCACTGCAAATGAACTCCAGAAGCATGTGCCACCTTGTACATCTGGCTTCCATGGGTCCTGTGTAATGGAACCTGGGTCCTTTGGCTTTGCAGGCAAATGCTTCAACCACTAAGCCATCTCTCCAGCTCTTGAATGTGACTTCTTGTTTGTTTGTTTGTTTTTTTGTTTTTCAAGGTAGGATCTCATTCTAGCCCAGGCTGACCTGGAATTCACTATGTAGACTCAGAGCAGCCTCGAACTCACAGTGATCCTCCTACCTCTGCCTCCTGAGTTCTGGGATTAAAGGCATGCGCCACCACACCTGGCTTTTTTTTTTTTTTTTTTTTTTGGTGACTTTTAAAAGAAACTTATTTGGGGACTGGAGAGATGGCTTAGCAGTTAAGGCACTTGCCTGCAAAGCTTAAGGATCCAGGTTCAATTCTCCAGGTCCTCACTAAACCAGATGCACATGGTGGTGCATGCATCTGGAGTTCATTTGCAGTGGCTAGAGGCCCTGGTGTGCCTATTCTCACTCTCTCTGTCTCTAATACACACACACACACACACACACACACACACACATATTTGTTTGTTCTAGCTGAGATTTATTTTTTACATATTTATTAGAGACAGCTGGGCATGGTGGCGCATGCCTTTAATCCCAGCACTCTGGAGGCAGAGGTAGGAGGAACTCTGAGAGTTCGAGGCCACCCTGAAACTACATAGTGAATTCCAGGTCCGCCTGAGCTAGAGTGAAACCTTACCTCAGAAAACCAAAACAATAGTAATAATAATAATAATAAATAAATAAATCTTAAAAACAAAAAGAAATTTATTTGGGGGGAGCTAGATCGATGTCCCAGTGGTTCAGGCACATCTGGAGTTTGCAGCTGCTGGAGGCCCTAGTATGCCCATTCTCCATGTTTCTCTCTTCTGTCCATCTCTCTCTGCTTATAAAATAAAAATATGAGCTGAAAGCTGGGCATGGTGGTACATGCCTTTGATTCCAGAATTTGGGAGGCAGAGGTAAGAGGATCACCATGAGTTCGAGGCCACCCTAAAACTAAAACTACTTAGTGAATTCCAGGTCAGTCTGGGCTAGAGCGAGACCCTGCCTTGAAAAAACCACAAAAAAAATTTTTTTTAATTTATTTACAGAGACAGAGAGAGAGAGAAAGAGAGAGAGAGAGAAAGAATGGGCATGCCAGGCCCGCTTTCCACTGCAAATGAACTCCAGATGCATGTACCACTTTGTGCATCTAGACTTATGTGGGTACTGGGGAATCAAACCTAGGCCATCAGGCTTTGAAAGCAGGCACCTTTAACTACTGAGCCATCTCTCCAGCCCCAAATAATTTTTTTTTTTTTTTTGAGGTAGTGTCTTACTCTAGCTCAGGCTGTCCTGGAATTCACTATGTAGTCTCAGGGTGGCCTTGAACTCTCAGATCCTTCTACCTCTGATTTCCCAAGTGCATGTGCCACCACACCTGACTCCAAATAAAATTTTATTTTTTGATTTTTGCAGGTAGGGTTTCACTCTAGTCCAGGCTGACCTGGAATTCACTCTGTATTCTCAGAGTGGCCTCAAACTCACAGCGATCCTCCTACCTCTGCCACCCAAGTGCCGGGATGAAAAACGTGCACCACCATGCCAGGCTCCTCCAAATAAATATTTTAAAAATATTTTTCTTGGGCTGGAGAGATGGCTTAGTGGTTAAGCACTTGCCTGTGAAGCCTAAGGACCCCAGTTTGAAGCTCCATTCCCCAGGACCCACGTTAGCCAGATTCACAATGGGGCGCACGCATCTGGAGTTCGTTTGCAGTGGCTGGAAGCCCTGGCGTGCCCATTCTCTCTCTCTCTCTCTCTCTGCCTCTTTCTCTCTCTGCCTCTTTCTCTCTCTCTCTCTGTGTCACTCTCAAATAAATATATAAGAATGAAAAAAAATTAAAAATAAATAAATAAATAAAAATTAAAAATATATTTTTCTTGCTGGGCGTGGTGGTACACACCTTTAATCCCAGCACTTGGGAAGAAGAGGTAGGAGGATCGGTGTGAGTTCGAGGCCACCCTGAGACTACATAGTGAATTCCAGGTCAGCCTGGGCCAGACTGAGACCCTACCTCTGCATGTGCCCCCTTGTGCATCTGGTTTACATGGGTCCTGGGAAATCAAACCTGGGTCCTTTGGCTTTGCAGACAAGTGTCTTAACCACTAAGCCATCTCTCCAGCCTCTCTCTCCCTTATAAAGGCATGTGCCACCATGTCAGCGTGGGGGAGATATATATATATATATATATATATATATATATATATATATATATATGTATGTATATATATATATGCAGTGAGACTCTACCTCGAGGAAAAAAAAAAGAAAGTTTCTTGTATTTTGCCCTGTGTTTCCTGTAGTATAATACCACCAACTAGCTCTGTCCTTCCCTTTCCCTCTCATTTCTCCTACTGTCACTTTTGGGGTTTCCCAGCCTGAGCAGAGGTTTGGGAAAGGGGTAGAACAGTGTGTCCGAGGCTTGCGTGTCAACAGACACGTTACAGCTGCAGGGCAAACCAGGGTGAAACCACAAGGCAGAGGCCCCAAGGCGAGCAGCTGGCAGGCCCGCCCCTTGGCTCTGCTCATTTCTGTCTCACCCTAGAGGTTTCCTGGCAGGAGTGGGAGAGGTTGGTATCAAGTCCTTGAGCCCTGACTCATTCCCTGGCCTAGTTGGGTGTTCCTCAGTTATCTCTCAAGTATCTCTCCAGGGTCCTGTGATAGCCACGTGACAGTGTCAACCCCAACAGGGGACACATAAGAGATTAGGGAAGCAGACCACTTATTTATGTCATCCCCATCTGAGGACCCCAACAACAAACATGAAGTTTACAGTTCTCGAGGCTTTATGTCCCACCCAGGAGCTTCCACTGCTTATAAAATGAACAAACTGCAGGCATGGCAGGGCACACCTTTTATCCCAGCACTTGGGAGGCAGAGGTAGGAGGATCGCCATTAGTTCAAGGCCACCCTGAGACCACACAGTGAATTTCAGGTCAGCCTGAGCTAGAGAGACCCTACCTTGAAAAACAAAACAAACAAACAAACACGAATTTATCCTACATTGCTGCATGAAAGGATTTGATGGTTTCCAGAAAAGTGCTGTCTAGAGGAATCATGCTCAACTTCATCCAGAAAGTTTTTTGTTTTTTTCTTTGTTGTTTGTTTGTTTTTAACTTGGGCAGGGGAATAGGATAGGAGGAGGGGAGGTAGGAACTGGAACACAGGGCCAGGAAGTGACCCACCATTATACCATTATAGCATAGTGAGTCAGGGCCCTATCTAGGGACGTAACTCAGATTTCCTAACCCAGCCCTGAATTCCATTCTTTCCCTCAACCTACTTAGTTATAAAATGTGATGATATTCTGGGCTTACTGGACTTTATTTATAATAAAGTTCTTTTTTGTTTTGTTTTTCCAGGTAGTGTCTTGCTCTGATACAGAATGACCTAGAATTCACTATGTAATCTGAGGGTGGCCTTAAACTCACCACGATCCTCCTACCTTTGCCTCCCGAGTACTGGGATTAAAGGAGTGCACCACCACACCCGGCTTGTAATAAAGTTCTTGTAGTACCAAATGAACTCCTGAGGATTCAACAGGAAAGCAACTGTATTATGATTCCTATTCCTGAATTCATATGTCCATTGCACTATCTGTCTTGTGGAAAATGTGAGACCTTCTAGAAAGATGGTCACAAAAAAAAAAAAAAAAAAAAAAAAGGTCTGGAGAGATAGCTTAGCAGTTAAGGCGCTTCCTGCAAGGACAAAGGACCCGGGTGTTCAAGTCCTCAGGAGCCACATAAGCCAGATTCACAAGGTGGTGCATACATCTGGAGTTTGTTTGCAGTGGCTGGAGGCCCTGGTGCACCCGTACTCACCTATACTCTCTCTCTCTATCTATCTATCTGCCTCTTTCTCTCTTGCTTGATCTCAAATAAATAAAAAATAATTAAAAATAAATAAAGGCCCATGCCTTTAATCCCAACAGAGGGAGAAGGATCTCTGTGAGTTCAAAGCCACTCTGAAACTACGTAGTGAATTCCAGGTCAGTCTGGTCTAGCGCAAGACCCTGCCTTGAAAAACAAAAACAAAAACAAAAAAGTAAAAAAATAAAATACTTCAGAGTCATCTAAGATTCGACAGAAACCAGCTTGTGATCCCAGGTTAGCTCTCAGACACAGGAGCTGTGAGACCTTGCACCAGTGAATGCTGAAAATTATTTTCTTAAATTTCCATTATTCAAAGGTTCCATTCTCTCCCAACCTAGGGTCAAACTTCCTAAAGATATTAGCTGGTTTCCAGGAAAGCGGATTTGAGCTTTATCCTTTGGCAGAAGAAATGGAGCCATTGCACATAAGCCAGAACATTCTTTCTGCCAGAGCTCCCCATCTGGAAGAAAGAGTTTCAGAGTTTCCATAAAGGCTGCCTAAAGGGGAGGACCAGAGCGTGAGCCATGGAAAGGGGACAAGAAAGCTACAGGGCTAGAACCACAAGCTCCATAGCCCAAGAAGAAAATCAGATTCCACAGGCCTGAAAACCTGGCCCCACATCACCACATCTCTCCCTTCCTCCTAATTCTGTCAGGGTTCCTTTGTTCTCTGTTCCTTAACGAATGAATGGATAAATGAAGGAGTTAACTAGCCTGACATGGTGGTTTAATCCTAGCACTCCAGAGGCAGAGGTAGGAGGACCATCATATGAGTTCAAAGCCAGCCGGGGGACTAGAGTGAGTTCCATGTCAGCCTGGGCTAAAGTGAAAACAAAAGCTATAAATTAATTAGTTAACTTAATTACTTTTTTTTTGTTTTGTTTTGTTTTGTTTTGTTTTTCAAGGTAGGGTCTCACTCTAGCCCAGGCTGACCTGGAATTCACTCTGTATTCTCAGGGTGGCCTCGAACTCATGGCGATCCTCCTACCTCTGCCTCCCGAATGCTGGGATTAAAGGCGTGTGCCACCACACCCAGTTTAAATATATTTTAAATTTCAGTTTATTTACTTATTATTTGAGAGAGATAGAAAGAGGGAGAGAGAGAGAATGGGCATGCCAGAGTCTCCAGCCACTGCAAACCTAATTGCATATGCATAGGCCACATTGTGCGTCTGGCTTTTGTGGGTATTGGGGAATCAAACCTGTTAAGGCAAGCGCCTTAACTGCTAAGCCATCTCTCCAGCCCTTAATTTTGTTTTTGACGTAGGATGTCTTCATGTAGCCCCAGCAGGCTTGGAACTGTGATCCTCCTGTCTAGGTCCTAAACCTCCTGTCTAAGTCCAAGGGCTAGATTCACAAGTGTGCTCCCCCATGCCTGGGTCATTGCTTTATATTTCATTTATACTTCTCTGTCTCTTCTGTCCTAACTAAGAATTTTCCTTCCATTCATTGTTCTTCATTTATGTGCCTTCCTTTTAATGTACTTTCCCTCTGGCTGATTCTTAGAGCTACTTAGACTACATTTTTGTTTTTGTTGCATTTTGTTTTTTCCTAGGTAGTGTCTTGTTCTAACCCAGGGTGACCTGGAATTCACTGTGTAGTCTCAGGCTGATCTGGAACTCACAGTGATCCTCCTACCTCTGCCTTCCAAGTGCTGAGATTTAAAAGTGTGTGCCACCACACCCGACTGCATTTTTGTTTTTATGGTGCTGGAAAACTAATTCAGGGTATTATATTTTGTTTTTTGTTTTTTGTGTTTTTTTTTTTTTGTTTGTTTGTTTGTTTTTTTGAGGTAGGGTCTCACTCTGGCTCAGCCTGACCTAGAATTCACTATGTAGTCTCAGGGTGCCCTCAAACTCACGGCAATCCTCCTACCTCTGCCTCCCGAGTGCTGGGATTAAAGGAGTACGGCACCATGCCAGGCTTTTTTTTTTTTTTTTCCAGTGTATTGTATATGCTCTACCACTGAGCTACTTCCTTAAACCAAATTATATCTGTTCAAAAAAGTCTTCATTTATTTAATTGAAAGAGAGAAAGGAGCCAGACGTGGTGGCACACGCCTTTAATCCCAGCACTCAGGAGGCAGAGGTAGGAGGATTGCCGTGAGTTCGAGGCCACCCTGAGACTACATAGAGAATTCCAGGTCAGCCTGGGCCAGAGTGAGACCCTACCTCAAAAAAACAAACCAAGGGGTTGGAGAGATGGCTTAGCAGTTAAACGCTTGCCTGTGAAGCCTAAGGACCCTGGTTCGAGGCTCGATTCCCCAGGACCCACGTTAGCCAGATGCCCAAGGGGGCACACACATCTGGAATTTGTTTGTAATGGCTGGAAGCCCTGGCGCACCCATTCTCTCTCTCTCTCTCTCTCTCTCTCTCACTGCCTTTTTATCTCTCTGTCGCTCTCAAATAAATAAAAATAAAAAACAAAAAAAAAATTTTTTTTTAAAAACAAACAAAAAAAAAAAAAAAAGAGGGGCAGGGGAGAGAAAGAATACTGGTACATCAGGGACCCTTGCCACTGCAAATGAACTTTGGGCATCTGGCTTTACGTGGGTCCTGGAGAATTAAATCCAGGCTGTTAAGCTTTGCAAGCAGGCCCCTTAAAATGGTGAGCCACCTCCTCAACCACCCTCTTTTTTTTTTTTTTTTTAAAGTAAAGTCTCACCTTAGCCCAGGCTGACCTAGTTCTCACTCTGTGCCCCAGAACACTGTGACACTGGTGTTTGTGACCCCAACCTGCTTAGGGCAAGAAAGTGAAGTGGAGAGAGAGGCATCTTCATGGGCCAGCTAGCCTGGCAAACAGAGCTGGACAACGTGACCCCTGGCCTCTAAACAAGGCTAGAACAGACACCTGAAGCTGTCCTCTGACCTCTGCATGCAGGCTGCACTCACACACATGAACATACATACGCACCCCAGAAATGTCTCCTCCAGGCTGGGGCTGTAGCTCAGTAGATCATACACAAGGCCTCGTGTTCCTTCCTCAGCAAACCACAACCCCATGGCGAAGACCTGCAACCCCACTGACGAGCGTCCCCAGCAGAGTGAGGGCAGGGACGAGGGAAAAGAGGGTACCAATGCATGATGGATCCATACAAAATATGTTGTTAATAATAGTAATAAACATTAAAAAAAAAAAGATGAAAAAGTCCGGGCATGGTGGTGCACGCCTTCAATTCCAGCACTCAGGAGGCAGAAGTAGTAGCATCACGGTGAGTTCGAGGCTACCTGAAACCACATAGTGAACTCCACGTCAGTCTGAGCTAGAGAGACCCTGCCGCAAAAGAAAAAAAAAGAAAAAAGAAAAAAGAAAAAAAGCCGGGTGTGGTGGCTCACGCCTTGAATCCCAGCACTAGGGAGGCAGAGGTAGGAAGATCGCTGTGAGTTCAAGGCCACCCTGAGACTACATAGTGAATTCCAGGTCAGCCTGAGCTAGAGCGAGAGTGAGACCCTAACTCTAAAAACCAAACATTATACATATATATATATGTTATACTATGTAAATTTTGGTGAATTAACATTTGCTTAAAAATCCATATATATAGGGGCTAGAGAGACGGCTCAATGGTTAAAGGTGTTTGCTTGCAAAGCCTTAAAGCCTGATGGCCCAGGTTTGAGTCCTGAGTACTCATGTAAAGCCAGATGCACAAAGTGGTACATATCTCTGGAGTTCATTTGCAGTAGTAGCAGGAGGCCCTGACATTCCCATACTCACTCTCTTTCTATCTGCCTGTTTCTCTCTAATAGATATGTACATAAATATATTAACTTTTTTGAAACAAGATCCTGCTGTGAAGCCCATACTAGTTTACAATTCACTATGTAACCCAGACTGACTTTATATACTCATACTGTTGCCCCATTGGCTCATTTGGCCTGGCTAGCCAAACTGAAGGCTTGTGGTGTCCACTGTTGTTTACCACTGCTGTTGACTGTCCCATAGGGCTGAATGCAGCACAACTTTTTCCAGCTTTCTGTCAGCTGGTCTACGGGGAGGAGGTTTTCAGCTCAGCTCCAGCTTAATGTCTCAGTTTCCTTGCAGACCAAGCATGTGGGGTCTCTAGCAAAAGGGTCTTACCATCTATTTCTGGTGGGAAACCAAGAGCCTCAGCAATAGCTTATAATTTGGGGGGGGGCATCAGGGACCTCACTGGCCAGCAACTCACTGGAAGTATCCCATCCCTGGCACTGAAATTTTTCTAGTAACAATTTTTGGCTTCTGGGTGCACCATTATCCAAAAACGTAGGTTTCCAGCCGGGCGTGGTGGCGCATGCCTTTAATCCCAGCACTTGGGAGGCAGAGGTAGGAGGATCGCCGTGAGTTCAAGGCCACCCTGAGACTCCATAGTGAATTCCAGGTCAGCCTGGGCTACAGTGAGACCCTACCTCGAAAAACAAAAACAAAACAAAAAACAAAACAAAACAAAAAAGTAGGTTTCCATATGGCTTATTCATAACATCTTAATTTTGTTTTTGGTTTTGTTTTTCGAGGTAGGGTCTTACTCTAGTCCAGGCTGACCTGGAATTCACTATGTAGTCTCAGGCTGGCCTTGAACTCACAGTGATACACTTACCTCTGCCTCCTGAGTGTTGGGATTAAAGGCGTGCATCACCATACCTGGCACATCCTAAATTTTTCATAACTCTCCTCCCACACTTCCTTTACTCAATCCCTTCCCCTGATCTCACTTAGGCAGTTGCACCCCCTGTAATCTGTTCATCTGCTTACATATATACAATACCCTCTCCTTTAAAAAATTTATTTATTTGCAAATATTGAGAGATAGAGAGAGGAAGAGAGAGACAGACAGACAGAATAGGTGCACCAGGCCTCTACTCACTGCAAACAAACTCCAGATGCATGTGCCACTTTGTGTATACAGCTTTATGTGGGTACTGGGGAATTGAACCTGGGTCATTAGGCTTTTCAGGCAAGTACCTTTAATGGCTGAGCTATCTCCCCAGCCCTATAATATTTTTCAAATTATTTGTGTATGTGTGTGTGTGTGTGTGTGTGTGTGTGTGTGTGTATCTCATGCTCACCATATCCAGCTTTTTTTGTTGATTTTTCAAGGTAGGGTCTTGCTCTAGCCCAGGCTGACCTGGAATTCACTATGTAGTCTCAGGGTGGCCTCGAACTCACAGCAATCCTCCCACCTCTGCCTCATGAGTGCTGGGATTAAAGGCATTAGCCACCATGCCCCGCTTATATCCAGTTTTATTTAATGATTTTTTTTTACTATGTATAAGAGAGATTATTGTAAGAACTGAGACACAAGGATTTATTCCCTAAAGCAGCCCACATTTTGTAGGAAAGAGACAAGTACACCAAAAAATTGCAAAAGATACCAGACATGGTAGCACACACCTTTTTAATCCCAGCACTTGGGAGGCAGAAGAAAGAGGATAAACGAGTTCAAGGCCATTCTGAGGGTGCAAAACAAACAAACAACAACAAAACCCAACAATACAGGGACTGAAGAGATGGCTCAATGATTAAGGCACTTGCCTGCAGTGCCTAACAACTCCAGTTTGATTCCCCAGTACCCACATTAAGGCAGATGCACAAGGTAGGGTATGCGTCTGAAGTTTTGCAGTGGCTAGAGGTCCTGGAACTCAGTCTCTCTTTCTTGCTCCCACTCTTGCTCTCTCACTCTTCTTCTCTCTTTCTCACCTTGCAAATTAATTTAAAAAAATACAAAAACAGGGCTGGAGAGATGGCTTAGTGGTTAAGGCACTTGCCTGTGAAGCCTAAGGACCCATGTTTGACTCTCCAGATCCCACATAAGCCAGACACACAAAGGTGAGATAAGTGCAAGGTTGCACATACCACTAGGTGGCACAAGAGTCTGAAGTTTGATTGCAGTAGGTGAGGTCCTGGTGCACCAATTCTCTCTCTCTCTAAAAAAAGAAAAAAGTACAAAAGCAAAAACACCTGGGCTTGGTTGTGCATTTCTTTAATCCCAGCACTTCGGAGGTGGAGGTAGGAGGATCACTGTGAGTTCAAGGCAGCTTGAGACTACATAGTAAATTCCAGGTCAGCCTAGGCTAGAGCAAGACCCTATTTCAAAATCCGAAAAGCAGGGGCTGGAGAGATTGCTCTGGGGTTAAGATGCTTGAGTGCAAAGCCTAATAGTTTGCCGGTCTGGTCCCCGATATATGACCGGCTGTCGGACATAGGCAGGGCCCTGGGTTAAAGCAAACCTAAGCTGTCTGACAGTGGTCAGAGTTCAATTCCCCAGTACCCACGTAGACACAGATGCACAAAGAGGCACATTTGGAGTTTGTTTGCAGCAGCTAGAATCCCTGGCGTGCCCATTCTCTCTGCCTGTCTCTCTTCTCTCTTCTCTCTTCTCTCTTCTCTCTTCTCTCTTCTCTCTTCTCTCTTCTCTCTCTCTCTCTCTATATATATATATATATTTGTTTATTTGAGAAAGAGGAAGAGAGAGAGAGAAGAAGCAGCAGAGAGAAAATGGGCATGCTAGGGCCTCCAGCCACTGCCAACAAACTCCAGATGCATGTGCCACCTTGTGCATCTGGCTTTTGTGGGTACTGGGGAATTGAACCTGGGTCCTTAGGCTTTGCAGGCAAGTGCCTTAACTGCTAAGCCATCTCTCTAGCCCTCTTCTCTCTATCTCTTGCTACTCACAAATAAATTTTTTTAAAAAAATGAAAAACAAATAAAATAATAAAAACAAAACTAAAATCACCTGGGATGGCCAGGGCATTCTAAACGGGCTGGTTGGCACATTGTCCCGCACTGTGAAACCAGCTGCAGGCTGCCATGCAGAGCTTCCCACTAAATGTGGAACGTTGTAAGGACCCCCACTGGATGGGTCACCTAGCTCTCCCTGGGATCTCTCAGGCCCCCAAACCCTAGATGTTTGTACAGCAGTACATTCTGCTTCTGAGCACCTGATCAATTCCTTCCTATGTTGACGCAACATTAGCTTCCTTCTTGCACCCAGTGTTTCGGAGTTTTACTCTGCAGCATTACAAAATGAGTTGACATCCTTTCCTCAGTAGGTCAGACCAAGGGAAGCTGCTATTTTTATAGATCACAACAGTTGAATACGGGCAATTTCATATTGTCCACCTTATACTTGACAATTGGGTATTTGAGGACCGCTAGCTATCGTGTATCATGTTAATTTTTTCTTCTCTCTCTCATCGGGAGCACTGAGATCGCCTGGGTGTGCCGCCATGCCTGATTGATAGTTTTGATTTGATTGTTGTTGTTGCTGGAGTTTTGTCAAGGTAGGGTCTCACTGTAGTCGAGGCTGACCTGGAACTCACTCTGCAGTCCCCGGCTGGCCTCAAATTTGTTCAAACAATCAACAAAGGGGGGGGGGGGTGGCTGGAGAAATGGCTTAGCACTTAAGAGGTTTGCCTGCAAAGCCAAAGGACTCAGGTCCTATTCCCCAGACTTCACGTAAGCCAGATGCACAAGGTGGCGCCTGCCTCTGGAGTTCATTTGCAGTGGCTATATGCCTTGGAGTGCTCTCTCTCCCTCTTCCACACTCTCTCAAATAATAAATAAAAAATAAAATATATAAGAAAAAGAAGCTGGGCGTGGTGGTGCATGCCTTTAATCCCAGCTCTCAGGAGGCAGATGTAGGAGGATTGCCGACAGTTTGAGGCTACCCTGAGAATACAGAGTGAATTCCAGGTCAGCCTGGAATTTGTTCAGAGAAAAAAAAAAAAAGAAAAGAAAAAAAGAAAAGAAAAGAAAAAGAAAGAAAGAATAGAAAAGGGGGGGGGGTTAGAGAGGTCTAGTAGCCCAGGTTGGCCTTGAACTTAAACTTGTTATTGGAGCTGAAACTGGCCTTAAGCTCCTGATCCTCTTGCCTCCACTTCCCAAGTGCTGGAATCATAGTTGTTACTATGATACCCAGCTAATCCCATCAAGTTATCAGATCCTTACCCATCCTGATCTTTCTTTTTTCTTTTTATTTATTTATTTAGTTAGTTAGTTTTGGTTTTTTGAGGTAGGGTCTCATGCTAGTCCAGACTGACCTGAAATTCACTACATAGTCTCAGGATGGCCTCGAACACATGGTGATCCTCCTACCTCCACCTCCCAAGTGCTGGGATTAAAGGCGTGCACCACCACGCCTGACCTCCTAAATCTTTTTCACTTAAAATGCTGTCAAGCCAGTCTAGCTCCTTCTTGTGCAATTGATTACTTTTTATTTATTTATTTTCATAAAGATTTATTTTATTTATTTGTTTATTAGAGACAGGGCGGGGAAGAGAATGAGAATGGGCACGCCAGGGCCTCTAGCCACTGCAAACAAATTCCAGATGCATGAGCCACCATGTGCATCTGGCTTATGCGGGACCTGGAGAATAGAACCTGGTTCCTTTTGCTTTGCAGGCAAGTGTCTTAACTACTGAGCCATCTCTCCAGCCCTATTTATTTATTTATTTATTTATTTTGTTTTTTCCAGATAGAGTCTCACTCTAGCTCAGGCTGACCTGGAATTCATTATGTAGTCTCAGGGTGGCCTCAAACTCATGGTAGTCCTCCTACCTATGCCTCCTGGCTTAATTACTTTTTAAATCTAAATGTAGATCTTCACTTTATCCTGTTAAATTTCATTTAGTTGATTATGGCAGTAGGCTGTAATATGTCAGGACGATTTGACTACATCATAAACATATATCAAAACATATACCAAGCCAGGTGTGGTGGTACACGCCTTTAATCCCTGTATTTGAGAGGCAGAGGTAGGAGGATTGCAGGGAGTTTGAGGCCACCCTGGGACTATACAGTGAATTCCAGGCCAGCCTGGGCTAAAGTGAGACCCTAACTCTAAACCACCTCCCTAAATCCCATTTAGATACACAACTTTTTTTTTTTTTCAAGGTAGATTTTCACCCTAGCCTAGGCTGACCTGGAATTCACTATAGAGTCTCAGGGTGGCCTCAAACTCACAGTGATCCTCCTACCTCAGCCTCCCAAGTGCTGAGACTAAAGGCGTACACCACCATGCCTGGTTAGATATACAACTATTTATTTGTCATGGAAATACTTTCTGTGTGTGTGGTGTGTGTGTGTGTTCAATGTGCAAAGGTACAAAAGTCAAAGGAGATCATCAGGTGTCTTCTTCTACTGCTCTTCTTCTTCTTTTATTTTTTGTTTTTTTTAGGTAGGGTTTTGATCTAGCCCAGGATGACCTGGAATTTACTATGTAGTCTCAGGGTAGCCTTGAGCTCTCTGCAATCTTCCTACCTCTGCCTCCCCAGTGCTGGGATTAAAGGCATGTGCCACCATGCCCAGTTTCTTTCTTTTTCTTTTCTTTTCTTTTTTTTTTTTTTTTTTTTTTTTTTTTTTTTTTTTTTTTTGAGGTAGGGTCTCTCTGTAGCCCAGGCTGACTTGGAATTCACAATGTACTCTAAAGATGGCCTTGAACTTATGGCGATCCTCCTACCTCTACCTCCTGAGTGCTGGGATTAAAGGAGTGCACCACAATGTCTGGCTCATTCTTTTTTAAAATATTTATTCATTTGGACAGAAAGAAAGATAGAAAGAGGCAGACAGAGAGAGAGAGAGAGAGAGAGAGAGATAGTGAGCATGGGTGCACCAGGGTCTCCTAGCACTATAAACAAACTCCAGATGCATGTGCCACTTTGTGCATCTGGCTACTTGTGGGTACTGGGGAATCAGACTCTGGGTACTGGTCAGACTCAGGTCATTAGGGTAAAGCCAGATGCACAGTGGCATGCGCATCTGAATTTCATTTGCAGTGGCTGGAGGCCCTGGCATGCCCATTCTCTCTCTCTCTCTCTGCTTGCAAATAAATAAAAATTAAAAGTTAGGAAGGTTTAGTGGTAGTCTATAGAGATGGCTTAATGATTAAAGGCTCTTGCTTGCAACTTGGGTTCAATTTCTCAACACCCATGTAAAGCCAGACCACAAAAAGTGGTACATGCATCTGGCATTTGTTTGCAGCTGCACGAAGCCTTCATCCACACACACACACACACACACACACACACACACACACATTGAAATAATTTCCTGGGGGAATAGGGAGACAGCTCAATGGGTAAAGTGTTTGCCACAGAATCATGAGGACCTGAGTTCCCATCCCCAGTGCCCATGGAAAGCTGGGTATGGTGGCGCTTGTCTGTAATCCCAGTATTGAGGAGACAGAGCTAGAAGAATTCCTGGGCTTGCTGGCTAGCTTGTCTATCCATGAGCTCTGGGTTCAGTGAGAGACCCTCTCTGAAGAAAATAAGGTGGAGAATGAAAGAAGACACTCAATATTGACCTCAGGCCCCCACAGCCATGTGCACACAAATATGTACACACATGCATACCACACATACACATGCATAAATATTTGCTACATTAGTGACAATGCTACTCTGTTCTTTTTTTTAATGTTCTACATCATTAATTTTTTTTTTGTTGTTGTTGTTGTTGTTGTTGTTTTCGAGGTAGGGTCTCACTCTGGCTCAGGATGACCTGGAATTCACTATGGAGTCTCAGGGTGGCCTCGAACTCCTACCTCTGCCTTTGTGTGCTGGGATTAAAGGCATGCTCCACCACGCCCAGCACATTTTATAATTTTTTAAATTTTTATTTATTTAGAGAGATACAGAAATAGGCAGAGAAAGAGAGAGAAAGAAAATGGGCACACCAGGGCCTCCAGCCGCTGCAAATGAACTCCAGATGTGTGTGCCCCCTTGTGCCTTTGGCTTACGTGGGTCCTGGGGAGTTAAACCTGGGTCCTTTGGCTCTGCAGACAAGTGCCTTAACCACTAAGCCATCTCTCCAGCCCCTGTTCTTCTTCTTCTTTTTTTTTTTTTTTTTTTTTTTTTTGGTTTTTCAAGGTAGGGTCTCACTCTAGCCCAGGCTGACCTGGAATTCACTATGGAGTCTCAGGGTGGCCTCAAACTCACGGCAATCCTCCTACCTTTGCCTCCCGAGTGCTGGGATTAAAGGCGTGCGCCACCACGCCCGGCTCTGTTCTTCTTTTTTAAAAAAGTATCTTATTGATTTATTTGAGAGGACACGCCTTTAATCCCAGCACTCAGGAGGCAGAGGTAGGAGGATTGCCGTGAGCTCAAGGCCACCTGAAACTACATAGTAAATTCCAGGTTAGCCTGAGCTAGAGTGAGACCCTACCTCCAAAAACAAAAAGAAAGAAAGAAAGAAAGAAAGAAAGAAGGAAGGAAGGAAGGAAGGAAGGAAGAGAATGGGCATGCTAGGGCTGCCTCTGGTCACTGCAAACGATTTCCAGACGTGTGCACCACTTTGTGCATCTGGCTTTACATGGGTCCTGGTGAATCAAACCTAGGTCCTTTGGCTTTGCAGGCAAATGCCTTAACTGCTAAGTCATCTCTCCAGCCCTTTTTTTTTTTTTTTTTTTAATTATTTATTAGAAAGAGAGAGAGAGAGAATGGGCCTTCCAGGGCCTCTAACCAGTGCAAATCAACTACAGACACATGTGTCACCTTGTGCATCTGGCTTATGTGGGATCTGAAGAGTCGAACATGGGTCCTTAGGCTTTGTAGGCAAGCACCTGAACTGCTAAGCCATCTCACCAGCCCTCTCTCTCTCTCTCTCTTTTTTTTTTTTTTTTTTTTTTTCAGAGGTAGGGTCTCACTCTCTGGTCCAGGCTGACCTGGAATTAACTATGTAGTCTCAGGATGGCCTTGAACTCACAGCGATCCTCCTACCTCTGCCTTCCTAGTGCTGGGATAAAAGGCGTATGCTTTTCTAAAAATTTAAAAAAATTCTTGTTTATTATTTGAAAGAGAGAGAGAGGGACAGATAGAGAGAGACAGCACGCACCAGGGCCTCTAGCCAGTGCAAATGAACTCCAGATGCATGTGCCACCTTGTACATCTGGCATTCTGTGGGTCCTGGGAACTCAAACCTGGGTCCTTAGGCTTTGCAGGCAAGCGCCTTAACTGCGAAGCCATCTCTCTAGTCCCCCTCACCCCCCCACCCCGCCTCCCCTGCATTTTGCAATTCTGAGAATTAAACCCACCAGGGCCTCACATATGACACCAGAAAAATTTGCTTCCATTTAGCTACACTAAGTAGGTGTTACCCATTGTAGGGGTAGAAGACATTCCTTCCCTGGCCATCATAAAAGTCCATGGCCAACACCACCACAACAGGTCTTTTTGTTGTTATTCATTTTTTTTTTTTTTTTTTTTCCGAGGTAGGGTTTCAATCTAGTTCAGGCAGACCTGGAATTCACTATGTAGTCTCAGGGTGGCCTCCAATTAATTCATGGTGATTCTCCTACCTCTACCTCCCAGTGCTGGAATTAAAGCTATGCACCAACCACACCAGAGTAAAGGCAGGTCTTAACAAGAGAAAAGCATAACAAATTTATAAATTTATTTCATTGTTTGATGGGACTCAGGAACTTTCAGATTAGAGATCCAAACACACAAAGTAAACTATTCATTTACATGCTGGGGTGCTCCGAAGCTTCAACAGTAGTGTAGAAATATGACGGGACAAAGGTGTGACCTAACAGTAATAGATTAAGTGAAGGGAACCCAGCCAGGCCTGCTGGATGAGATTCTTGGCCTCATTGTGGAGTATCTTCCTTCCAGGCATGTGAGCTAGAACTCTTTCTGGAATGCACGGGTGGGGGTCATCTTATGAGTTACAATCAAAGAGAGTGTAAATTTCTTTATGGTCGATTCAGGAAGGTGGGAAAAGTTAGAGAAGCATTTTGAGGTTAAGTGGTTGGCTCTGGTAGAAAGGACTTTTCTTTCTTTTGCTCACTCCTGTCATCCCTGGGGAGGAGGAATTCTAGTTGCTTTGTGGCTGACCTGGGAAAGAATGAGAGTCAGAAGACAGTAAGGCAGAGGGCAAAGAGAAACCTTGCTTCTGAGATCTTCATTTTGGGATATTATTGTCCAAGCCATCTACAACTCATTTTCTTTTCTTTTTTTTTCCCCCATACGAAGTTTCTATTTAATTAAAAAAAAAAAAAAAAGACACAGAGAAGACAATGAGCAGTTCACTAGGACAAGGGACTCTCATTTTTTACATTACACAGAAATATGAAAGTTTTGATAGACTACAGCTTAAAAAAAAAACAACAAGGGAAGTGTGGTGGCGCACGCCTTTAATCCCAGCACTCGGGAGGCAGAGGCAGGAGGATCGCCGTGAGTTTGAGGCCACCCTGAGACTACAAACTGAATTATTCCAGGTCAGCCTGGACTAGAGTGAAACCCTACCTTAAACGCCCCCCCCCCCCAAAAAAAACAAGCGGTTGGAAAGATGGTTTAGTGGTTAAAGGCACTTGCTTTCAAAGCCTGACTGCCCAGGCTTGATTCCTTAATATCCAAATAAAGCCAGATGCACAAAGTGGTCCATGAGGCTAGAGTTCATGTTTGCTGTGCTGGGAGGCCCTGGTGTACACCCCTCTGACATAAATAAATTTACGAAACAACAACATGGCTGGAGAGCTGGCTTCGCAGTTAAGGTATCAAGCTCATTTTCTTAGGCCCATCTTCCCACTCTTGCTACCTATCTCTGATCTGCCTCGGATCCGAGAAAGCCAACCAAACCTACCCAGGCACACCACGTGGCACATTTCTGAAGGTAAGCCACAGACACAAGTGTAAGTAAAGGAATCATCAAGGACCTCCCCACTCAGAGAGAACCTCTGTTGTCATGGTGAATGTCCCTCCAGCAATTTTTTCTTTTTCAGGGTAGGGTCTCACTCTGTCCCAGGCTGACAGGGAACTCACTATGTAGTCTCAGGCTGGCCTCAAACTCACAGTGATCCTCCTACCTCTGTCTCCCAAGTGCTGGGATTAAAGGTGTGCACCATACCCGGCATTTTCTTTAAGTTTTAAAAAAATATTTATTTTTATCTGTTTATTTATTTGACAGAGAAAGAGGGAGGGAGAGAGAGAGAGAATGGGCACGCCAGGGCCTCCAGCCACTGCAAACGAACTCCAGATGCGGTGCACCCCCTTGTGCATCTTGCTAACATGGGTCCTGGGTAATCGAACCTGGGTTCTTTGGCTTTACAGGCAAATGCCTTAACTGCTAAGCCATTCCTCCAGCCCTGCCCGGCCTCTTTTTTTTTTTTTTTTTTTTTGGTTTTTCGAGGTAGGGTTTCACTCTAGCTCAAGGTGACCTGGAATTCACTATGTAGTCTCAGGTTGGCCTTCAACTAATGGCGATCCTCCTACCTCTGCCTCCTGAGTGCTGGGATTAAAGGCGTGTGCCACCACGCCTGGCTTCTGCCCAGCCTTTTAAAAAAATAATTTTAGGGCTGGAGAGATGGCTTAGCGGTTAAGCACTTGCCTGTGAAGCCTGAGGACCCCGGTTCGAGGCTTGATTCTCCGGGTCCCACGTTAGCCAGATGCACAAGGGGGTGCACGCGTCTGGAGTTCGTTTGCAGTGGCTGGAGGCCCTGGCGCGCCCATTCTCTCTCTCTCTCTCTCTCTCTACCTGCCTCTTTCTCTCTCTGTCACTCTCAAATAAATAAAAATGAACAAAAAATTTTTTTTTAAATAAAAAAATAATTTTAATTTATTTGCAAGCAGTGAGAAATAGAAGAGAGGTAGACAGAAAGAATAGGCAGGGCAGGTCTTCTAGCAGTTGCAAACGAACTCCAGATGCATGTGCCACTTTGTGCATCTGGCTTTATGTGGGTAATGGGGAATTTAACCTGGGTTGTCAAGGCTTTGCAGGCAAGTGCCTTACCCCACTGAGACATCTCTCTAGTCCCCGTTCCAGCAATTCTGACAGAAATTTAGCCACTGAAAACATGGTGTCTACCATGCCCAGCTTATTTTTATTTATTTATTTATTTATTTATTTAAGAGAGACAGAGAGAAAGAGGCAGAGAGAGAGAGAGAGAGAGAGAGAGAGAGAGAGTATGGGCATTCCAGGGCATCCTGCCCCTGCAAACAAATTTCAGATGCATGAGTCACTTTGTGCATCTGGCTTTATGTGGGTACTGGGGAATTGAATCCAGACTGTCTGTCTTTGCAAGCAAGCTCCTCCAGTCCTTCTAAATATTCAGATCTCAGCTGTCATATTTTCTAGAAATTAAGATAAAGTGGGACTGAAATGGCTTTAGTTAGCAAAGTGCTTGCAGCGTAAGCGTAAGAATCTGAGTTCAGATCTCCAGCACCCATGTAAAAACAACAAAAAGCCAGGCACTTATCTGTAATCCTAGGGCTGAGGAGGCAGAAACGGGGGGATCGATTGAAATCAGTGAGCTCCAAATTCAGTGAAAGACCTTCAAAAAACAAGGTGGGGGCTGGGAAGATGGCTTAGCAATTAAAAACACTTGCTTGCAAAGCCTGCTGGCTGGGGTTTGATTCCCCAGTACCCATGTAAAGCCATATGCAAAAGTTACACATCCATCCGGAGTTCATTTGCAGTGACAAGAGGACCTGCTGCACCCATACTCTCTTTTTGTGTCTTTATCTCTCTCTCTTCTTTCTGCTTGTAAATAAATATATAAAAACATTTATATATATATAAATGTATGTATATAATTTTGGCTGGGCATGGTGGCTCACGCCTTTAATCCCAGCACTCAGGAGGCAGAGGTAGGAGGATTGCCATGAGTTCAATGCCACCCTGAGACTACATAGTGAATTCCAGGTCAACCTGGGCTAGAGCGAGACTCTACCTCAAAAAAAAAAAGCAACAAAAAAATATTTTATTTTTATTTATTTGTGAAAGAAAGAGGCAGAGAGAGAAAGAATGGGAGCACCATGGTTGGCATGGTTGGCCATGCTGTGCACTTGGCTTATGTGGGTCCTGGAGAATTGAATTTAGGTCCTTTGGCTTAGCAGTCAAGCGCCGTAAATGCTAAGCTATCTCTCCAGCCCTATAAACACATTTTTTTTTTTTTTTTTTTTTTTTTTTTTTTTTTTTGGTTTTTCAAGGTAGGGTTTCACTCTAGCTCAGGCTGACCTGGAATTCACTATGTAATCTCAGGATGGCCTTGAACTCACGGTGATCCTTCTACCTCTGCCTCCCGAGTGCTGGGATTAAAGGCGTGCGCCACCACGCCCGGCTTATACACACATTTTTAAATATTTTATTTTGACAGAGAAAGAGGGAGGGAGAGAGAGAATGGGTGAATGGGCATGCCAGGGCCTCCAGCCGTTGTAAAGGAACTCAAGTTCCTTTGTGCATCTGACTTACATGGATCCTGGGGAATGGTACCTGGTCCTTAGGCTTCACAGGCAAAACTCAGGTTTAATTCTCCAGGACAGTGAATAGGGCACTCGTCTGCAAAGCCTAAAGACCCTGGTTCAATTTCCCAGTATCCATGTAAAGCCAGATGCACAAGGTGGTACATGCATCTGGAGTTTGTTTTCAGTGGCTGGAGGCCCTGATGCTCCCATTCTCTCTCTCTCTCTCTCTCCCTCTTTATCTCTGTCTCTGTCACTATCAAATAAATAAATAAATAAAATATTAAAAAATAAATTAAAAAAAGAAAAATAGAGAATGGTGTACCAGGGCCTTCAGTTGCTGCAAAGGAACTCCAGATGTATGCACCACCTTGTGTGTCTGTCTTATGTGGGTCCTGGGGAACCAAACCTGGGTCCTTTGGCTTTGCTGGCAAACACTTTAACCAGTAAGCCATCTCTCCAGCCCACCCCTCAAATAAATAAATAAAAACATTCTTTTTTTTTTTTTTTTTTTTTTTTTGGTTTTTCGAGGTAGAGTTTCACTCTAGCCCAGGCTGACCTGGAATTCACTATGGAGTCTCAGGGTGGCCTCGAACTCACGGCGATCCTCCTACCTCTGCCTCCCGAGTGCTGGGATTAAAGGCATGCGCCACCACGCCCGGCTTAATAAAAACATTCTTAAAGCCAGATATAGTGGCACATCGCTTTAATGCCAGGACTCTGGAGGCAGAGGTAGGTGGATCACCATGAGTTTGAGGTCAGCCTGGGGCTACCCAGTAAGTTCCAGTTCAGCCTGGGCTAGAGTAGAGACCCTACCTTGAAAACACAAAAAAAACAAGATATGCCTTTAATCCCAGCACTTGGGAGGCAGAGGGTAAGAGGATTGCTGAGTTCCAGGCTACCCTGAGGCTACATAGTGAATCCAGGTCAGCCTGAGTTAGAGCAAGACCCTACTTCGAAAAACCAAAAAAAAAAAAAAAAAAACATATATATATATATAAATAGTTTTTTGTTTATTTTGTTTTTTGTTTTTTAAGGTAGGGTTTCACTCTAGTCAGTGCGCCACCAAGCTGGACTTTTTTTTTTTTTTTTTTTTTTTTAATTGGGGCTAAGGAGATGGTTCAGCCTTTAAAGGTGCTTGTTTGCAAAGACTGATGTCCTTGGGTTCAATTCTCCAGCACCCATGTAAAACCAGACACACATAAAAAAAAAAAAAAAAAAAAACTCGTGCATGTATCTGGAGTAAATGTAAGTCTGGTGTGCCCATTCTCACTCTCAAATAAATAAAGTATTTTTTTCTAGATTTATGAGGAGAGAGAAAGAGTGTACCAGGGCCTTCTGCTATTGCAAACAAATTCCAGACACATGTGCCGCTTCGTGCACCTGACCTTACATGGGTACTGGGAATCAAACCGAGGCTGGGAGGCTTTGCAGGCGACTGCCCTTAATAGCTGAGTCATCTCCCCAGTCCATTCCTGTTTTTTTTTTTTTTTTTAACTTTAATTTTTTTTTTTTTCTAGGTAGGGTCTCTCTCTAGCCCAGGCTGATCTGGAATTCACTGTGTAGTCTCAGGGTGGCCTCGAACTCATGGCAATCCTCCTACCTCTGTCTCCCAAGTGCTGGGATCATAGGCGTGTGCCGCCAGGCTCGGCTCTGGGGTTTTTGATTCTAAAGAAAGAGTCCAGATTAGAGAAGAAAATAACCTAACAGGAGAAAGAAAGACCTCAGTAAGGAGTGCTGGCCCAGGGAGGCACCTGTGAGAGCTCTGAGTCAGACACCTTGCCTGTTTATCTGGAATCCGGGGAGGAAAAGGAGGGCAGGAGGGCAAGGAGCAGCCTGGAAAAGTTCCAGATCCTCTGCGAGTACGCCTGTTTGCGTGTGGGAGAGGTTGCTAGCTCCTGCTATTTTTTGGCAGCTTTTCTGGAAATTGTGATGACAGCTGCTGGTGGGAAAATCACTAGTGACCACAGCCATTTCTCTTCCTCTGGGTGGCCAGTTATCACGGGAGCCATTCCAGAGGGCTCACTACTATGGAACCATTTTTTTCTCTCTTCCTCAGGTCACAGAGGGAGCGTATTTTTATGTTGTGGTGGTGATGGTTTTGATTTGTTTCTTTCCTTGATTTTCCTTTTTTATTTTTTCAATTTTTTTTTGTTTATTTTTATTTATTTGAGAGGGACAGAGAGAGAGAGAGAAAGAGGCAGAGAGCAAGAGAGAGAATGAGCGCACCAGGGCCTCCAGCCACTGCAAACGAACTCCAGACGCGTGCGCCCCCTTTTGCATCTGGCTAACGTGGGTCCTGGGGAATCGAGCCTTGAACCGGGGGTCCTTAGGCTTCACAGGCAAGCGCTTAACCACTAAGCCATCTCTCCAGCCCTTGTTTATCCTTTTTTATTCTCTCTCTTTTTCTTTCTTTCTTTCTTTCTTCTTCTTCTTCTTCTTCTTCTTCTTCTTCTTCTTCTTCTTCTTCTTCTTCTTTTGAGGGAGGCAGAGGAAAAGAATTTTCTTTTTCTTTTTCTTTTTTTAATACTTATTTGAGAAAGGCAGAGAGAGAAAGAAAGAGAGGGAGGGGAAAGTGGGAGAGAGAGAGAGAATGGGCACACCAGGGCCATCAGCAACTGCAAATGAACTCTGGACACATGTGCCACCTTATGCATCTGGCTTATGTGGAGAATTCTTGGAGAATTGAACCTGGGTCCTTTGCAGACAAACACTTAACTGCTAAGCCATTTCCCCAGCCATCTTTTTTCTTTTTTTGAGACAGAGTCCACTATGTAGCCCAAGTGGCCCTCACATTTGCAGTGATTCTCCTGCCTGTGCCTCCTGAGTGCTGGGATTATAGGCATGAGCTACCATGCCCACCTGAGAAGTTCACTTTCTTCTACCACTCCCCAAATCAACAGAAGCCTTTTATTTTTTCAATAAAATCAAATTGTGGGCTGGAGAAGATGGCTTAGCAATTAAGTGCTTGCCTGTGAAGCCTAAGGACCCCGGTTCAAGGCTCGATTCCCCAGGAACCACATTAGTCAGATGCACAAGGGGGCGCACACGTCTGGAGTTCATTTGCAGTGGCTGGAAGCCCTGGTGCGCCCATTCTCTCTCTCTCTCTCTCTCTCTCTCTCTCTCTGCCTTTCTCTCTGTGTCTGTCGCTCTCAAATAAATAAGTAAAAAATGAACAAAAAATATAAAAATTAAATTAAAAAACAAATTGTTAGCTAGAAGTGGTTGGCACATGCCTTCAATCCCAGCACTTGGGAGGCAGAGGTAGGAGGATCACAGTAAATTTGAGGCCACCTTGAGACTATATAGTGAATTCCAGGTCAGCATGGGCTAGAGTAAAATCCTACCTTGAGGAAAAAAAAAAAAAAAAAAAAAAAAGGTCAAAATTTGAAGCTGGGTGTGGTGGCACATGCCTTAATCCCAACAACCCTCAACTGTCAGTTGATTCAGTGATTACCTCAGCAGAAGAGCTGTGACTTGCTTAAGGTCACTCCATTTCTCGTGATGGTATGGGGACCCTGCCCCTTGCTGAAACTCAGAAAATCTTTTTTTTTTTCTTCTGGATTTGGCAGTTTTTTATTTGTTTGAGACAGAGAGAGGAAGAGAGAGAGAGAGAATGGGCACACGTCTAGCCACTACAAACAAACTCCAGATGCATGCACCACCATGTGCATCTGGCTTACATGGAACCCGGAGAATCAAACCAGGGTCCTTAGGCTTCACAAGCATGTGCCTTAACTGCTCAGCATCTCTCCAGGCCTTTCTTGTTTTTTTTTTTTTTTTTTTTTTTTTTTTCCCGAGATAGGGTCTCACTCTAGCTCAGGCTGACCTGGAATTCACTACATAGTCTCAGGGTGGCCTCAAACTCACAGTGATCCTACCTCTGCCTCCTGAGTGCTGGGATTCAAGGTGTGCACCATCACGCCTGGCTCAGTTTTTTTTGTGGGGGGGGGGGAGAAAGAGAGAGAGAGAATTGGCACACCAGGGCCTCCAGCCACTGCAATCGAACTCTAGACACATGTTCCCCCTTGTGCACATGTGCAATCTTGCATCACTGTGCATCTGGCTTACATGAGACCTGGAGAGTGGAATATGAGTCCTTAGGCTTCACAAGCAAGCGCCTTAACTGCTAAACCATCTCTCCACCCTGGCAGTTTTGTTGTTGTTGTTTTTTGAGGTAGGGTCTCACTCATTCACTATGTAGTCTCAGGCTGGCCTTGAACTCACAGCGATCCTCCTACCTCTGCCTCCCAAGTGCTGGAATTAAAGGTGTATGCCACCATGCCCAGCTCCCAGCACTTCCATTTCTAAACATGTATTAAAAAAAACTGCAGACAGGGCTGGAGAAATGGTTTAGCAGTTAAGGTGCTTGCCTGTGAAACCTAAGGACCTATAGTAAATTCCAGCTCACCTGGGCTATAGTGAGACTCTTCCTTGAAAAAAAACAAAAAGAAAAAAAAAAGGGGGGTTGGAGAAATGGCTTAGCAGTTAAGGCGTTTGTCTGCAAAGCTAAAGGATCCCAGTTCGATTCTCCAGGTCCCACATAAGCCAGATGCACAAGAGGTTGCAAGTATCTGGAGTTCATTTGCAGCGGCTGGAGGCCCTGGCACACCCATTCTCTCCCTCTCTCTTTCTTTGCCTCTTTTTCCTCAAACAAATAAATAAAATATATTTAAAAAACAACAACAGCCGGGAGTAGGAGGATTGCTGAGAGGGCAAGGCCACCCTGAGACTACATAGTGAATTCTAGGTCAGCCTAGGCCACAGTAACACCCTACCTCACTCGAAAACAAAAACAAAAACCAACAAACAAAAAAATCAACATCAACAAAAAGGAAAAAGAAAAGAAAAAATCGTATAAAAAAGCCAGGTATAAACACAGCATGGTGGTGCACGCCTCTAGAGTGAAACCCTACCTTGAAAAACAAAACAAAACAAAAACAAAAACAAAAAAAAAAAAAAAAAAAAGCCAGGCTCACAGCTATAAAATCAGCTATAGTGAGATGGAAGCAGGAGGAATACCACAAACTTGAGGCCAATCTGGACTACGTAGTAACTTCACGGCTAGTCTTGGCTACAATGTCTCAAAAAGCAAACAAGACCTGCACAGTGGCGCACGCCTTTAATCCCAGCACTCGGGAGGCAGAGGTAGGAGGATCGCTATGAGTTCGAGGCCACCCTGAGACTACATAGTGAATTCCAGGTCAGCCTGGACTAGAGTGAAACCCTATCTCAATAAATAAATAAATAAATAAAACTTAGTGGGTGGAGAGAGGGCATTATCATGGAATATTGTTTACAAACATGGAAGTTGTTAATAAAAAAAACTTAACAAAATACTATGCACTTTCACTTTTTTGGGGGGTTCAATGTAGGGTCTCACTCTAGCTAGTGAGTGCTAGGAGATGTGTGCCACCACATTCCCTCTTCAAATGTTTGTTTGTTTTTCTTTCTTTTTTGTTTTTCAAGGTAGGGTCTTCCTCTAGCTCAGGATGACCTGGAATTCACCAACTCCCTCTTCAAATGTTTTTATTTTCCCTTTCCCCAGGAAAATATTTCAGGCTGGGTGTGGTGGCACACGCCTTTAATCCCAGCACTTGGGAGGCAGAGGTAGGAGGATTGTGAGTTGGAGGCCATCCTGAGACTGCATAGTGAATTATAGGTAGGGCTGGGCTAGAGTGAGACCCTACCTAGAAAAATAAATAAATAAATATTAAAAATAAATTAAAAAAGAAAAATAGTGAATGTGTGTACCAGGGCCTTCCAGTTGCTGCAAAGGAACTCCAGATGTTTTATGCACCACCTTGTGTGTCTGTCTTATGTGGGTCCTGGGGAACCAAACCGGGGTCCTTTGGCTTTTGTGTGAAACTACCTAAGCAAACACAATAAATAAAATAAAAAACCTTATATTTTTTTTTTGTCCTGTTTCGAGGTAGGTTTCACTCTAGCCAGAAGACCTGGAATTCACTCTCAGGGCTCCCCCAGCCTCCTACCTCTCCTCCGAGTACTGGGATTAAACTGCAGGGAATTAAACATTCTTAAAGCAGATATAGTGGCACATCGCTTTAATGCCAGGGACTTGGAGGCAGAGGTAGGTGGATCACCATGAGTTTGAGGTCAGCCTGGGGCTACCCAGTAAGTTCCAGTTCAGCCTGGGCTAGAGTAGAGACCCTACCTTGAAAACACAAAAAAAACAAGATATGCCTTTAATCCCAGCACTTGGAGCAGAGGGTAAGAGGATTGCTGAGTTCCAGGCTACCCTGAGGCTACATAGTGAATCAGGTCAGCCTGAGTTAGAGCAAGACCCTACTTCGAAAACCAAAAAAAAAAAAAAAAAAACAAAATATATATATATAAATAGTTTTTGTTTATTTTGTTTTTTGTTTTTTAAGGTAGGGTTTCACTCTAGTCAGTGCGCCACCAAGCTGGACTTTTTTTTTTTTTTTTTTTTTAATTGGGGCTAAGGAGATGGTTTCAGCCTTTAAAGGTGCTTGTTTGCAAAGACCTGATGTCCTTGGGTTCAATTCTCCAGCACCCATGTAAAACCAGACACACATAAAAAAAAAAAAAAAAAAAAACTCGTGCATGTATCTGGAGTAAATGTAAGTCTGGTGTGCCATTCTCACTCTCAAATAAATAAAGTATTTTTTTCTAGATTTATGAGGAGAGAGAAAGAGTGTACCAGGGCCTTCTGCTATTGCAAACAAATTCCAGACACATGTGCCGCTTCGTGCACCTGACCTTACATGGTACTGGGAATCAAACCGAGGCTGGGAGGCTTTGCAGGCGACTGCCCTTAATAGCTGAGTCATCTCCCCAGTCCATTCCTGTTTTTTTTTTTTTTTTTTAACTTTAATTTTTTTTTTTTTCTAGGTAGGGTCTCTCTCTAGCCAGGCTGATCTGGAATTCACTGTGTAGTCTCAGGGTGGCCTCGAACTCATGGCAAATCCTCCTACCTCTGTCTCCCAAGTGCTGGGATCATAGGCGTGTGCCGCCAGGCTCGGCTCTGGGGTTTTTGATTCTAAAGAAAGAGTCCAGATTAGAGAAGAAAATAACCTAACAGGAGAAAGAAAGACCTCAGTAAGGAGTGCTGGCCCAGGGAGGCACCTGTGAGAGCTCTGAGTCAGACACCTTGCCTGTTTATCTGGAATCCGGGGAGGAAAAGGAGGCAGGAGGGCAAGGAGCAGCCTGGAAAAGTTCCAGATCCTCTGCGAGTACGCCTGTTTTGCGTGTGGGAGAGGTTGCTAGCTCCCTGCTATTTTTTGGCAGCTTTTCTGGAAATTGTGGATGACAGCTGCTGGTGGGAAAATCACTAGTGACCACAAGCCATTTCTCTTCCACTGGGTGGCCAGTTATCACGGGAGCCATTCCAGAGGGCTCACTACTATGGAACCATTTTTTTCTCTCTTCCTCAGGTCACAGAGGGAGCGTATTTTTATGTTGTGGTGGTGATGGTTTTGATTTGTTTCTTTCCTTGATTTTCCTTTTTTATTTTTCAATTTTTTTTTGTTTATTTTTATTTATTTGAGAGGGACAGAGGAGAGAGAGAGAGAAAGAGGCAGAGAGCAAGAGAGGAGAATGAGCGCACCAGGGCCTCCAGCCACTGCAAACGAACTCCAGACGCGTGCGCCCCCTTTTGCATCTGGCTAACGTGGGTCCTGGGGAATCGAGCCTTGAACCGGGGGTCCTTAGGCTTCACAGGCAAGCGCTTAACCACTAAGCCATCTCTCCAGCCCTTGTTTATCCTTTTTTATTCTCTCTCTTTTTCTTTCTTTCTTTCTTTCTTCTTCTTCTTCTTCTTCTTCTTCTTCTTCTTCTTCTTCTTCTTCTTCTTCTTTTGAGGGAGGCAGAGGAAAAGAATTTTCTTTTTCTTTTTCTTTTTTAATACTTATTTGAGAAAGGCAGAGAGAGAAAGAAAGAGAGGGAGGGGAAAGTGGGAGAGAGAGAGAGAATGGGCACACCAGGGCCATCAGCAACTGCAAATGAACTCTGGACACATGTGCCACCTTATGCATCTGGCTTATGTGGAGAATTCTTGGAGAATTGAACCTGGGTCCTTTGCAGACAAACACTTAACTGCTAAGCCATTTCCCCAGCCATCTTTTTTCTTTTTTTGAGACAGAGTCCACTATGTAGCCCAAGTGGCCCTCACATTTGCAGTGATTCTCCTGCCTGTGCCTCCTGAGTGCTGGGATTATAGGCAATGAGCTACCATGCCCACCTGAGAAGGTTCACTTTCTTCTACCACTCCCCAAATCAACAGAAGCCTTTTATTTTTTCAATAAAATCAAATTGTGGGCTGGAGAAGATGGCTTAGCAATTAAGTGCTTGCCTGTGAAGCCTAAGGACCCCCGGTTCAAGGCTCGATTCCCCAGGAACCACATTAGTCAGATGCACAAGGGGGGCGCACACGTCTGGAGTTCATTTGCAGTGGCTGGAAGCCCTGGTGCGCCCATTCTCTCTCTCTCTCTCTCTCTCTCTCTCTCTCTGCCTTTCTCTCTGTGTCTGTCCGCTCTCAAATAAATAAGTAAAAAATGAACAAAAAATATAAAAATTAAATTAAAAAACAAATTGTTAGCTAGAAGTGGTTGGCACATGCCTTCAATCCCAGCACTTGGGAGGCAGAGGTAGGAGGATCACAGTAAATTTGAGGCCACCTTGAGACTATATAGTGAATTCCAGGTCAGCATGGGCTAGAGTAAAATCCTACCTTGAGGAAAAAAAAAAAAAAAAAAGGTCAAAATTTGAAGCTGGGTGTGGTGGCACATGCCTTTAATCCCAACAACCCTCAACTGTCAGTTGATTCAGTGATTACCTCAGCAGAAGAGCTGTGACTTGCTTAAGGTCACTCCATTTCTCGTGATGGTATGGGGACCCTGCCCTTGCTGAAACTCAGAAAATCTTTTTTTTTTCTTCTGGATTTGGCAGTTTTTTATTTGTTTGAGACAGAGAGAGGAAGAGAGAGAGAGAGAATGGGCACACGTCTAGCCACTACAAACAAACTCCAGATGCATGCACCACCATGTGCATCTGGCTTACATGGAACCCGGAGAATCAAACCAGGGTCCTTAGGCTTCACAAGCATGTGCCTTAACTGCTCAGCATCTCTCCAGGCCTTTCTTGTTTTTTTTTTTTTTTTTTTTTTTTTTTTTTTTTTTTTTTTCCCGAGATAGGGTCTCACTCTAGCTCAGGCTGACCTGGAATTCACTACATAGTCTCAGGGTGGCCTCAAACTCACAGTGATCCTACCTCTGCCTCCTGAGTGCTGGGATTCAAGGTGTGCACCATCACGCCTGGCTCAGTTTTTTTTGTGGGGGGGGGGGGAGAAAGAGAGAGAGAGAATTGGCACACCAGGGCCTCCAGCCACTGCAATCGAACTCTAGACACATGTTCCCCCTTGTGCACATGTGCAATCTTGCATCACTGTGCATCTGGCTTACATGAGACCTGGAGAGTGGAATATGAGTCCTTAGGCTTCACAAGCAAGCGCCTTAACTGCTAAACCATCTCTCCACCCTGGCAGTTTTGTTGTTGTTGTTTTTTGAGGTAGGGTCTCACTCATTCACTATGTAGTCTCAGGCTGGCCTTGACTCACAGCGATCCTCCTACCTCTGCCTCCAAGTGCTGGAATTAAAGGTGTATGCCACCATGCCCAGCTCCCAGCACTTCCATTTCTAAACATGTATTAAAAAAAACTGCAGACAGGGCTGGAGAAATGGTTTAGCAGTTAAGGTGCTTGCCTGTGAAACCTAAGGACCTATAGTAAATTCCAGCTCACCTGGGCTATAGTGAGACTCTTCCTTGAAAAAAAACAAAAAGAAAAAAAAAGAGGGGGTTGGAGAAATGGCTTAGCAGTTAAGGCGTTTGTCTGCAAAGCTAAAGGATCCCAGTTTGATTCTCCAGGTCCCACATAAGCCAGATGCACAAGAGGTTGCAAGTATCTGGAGTTCATTTGCAGCGGCTGGAGGCCCTGGCACACCCATTCTCTCCCTCTCTCTTTCTTTGCCTCTTTTTCCTCAAACAAATAAATAAAATATATTTAAAAAACAACAACAGCCGGGAGTAGGAGGATTGCTGAGAGGGCAAGGCCACCCTGAGACTACATAGTGAATTCTAGGTCAGCCTAGGCCACAGTAACACCCTACCTCACTCGAAAACAAAAACAAAAACCAACAAACAAAAAAATCAACATCAACAAAAAGGAAAAAGAAAAGAAAAAATCGTATAAAAAAGCCAGGTATAAACACAGCATGGTGGTGCACGCCTCTAGAGTGAAACCCTACCTTGAAAAACAAAACAAAACAAAAACAAAAAACAAAAAAAAAAAAAAACAAAAGCCAGGCTCACAGCTATAAAATCAGCTATAGTGAGATGGAAGCAGGAGGAATACCACAAACTTGAGGCCAATCTGGACTACGTAGTAACTTCACGGCTAGTCTTGGCTACAATGTCTCAAAAAGCAAACAAGACCTGCACAGTGGCGCACGCCTTTAATCCCAGCACTCGGGAGGCAGAGGTAGGAGGATCGCTATGAGTTCGAGGCCACCCTGAGACTACATAGTGAATCCAGGTCAGCCTGGACTAGAGTGAAAACCCTATCTCAATAAATAAATAAATAAATAAAACTTAGTGGGTGGAGAGAGGGGCATTATCATGGAATATTGTTTACAAACATGGAAGTTGTTAATAAAAAAAAACTTAACAAAATACTATGCACTTTCACTTTTTTGGGGGGTTCAATGTAGGGTCTCACTCTAGCTAGTGAGTGCTAGGAGATGTGTGCCACCACATTCCCTCTTCAAATGTTTGTTTGTTTTTCTTTCTTTTTTGTTTTTCAAGGGTAGGGTCTTCCTCTAGCTCAGGATGACCTGGAATTCACCAACTCCCTCTTCAAATGTTTTTATTTTCCCTTTCCCCAGGAAAATATTTCAGGCTGGGTGTGGTGGCACACGCCTTTAATCCCAGCACTTGGGAGGCAGAGGTAGGAGGATTGTGAGTTGGAGGCCATCCTGAGACTGCATAGTGAATTATAGGTAGGGCTGGGCTAGAGTGAGACCCTACCTAGAAAAAATAAATAAAAATAAAAAATTCAGCTCTGATATTTATATGAATGGCAGAATCAGCGTAGAATGTCTCCCTGCATCATTTTCATTTTCAGATAAGTGGAAATATTAAAAGTATATTCAAGCCAGGCATGGTGGCACAGGCCTTTAATCCCAACACTTGGGAGGCAGAGGTAGAAAGATCACCATGAGTTTGAGGCCACCCGGAGACTACATAGTGAATTATTTCAGATCAGCCTGGGTTTGAGTGAGACCCTACCTAAGAAACTTAAAAAAAAAAAAAAAAAAAAAAAAAAAAAAAAAAAAAAAAAAAAGGTATATTTCAGGCTTTTTCATCTGGTTTCACATGGATCCTGGGGAATCAATCTTAGGCTAGAAGACTTTGCAAGTAAGCAACTTTAAATGACAAGGCATCCCCCAGCCCTCTTCCTTCCTTCCTTCCTGTGCACTACTCTTTCCTAATTTCCTTACACTGCAGGGAATTCACGTTAGTGAATAGAAGCCGGGCATGGTGGCACACACCTTTAATCCCAGCACTCGGAAAGCAGAGGTAGAAGAATCAACATGAGTTTGAGGGCCACCCTGAGACTACATAGTGAATTCCAGGTCAGCCTGTGCTAGAGTGATACTCTACCTTGAAAAACAAAACAAAACAACAAAAAAATCCAGCATAGGTTAGCATCAGATGGCTCCATAAAAATCAACTTGGCTCTCCAGATATTTCAAATACTTTGCACACTATTTCTGAGATTAAATACTTGAGATCAGAGTAGGGGTGATGATTGTATCATGTTGTGTAAGAAATTACTCTGAGGCTGGAAAGATGGTTTAGCAGTTAAGGCGCTTGCCTGTAAAGCCTAAGGACCTAGGTTTGACTCCCCAGAAGCCAGATGCACATGGCGGTGCATGTGTCCAGTGTCCATTTGCAGTGGTTAGAGGCCCTGGCACACCCCATTCACTCTCTCCTCTCTCTTTGTCTCTCAAATAAATAAAAAGAAAAAAAGAAATTACTCACAGTGATGTTGACGAGATTATGTCAAGTAGCAGCCAAGAAACTGGTATAACGCATTGGGAAACCAGTGATTTTTTTGTTTGTTTGTTTGTTTTGTTTTTTGCTTTTTCTGAGGTAGGGTTTCACTCTAGCTCAGGCTGACCTAGAATTCACTATGTAGTCTCAAGGTGGCCTCGAACTCATGGTGATCCACCTACCTCTGCCTCCCAAGTGCTGGCCGGCTGCCAGGATCTTGCTTGCTGCTGCAAATGAACACTAGACCTTGAGATATTTTGTTTTGTTTTGTTTTGTTTTCAGGTTTTTTTTTTTTTTTTTTTTTTTGAGGTAGGGTCTCACTTTAGCCCAGGCTGATCTGGAATTCACTGTGTAGTCTCAGGGTGGCCTCGAACTCATGGCAATCCTCCTACCTCTGTCTCCCAAGTGCTGGGATCATAGGCGTGTGCCACCAGGCCCGGCTCTGGGGTTTTTGATTCTAAAGAAAGAGTCCAGATTAGAGAAGAAAATAACCTAACAGGAGAAAGACCTCAGTAAGGAGTGCTGGCCCAGGGAGGCACCTGTGAGAGCTCTGAGTCAGACACCTTGCCTGTTTATCTGGAATCCGGGGAGGAAAAGGAGGGCAGGAGGGCAAGGAGCAGCCTGGAAAAGTTCCAGATCCTCTGCGAGTACGCCTGTTTGCGTGTGGGAGAGGTTGCTAGCTCCTGCTATTTTTTGGCAGCTTTTCTGGAAATTGTGATGACAGCTGCTGGTGGGAAAATCACTAGTGACCGCAGCCATTTCTCTTTCTCTTCCTCTGGGTGGCCAGTTATCACGGGAGCCATTCCAGAGGGCTCACTACTATGGAACCATTTTTTTCTCTCTTGCTCAGGTCACAGAGGGAGCGTATTTTTATGTTGTGGTGGTGATGGTTTTGATTTGTTTCTTTCCTTGATTTTCCTTTTTTATTTTTTCAATTTTTTTTGTTTATTTTTATTTATTTGAGAGGGACAGAGAGAGAGAGAGAAAGAGGCAGAGAGCAAGAGAGAGAATGAGCGCACCAGGGCCTCCAGCCACTGCAAACGAACTCCAGACGCGTGCGCCCCCTTTTGCATCTGGCTAACGTGGGTCCTGGGGAATCGAGCCTTGAACCGGGGGTCCTTAGGCTTCACAGGCAAGCGCTTAACCACTAAGCCATCTCTCCAGCCCTTGTTTATCCTTTTTTATTCTCTCTCTTTTTCTTTCTTTCTTTCTTCTTCTTCTTCTTCTTCTTCTTCTTCTTCTTCTTCTTCTTCTTCTTCTTCTTCTTCTTCTTCTTCTTTTGAGGGAGGCAGAGGAAAAGAATTTTCTTTTTCTTTTTCTTTTTTTAAACTTATTTGAGAAAGGCAGAGAGAGAAAGAAAGAGAGGGAGGGGAAAGTGGGAGAGAGAGAGAGAATGGGCACACCAGGGCCATCAGCAACTGCAAATGAACTCTGGACACATGTGCCACCTTATGCATCTGGCTTATGTGGAGAATTCTTGGAGAATTGAACCTGGGTCCTTTGCAGACAAACACTTAACTGCTAAGCCATTTCCCCAGCCATCTTTTTTCTTTTTTTGAGACAGAGTCCACTATGTAGCCCAAGTGGCCCTCACATTTGCAGTGATTCTCCTGCCTGTGCCTCCTGAGTGCTGGGATTATAGGCATGAGCTACCATGCCCACCTGAGAAGTTCACTTTCTTCTACCACTCCCCAAATCAACAGAAGCCTTTTATTTTTTCAATAAAATCAAATTGTGGGCTGGAGAAGATGGCTTAGCAATTAAGTGCTTGCCTGTGAAGCCTAAGGACCCCGGTTCAAGGCTCGATTCCCCAGGAACCACGTTAGCCAGATGCACAAGGGGGCGCACGCGTCTGGAGTTCGTTTGCAGTAGCTGGAAGCCCCATTCTCTCTCTCTGCCTTTCTCTCTGTGTCTGTCGCTCTCAAATAAATAAGTAAAAAATGAACAAAAAATATAAAAATTAAATTAAAAAACAAATTGTTAGCCAGGAGTGGTTGGCACATGCCTTCAATCCCAGCACTTGGGAGGCAGAGGTAGGAGGATCACAGTAAATTTGAGGCCACCTTGAGACTACATAGTGAATTCCAGGTCAGCCTGGGCTAGAGTAAAATCCCACCTTGAGAAAAAAAAAAAAAAAAAAAAGGTCAAAATTTGAAGCTGGGTGTGGTGGCACATGCCTTCAATCCCAACAACCCTCAACTGTCAGTTGATTCAGTGATTACCTCAGCAGAAGAGCTGTGACTTGCTTAAGGTCACTCCATTTCTCGTGATGGTATGGGGACCCTGCCCCTTGCTGAAACTCAGAAAATCTTTTTTTTTTTCTTCTGGATTTGGCAGTTTTTTATTTGTTTGAGACAGAGAGAGGAAGAGAGAGAGAGAGAATGGGCACACGTCTAGCCACTACAAACAAACTCCAGATGCATGCACCACCATGTGCATCTGGCTTACATGGAACCCGGAGAATCAAACCAGGGTCCTTAGGCTTCACAAGCATGTGCCTTAACTGCTCAGCATCTCTCCAGGCCTTTCTTGTTTTTTTTTTTTTTTTTTTTTTTTTTTTTTTTTTTTCCCGAGATAGGGTCTCACTCTAGCTCAGGCTGACCTGGAATTCACTACATAGTCTCAGGGTGGCCTCAAACTCACAGTGATCCTACCTCTGCCTCCTGAGTGCTGGGATTCAAGGTGTGCACCATCACGCCTGGCTCAGTTTTTTTTGTGGGGGGGGGGGAGAAAGAGAGAGAGAGAATTGGCACACCAGGGCCTCCAGCCACTGCAATCGAACTCTAGACACATGTTCCCCCTTGTGCACATGTGCAATCTTGCATCACTGTGCATCTGGCTTACATGAGACCTGGAGAGTGGAATATGAGTCCTTAGGCTTCACAAGCAAGCGCCTTAACTGCTAAACCATCTCTCCACCCTGGCAGTTTTGTTGTTGTTGTTTTTTGAGGTAGGGTCTCACTCATTCACTATGTAGTCTCAGGCTGGCCTTGAACTCACAGCGATCCTCCTACCTCTGCCTCCCAAGTGCTGGAATTAAAGGTGTATGCCACCATGCCCAGCTCCCAGCACTTCCATTTCTAAACATGTATTAAAAAAAACTGCAGACAGGGCTGGAGAAATGGTTTAGCAGTTAAGGTGCTTGCCTGTGAAACCTAAGGACCTATAGTAAATTCCAGCTCACCTGGGCTATAGTGAGACTCTTCCTTGAAAAAAAACAAAAAGAAAAAAAAAGAGGGGGTTGGAGAAATGGCTTAGCAGTTAAGGCGTTTGTCTGCAAAGCTAAAGGATCCCAGTTTGATTCTCCAGGTCCCACATAAGCCAGATGCACAAGAGGTTGCAAGTATCTGGAGTTCATTTGCAGCGGCTGGAGGCCCTGGCACACCCATTCTCTCCCTCTCTCTTTCTTTGCCTCTTTTTCCTCAAACAAATAAATAAAATATATTTAAAAAACAACAACAGCCGGGAGTAGGAGGATTGCTGAGAGGGCAAGGCCACCCTGAGACTACATAGTGAATTCTAGGTCAGCCTAGGCCACAGTAACACCCTACCTCACTCGAAAACAAAAACAAAAACCAACAAACAAAAAAATCAACATCAACAAAAAGGAAAAAGAAAAGAAAAAATCGTATAAAAAAGCCAGGTATAAACACAGCATGGTGGTGCACGCCTCTAGAGTGAAACCCTACCTTGAAAAACAAAACAAAACAAAAACAAAAACAAAAAAAAAAAAAACAAAAGCCAGGCTCACAGCTATAAAATCAGCTATAGTGAGATGGAAGCAGGAGGAATACCACAAACTTGAGGCCAATCTGGACTACGTAGTAACTTCACGGCTAGTCTTGGCTACAATGTCTCAAAAAGCAAACAAGACCTGCACAGTGGCGCACGCCTTTAATCCCAGCACTCGGGAGGCAGAGGTAGGAGGATCGCTATGAGTTCGAGGCCACCCTGAGACTACATAGTGAATTCCAGGTCAGCCTGGACTAGAGTGAAACCCTATCTCAATAAATAAATAAATAAATAAAACTTAGTGGGTGGAGAGAGGGCATTATCATGGAATATTGTTTACAAACATGGAAGTTGTTAATAAAAAAAACTTAACAAAATACTATGCACTTTCACTTTTTTGGGGGGTTCAATGTAGGGTCTCACTCTAGCTAGTGAGTGCTAGGAGATGTGTGCCACCACATTCCCTCTTCAAATGTTTGTTTGTTTTTCTTTCTTTTTTGTTTTTCAAGGTAGGGTCTTCCTCTAGCTCAGGATGACCTGGAATTCACCAACTCCCTCTTCAAATGTTTTTATTTTCCCTTTCCCCAGGAAAATATTTCAGGCTGGGTGTGGTGGCACACGCCTTTAATCCCAGCACTTGGGAGGCAGAGGTAGGAGGATTGTGAGTTGGAGGCCATCCTGAGACTGCATAGTGAATTATAGGTAGGGCTGGGCTAGAGTGAGACCCTACCTAGAAAAATAAATAAAAATAAAAAATTCAGCTCTGATATTTATATGAATGGCAGAATCAGCGTAGAATGTCTCCCTGCATCATTTTCATTTTCAGATAAGTGGAAATATTAAAAGTATATTCAAGCCAGGCATGGTGGCACAGGCCTTTAATCCCAACACTTGGGAGGCAGAGGTAGAAAGATCACCATGAGTTTGAGGCCACCCGGAGACTACATAGTGAATTATTTCAGATCAGCCTGGGTTTGAGTGAGACCCTACCTAAGAAACTTAAAAAAAAAAAAAAAAAAAAAAAAAAAAAAAAAAAAAGGTATATTTCAGGCTTTTTCATCTGGTTTCACATGGATCCTGGGGAATCAATCTTAGGCTAGAAGACTTTGCAAGTAAGCAACTTTAAATGACAAGGCATCCCCCAGCCCTCTTCCTTCCTTCCTTCCTGTGCACTACTCTTTCCTAATTTCCTTACACTGCAGGGAATTCACGTTAGTGAATAGAAGCCGGGCATGGTGGCACACACCTTTAATCCCAGCACTCGGAAAGCAGAGGTAGAAGAATCAACATGAGTTTGAGGCCACCCTGAGACTACATAGTGAATTCCAGGTCAGCCTGTGCTAGAGTGATACTCTACCTTGAAAAACAAAACAAAACAGCAAAAAAATCCAGCATAGGTTAGCATCAGATGGCTCCATAAAAATCAACTTGGCTCTCCAGATATTTCAAATACTTTGCACACTATTTCTGAGATTAAATACTTGAGATCAGAGTAGGGTGATGATTGTATCATGTTGTGTAAGAAATTACTCTGAGGCTGGAAAGATGGCTTAGCAGTTAAGGCGCTTGCCTGTAAAGCCTAAGGACCTAGGTTTGACTCCCCAGAAGCCAGATGCACATGGCGGTGCATGTGTCCAGTGTCCATTTGCAGTGGTTAGAGGCCCTGGCACACCCATTCACTCTCTCCTCTCTCTTTGTCTCTCAAATAAATAAAAAGAAAAAAAGAAATTACTCACAGTGATGTTGACGAGATTATGTCAAGTAGCAGCCAAGAACTGGTATAACGCATTGGGAAACCAGTGATTTTTTTGTTTGTTTGTTTGTTTTGTTTTTGCTTTTTCTGAGGTAGGGTTTCACTCTAGCTCAGGCTGACCTAGAATTCACTATGTAGTCTCAAGGTGGCCTCGAACTCATGGTGATCCACCTACCTCTGCCTCCCAAGTGCTGGCCGGCTGCCAGGATCTTGCTTGCTGCTGCAAATGAACACTAGACCTTGAGATATTTTGTTTTGTTTTGTTTTGTTTTCAGGTTTTTTTTTTTTTTTTTTTTTTTTTGAGGTAGGGTCTCACTTTAGCCCAGGCTGAACTGGAACTCTTTAGCTCCAGGCTGGCCTTCAACTCACAGTGATCCTTCTACCTCAGTCTTCTACAGGTGTGCATCACCACATCTGGCTTGAGATACTTTGTTTTTGATGCTTTTTTTTTTTTTTTGGCTTAGTGGTACAAGCCCTTAGTTCCAGTACTCAGGAGGCTGATATTAGCGGATAGCTATGAGTTCAATACAAGCCTGGAGCTACAGAGTTCCAGGTCATCCTTGGCTGAAGTAAGACCCTACCTCAAAAACAAACAGCTGTGGTGGCACACGGGTTTAATCCCAGCACTGGGGAGGCAGAGGTAGGAGGATCACTGTGATTTTGAGGCCATCCTGAGACTACATAGTGAATTCCAGGTCAGCCTGGGTTACAGTGAGACCCTACCTCGAAAAACCAAAAAACAAACAAAAAAACGTGAAAACCTATAATTGTAGCACTTGGGGAGATGGAGACAAGAAGATCCTCATGGCTTGTTGACTAGCTAGTGTAGATGAACCTGTGAGCACAGCTTTCTTTTTTTTAAAATTTTTTTGTTTATTTTTATTTATTTATTTGAGAATGACAGACAGAGAGAGAAAGAGGGAGAGAGAGAGAGAGACAGAGAGAGAGAGAGAGAGAGAATGGGCATGCCAGGGCCTCTAGCCACTGCAAATGAACTCCAGATGCGTGTGCCCCCTTGTGCATCTGGCTAATGTGGGTCCTGGGGAATCGAGCCTTGAACCAGGGTCCTTAGGCTTCACAGGCAAGGCTTAACCACTAAGCCATATCTCCAACCCAGCACAGCTTTTTTTTTTTGAATTATTTATTTATTTATTTGCAAAATTGGCCTTATATTTGGCCAGCCAGGCCAAATGAGCCAACGGGTGCAATAGTGGCACATCTGATATGGGGGAAACCAACCGCCCTCTAATTGGACTGGAGGCCCACTCCTAGGGAGGGAATACATCCCTGATACTGAAAACTTAAAACAGGGATAATCATGAGCCCTAGGGGTGTAACATTTGCTGCTGTCTGGCTAAATGTATATACTATGCTTATCAAACTGCCCAGTAAGCACTTCTCTTAATGTTCATGCCCATATATTAATGCTACTCTCACTTTTGGTTAGAGAAACTTCTTTTTTTTTTTTTTTTTGGTTTTTCGAGGTAGGGTCTCACTCTAGCCCAGGCTGACCTGGAATTCACAATGGAGTCTCAGGGTGGCCTTGAACTCAAGGCGATCCTCCTACCTCTGCCTCCCGAGTGCTGGGATTAAAGGCGTGCGCCACCACGCCCGGCTTAAGAAACTTCTATTTTCAGTTGGCAGTGACCTTGGAATGACTCAGAAGGCACCATAGTGCTGAGAAGAAGTGACAGAGGAGTACTCAGCACTGAAATATCTCTATCATACCTTCCATGGCTCAGGGTCCATTGCGGAAGAGGTGGTGGAAAGAATGTAAGAGCCAAAGGAAGGGCAGGACTCCTTACAACGTGCTCCTCCAGACACAAAATGGCCTGGATATACATGACCTCACAGTGCCTGACACTACCTATACAAGACCATCATAAGAGGAGGAAAAGATGATGATATCAAAATAAAAGAGAGACTGATTGAGAGGGGGAGGGGATATGATGGAGAATGGAGTTAAAGTGGGGGGAGGGAGGGAATTACCATGGGATATTGTTTACAATTATGGAAGTTGTCAATAAAAACACATTATAAAAAATAATATTTTAGTTATTTATTTGCATATATATATATATATATAGATAGAGAGAGAGAGAGAGAGTATATGGGTGCCCCAGGGTCTCCAGCCACTGCAAACAAACTCCAGATGCATGTGTTCCTCTGTACATCTGGCTTACATGGGTACTGGGCACTTGTACTCAGGGTCATTAGGCTTCGCAGGCAAGCATCTTTAGCCACTAAGCCATGTCCCCAGCCCTGTGAGAGCACCTTTCATCCCAGCACTTGGGAGGCAGAGGTAGGAGGATCACTGAGAGTTTGAGGCCACCCTGACACTACATAGTGAATTCCAGGTCAGCCTGAGCTAGCATGAGACCCTACTCCGAAAACCAAAAAAACAAAAACAAAAACAAAAACAACAACAAAAAAAAAACAGGGCTGGAGAGATGTCTCAATGGTTAAGGCACTTGCCTGCAATGCCTAAGGACCTGAGTTCGATTCCCCAGTGCCCATGTGAAGCTAGATGCACAAAGTGACGCATGCATTTGGATTCCATTTTCAGTAGCTGGAGGCCCTAGTGCACCCATTCTATCTCTCTCTCTGCTTAATAGATAAATTTAAAACATATTTAATTGGGCTGGAGAGATGGCTTAGTGGTTAAGGCATTTGCCTGTAAAGCCAAAGGACCCAGGTTCGATTTCCCAAGACCCACATAAGCCAGATGCACAAGGGGCACGTGTGTCTGGAGTTCCCTTGCAGTGGCTAGAGGCCCCGGTGTGTCCATTCCCTTTCTATCTGTCTCTCTTCTCTCTATCTCTCCCTGCTTGCAAATAAATAAATAAATAAAAATTTTAAAAATTATATTAAGGTGGACAGGAATAGAGAAAGATATCCAACATTGAATTCTATTTTTTTTTTCTTTTTTTTTTTTGGTTTTTCGAGGTAGGGTCTCACTCTAGCTCACTCTAGCTCAGGCTGACCTGGAATTCACTATGGAGTCTCAGGGTGGCCTCGAACTCACGGCGATCCTCCTACCTCTGCCTCCCGAGTGCTGGGATTAAAGGCGTGCGCCACCACGCCCGGCTAACATTGAATTCTAGCATTCACACTTACACACACATATGTGCATCTGCACACATAAGTATATGCAAACACCTAACATACTTCCACACACATACACAAAACAAAAAACAAAAACATGCTGCTTTGTGTCTGGTTAAACAGCACATGGCTACAGCATTCTTTCTTTCTTTCTTTCTTTTTTTTTAAAAGGTATTCTTTTCAGCATCAGCTGATGCTCTGTGGTCGGATTCTGTTACCCTCATCCGAGCTGCCTAGTTATTCCAGCAATCAGATCCTTCTGTCTCCTTCCTGTTACCTGACCTTGATACCAACTAGTCATGTGCCCTCTTTCCCTTGACTCCAGGCATACAATCCTTTCATTCTCTTTAAAGTCAAATGCCATAATATTGGAATTTACAAGACATTTACATGGTCTGTGATCACAGTGGAGAGGATCTGCAGTCAGGGGTGTGCTATGTAATCTAGGGCATGGGTGGTCCTCTAATATTTTCACACTTGTCCTCTGTCTGGTACTTAGGCCAGCAATGGCATTTGGAAAGAAGACAGGACGAGGAGCCTGAAACCCTTCTGGCGGTGGCTTCTACACCTTGCTCTGCAGTTAACCTTGGGCAAATGGCTGGATCTGTCTTGGTGCTGTGTCAGTTTCCTCTCCCCTTTGATCTGAGGAACTAAGGCGTACTGTATTGCTCTGACCCTTTACCATGAAGGAGGAGAAAGGTTATGGAAAATAAAGTATTTTAAGACTTAACTATTTGAAGTCTTTGGTTGTCATTTGTCATTTTTTTCCCTTTTCTTTTTTTTTTCCCCTCTCTCCTTCTTTTGGGGTTTGTTTTTCTTGGGGGGGGAAGGGTTTTTGAGGTAGGGTCTCACTCTATCACTCTAGCCCAGGCTGACCCAGGAACCCTGGCAAATATATATACGTATGTATGTATTTTATTTTATTTATTTATTTGTTTGAGAGAGAGAATGGGCGCACCAGGTCCTCAGTCACTGCAAATGAACGCCAGACGCATGCGCCACTTTGTGCATCTGGCTTTTGTGGGTACTGGAGAATCGAACCTGTGTCCTTAGGTTTCCCAGGCAAGAGCCTTAACCTCTAAGAAAGCTCTCCAGACCCCTGGCCAATATTTTTATTTACTTATTTAAGCAAGTGAGAGAGAAAGAGAGATGGATGCAGAGAGAAAGTATGGATGCACCAAGGCCTCCTGCCATTGCAAATGAACTGCAGACACATGTGACATGTTGTGCATCTGGATTTTTCTTTTTTTGTTTTTTGAGGCAGGATCTCACTTTAGTCCAGGCTGACCTGGAATTCACTATGTAGTCTCAGGGTGGCCTTGAACTCACGGAGATCCTCTTATCTCTGCTTCCCAAATGCTGGGATTAAAGACATGTGCCACTATGCCTAGTTTGTGCACCTGGTTTTATGTAAGAACTAAGGAATCAAACCCAGGCCGTCAGCAACCGCCTTTAACTGCTAAGCCATATCTCTGCCCCCGCTTTTTTTTTTGAGATATGCTCTCATTCTAGCCCAGGCTGACCTAGAACTCACTCTGTAGTCAAGGATGACCTTGAACTCACAGCAATCCTCCTATCTTGTGCTCCCAAGTGCGGGGATTAAAGGTATGCACTGCCTCTCCCAGCATGAATCTCCCCTTTAAATTCTTTTCTTTTCTTTTTTATTTATTTATTTGAGAGAAAGAGAGAGACAGGGAGAGACATACCAAGGCCTCTTACTGCTGCAAATGAACTCCAGACATATTTGTACATCTGGCTTTATGTAGGCCCTGGGGAATTGAACTCAGCCCAGCAGGCTTTGCCAGCAATTGCCTTTAACCACTGAGCAGCCTGCACAGGTTTATTTATTTATTTATTTATTTTTATTATTTTTTGGTTGCTCAGTGGAATTCACTATGTAGTCTCAGGGTGGCATTGAACTCATGGAGATCCTCCTACCTCTGCCTCCTAAATGCTGGAATTAAAGGCATGCATCACCATGCCTGGCTTAAAAATATTTTATTTATTTATTTATTTAAGAGAGAGAAGGAGAGAGATCACACCAGGGCCCATAGACACTGCAAACAAACTCCAGCCACATGCACCACCCTGTACATCTGGCTTACATGGGTACTGGGGAATCAAATATGGCTCCTTAGGCTTTGCAGACTAGCGCCTTAACCACTAAACCATCTCTCCAGTCCCCTCCCTTTTTTTGAGGCAAGACCAACAGAGTGCTTCCCCCTCTTTTTAATGAGGGAGGAAAGCATGACAGAGAAAGAATTGGCATGCCAGGGCCTCCAGCCACTATAATCAAACTTCAGACACACGTGCCACCTTGTGTGCATGTGTGACATTGCGTGCTTGTATCACCTTGTATGTCTGGCTTGTGTGGGATCTGGAGAGCAGAACATGAGTCCTCAGGCTTCACAAGCAAGTGCCTTAACCTGTAAGCCACCTCTCCACCCCCCGCTTTTTTTTTTTTTAAATATTTATTTATTTGGAAGGGACAGAGAGAGAGAATGGGTGAACCAGGACCTCTAACCACTGCAAACGAACTCGAGACACATGCGTCACCTTGTGCATCTGGCCTATATGGATACTGGGGAATCAAATCTGAGTGCTTATGCTTTGTAGGCAAGGGTCTTAACTGCTAAGCCATCTCTCCAGCCCCCATCTCTTCTTTTTTAATAGAAGGGTGAAAAATGCATGTCTGCTTTTTAAGATTGCATCTGGGGAAAATTCATGTATGGGAACACAAGTTGGATAGAATTACACTATTCTTTTTTGTTTTATTTATTTATTTATTTTACTTTTTTGGTTTTTCAAGGTAGGGTTTCACTCTAGCTCGGGCTGACCTGGAATTCACTATGGAGTCTCAGGCTGGTCTTGAACTCACAGCAATCCTGCTACCTCTGCCTCCCAAGTGCTGGGATTAAAGGTGTGTGCCACCATGCCCGGCCTGTTTTTTTGGTTTTTTGAGGTAGGGTCTCACTCTGGTCCAGGCTGACCTGGAATTCACTATGTAGTCTCAGGGTGGTGTCGAACTCATGGTGATCTTCCTACCTCTGGCCCTCAAGCATATGCCACCACACCCGGCTTTTTTTTTTTTTTTTTTTTTTAAGATAGGGTCTCAATCTAGCCCCGGCTGACCTGGAATTCACTTGGTAGTCTCAGGGTGGCCTTGAACTCAGGTAGATCCTCCTATCTCTGCCTCCCAAGTGCTAGCATTATTAAAGGCAAGTGCCACCATGCCCAGCTAGAACTACACTATTCTAATTCCTGACAAAAGTGAAAGCAGACAGGATTTATAAACTAAATAGTTGCTTTTTTTTTTTTTTTAACCCTGGCAGACCATAATAATAGCACTTCCTGAAAACAGTCATTCCTTTCCTTATCTTTACTTCTTTCATTCTTGTGATCCTATCACCTTCTCCAGCATCTACTGAGATCTTCTTGCATTGCGATGGAGAGATTCTCCAGATCCCAAATAAACTACATGCACATGGTGATGCATGCATTTGAAGTTTCATTGTAGTGGCTGGAGGCCCTGGTGCATCCATTCTCTCTCCCTCTCTCTGTGTCTAATAAATAAAAATAAAAGTAATCCAGGCTTGGTGGCACACGCCTTTAATCCCAGTATAATGGAGAGATGGCTTAACGGTTAAGACACTGCCTATGAAGCCTAAGGATCCAGGTTCAATTCTCCAGGTCCTACATAAGCCAGATGCACAAGGTGGAATATGCGTTTGGAGTTCATTTGCAGTGGCTAGACACCCTGGCACACCCATTTTCTCTCTCTACTAAATAAATAAAATGAAAACTAATAACAATTAAAAATAAAATTAAAAAAAAAAGATAAAAGATAGCAGCAGCTGGGAGGCAGAAGTAACAGGATTGCTGTGAGTTTGAGGCCAGCCTAAGACTGCATAGTGAATTCAAGGTCATTCTGAGCTAGAGAAAGACCCTACCTCAAAAAACCAAGAGGAAATGGAAAGATGACTTAGTGGTTAAGGCACTCGCCTGTAAAGCCTAAGGGCCCAGGTTCAATTCCCCAGTACCTAAGTAAGCATGTATGTCTGGAATTTGCAATGGTTAGAGGTCCTGGCATGCCCATTCTCTCTCTATCTGCCTTTCTCTCTCTCTTTCTGTCAAATAAATAAATAACTAAATAAAATTTGGGGGCTGGAGGAATGGCTTAGTGGTGCATTTGCCTGCAAAGCCAAAGGACCCAAGGTTCAATTCCCCAGGACCCATGTTAGTCAGATGCACAAGGGGGTACACACATCTGGAGTTCGTTTGCAGTGGCTGGAGGCCTTGGCATGCCCATTTTCTCTCTCTCCCTCTTCTCCCTCTCCCTCTTTCTCTGTCAAATAAATAAATAAATAAAAATATTAAAAAAATAAATTTGGGGGGGAAAAAAAGAAAAACCAAATGAAACAAAAAGATAAGACAGTAATGAATCACTTAACAAAGCACATAGAGTTAAAGAGACGAGATATTTTTCACATCTCTTAGCACTGAGACACAGGAGAACAGTTTATTCAGTATTGACAAAATGGTAGCTTGAAGAAATGGCTCAGCGGTTAAAGGCACTTGCTTGCAAAGCTTGACGGCCTGGGTTTGATTCCCTAGTACTCACATAAAGCCAGATGCATAAAGTGGCACATGTGTCTGGGGTTCATTTGCAGTGGCAAGAGGCACATCCATACTCACTCTGTCTGCCTCTTTCTCTCTGTCTGCTTCCCTCTCTAAAAAAAATAAAATAAAAATATAGAATCTATTAAAAAATGGTGAACTGGGTGTGGTGGTGCACATCTTTAATTCCAGCACTCTAATGCTAAACTAACATAGACTTAGGGTAAGAAGAATAAAAATCTCTCTTTTATTTATTTTGGCCGGGCGTGGTGGCAGCACTCAGGAGGTAGAGATAGGAGGATTGCCGTGAGTTCGAGGCCACCCTAAGACTACATAGTGAATTCCAGGTCAGCCTGGGCTAGAGTGAGACTCTACCTTGAAAAACCAAAAAACAAAAATAAATAATTTTTTTTGTTTGTTTTGTTTTTGTTTTTCAAGGTAGGGTCTCACTGTAGCCCAGGCTGACCTGGAACTCACAGAGATCCTCCTACCTCAGCTTCCCAAGTGCTGGGATTAAAGGTGTGTGCCATGTCTGGCTAAGAATTTCTCTTTTTTTCTTTTCTTTTTTTTTTTTTTTTTTTGGTTTTTCAAGACATGGTCTTGCTCCAGCCCAGGCTGACCTGGAATTCACTATGTAGTCTCAGAATGGCCTGGGACTCATGAAGATCCTCCTACTTCTGCCTCCCCAGTGCTGGGACTAAAGGCGTGTGCCACCACACCTGGTTTTGCACCCGTTTTTGCATGCAGTTTATGTAGCTGTCTGGGGAATTGAACCCAGGCCTTCAGGCTTTGCAAATAAGGACCTGTAACTTCTAAGCCATCTTCCCAGCCCCTCACTATTTTTAAAAATAAAATATTTTTATTTATTTATTTGACAGAAAAAGAGGGGGAGAGAGAGAGAGAGAAGAGAGAGAATGGGCACGCCAGGGCTTCTAGCCAGTGCTAATGAACTCCAGACGCGTGCGCCCCCTTGTGCATCTGCCTGACGTGGGTCCTGGGGAATCAAACCTGGGTCCTTTGGCTTTGCAGGCAAACGCCTTAACCACTAAGCCATCCCTCCAGCCCACCTCACTATTTTTGCTTTTTGTCCTGTCCTAATTCCTGAGGTCAGGTCCCCAGGGTATCTGTGCTGTGTCTCATTATCAGTGAATGTATATTTTATACAGTGTGATTACACTTTCAACTAAAATAGACCCAGAAACCTGCTGGTGCAGGCTTCCCAGGATTAAAGGATATAAGCAGTTTCTTTCTTGTCTTTCACTTCTTTGAGTCAATTCAGAATACTGAGCACTCACCATTTGCCATCTAGATTTTTTTTTAAAAAACATAAAAAAAGGAGAGAGGAAAGTTCCAGATCAAAAGCTGGCTGTCATCCCAGGAATAGTTTCCTGAAAATGCATAATATATGAAAATTAAAGGGTCCTAGATGCATACTTTACACACTTGTTAGCTACAGTATTAATTACTGGGGACAAAATGACAGTTGAGTCCTGTGAATAAGCACGTCACAAGCCAATTTTTAGCTTCCCCAACACTTTGCTTTGTTTTTGATTATTTATTTATTTTAAAAAATTGCCTATAAAGGGAATAGAAAGGGAGGGGGGCTAATAGAATGGTATTGTATATATGTAAGTAGAAGAACAGATTAATGGGGGTGAAAAGGCCTAAGTGAGATCAGGGGAAGAGATTGAATAAGGAAAGGTGGAGGGAAGAGATAATCAAAAACTAAGAGGATATAAATAAGTCATATGGAAACCTACTTTTTTGGGCGATGGAACACACAGGAGACATAGATTGTTACAAGAAAATTTTCAGTGCCAGGGATGGGATACCTTCCAGTGAGTTGTTGGCCAGGAAGGTCCCTGATGCTCCCCAAACATTACAGGCCATTGCCAAGGCCCTTGGTTTCCCACCAGGGATAGATGGTAAGAACGTATTGCTGACGACTCCACATAGTTGGGCTGCAAGGTCACTGAGAAACCCTGTTGGAGCTGACCTGAAAACCTCTTCCATGTAGACCAGCTGACAGAAAGCTGGAAAAGGCCATGCTGCATGCAGTTCAATGGGAGAGAGAGAGAGAAATGACCAGTGAAGATACTCAACAGTGGACACTGTAAACCTTATATTTGGCCAGCCAGGCCAAATGAGGCAACATGTGCAATAGTGGTACGTCTGTTATGGGGGAATCCAACCACCCTCTAATTGGACTGGAGGCCCGCTCTGTGGGAGCAAATACATCCCTGATACTGAAAACCTACAACAGGGGTAGCCATGAGCCCTAGGGGGGTAATGTCTGCTGCTGTCTGACTAAATGTATATACTATGCTTATCAAACTGCCCAGTAAGCACTTCTCTTAATGTTCATACCCATATATTAATGCTGCTCTCACTTTTGGTTAGAGAAGTTTCTCTTTTTCAGATGGCAGTGACCTTGGGATGACTCAGAAGGCTCCATGGTGCTAGAAAGAAGTGATAGAGGAGTGGTTAGTACTGAAACATCTCTATCACAACTTCCAAGGCTCAGGGTCCTTTGTGGAAGAGTTGGTGGAAAGAATGTAAGAGCCAAAGGAAGGGTAGGACTCTTTACAAGGTGCTCCTCCAGACACAAAATGGCCTGGATATCCCCGCCTTTGCAGTGCCTGACACTACCTACACAAGACCCTCATAATAGGAAGAAAAGATGATGACATCAAAATAAAAGAGACTGATTGAGAGCGGGAGGGTATATGATGGAGAGTGGAGTTTCAAAGGGGAAAGTGGGGGGATTACCATGGTTATTGTCTACAATTTTAGAAGTTGTCAATTGAAAAAAAAAAAAAGAAGAAAGGAAAAGCCAAAGAAAAAACAATATTTGAGCAGGTCTTGGTAGTGCACACCTTTAATCCCAGCACTTGGTATGCAGAGGTAGGGGGATTGCTGTGAGTTTGAGGCCAGCCTGAGACTATATAGTAAACTCCAGGTCAGCCTGGGCTAGAGCGAGACCCTACCTTGAAAAACAAAACAAAAAAAATATTTATTTATTTATTTGCACATGTGTGTGGGACTCTTGCTGCTGCAAATGATATGCTGGATGCTTATCACCACTTTTTGCTCTTTTTGCTTCTGGCTTTATGTGGGGGCTTGGGACACTACTCTTTTTGTTGTTGTTAGTTGAGTGTCTAGCCCCATCTGGCCTGGAATTCACTGTGTAAACTCAGAGAGGGCTCAAACTCAAGGTGATCCTCCTACTTCTGCCTCCCTTTACTGGGATTAAAGGTGTGTGCCATCACGCCTGGCCTACTCTTTTTTTTTTTTGTCTTTTGAGGTAGGGTCTCACTGTAGCTCAGGCTGACCTGGAATTCACTATGTAGTCTCAGGGTGGCCTTGAACTCACAGCAATCCTCCTACCTCTGCCTTCCAAGTGCTGGGATTAAAGGCGTGTGCCACCACGCCAGGTTCTGGCCTACTCTTTTTAAATATGTTACTCTTGACTCCAATATAGGCACTGCAGGGAGGCAGCAGCAGAGGGTTTTTACCTTCAGCTATTTATGTGGCTAAGACTCCAAGGCCAATTGCTGTTGTAAAATCACACCCCATTGAGATGAGCTTCTACCAGGTTGGCAGTCCTCCAAGTCCTGGATTTCTTTTCTGCACCCCACCCTTAACCTGGGGCTGGACAGGGCTGAGCTATGCTCTTTGCTAGGCATGGAATCAGATATTGAGTGAGGCCTAAATTCTCATGTCAATTCTGTCAGGGATTTAAGAAATAAACAAATAGAGCCAAGGGTGGAGAAACTGAGGTCCTCTGACTATTTGTTGCCAAGATGCTAAGACTTCTAATCTCTTGGTTATTCCACTGGTCTTGTTCAAGTTGAGCTCACAGTGATTTTTTTTTTTTAAATTTAAAGCCAAGGCAGGTCTTCGGAGATTGCTCAATGATTAAAGGCATTTGCTTGCAAAACCTACCAGCCTGGGTTCAATTCCCCAGCCACCCATGTAAAGCTGGATGGACATTCCTTTGCAGTGGCAAGAAACCCCAGGTCACATGCAGGGACAACCACACACACACATGCAAATACTTGAATAAATGTTTTTTTTTAAAAAAATCAAAGAGTTAAGAAAAGCCGGGCATGGTGATACATATCTTTAATCCCAGCACTCAGGGAGACAGAAGTAAGAGCAACACTGTGAGGCTGTGAATTCTAAGCCTGCCTGAGACTACATAGTGAACTCCAGGTCAGCCTGGGCTAAAGCAAGACCCTACCTCATAAAACCAAAATAATAATAATAATAATAATAATAATAAGTAAATAAATAACTAACTAAAGTCAAGGAAGAGCAGGGCATGGTGGCTCACACCTTTAATCCCAGCACTTGGGAGGCAGAAGTAGGAGGATGGATTAGAGTTTGAGGTCAGTCTAGGGTACAGACTGAGTTTCAGATCAGTCTGGACTAGCATGAAACTCTGCCTCAACAAAACTAACCAATTATTGCTGAAGACTCCACATACTTGGGCTGCAAGGCCACTGAGAAATCCTGCTGGAACTGAGCTGATAAACTCCTTGTAGACCAGCTGAGAGAAAGCTGGAAGAAGCCATTCTACATGTAGTTCAATGGGAGAAAGAGAGACCACCAGTGAAGATACTCAACAGTGGACACTGCAAGCCTTATAATTAGCCAGCCAGGCCAAATGAGCCAACGGGTGCAATAGTGGCACATCTGTCATGGTGGAAACCAACTGCCCTCCAATTGGACTGGAGGCCCGCTCCATGGGGGGGAATATATCCCTGATACTGAAAACTTAAAACAGGGGTAGTCATGAGCCCTAGGGGTGTAACATTTGCTGATGTCTGGATAAGTGTATATACTATGCTTATCAAACTGCCCAGTAAGCACTTCTCTTAATATTCATACCCTTATATTAATGCTACTCTCACTTTTGGTAGAGAATCTTCTCTTTTCAGATGGCAGTGACCTTGGGACGACTCAGAAGGTATCACAGTGCTGGATAGAAGTGACTGGAGTACTGAGTAACATCTTGATCACACCTTCCAAGGCTCAGGGTCTAATGTGGAAGAGGTGGCGGAAAGAATGTAAGAGCCAAAGGAAGGGTGGGACTCCTTACAACATGCTCCCTCCAGACATAAAATGGCCTGGATATCCATGACCTCATAGTGCCTGACACTACCTACAGAAGACCATCATAAGAGGAGGAAAAGATCATGACATCAAAATAAAAGAGAGACTGATTGAGATGGGGAGGGGATATGATGGAGAGTGGAATTTCAAAGGGGAAAGTGGGGGGAGGGAGGGTATTACCATGGGATATTTTTATAATCATGGAAAATGTTAATAAAAATTGAGAAAAAAAAAAAAAACAACCAAAAAACCAAGGGCTGGACAGATGGCTTAGTGGTTAAGGCATTTGCCTGCGTACCCACATCAGCCAGATGCACAAGGTGGTGGTGCATGTGTCTGGAGTTCATTTGCAATGGCTGGAGGCCCAGGTGTGCTCATTCTCTTTCTCTCTCTCTCTCTCTCTCTATATATATATATATATATATATATGTATGTATGTATGTATGTATATATATGCCCCCCCTCTCTCAAACAAATAAATAAATAAATAGCTAGATAAAATATTTATATTAAAAAAAAAAGTCAACCAACCAAACAAAAAAGAACCAAAAACAAGCTGTATGTAGTCACATGCTTTTAGTCTCAGCCTTCAGGAGACTCACATAACAGCCTGGGGCTACAAGTGAGTTTGATATCAGTCTAGGCTGGAGTAAGACTCTGCCTGGAAAAAATAAAATGAAACAAATAAACAAACAGCAACAAAAAATAAAGTCTAGGAAAATGTTACTGCACACACAACACCAGCAGGCCAGGTCCAGAACACAGTAGACTTTAAAGACTTGGGATTCCAGGAGAAACATTGCAGCAGCATTCCAGAGACCTAAGCTACAGACATATGCAATCTTGCCTGCAGCTGTTGGCCTCATTCCCTACCTTAAGCCCCGGTGGCTCACCCTTCACAAGAGGACTGAGCTGAGCAGGGCAATCTCAACTGGAAGATCACCAATGAAAGGGTTGGACTTAGTCATGCAGTGGCTAGTCATTCAGGATTGACCAACAGACTTGCAACAGTGATTATGAGAAGCGGACCAGAAGCACTGGGGAGGAGAAAAAAAAAAAAAAAAAGAAAAAAAGAAAAGGAGGGGCTAGAAGGGAAGTAAGCAGGTGGAAATGCATGACTTTTTCAACTTCCTGATGGAAAGATACCAAGAGAAACAGAAATCTTTTTTACTAAATAGAACCTATCTTTGGCCTCAATTGGATGTACAGCATATCATTGCCCTTCTTTAAAATATTTATTGTTTATTTTTATTTATTTATTTATTTATTTATTTATTTATTTATTTAAGAGTGACAGAGAGAGAGAGAGAGAGGAGAGAAAGAGGCAGAGAGAGAGGGAGAGAATGGGTGCACCAGGGCCTCCAGATACTGCAAATGAACTCCAGATGCATGCGCCACCTTGTGCATCTGGGGAATCAAACCAGGATCCTTTGGCTTTGCAGGCAAATGCCTTAATCTCTAAGCCATCCATCCAGCCCTTATTGCCCTCCTTTAATAAAGAAATCTAGGGGCTAGAGAGATGGCTTAGCGGTTAAGCGCTTGCCTGTGAAGCCTAAGGACCCCGGTTCAAGGCTCGATTCCCCAGGACCCACGTTAGCCAGATGCACAAGGGGGCGCACGCATCTGGAGTTTGTTTGCAGTGGCTGGAAGCCCTGGCATGCCCATTCTCTCTTTCTCTCCCTCTTTCTCTGTCTGTCGCTCTCAAATAAATAAATAATAAACAAAAAAATTAAAAAAATAAAAGAAATCTGGGGAACGGGGGGGGGGCGGTTAAGGAGTGCTGAAAAGATGGGTCATCAGTTAAAGGCACTTGCTTGCAAAGCCTGAGTTCGGTTCCCCAGCACCCATGGGAAGCAGATGAACAAAGTAGTACATGTATCTGGAATGTGTTTGCAGTGGCACTAGGGCCTTGAGTGCCTTTTTTCATTCTCTTTCTCTCCTTGTAAATAAAGGTTGGAGATGTAGTTCAGTGGTAGAACAACTTGCCTAGCATATGCAAATCCCTGGGTTGGAGTCCCTATTACCACAAAACAAAGAAGGGAAAAAAGAAAAAGAAAGAAAAATAAATTTATTTCTCTATCTTGAATTACACCATAAATAGTTAACCAGTATAGTAGATTTTTTTGTTTGTTTTGTTTTTGTTTTTCAAGGTAGGGTCTCACTCTAGCTCAGGCTGACCTGGAATTCACTGTGTAGTCTCAGGGTGGCCTCGAACTCTCGGCAATCCTCCTACCTCTGCCTCTCTAGTGCTGGAATTAAAGGCGTGCGCCACCACGCCCGGCTAGTATAGTAGATTTTTATAAAACATATTGAATTCACCTACTTCCTTTTCAAGAAGAATGTAGCATAGACAGGCAACATTCCATCTGTTTCTGTTTCCAACTGTCATTCCAACAGCCATTTGAACTTTCAGAAGTCCATGTCGGGATCTCACCTTAGTCTCAATGATTGCTCTCCATCTTTCTGTGCCCCTGCCTTTTGGAACCACTTCATCATATTCTGCAGGTAAGACTCATATTAGCGGAAGTGGAAGTAGAGTTATAATTTCCATTCTTTAAATTGAGACTATGATTTCCAAGTGAGGAAGGCTAAACAGTAACAGTAATTTTTCTGTTTTTTAAAGGTAGGGTTTTGCTCTATCCTAGGCTGACCTGGAATTCACTATGGAGTCTCAGACTGGCCTTGAACTCACAGAGATCCTCCTACCTCTGCCTCCCAAGTGTTGGGATTAAAGGCGTGCACCACCACGCCTGACTCCAGATTTTTTTTTTTCCGGTTCTCCACCGGGGAATCGAACCCCAAGATTTTTAATTTACAGATTTTTTCAAAGGTTTTGTAAACAGATGCCTAGAAATGTGTTGGAAGTGGGGCTAGTGATTTTGAGACATGACTGACTTTCTCATTCCTTCGGAAGCAACATGGAGGGAAAGAAAGGCTTTTTTCAAGCACCCCTGAGTTAATTTCAGTTGTTTCAGAGAAGTCTTCACGGAATATATGTTAGGCGTAATCTAGGTAGGGAACTGTGACCTTCCACTCCCCTATCCTAAGTTGTAGATATAGGTCTAGGTTGAACCTTGATTTGTTACATTGGTATCCTGGGCTGGTGGACCAGTAGTGGGACTAAGTAAGGTTATCCCAGTTTGCTCAGCAAGTCTGCAACTACTGAAGCTGACATGAAGTGGGTGGGTGTGGGGGCAGGGGGTTAAGCCCAGGCTTTTTTGCACATAATAGGTAAGCACTAAGTCTACATTCCTAGCCCATGTGTTTTTCATTTTATTTGTGACTTTATAAAAGGTTGCCTCTCACATAGTTTGTGAGGCCCATATAGTCACATAAAAGAAAGTCTGAGGGCTAGAGAGATGGCTTAGCAGTTAAGGTGCTTGCCTGCAAAGCCAAAGGACACAGCTTCGATTTCCCAGTCCACACGTAAGCCAGATACACAAGGTGGCGCATGCATCTGGAGTTCGTTTGTAGTGGCTGGAGCCCTGGCGCGCCCATTCTCTCTCTCTCTCTCCCTCTTAAATAAATCAGATGCACAAGGTGGCATCTAGAGTTTGCACCCATTCTCTCTCCTTTATCTGCTCTTTCTCTCTCATATAAATAAATAAAATAAAACATAATGAAAAGTTGGGCACGGTGGCTAAAAGCCTTTAGTCTCAGCACTGAGGAGGCTAAGTAAGGTAGGAGGAAGCCTGGGGCTACAGAATGAGTTCCAAGCCAGCCTGTGCTATAGTGAAACCCTGCTTTCAAAAAACAACATGAAGCCAGGTGTGGTGGCACATGCCTTTAATCCCAGCACTTGGGAGTCACAGGTAGGATAGGATCTGTGAATTTGAGGCCTGAGACTACCGAGTGAATTCCAGGTCAGCCTGGGCTAAAGTGATACCCTACCTAAAAAAAAAAAAAAGGAAAGAAAGAAAGTAAAGAACGCATGGTGTTGCAGTAGCATAATTTGCAAAAGTACATGTAAGAACAAATTACGGGTCTGGGGAGATGGCTCAGTGGGCCTAAGATAGCTTGATTTCCCACCATCCCATTGTTTAATGGTCACATATGCCTGTAAATGGAAACCAGGGAATCTCTGGGATTCATTAGTTAACCAGTCTGTGTTCAGTGAGAGATACTATTTCAAGGAAACATGCAGATGGGTGACAGAGGAGGACACCTGATGTTCTCTGTCCTCCGCAAACAGGTGCATGGGGTACATGCATCTGTACACATATACATCACACACACGCACGCATGTGCAAACACATTTAATATGCAATTACAAAACAGAACAAGAGGGGAGGGGAGATGGCTTAGTGGTTAAAGGTGCTTGCTTGCAAGGCTGGCCAGCCCAAATTTAATTCCCCAGTATCAACATAAAGCCAAACAAGAGGCCCTGGAATGGCCCCCACCCTGAATAAATAAATAAATACCCAGAACAAATACAAATAAGTCAGCAAAACTTAGTACCTGTGCCTTTAATCCTAGCATTTGGGAGGCAGAGGTAGGAGGATCTGTGAGTTTGAGGCCAGCCTGAGACTACACAGTGAATTCCAAAACAGCCTGGGCTAGAGTGAGACCCTACCTAGAAAAAAAAAAAAAAAAAAATTAGTATGTGTCAGCTGATAGTAAAGGGGTTAGTGTTGGGTTGAGTTAAGTCTATGAGGACTTTCTGGAAAAGGTGAGCTTTATTTAAAGGAAGGGAGGGGCATGTGTTTACCAAAAAGTACGAAGAGCTTATTCCAGCAATAATGCATGAGCAATGGTAGATAGAAGAGCCAAATAGTAAACAGGTTAGACTGGTGAATCTATTTTAAAGGATAAGAAAAAAAAAAAAAGTCTGGGAAAATAGTTCATGGACAGCCTTAAATAGTTATGAATCAAATTTGCTTTAACAGACAAGATGAAACCTTATGGGCTCTTTCATAATAAAAACAACATTTTGAGAAGCTGATATACAGATGGAATAGAATTAAAAAAACCCGTAGTTATGAAAAATGGGAAAGTTGCTGTAAAATTCTCAAGGAAAGAAAAATTGACAGAGTCCCCATTCTAGCTCTGCCAGTTATTAGTTGTATGACCTTAGGGAAGTCATTAACTTTCTGCGTGCCTGTTTTTCTCACCTGTAAAACAGACCAGCATTCACCTCACAGAGTTTCTGAGAGATTAAATGAATGTGAAAGTGTCTAGTAAATATTTAATATGTACTCAATAATAGATAAATTATTATTCTGCTAAGTTTATTTTTGTTGTTGTTGTTGTTGTTTGTTTTTCAAGGTGAGTTTTGCTCTAGGCCAGACTGACCTGGAATTCACTCTGTAGTTTCTGACTGGCCTCAAACTCACCATGATCCTCCTATCTCTGCCTCCTGAGTGTTGGGATTAAAAGCGTGAGCCACCATACCTGGCTATTTGGAATTTTTATTTATTTTTTGAGGCAGGGCTTAGCTCTAGCCCATGGTGACCTGGGATTCACTATGTAGTCTCAGGCTGGCCTTGAACTCACGGCCTCTAGAGTGCTGGGGACTAAAGGTGTGTGCCACTGCCCTTGGTTATTTGGGTATCTTTTTTATTTTTTAGGTTTTTTTTTTTTTTTTTGGTTTTTCTTACTCTATCCCAGGCTGACCTGGAATTCACTATGGAGTCTCAGGGTGGCCTCGAACTCACAGCGATCCTCCTACCTCTGCCTCCCAAGTGCTGGGATTAGAGCCGTGCACCACCACGCCCGGCTTTTTTTGTTTTTTTTGAGGTAGGGTCTCACTCTAGCCCAGGTTCACCTAGAATTCACTATGGAGTCTTGGGTGGCCTTGAACTCATGGTGATCCTCCTACCTCTGCCTCCCGAGTGCTGGGATTAAAAGCGTGCGCCACTACGCCTGGGTTAATTTGGGTATTTTTTCAGGCAACTTTTCACTGTGTGCCCATGCTATCCTACAAACTACTCTTGAGACTCCGTTGGCCTTGAACCCATATTAATTCTTTTGCCTCAGTCTCTTGAATGCTAGGATCACAGTTGTGAGACACTACACCCGGTTCTGAAGCATTTTATTTTAAACATTAAATCATGCATGGAAAGGGGGAAAAAAATAATACAATGTTTGAAATAACTCTTTCCAGTGGCCAAATCTCATTCTCTAACGTAGCTTGGTTTATTAGTTTTTGACAAACATGCTTTCAAATCATTCCCTGATATTGATAACTACTAGGTCAAAGAGCCTGAAGTCCAGGACTTCCCAGTTTTGAAGTAGCATTCAGCTCCAATATGTAACCAAGGGCAGTGGCACACACCTTTAGTCCCCAGCACTCTAGAGGCCGTGAGTTCAAGGCCAGCCTGAGACTACATAGTGAATTCCAGGTCACCATGGGCTAGAGCTAAGCCCTACCTCGAAAACTAAATAAAAATTCCAAATAGCCAGGTATGGTGGCTCACGCTTTTACGCTTTTAATCCCAACACTCAGGAGGCATAATATATATATATATATATATATATATATATATGTAGATATATATATACACACACACATATATATACACACATTTTCGCCCAGGCTGACCTGGAATTCACTATGTAGTCTCAGGGTGACCTCGAACTCACAGATACCCTCGTACCTCCGCCTCCCAAGTGCTGGGATTAAAGGCGTGCGCCACCACGCCCGCCCTGAAATTGCTGTTTTTAACACGTTACTCTGACTGCGTAGGCTCCGGTTTCCCCGCAGTAGCTCAGGAACCCTCCCGGTCTCGTCCTGTCTGGGGGCTTCTCTAAGCCTCATCGGGACCCGTTCCCGCCGCGGGCCTGCAAACCCCTTTTTTCTCCGTAGCGGAGCCGACAGGTGCAACGCACGGGGCCGCCGCCGGGTCCCGGGGCCAGCGAGCCGCGCCCTCGCCGCCCCGCCCCCTCCCGTGCGCGCACTCCGCGGGGGCGCGCCCGGCCCACGAGGCCGCGCACGCAGCCGCCGCCGCCTCCGTCTCCCTCCCTCTTTCCCTCCCTCCCTCCCTCCTCGCGGGCCCTCCTCCCCTTTCCCTCCCCTCCGCCCCCTTCCCCGTAGGCAGCCCGCCCGCTCGCCCGCCCGCCCGCCCGCTCGGCCGTCCTCCCTGTCCCCAGCGCTCTCCGCCTGGGTCGGTTCCCCCCCTCCCCCGGCCCCCAGGCTCCCTCGGTGGTTCTCTCGTCCGGCGGTCGCCCGCGCTTCGGTGGATGTGGCTGGCAGCCGCCGCCCCCTCCCTCGCTCGCCGCCTGCTCTTCCTCGGCCCTCCGCCTCCTCCTCGTCCCCTCCTCCTTCTCCTCCTCAGCCGCTCCTCTCGCCACCACCACCACCTCCAGCACCGCCGCCGCCGCCGCCTCCTCCACAGCCTGGGCCTCGCCGCGATGCCGGAGAAGAGGCCCTTCGAGCGGCTGCCCGCCGATGTCTGTCCGGTCAACTACAGCCTTTGCCTCAAGCCCGACTTGCTGGACTTCACCTTCGAGGGCAAGCTGGAGGCCGCCGCCCAGGTACGGCGACCCTCGGGCGCCGGGGGGGCTGGGGGTTGGGGGCGGGGGCGAGCAGTTAGGCCGCACCCGCGGGGTTGGACTGGACTGCAGGCCCCGGGGCTGGGCCCGGCCGGGCCGGGAGGGCGGCTGCGCCGCGGGGCTGGCGAGCTGGGAGGCCGACGCGGATACGGGCGCACCCCTTCTGGGTGGCCGAGGGCACCGGGCCGGCGTGCTCTGCCCTGAGGGGTTTGGGTCGTCTGCAGGGGGGGGGGGGCCGGGGTCGGGGCCCGGGCGAGCGCACACCTGTGTGCAGCGCCCCCCCCCCCACCCCGACCTCTTCAATCCCTTGGCCTTCCGGGCAGGGTGGGGGGTGGGTGGGAAGCCCGAGGGGTCATAGGGAGTCCCCAGCTCGCTCTCAGCCTCCTGGCCTGACTCAGTTCTTTTCTCTGGTTATCCCTCCAACCCCACGGTGGGGCTAGATGGAAGGGGCGGTAATGTGGCACTTGGGAGCTTCTAGAAGGGTGTGTGTGTGTGCATGTGTATCTGTGTGTGTGTGTGTGTGTGTGTGTGTGTGTGTGTGTGGTGGGGGGGAAGAGTGGAACGAGAATGTTAATCCCAGGCAGCCTCACCGAGTTCTGCCCGCCTGCTCCAGCCCAGGGGCTGGGTTTCCGAGATGATCCGCCCCCTCCCCCTTCCCCTCAAATGACAGTGCAGCAGTGACTTTGTTCTCTCCCAACCTCTGGAGAAGCTGCGGGAGGACCCCCCCCCCCCCCGTCCCCTCCTCTCTCCTCCTGTCTACCTTGCTCTGCAACCTTTGAAGCTGGTGGTATTTACTGCTGCAGTGACGGTTGCTTAGCTGTTCCCTCCTCCGAAGAAGCTCTTAGTTTTAGCATGCCACTGGTGAAAATATTCCATTACTCTTCATTGCAGTTTTTGGTGAATCATACTCCCTCCCTCCCTCTCTCCCGCAGCATTATCTGAAGTATTGTTTGATTTTTGGAGACCATTAGTAGAGATGTCTTACAAAGGTCCTGGACAATAGACATATATAATAGATACCATAGTTACGTGATATGTTATATGAAAATCTGAAATGAAATATGGGGGCTGCTTAATAGCTGTCTGTGAAAAGAATGCTGGTAAATATATTTTGTTTCTTTCTTTTTTTTTTTAATTCCCCTATTGCAGCCAGGAGCAGGGGGAAACCAGCAGGCCTCATCCTGAGAAATAGGGTGTGTGTAGCAATGAAATTGAAAGAAATGTAGACTGGTATTTGAATGAATTGTCTAAGTTGGCAGTTGTCCTTGGAAGCCAAGAGGGTATGATACTCAGGTTGAAAGCATGTCCAAGCGTACAGAATTTGAAAGTGTGGCTCATTGGTTTGAAAGCATGAAGGCTCTACTAGGGTTTGGTTACATCAGAAGGCACAATTTACACTCGTGTGAGGTGACTTCCAGTTTGTTCATTAAGAGCATGAAATCAGGATGAATACATCTTAAGTCGAAATTAGGATTAATTAATAATTTCAGTGTTATTTAGGAAACTGGCTTAAGCCGAGTGACTTGAGTTGTTTGATCTATGTTGGCAGGGGGCAAATAGAAGAGATTGTAAGCAGTAGAGTGTCTTGTGACTTGGCAAACCTTTGGAAGAAAGACCTAGCCATGGATGACTTCACAGTTTGTGAAGAGACTAACACTTAAAAAAGTTGGCATGATGAGTTCATAATTTGGGAAGGAATACATATTTTGGGAAGAAATTTCAGGAAAAAATAGTGTAGATGTTGAAACTGGTTATTAAGAAGTGAAGTATTCTTATTCCTTTTCCTTTTTTTTTTTTTTTCCAAGGTAAGGTCTCAGACTCAAACTCTAGTTCAGGCTGACCTGAAATTCACTATGTAGTCTCAGTGTGGCCTTGAACTCACAGCGATTCTCCTACCTCTGCCACCTGAATGCTGGGATTAAAGGCATGTGCCACCATGCCTGGCAGTCTTTTTTTTAAGACAGGGTCTCACTGTAGCACAGGCTCACCTGGAACTCACTTTGTAGCCCAGACTGACCTCAAGTTCACAGCTGCCGTCCTACCTCAGTCTCCTGAGTGCTGGGATTAAAGGTGTGTGCAACCACACCAGTTTAGAAGTGAGTTTTATTGAAGTGTAGGACAAGCTGTGACATGTTTCTTTTACTCTTTTCTGTACTTTTTCAAATAAAATGAAAAATATGTGGAAGACTGGTTTCTGCCACTGAGGAAACATATTAACATGCACATAGTAATTTATTTATTTTATTTTTATTATCTTTTTTATTTTTATTTATTTATTTGAGAGTGACAAAGAGAGAGAGAAAATGGGTGCACTAGGGCTTCCGGCCACTGCAAACGAACTCCAGATGTGTGTGCCCCCTTGTGCATCTGGCTAACGTGGGTCCTGGGGGATCAAGCCTTGAACCGGAGTCCTTAGGCTTCACAGGCAAGCGCTTAGCCACTAAGCCATCTCTCTAGCCCTTTTTTTGGGTTTTTGAGGTAGGGTCTCGCTCTAGCCCAGGCTGACCTGGAATTCACCATGTAGTCTCAGGGTGGCCTCCAGCTCACTGCAATCTTCCTACCTCTGCCTCACGAGTGCTGGGATTAAAGGCATGTGCCACCATGCCCCTCAGCTTCCAATTAATTTTTTTTTTTTTTTTTTGGGTGCAAGAGGGATATAGAGAGAAGTAGCACATTAGGGCCTCTAGCCACTGTAATCAAATATCAGATGCATGTGTCACCTTGTGTGCATGTGTGACCTTGTGTACATATTACCTTATTTGTCTGGTTTATGTGGGTTCTGAGCTGTGGAACCTGGGTCCTTAGGCTTCGCAGGCAAGTGCCTTAACTACTAAGCCATCTCTCCAGCCCCCAATTTTGAGAGCTAGTTTGGAGGGTGTAGCAGGGGAGCACAGCTACTCATATGCCCTTGACCGAAGACTGGTCCTCCTCTATTCAGGGAAGGTCGTCCTCTTTGACTGAGAGGGACGTGCATGGATTGCTGAGGGAACAGGGACACTTGCCTAGCCAGCCAGATCAGCCGAATCAACCCTGGCGATCAATGGGGTGACAGATGTTATAGCCAGATCAGCCACACATCCCAGCCCCCAATTTTGTTTTTCTGGAATGGAGGTCTTGCTATGTTGCCCAGGCTGGCCTTGAACTCACTATCCTCATGTAACAGCTTCCAGAATAGCTGGAGTTACATGTATGCCACTGTGCCTGTCTGATTTGTTAATTTGACACAAGGAAATAAATTGATCTTTTTTCCCCCTGAGGAGTAGGGTCTTGCTCTAACCCAGACCTGTAATATACTGTGTAGTTACAGGTTGGCTTCATACTGACATCTATCCTCCTACCTTGGCCTCCCAAGTGCTGGGATTAAAGGTGTGTACCTCCATGCTCCACTAAATTGATCTTTTTGGCAGCATAAACTTTTCAAATAATTTTTTTAGAACTTTTTTTTTAGGCTAGGTGGCAGTACAAAGATGTCATAATGATTTCTAACAGGTTCATTAAGGAATGATGTGACTTTTCAATTGTGTGTTTAGAAGTAGAGACATAGGGCTTAGCAGTTAAGGCACTTGCCTGTGAAGCCTGAGGACCCATGTTTGACTCTTCCAGATCCTACATAAGCCAGACGCACAAAAGGTGAGGCAAGTGCAAGATTTCACATGCCCACGAGGTGGCCAAACATCTGGAGTTGGATTTCAGTAGCTGAGGCCCTGGTGCACCAATTCTCTCAAATAAATAAAAAGAAGTATAGACATACATTAGTGTTTTCTTCTTTTTAAAAAAAGAAATTTTTGGTTTTTCAAGGTAGGGTCTTGCTGTAGCCCAGGTTGGCCTGAAATTCACTATGTAGTCTCAGGGTGCTCTTGAACTCGCAGGTATCCTACCTCTGCCTCCTGAGTGCTGGGATTAAAGGCTTTTTTTAAAAGTGCTGCTCTCACCACTGGTCAGCGAAGCTTAATTTTATTTGAGAACAAGAGAATGAGTGTGCCAGGGCCTCTGGCCATTGCAAACAAACTCCAGCTGCATGGCCACCTTGTGCATCTGGTTTATGTGGGTCCTGGGGAATTGAACCTGGGTCCTTTGGCAAGAGCCTTAACTAGTAATCCATCTCTCCAACCCCTCTTTTTTTTTGAGATAGGGTCTCATGTAGCCCCGGCTATCCTTGAACTCACTTTGTAGATGATCTTGACCCTATATTAATGTTTTTAAAAATGCATGATTGAGAGAGGAGAAATGGCTTAGTGGTTAAGGTGCTTGCCTGTGACTCTCCAGGTCCCATGTAAGCCAGACACACAAAGTGATACAAGCACACAAGGTCACACAACGCACCATGTGGTTCACACGTCTGGAGTTTGATGGCATTGTCTGGAGGCCCTGATGCGCCAATTCTCTCTTTCTCGTTCTGTCATAAAGTTGTGTGCCACCACGCCCAGAAAAAAAAATTAAAAATGCATTGATTGAAACTGGAAGTTTAAATTGTGGCATTAGGTGTTATCATTGTGGACATTTAAAAATATTAAAATTCTGTGGGTTGGAGAGATGGTTTAGTGGTTAAAGCATTTACCTGTGAAGCCTAAAGACCCAGGTTCAATTCCCCAGTACCTATGTAATCCAGATGCCCAAGTGGCACATTTGTCTGGAGTTTGCAGTGGCTAGAGGCCCTGGCTTGCCCATTCTGTCTCTGTATCTGCTTCTTTCTTTCTTGCAAATGAATAAACAAATAAAATATTAAAAATTGTTCAAAAATATTAAAATTCAAAAAACCTAGATATATTACTGATATTAAGTCCTAAGAATTGGTATTCCCAGACGCCATATGCAAAAAATGGCGAATGATGGCCAGGCGTGGTGGTGCACGCCTTTAATCCCAGCACTCGGGAGGGAGAGGTAGAAGGATTGTCGAGAGCTTGAGGCCACATAGCGAATTCCAGGTCAGCCTGAGCTAGAGTGAGACCCTACCTCAAAAAAACAAAAAAACAAAAAACAAACAAACAAAAAATGGTGAATAGGTCTGATTTCTGTTTGCAGCCACAGGAAGTCCTAGCATGCCCATTTTCTCTTTCTCTCCCTCTTCCTCTCTCAAGTAAATACATTAAAAAATTTTTTTTGTTTATTTTTATTTATTTGAGAGTGACAAACAGAGAGAAAGAGGCAGAGAGAGAGAGAGAGAGAGAGAGAGAGAGGGTGGGGGAGAGAGAGAGGGAATGAATGAGCTTGCCAGGGCCTCCAGCCACTGCAAATGAACTCCAGATGCATGTGCCCCCTTGTGCATCTGGCTAACTTGGGTCCTGGGGAGTTGAGCCTCGAACCGGGGTCCTTAGGCTTCACAGGCAAGCGCTTAACCGCTAAGCCATCTCTCCAGCCCTTTGTTTGTATTTTTGAGACAGGGGTTCACTATATAGCACAGGCTAGCCCGGAACTCTGCAGTCCTGCTTTAGTCTTCTTTCTTCATGCTGGGATTATAGTCATGAGCTATTGTACTATCTTCGGCAGGTTTTGAAGATGTATTATAATGGGCCATAATTCATTTTGTTGCCTATGTTCTTTTTACATTGGATATTTGAGATCAGTGTACAGAGAGCTTTTACAAATATTTCAAATACTGATCCTTGCCTTTTAAGGTGGACTATAAATTTACATGAGCTGGGCATGGTGGCACATGCCTTTAATCCCAGCACTCGGGAGGTAGATGTAGAAGAATCAATGTGAGTTTGAGGTCAGCCTGGCACTACAGAGTGAGTGCCAAATTAGCCTGTGCTTCAGTGAGACCCTACCTCAAAAAAAAAAAGAAAAGTTTGCATGGTCATGACTACAATTTCTGGCTGAGTGTAAAGTGGTTGGTATAGTAATTGAGTTTTCTCCCCTCCCCCAAAAGGTGGGTTCTGGGAATCAAACTCAGATCCTCATGCTTGTATAGCAAGCACCCTACCTACTGATCCACCTCCTCAGTGATTTTCTCTTATAGATATACTTTTTCTGGGGGATGGAGAGATAGCTCAGCAGTTAAGGCACCTGCTTGCAAAGCCTGATGGCCTGGGTACAGTTCCCTAGTATCCATGTAAAGCCAGATGCATAAAGTGGCCCATGTATCTGGAGTTGGTTTGCAGTGGCAAGAGGTCCTGGTGTACCCATTTTTTCCCTGTCTCTCCTTACAAATAAATAAAATTGTTTTGTTTTGTTTTGTTTTTTTTTGAAGTAGGGTCTCACTGATCTGGAATTCACTATGTAGTCTCAGGGTGGCCTTGAATTCATGATGGTCCTCCAGCCTCTGCCTCCCGAGTGCTGGGACTACAGGCATGTGTCAGCATGCCCGACGTAAAATATATATTTTAAATATTTTAGTTATTTATTTGACAGAGAGAGAGAGAGAGAGAGAGAATATGGGCACGCCAGGGCCTCCAGCCATTGCAAATGAACTCCAGGTGCATGCGCCCTTGTGCGTCTGGCTAAGGTGGGTCCTGGGGAATTGAACCTAGGTCCTTTGGCTTTGTAGGCAAACACCTTAATTGCTAAACCATCCCTTCAGCCCATAAAATATTTATTTATTTATTCTTTGTTTTTGTTTTTTTGTAGGTAGGGTCTCACTCTAGCTCAGGCTGACCTGGAATTCACTATGTAGTCTCAGGCTGGCCTAGAACTCATGGCAATCCTCCTACCTCTGCCTCCTGGGTGCTGGGACTAAAGGCGTGCACCACCATGCCCGGCGCCATAAAATATTTTTTTAAAAAGGAATACTTTTTCTGGGCCGCAGAGATGGCTCAGCAGTTAAGTTGCTTGCCTGCAAAGCTTTCTGGCCTGGGTTTGATTCCCCAGTACCCATGTAAAGCCAGATGTACAAGGTAGCTTATGAATCTGGAGTTTGTTTGCAGTGGCAAGAGGCCCTGGCTCTTTCTCTGTTTCTCTCTCTCTCTTTCTCTTGCTCTCTCACTTCCCCTCACTCTCTCTGCTTGCAAATAAATAAAAATATTTTAAAAAGTTCTGTATCAGATAAATTGACTTCATCCATGAATTCCAGAAATCAGGGTATACTAGCCAATCTGGCTTCTACAAACAAAATATTCATGCGAGGAGATGACTAATTGGCAACAAGGGAAGAGTTACAGATACAGTAGTTTTTTGGCAGGCTGAAAATTTGGCATCTAAATGGATGCTATAAACTGTGTTACGAAATTTTCTGTTCAAAATTTGCATTTTTGTTTTTATTTATTTATTTTTGGTGTTTTTGGTTTTTTGAGGCAGGGTCTCACTCTAGCTCAAAGCTGACCTAGAATTCACTCTGTAGTCTCAGGGTGGCCTGGAAGTCATAGAAATCCTCCTATCTCTGCCTCCTAAATGCTGGGATTAAAGGCATGCGCCACCATTACTGGCTCTTTTTTTGGGGGGGGGGGTTTTCTGAGGTAGGCTCTCATACCAGTTCAGGCTGACCTGGAATTCACTATGTAGTCTCGGTGGCCTTGAACTCTTGGCCATCTTCCTACCTCTGCCTCCTGAGTGCTGGGATTAAAGGCGTATGCCACCATGCCTGGGTATTTTTGGTTTTTAATTAATTTTTTTTTTTTTTTGAAGTAGGGTCTCACTCTAGTCCAGGCTGATCTGGAATTCACTGTGTAGTCTCAGGGTGGCCTCGAACTCACAGCAGTCCTCCTACCTCTGCCTCCCAGGAGTGCTGGGATTAAAGGCGTGCGCCACCACACCCAGCTATCTATCTATCTATTTTAATTTTTAACAAAATTTTATTCAAAGCATTAGGAAAACCATATTCAAAACATAGAAGCAGTCAGGCTGTAACAGTGCTGCATAGATAGTGGTGTACAAGTTCCCTGATGCTGTGACTTCTTCCTAACTAAAGCTGCAGTATTTAATTAAAATTTTTTTTTATTTTTATTTATTTATTTGAGAGTGACAGACAGAGAGAGAAATAGGCAAGATAGAGACAGAATGGGCACGCCAGGGCCTCCAGCCACTGCAAACTAACTCCAGACGCGTGCGCCCCCTTGTGCATCTGGCTAACATGGGTCCTGGGAAATTGAGCCTCGAACCGGGGTCCTTAGGCTTCACAGGCAAGCGCTTAACCGCTAAGCCATCTCTCCAGCCCAAGCTGCAGTATTTAAGCCAACAGTAGGGAACAGTAGTGGCATCATCTCCTTTCTGAGGCTGGACAAATGGCTTCAATGGTGTGAAATCACATCATTTGAACAACAAAAATTAGATTTATCTCCAAATTCAATCATATGTCCCTATTGGCTTTCAAAAATGAAAGTTTTGTAAGGAGAATCAGAAAGAAATAAGAAGTGATTTACCTCTTAGAAAATACTCTGATGAGTGCCTACTTTATGCTGAGAAGATACTGACTTAAGATTTAAAAATTACAACCCTACCATTATGCTTACCTAAAATGATGAGCATGAATACGTTACATAATACAACACAGGTATACAAGAAAAAAAATGGCTTCTTTCCTATCCTTTGACCTTCAGTAGAAAAAAGGTTATTTCAGTTAGGGACTTGAAAAGTAATTTTCATGGCAGAATATTAACTCCACAGAGATCAAAAAGTTTTCTCAAACTTAGACTGAATTGGTCAATGAGAAATTGCTAAATATCTTATTAAAAAGAAAGTTCACTAGGAAAGGATGTATGACTGGAAATACCATTCCTTATGAAAACATTGTTACCCTGAGAAAGACTCTTAACAATAGTGTTTACAGAGGCCCTCACCAATATGTGAACGAACAATTGGTGTAGGTTCTAATCTCTTATGGTTAGCCCAGGCTGACCTGGAATTCACTAAATTCACTATATAATGTTAGGCCGGCCTTGAACTCATTCATTGTAGTCCTCTTACCTCTACCTCCAAAGTGCTAGGATTAAAAGTGTACGCCACCATGCCAGGCTTGAAATACTATCTCTTAAAAGTTTTTTTTTTTTTTTTTTTTTTTCCGAGGTAGGGTCTCACTCTGGTCCAGGCTGACCTGGAATTCACTATGTAGTCTCAGGGTGACCTCAAACTCACGGTGATCCTCCTATCTGCCTCCCCAGTGCTGGGATTAATTAAAGGCGTGCGCCACCACACCCGGCTTAAAAAGTGTTTTTAATATTATTTATTTGCAAGCTGAGAGAGAAAAAGAATGAATTGGGTGCTCCAGGGCCTCTGTCTAGCTGCTGCAAATGAACTCCAGATGCATGTGTCACTTTGTGCGTCTGGCTTTACTTGGGTACTGTAGAATTAAATGAACTTGGGTCCTTAGGCTCCACAGGCAAGCACCTTAACTGCAGAGCCATCCCTGCAGTCCCAAAATACTATCTTTGTAGGCTTTATAATTCTTCATATTCTAAGTTTCTTTTTCTTTTATCAAATACTGAACATCTGTCATTGGTACTAGAATACTTAGAATTGTAAAAGTCACATCAAACTGTGTACTATAATTCATTAGTATCTGCTCTTTAAAGTTGTTTTGTTTGCTTTCCTACTCTCATGTTATTGCTTCTTGCTGCCTGTTGTGCAATTTCTTCCCTGTTTTACTAAACTTGAACTGAAGAGGTCTGTGTAGCCAGACAAACAAGTTTGTTTGAGCTTAAAAATAAATTTCTAGGCTAGGCGTGGTGGCCTTTAATTCCAGTACTGAGGAGGCAGAGGTAGGAAGACCACCATGAGTTCAAGGCCACCCTGAAACTACATAGTGAGTTCCAGGTCAGCCTGGGCTAGAGTGAGACTCTGCCTCAAAAAATAAAAAATAAAAATTTTTTTTTCCCCTAAGTTAGAGTCTGATGTATTTGCTTCTGAGTAAAGGGAATGAGCTTTATTGTATGGACTTTGTCTCATCTATTCTGGCATTGGCATTTTTATTTTACTTCCTTGTTCTAGTTTATTGATATTGTCTAATACACACCTGGATAAATGTGGTTTTGAGTAGTAAATTATCTGTGAAGTTTCTCTGAACTTTGCCATATAAATGAGCCTGTTATTACTGTAAAGTAAGTCTACTCTAATCTATACATGAGTCAGTGGCAGATGACTGAGCCTTCTGTTAGCTATTTTGTTGTAACTGAGATTAGCTCTTCAGATTTTAGAGACTTCATTGTGAATATCATATGAACTTATGTTTCTTGGTTTATTTGGCTGTTTGTAATCTCTTTCAAATCACAAAATATTTTAGAAGTACAGAGAAGTAACCTATCACCTAAATTTAAGGTTTTACCTTATTGCTTCAGAATGTTCATACTATTTTATGGAAAATAAAATATCACAGATTGGGCCAGGGATGTAGATCAGTTGGTATAGTGTTTACCTAGCATATATGAGGTTCAGTCCATAGCCCCACATAAAAAGGGGCATAGTGGCACTGTAGTCACAGTAAATTGGAAGTTGAAGTTTATCCTTGGCTACAAATCTAGTTCAGGGCCAGCTGGGATTAAAGGCATAGGCATGTGCTGCCATGCTTGGGTTTAAAAAATTGTTTTTACATTGGGCTGGAGAGTTTGTGTGCTAAGCCTAAGGACTTGTGGTGTATTCTCCAGATCCCACATAAGCCAGACACACAAAGGTGAGGCAGGCGCAAGTTCACACATGCCTGCTAGGTGGCAGAAGTGTCTGGAGTTCGATTGCAGTTGGCTGAGGCCCTGGTTTGCCAATATACACACACACACACACTCTGTCTCTCTAAAATAAAAAAAAATTATATTAATGGTACATATTGCTAGGCATAGTGGCACATATATGTAATCTCAGCTCCTGGGGAATTGAAGCAGGAGGTTCTTGAGTACCCTGCGTATATGGATTACAGCAGTGACTTGAAGACCAGCATGAACAGTCAGAAAGAGAAGGAAGAGGGGAATGGGAGAGAGGAGGAAGGGAAGAAAAGGAAAGAGCCAGGTGTTTAATCCCAGCACTCGGGAGGCAGAGGATCACTGTGAGTTCGAGGCTGCCCTGAGACTGCGTAGTGAATTCCAGGTCAGCCTGGGCTAGAGTGAGACCCTATCTTGAAAAACCAAAGAAAAAAAGGAAAAGGAAAGAAAGGGGAGGGAACAGAAGGAGGAAAGAAAAGGAAAAACAACTTAATTTACTTGTACTTACTCTTTTCAACATCATTTATTTGTTTGATTTTTGGTTACTTGAGGTAGGGTCTCAGACGCTCTGGCCCCCGCTGACCTGGGATTCACTCTGTAGTTCCAGGCTGGCTTTGAACTCATGGTGATCCTCCTATCTTTGCCTCTAGAGTACCAGGATTAAATGTGCACCATATCATGCCTGGCTATTTTTATATTTATTTATTTATTTTCAAGGTAGGGTTTCAGTCTAGCTCAGGCTGACTTGGAATTCACTATGTATTCTCAGGTGGCCTCAAACTCATGGAGATCCTCCTACCTCTGCCTCCCAAGTGCTGGGACACCCCCTGCTACTTTTTTTTTTTTTTTGAGGTAGGGTTTTACTCTAGTCCAGGCTGACCGGGAATTCACTATGTAGTCTCAGGGTGGCCTCCAACTCATGGTGATGCTCCTACCTCTGCCTCCTGAGTGCTCAGATTAAAGGTGTGCACCACCATGCCCGGCTTATTTTTAATTTTTTAAAAAATATTTTATTTTTATTTATTAGAGAATGAGGCAGAGAAAAAGAGGAGAGAGTAGGGCAGGAGGGAGAAAAGGGGCACACCAGGGCCCCCAGCCACTGCAAACAAGAACTCCAGACGGATATGCCACTTTGTGCGTCTGGCTTTTGTAGGTACTGGGGAATTGAACCTGGGTCCTTAGGCTTTGAAGGCAAGCGCCTTAATCACTAAGCACTCTCTCCAGTCCCTGTTTTATTTTGTTTTAAAATACTTTATTTATGTATTTGAGAGAAAGGAAGAGAGAGAATGAGTGAGCCAGGGCCTCCTGCCATTGCAAACCAACTCCAGATACATATGCCACTTTGTGCATCTGGCTTTACATGGGTACTGAGGAATCAAATATCAGTTGGACTGGGTGTGGTGGTGCACACTTTTAATCCCAGCACTTGGGAGGCAGAGGTAGGAGGATTACTGTGAGTTGGAGGCCAGCCTGGGCTAGAATGAGAGCCTACCTTCAAAAGAAAAAGAAAATCATACCCCCCCCCCCCCGCCCTCAGTCATCAGGTTTTGCAAGCAAGCACCTTTGAATGCTGAGCCATCTCCCAGCCCTGGATTTTTTTTTTTTTTATTAGTATCTCTGGACTTTGGCATTTGGTGGTGGTGGTGGGGACCAAACTACCAAGGCTTACTGTAGTAAATGTAAGATAAATTGCTGAGTGATTGTAGTTTTCAGAAAAAAGTGTCTCAAATTGCTACCTCCATACATATAGGAAGCTTTTATTGTAAAATATGTTACCAAGAGTCATGCTGCCCTTTAGTGTGTAACCATTTCTTAGTATGTGGCTAATTCAAGTAGAGTCTATAGAAACCTAAAAAGACTGAACCGTGGGGCTAGAGAGATGGATCAGTGGTTAAGGCACTTGCCCTCCAAGTCTTAACAATCCAGTTTTGATTCCTCAGTACCCACAGAAAGCCAGATGCACAAAGTGGGACATTCATCTAGAGTTCATTTGCAGGAGCTAGAGGCCTTGGTGCACCCATTCATATTCTCTTTCTCTCTCTCCTTGGAAATACTTACTTTTCAATTTTTGGAAATTATTATTATTTATTTATTTATTTATTTATTTTTGTTTTTTTCAAGGTAGGGTTTCACTATAGCCCAGGCTGACCTAGAATTCACTATGGAGTCTCAGGGTGGCCTGGAACTCACAGCGATTCTTCTACCTCTGCCTCCCAATTGCTGGGATTAAAGGCATGAGCCATCATGCCCGGCAGAAATTATTATTATTTAAGATTTTTTATTTATTTATTAGAGACAGAGAGAGAGAGAGAGAGAATGAGAGAATATGGGTATGCCAGGGCCTCTAGCCACTACAAACAAACTCCAGATGCATGTGCCACCATGTGCATCTGGCTTACGTGGGAACTAGAGAATCGAACCTGGGTCCTTAGGCTTCACGGGCAAGTGTCTTAATTGCTAAGCTACCTCTCCAGCCCAATTTTTTTTTTGTTATTTTTATTTATTTATTTGAGAGTGACAGACAGAGAGAGAAAGAGGCAGATAGAGAGAAGGAGAGAGAATGGGAGCGCCAGGGCCTCCAGCCACTGCAAACGAACTCCAGACGCGTGCGCCCCCTTGTGCATCTGGCTAACGTGGGTCCTGGGGAACGAGCCTGGAACCGGGGTCCTTAGGCTTCACAGGCAAGCGCTTAACCGCTAAGCAATCTCTCCAGCCCACAAATTTTTATTATTATTTATTTGAGAGAGTAAGAGAGAGGATGGGTATGCCAGGCCCTCCAGCCACCACAAACGAACTCCAGACTCATGCAGCAGTTTGTATGTCTGGCTTACATGGGTCCTGGGGAATCAAACCTGAGTCCTAAGGCCTTGCAGGCAAGTGCCTTATATAGCTAAGCCATCTCTCCAGCCCATTCACATGGATGTTTCAAATTACCTTTTTTGGGTAGTACATTCCTGGTGCTGATATACAAAATGCTATACATGGTAGCACAAAGTTCTTAAGTTTTATATTTTTCTTTTTTTGAAAAATAGGTCAAGCTGGGTGTGGTTGGGCATACCTTTAATCCCAGTATTTGGGAGGCAGAGGTAGGAGGTTCGAGGCTACCCTGAGACTACATAGTGAATTCCAGGTCAGCTTGGACTAGAGTGAGACCCTACTTTGAAAAACTAACAAAAAATAATATTTTATTTATTTACTTAAGAGAGAGAGAGAGAATGGGTATGCCAGGGCCTCTAGTGACTACAAATGAACTTTAGATATGTGGGCTACCAGGGAATTGAACCTGGGTCTTTAGTCTTCACAGGCAAGAGCCTTAACTTCTAAGCCATCTCTCCAGCCCAGTTTTTCTGATCAAGTACTTTAATTTTTTTTTTTCTTTTTTTGGTTTTTAGAGGTAGGGTCTCACTCTTGCCCAGGCTGACCTGGAAGTCACTATGTAGTCTTAGGGTGGCCTCAAACTCATGGCGATCCTCCTACCTCTGCCTCCTGAGTGCTGGGATTAAAGGTGTGAGTACCACACCCGGCTAAAATATTTTTATTTTATTTATTTGTTTGAGAGAAAGAGGGAGAGATATAGAGATAGAGATAAAATGGATGCACCAGGGTCTCTAGCTACTGCAAAGAACTCCAGATGTCCTGGGGAATCGAACCAAGGTCCTTTGGCTTTGCAGGCAAGTGCCTTAACCGCTAAGCCATCTCTCCAGCTCTGATCAAGTACTTCATAAACTATTAGGTGACTGCACACTTAATGAGAATGCACTTAACTTGTGAATCTGTGGGGTGTTATGTGAATATGTCTTTATAATACCTATTGGTAACTACTATGTACTGTGGGGTGTTGTGTGCACATGTGCATGTAAACGTGTCTTTATTAGTGATTACTATGTATCAGTCAAGCACCATCATTATCACTTTTAATAGATTATCCTTTTTTCAAAAATATTTATTTATTTGTAATGAGAGAAAGAGAGAATATGAGCATGCCAGGGCCTCTAACCACTGCCAATAAACTCCAGACAAATGTGCTACCTTGTACATCCTGCTTTATGTGGGTACTGGGGAATCGAACCTGAGTCCTTTGGCTTTGCCTACAAGAGCCTTAACCATTAATCCATCTCTCCAGCCCTAGAATATCCTATTTGTTTTTTTTTTTTTTTTTTTTTTTTTTTTTTGGTTTTTCGAGATAGGGTCTCACTCTGGTCCAGGCTGACCTGGAATTAACTCTGTCATCTCAGGGTGGCCTTGAACTCATGGCAATCCTCCTACCTCTGCCTCCCGAGTGCTGGGATGAAAGGCGTGCGCCACCACGCCCAGCTTCCTATTTGTTTTTAAAAAAGTTTTAAGGCCAGGCATAGTGGTGCACACCTTTCATTCCAGCCCTCAGGAGGCAGAAGTGGGAGGATTGCCATGAATTCAAGGCCCCCCTGAGACTACATAGTAAATTCCAGGTCAGCCTGGAGTGAAACCCTACCTAAAAAAAAAAAAAAAAAAAAAAAAAAAAAAGAGCCGGGAGTGGTGGCGCACACCTTTAATCCCAGCACTTGGGAGGCAGAGGTAGGAGGATTGCCATGAGTTCGAGGCCACCCTGAGACTCCATAGTGTATTCCAGGTCAGCCTGGGCTAGAGCCAGACCCTACCTCAAAAAATATATATATGTATATAATTTGAGAGAGTATATGAGAGAGAGAGAAGAGAGAGAAAGAGAGAATGGGTGTACCAGGGCCTCTAGCCACTGCAAATGAACTCCAGATGCATGCACCACCTTGTGTATAATACAAGGGTATGAACATTAAGAGAAGTGCTCACTGAGCAGTTTGATAAGCATAGTATATACATTTAGCCAGACAGCAGCACCACCTTGTGCATTTGGATTATGTGGGTACTGGGCAATTGAACCTGGGTCCTTACGCCTCACAGACAAATGATAAATATCTTTATTTCCTCCCACTTTTCTTTATTTTTGAAAATATTTTATTTATTTGAGAGAGAGAGAGAAAGATGTGCATAGAGAAGGGGTTTGCCAGGACTTCTTGCCACTGCAAAGGAACTCCAGATGTATGTACCACCTTGTACATCTGGATTACGTGGGTATGGGCAATTGAAACTGGGTTGTTAGGCCTTGCAGACACATGATAAAAATTTTATTTTCTCCCCTTTTTCTTTATTTTTGAAAATACTTTATTTACTTGAGAGAGAGAGAGAAAGAGGCTGTCAGATAGAGAGAGAAAATGTGCACACCAGGGCCTTCAGCCACTGCAAATGAACACCAGAAGCATGCACCACCTTGAGTATAATACAAGGGTATGAACATTAAGAGAAGTGCTCACTGAGCAGTTTGATAAGCATAGTATGTATATTTAGCCAGACAGCAGCAGACGTTACACCTCTAGGGCTCATGACTACCCCTGTTTTAGGTTTTCAGTATCAGGGATGTTTTCTCTCCCATGGAGCGGGCCCCCAGTCCAATTAGAGGGCAGTTGGTTTCCAGCATGACAGACGTGACACTATTGCACCCGTTGGCTCATTTGGCCTGGGTGGCCAAATCCAAATATAAGGCTTGCAGTGTCCACTGTTGAGTATCTTCACTGGTGATTTCTGTTTCTCCCATTGAACTGCATACAGAATGGCTTCTTCCAGCTTTCTGTCAGCTGGTCTACATGGAGGAGGTTATCAGCTCAGTTCCAGCAGGATTTCTCAGTGGCTTTGTAGCCCAAGTATGTGGAGTCTTCAGCAGTAGGGTCTTACCATCTATTCCTGGTGGGAAACCAAAGGCCTCGGAAATGGCCTGTAATGTTTTGGGAGCATCAGGGACCTCCCTGGCCACCAACTCACTGGAAGGTATCCCATCCCTGTCAATGAAAAATCTCTAGTAACAATCTACGTCTCCTGAGTGTTCCATTGTCCAAAAAAGTAGGTTTTATAGTATTATTTTTTTTATTAAAAATTTTTTTGTTCATTTTTATTTATTTGAGAGCGACAGACAGAGAGAGAAAGAGATAGATATAGAGAGAGAATGGGTGCGCCAGGGCCTTCAGCCACTGCAAACAAACTCCAGACGCACGCGCCCCCTTATGCATCTGGCTAATGTGGGTCCTGGGGAATCGAGCCTCGGACCAGGATCCTTCGGCTTCACAGGCAAGCGCTTAACTGCTAAGCCATCTCTCCAGCCCATCCATATGATTTATTTATATCCTCTTAGTTTTTTTTTTTTTTTGTTCAGTGTCAGTATGTACATGCTTTATTTTTTTAGGCTTTTTTTTCTCAATTTTTATTAACATTTTCCATGATTATAAAAAAATATCCTATGGTAATACCCTCCCTCTCCCCACTTACCCCTTTGAAACTCCATTCTCCATCATATCCCCTCCCCATCTCAATCAGTCTCTCTTTTATTTTGATGTCATGATCTTTTCCTCCTCTTATGATGGTCTTGTGTAGGTAGTGTCAGGCACTATGAAGTCATGGATATCCAGGCCATTTTATGTCTGGGGGGAGCACATTGTAAGGAGTCCTACCCTTCCTTTGGCTCTTACATTCTTTCTGCCACTTCTTCCACATTAGACCCTGAGCCTTGGAAGGTGTGATCAAGATGTTACTCAGTCCTCCAGTCACTTCTTTCCAGCACTATAATACCATCTGAGCCATACCAAAGGTCACTGCCATTTGAAAAGAGAAGAATTCTCTACCCAAAGTGAGAGTAGCGTTAATATAAGGGTATAAATATTAAGAGAAGTGCTTACTGGGCAGCTTGATAAGCATAGTATATACATTTATCCAGACATAGGCAGATGTTACACCCCTAGGGCTCATGACTACCCCTGCTTTTAGTTTTCAGTATCAGGGATGTATTCCCTCTCATGAAGCGGACCTCCAGTCCAATTGGAGGGCAGTTGGTTTCCACCATGATAGACGTGCCACTGTTGCACCTGTTGGCTCATTTGGCCTGGCTGGCCAAATAAAAGGCTTGCAGTGTCCACTGTTGAGTATCTTCACTGGTGGTATCTCTTTCTCCCATTGAACTACATATAGAATGGCTTCTTCTAGCTTTCTGTCAGCTGGTTTACATGGAGGAGGTTATCAGCTCAGTTCCAGCAGGACTTCTCAGTGGCTTTGCAGCCCAAGTATGTGGAGTCTTCAGCAATAGGGTCTTACCATCTATTCCTGGTGGGAAACCAAGGGCCTCAGCAATGGCTTATAATGTTTTGGGGGCATCAGGGACCTCCCTGGCCACCAACTCACTGGAAGGTATCCTATCCCTGGCACTGAAAATTTTCTAGCAACGATCTACGGTTCCTAAGTGTTCCATTGTCCAAAACTGTTGGATTCCATATGATTTATTTATATCCTCTTAGATTTTGATTAGCCCTCCCTCCACCTTTCCTTTACTCAATCTCTTCCCCTGACCTCACTTTGGGCCTTTTCACTCCCTTTAATCTATTCTTCTACTTACATATATACAATACCATCCTATTAAGTACCCTCTCCCTTCCTTTCTCTTCATTTTATATGTCTTTTGTAGCTTAGTGGCCTTTGCTACTGAGTTTTCTTCCTACTCACACTGAAGTCCATGAGAGAGAACATGTGGCGCTTGGCTTTCTAGGCCTGGGTTACCTCACTTAGTATAATCCTTTCCAGATCCATCCATTTTCCTGCAAATTTCATAACTTCATTTTTCCTTACCAATGAGTAGAACTCCATTGTGTAAATGTGCCATATCTTCATTATCCACTCATCAGTTGAGGGACATCTAGGCTGGTTCTATTTCCCAGCTATTGTAAATTGAGCGGCAGTAAACATGGTCGAGCAAGTATCTCTAAGGTAATGAGATGAGTCCTTAGGATATATGCCTAGGAGTGCTATAGCTGGGTCATATGGTAGATCTATTTTTAGCTGTCTTAGGAACCTTCACACTGATTTCCACAATGGCTGGACCAGATTACATTCCCATCAACAGTGTTGAAGGGTTCCTCTTTTTCAGCATCCTTGTCAGCATTTGTGGTCATTTGTTTTCATGATGGTAGCCAATGTGACAGGAGTGAGATGGAATCTCAACATAGTTTTAATCTGCATTTCCCTGATGACTAGGGATGTAGAATATTTTGTTTAGATGCTTATATGCCATCTATTTCTTCTTTTGAGAACTCTCTATTTTGTTCCATAGCCCATTTTTATTTTTTATTATTATTTATTTTTATTTTTATTTTTATGCTTTTGGTTTTTTGAGGTAGGGTCTCACTCTAGCCCAGGCTGACCTGGAATTCACTATGGAGTCTCAGGGTGGCCTCGAACTCACGGCGATCCTCCTACCTCTGTCTCCCGAGTGCTGGGATTAAAGGCATGCGCCACCACGCCCGACATTATTTAAGTTTTTTGAGTTCTTTGTATATCCTAGATATTAATCCTCTATCAGATGTATAGCTGGCCAAGATTTTTTCCCATTCTGTAGGTTGCCCTTTGCTTTATTCACAGTATCCTTTGCTGTAGAAAATCTTTGTAATTTCATGAGGTGCCAGCAGTTAATCTGTGGTTTTATTGCCTGAGCAATTGAAGTCTTTGCCAAGACCAATATGTTGAAGGGTTTCCCCTACTTTTTCCTCTAGCAGTTTCAGAGTTTCAGGTCTGATATTAAGGTCTTTAATCCATTTGGACTTAATTCTTTATTCTTTTTTTTTTTTTTTTTTTGGTTTTTCAAGGTAGAGTTGCACTCTAGTCCAGGCTGACCTAGAATGCACTCTGTAGTCTTAGGGTAGCCTTGAACTCACAGCAGTCCTCCTACCTCTGCCTTCCAAGTGCTGGTATTAAAGGCATGTGCCACCATGCCCGGCCTGGACTTAATTCTTGTGCATGGTGAGATAAGGATCTATTTTCATCCTTCTACAGATGCATATCCAATTTTCCCAGCACCATTTGCTGAAGAGGCTGTCTTTTCTGCAACAAGTATTTTTGGCATTTTTGTCAAATATCAGGTGGCTATAGCTACCTGGACTTACATCTGGTCCTCTATTCTGTTCCATTGATTGTCTGCTTTTGTGGCAGTACCATGCTGTTTTTGTTACTATGGCTCTGTAGTATAGGTTAAAATCAGGTATGGTGATACCACCCGCCTTATTTTTTGTTGTTCAATATTGTTTTAGATATTCGAGATTTTTATGCTTCCAAATGAATATTTGGATTGTTTTTTCTATTTACATGAAGAATGCCATTGCAATTTTGATGGGGATTGCATTAAATGTGTAGATTGTTTTTGGTAAGATGGCCATTTTCACAATATTGATTCTTCTGATCCAAGAACAAAGGATGTCTTTCCATTTCCTAGTGTCTTCTGTAATTTCTCACTTGAGTGTTTTATTTTATTTTATTTATTTTATTTTATTTTTTGTTTGGTTTTTCGAGGTAGGGTCTCACTCTCGCCCAGGCTGACCTGGAATTCACTATGGAGTCTCAGGGTGGCCTCGAACTCATGGGGATCCTCCTACCTCTGCCTCCCGAGTGCTGGGATTAAAGGCGTGCACCACCACACCCGGCGATCACTTGAGTGTTTTATTTTTTTATTTAAATTTTTTTTGTTCATTTATTTGAGAGCGACAGACAGAGAGAGAAAGAGGCAGATAGAGAGAGAGAGAGAGAGAGAGAATGGGCGCGCCAGGGCCTCCAGCCACTGCAAACGAACTCCAGACGCGTGTGCCCCCTTGTGCATCTGGCTAACGTGGGTCCTGGGGAATCGAGCCTCGAACCGGGGTCCTTAGGCTTCACAGGCAAGCGCTTAACCGCTAAGCCATCTCTCCAGCCCCACTTGAGTGTTTTAAAGTGTTCATTGTAAAGATCCTTTGCTTCCTTAGTTAGGTTTATTCCAAGGTACTTTATTATTATTATTATTATTATTATTTTTGATGCAGTTGTGAGTGGGAGTGCTTCTCTGATTTCATCCTCTGTGTGTTTGTTGTTAGCATATAGGAAGGCTACTGATTTCTGTGTGTTTATTTTGTATCCTGCTACATGACTATAGGTGTTTATCAGCTCTAACAGTTTGCTGGTAGAGTCTTTAGGGTCCTTTATGTATAGAATCATGTCATCTGCAAATAATCATAACTTGATATCTTCCTTTCCAATTTGTATCCCTTTTATGTGTGTCTTCTTGCCTTATTGCTATGGCTAAGATTTCCAGTACTATATTAAATAAAAGTGGGGACAGTGGACACCCTTGTCTTGTTCCTGATTTTAGTGGAAAAGCTTCCAGTTTTTCCCCATTTAGTAATATGCTGGCTGTAGGCTTGTCATAAATAGCTTTTATTATATTGAGATATGTTCCTTCTATTCCCAGTCTCTGTAGGACTTTGATCATGAAGGGATGTTGGATTTTGTCAAATGCTTTCTCTGCGTCTAATGAGATGATCATGTGATTTTTGTCCTTCAGTCCATTTATATAATGTATAACATTTATTGATTTGCGTATGTTGAACCATCCCTGCATCTCTGGGATAAAGCCTACTTGGTCGGGGTGAATGATCTTTTTGATATATTCTTGTATTCTGCTTGCCAATATTTTGTTGAGAATTTTTGCATCTATGTTCATGAGGGAGATTGTTCTGTAATTTTCTTTTTTTGTTCTCTCTTTGCCTGGTTTTGGGATCATGGTGATGCTGGCTTCGTAGAAGGAGTTGTTAGGATTCCTTCTTTTTCTATTTTATGGAAAAGTTTAAGAAGCATCGACGTTAGTTCTTCAATGAAGGTCTAGTAAAATTCAGCAGTGAATCCATCCGGGCCTGGACTTATTTCAGTTGGGTGATTTTTTGATAACTGCTTGGATCTCCATACTTGTTATAGGTCTATTTAAGTGATTAATCTCATCTTGATTTAATTTAGGTAGGTCATATAAATCAAGAAAACCATCTATTTCTTTCAGGTTTTCAAACTTAGTGGAGGATATGTTCTTATAGTATGTCCCCATGATTTTTTTGAATTTCTCTGGTATCTGTTGTGATGTTGCCTTTTTCACCTCTAATTTTATTAATTTGGGTCTTCTTTCTTTCTTGGTCTGAGTTTCTAAGGGTTTATCAATCTTTTTTTTAATCCTTTCCAAGAACCAACTCTTTGTTTCCTTGATTCTTTGGATTGTTTTTTTGGTTTGTATTTCATTAATTTCTGCCCTAATCTTTACTATTTCTTCCTGTCTACTGATTTTTGGATTGCCTTGTTCATCTTTATCCAAGGCTTTTAGGTGAAGCATTATGTTGTTTACTTGAGACCTTTCTAATTTCTTTTTTTTAAAATTTTTTTGTTGTTATTTTTATTTATTTATTAGAGAGTGACAGACAGACAGATAGACAAAGAGGCAGATAGAGAGAAGGAGAGAGAATGGGCGCGCCAGGGCCTCCAGCCACTGCAAACGAACTCCAGACGCGTGTGCCCCCTTGTGCATCTGGCTAACGTGGGTTCTGGGGAGCGAGCCTCGAACCGGGGTCCTTAGGCTTCACAGGCAAGCGCTTAACCACTAAGCCATCTCTCCAGCCCCCTTTCTAATTTCTTAATATACTTAATTTAGAGCTGTAAATTTCCCTCTTAGGACTGCCTTCATTGTGTCTGAAAAGTTTTGGTATGTTGTGTTCACATTATCATTTGACTCTATGAATTTTTTGATTTCCTTCTTGATTTCTTCATTGACCCATTCATCATTTAGTAGTGGATTGTTTAGTTTCCATGATTTTGTGTATGCTGTATCGCTTTTCTTGATATCGATTTGTAGTTTGATTCCATTGTGATCAGATAGAAAGCAAGGAATTATTTCAATTTTCCTGTATTTGTTAAAATTTGCTTTATGTCCTAATATATGGTCTGTTTTAGAGAATGTTCCATGTGCTGCTGAAAAGAATGTGTATTCTGCAGCATTTGGATGGAATATCCTGTGTATAACCGGGCGTGGTGGTGCATGCCTTTAATCCCAGCACTCGGGAGGTGGAGGTAGGAGTATTGCCGTGAGTTTGAGGCCACCCTGAGACTCCATAGTGAATTCCAGGTCAGCCTGGGCTAGAGTGAGACCCCCTCAAAAAAAAAAAGAAAAGAAAAGAAAAGAAAGAACTATCCTGTATATGTCTGTTAGGTCCATATGTTCTATACCTCATTTAATCCAGATGCATCTGTTTATTTTTTGCCGGGGTGACCTGTCAATTGATGAGAAAGCGGTGTTGAAGTCACCTACTACAACTCTTTGGTGCTGTGACCTTAGTTGTAATCGTGTTTGTTTGATGAAGTTGAGAGCCCCCATGTTAGGTGCATATATGTTTAGGATTATAATGTCCTCCTGTTGGAGTGTGCCTTTAATCAATGTAAAGTGACTTTCCTTATCTTTCCTAACTAATGTTGGACTGAAGTCTACCTTGGCAGATATTAGGATAGCACCTGTTGCTTGTTTTGTAGGCCCATTTGCTTGAAATACTGTTTTTCAACCTTTTACCCTAAGATAGTGTCCATCCTTTGTAGAAAGGTGAGTGTCTTGGGGGCAACAAATTGAAGGATCCTGCTTTTTAACCCAGTCTGCAAACTTATGTCTTTTGGTTGGGGCATTGAAGCCGTTGATATTAAGAGATATGATATTGAAGGATGTTCATTTATTTTTGCCATTTTTTGTAGTTCTTCCGGTTTTACCTTTGCTCTCTTGTATTAAGTAGTATTTGAGTATGGTTTGTTTTTTCAGGTTCCTTATATGTATGCTTTTCTTTTTCTTCAGCATGAAGGATTCTTTCAAGGATTTTCTGTAGAGCTGGTTTTGTCTTCAAATATTCCTTTAGCCTTCTTTTGTTGTGGAATGTCCTTATTTCTTGTCTATTTGAATGGATAGTTTTGCAGGATAAAGTAACCTTGGTTGACAGGTGTTATCTTTTAGAACTTGGAATACATTATTCCAATCTCTCTGGCTTTTAAAGTTTGTGTTCATAATCTGCTGTGATCCTGATGGACTTGCCTTTGTAGGTAACTTGATTTTTCTCTCTAACTGCTTTCAATATATTTTCTTTGGTTTGTATGTTTGGTAGTTTAATTATAACATGGCGAGGAGAGGTTCTTTCCAGGTTTTGTCTGGTGTTCTAAAGGGTTCCTGTATCTGCATTGGCTTCTCGCTCTCAATTTGGGGGAAGTTTTTTTCTATGATTTTATTAAAAATGCCTACTATGCCTTTGGAGTGGAATTCTTCTCCTTCTACTATACCCTGAATTCTTAAGTTTGATCTTTTCATAGTGTCCTGAATATCTTGGAATTTCCATTCATACTTTCCTATTAGTTTGTCTTTCTCTTTGTTGGACTGTATTAGATCTGCTACCTAGTCTTCTAGTTTAGATATTCTGTCTTCTCCTTCATCCAGTCTACTGGTTAGATTTTCTACAGAGATTTTTACTTCATTGACTGTATTCTTCATTGCTAGTAATTCTGACTTGTTTTTCTTTATTATTTCTATTTCCTTATTTATGTCTTGTATTGACCTACTTATTTCATTAAATTGGTTTCCTGAGTCGTCTTTGATTTCTTTCATTTCCTCTTTCATTCCTTTGATTTCCTTTTTGACTTCTTTGAGCATATTTATAATCATTCTTTTGAAATCTTTCTCAGGCATTTCCTCTAACTCATTCTCACTCTGGAAGTCATTTCTGATGTATTAATGTTTTTTGTTGGATTTATATTGTCTTGATTTTTGGTGTTTCTTGTATTATAATACACATATTTTTGCATCTTGGATTAAGTTAATGCTTGGATTTTCTAATTAGCTGCAGTATTATTAGATGTGTCAATCAATCTGATGTTATATATCTTCAGGGTAGGAGCTTAATGTGGTAGGTGTGACTCTCAGAGTACCCACAAAAGTGACCCTAGGTGTTCGGTTTGCCTGCTATGAGAGTATTCAAGTAGGCCTGAGTGGAACAAAATACAGGCAGATTCTAAAATTTAACTAAACAATGTACACATTCAATGAAAAACAGCACAGTGTATTTATGCAAGAGTAGATATTATGACAACCAGATCCTCTAACAAAGTCACAGTCCCTTAGGTTGTGTGTTGCCCCACACCCTTAATCCTGTCAACTAGGAGGCTAAAATTTCTGGTCTGTTGAGGGTTCCAAGTCAGCTTGTGACCAAATGAGTCCCTTCCCTAATAAACAACAGAAGAGGAAACAAAGGCACTATAAGTCAGGAAGCAATAAATGACAAGCCCACAATATAGCTTATTTAAGAATGGCAAATCCATCCGTCCATCACATTTAACAAATAATTTATCCTGATATGGAAGGTGTATTTAGCACTTCCTATTCAAGCCTATATACCAGGCTGATTTGGCGGGTACTGACCTGATATAATCCCAGTTACCTTTTGGGATGATTTTGGTCTCAATTTTCCTGTGCTCCTGCTTGGGTCCCTCTTTGCTGCACTGTGGGTTCAAGTAGGGTGGCTGGGTTGCTGGATTGCTGCTCTGGTCGCTGGTGCTGGGTGCTATGAGTTCCCTTCCCCAGGTCTCTGGTGATTGCTGGTGCTTGCGGTTGCGGTGGAGGAGGTGGATAGTTGCTCTAGTTCTCCCGCTGGTCCACGTGATCCTTTACCTCGTGATCTGCTCCTCTGTTGGTTGCTGCAGTCCTCCCTTCACGTTTCTTCAGTTTGCCAGTAGCTCCAGTGTGAGTGGAGAATCCCCTCACCTAGGTTTTCCCGTGGCTCAAGTTGAGCCTTATAGCTGTGGCCCCGTGGACCTGGTGCCGCCACTGCTGGAGCCACTTCTGCCTCCTTATGTGGGCTCTGGATGCTGTGGATCTCTCCTACTTCTCTGCTGCCTTTGCTTATTTCTTATAAATCTCACTTTTTTAGTAGAAGAGTGTATTTTGCTGTTTTTTTTTTTTTTCTTTTTTCTTTTGGCTTTTTCTCCCCTAGGCTGCTTTGGTATGTTTCCTACGCCGCCATCTTAGCAGGAGACTCGACATCTGAATTTTTAAAAATTGAATGTAATATTAGTCCAAGATGAAGGTGAACTATTGTTCGTCTGGGCTACTTCTGATGACTGCTTTTTTCCCCCCCTTAGGTGAGGCAGGCAACCAATCAGATTGTAATGAATTGTGCTGATATTGACATTATTACAGCTTCATATGCACCAGAAGGCGATGAAGGTAAGGACTGTTCTCTATTTTAATTTTATGCTGTGGGATGTGTGTATTTTAAAAAGAAATGTATATATATTTTGAAGTTGAGAAATTAGTGTTTGTTACTTTAAAAAACTCTGGGTAACATCCAGGCGTGGTGGCACATACCTTAAATCCCAGTACTCAAGAGGCAGAGGTATATGATCATCGTGAGTTCAAGGCCAGCCTGAGACTATAGAGTGAATTCCAGCCTAGGCTAGATTGAGACCCTACCTTGAAAACACTCCCTCTCCAACCCCCCCACCCCCACCCCCAGCCAAAAAAACTTACAAAACTGTGGGTGTGGCGGCTCATCCCTGTAAACCCAGCACCACAGGAGGCAAGGTGATACCAAGTCTTGGCCAGCCTGGGTTAGTGAAGAGACCCTGTCTCAAATGGCAACAATGCAAAGCAAATTCTTAAGATGTTTATGGGAAATAGTTGAACAGTATAATTTAACTATGTTAAGAGAAAATAAATGTCATAATTTATATTCTACTTTAAATGACTTGTTTTGTGCTGTGTTTGTTTATGCATTCCTTTAATCCCAGCTCTTGGAAGACAGAGGTAGAAAGATTGTTGTGAGTTTGAGGCCAGCTAGCCTGGGATAGAGTGAGACTGTACCACAAAAAAAAATAAATAAATAAAAATTAAAAAAAAGACTTGTTTCAGGACCTTGACAAAGTCATATTTTCATAAGTGTAAAATAAAGCTGATAGATTATTTTCAAAATTAAGTACTTTGAATATGAAAAGTTCAAGGGACCTTAGTTTTGTGTTTTTCCTAAAAGCCTTCATCCTCAGGCCCTCATGCTTGCATAGGATGTATACTTAACTGCTGAGCCACCTCTCCAACCCTGACAATTCTTTTTAGGTATAGAAAGTATTTTCCTTCCAAACTAACAAAATTACAATTGTCAACCCTTTTTTCCTATATGGATAGGAGAAACTTGGAGCTATTTGGAAGCTCATTTAATTTTAGACTATAATTTAAAGTATTTATTTATTTGAGAGAGAGAAAGAGGCAGAGAGAGAGGGAGGGAGGGAGGGAGGGAGGAAGAATGTGTGTGCCAGGGCCTCTAGCCACTGCAAACAAATTCCAGGTGCATGTGCCCCTTGTACATCTGGCTTACGTGGGTCCTGGAGAATCAAACTGGGATCTTTTTGCTTTCCAGGCACATATCTTAACTGCTAAGCTATTTCTCCAGCTCCAGTTTTTGTTTTTGTTTTTCTTTTCATTTTATTTAAGAGAGAGGGAAAGAGAGAAGAGGCAAAGAGAGGGAGTAGGAGAGAGAATGGATGCGCCAGGGCTTTTAGCCACTTCAAAAAACTCCAGACACATGCGCCACCTTATGCATTTAGCTTTATGTAGGCACTGGGGAATCGAGCCTGGGTCCTTTGGCTTTGCAGGCAAACACTTTTAACTGCTAAGCCATATTGCCAATCCTATAACTTCAGTTCTAAAGACGATGATATAAGTTAAGAACCTCAGGTCAGAACTCCTGTGGAGTCAAGCAAATAACAAAAATGAATGAATTGGGGTGGTATTTGGAAAATTAGTGATGGGACAGACTGAACCAAAGGATATATTTCTCATAAAAGGGTATTCAAAGGTTTTACTGGGGAGATGGCTTAGTGGTTAAAGGTGCTTGCTGATAAATCCTGTTGGCCCAGATTCAGTTCCCCAATACCCATGTAAACCCATGTCATACATGCATGTGGAGTTTGCTTGCAGACAAGAGGCCTTGGTACATCCATACTCTTTCTCTTCCCACTTTTTCTCAAATATATAAATTAAAAAAATATATTTAAGGCTTGAAGATACAGCTTATGTAGTGGAGTTCTCTTTTGGCACTTGTGAAGCCCTGAATAATCAATTCCCAAACAGCAAAAGAAAGAAAGGAAGGAATCTGAAAAAATATAATTGCTCAGTGGTTAAAGGCTCTTGCTTGCAAAAGGTGCCAGCCTGGGTTTGATTCCTCAGTACTCATGTAAAGCCAGAGGCAGAATGTGACACACATGTCTAGAGTTTATTAGCAGCAGCAAGAGGCACTGGCACGCCCATATTCTTTCTGTCTTGCTTTCTCTCTCAAAAATAAATATAAAAATTCAGCTGGGCATGGTGGTGCACGCCTTTAATCCCAGCACCTGGGAGGCAGAGGTAGGAGGATCACTGTGAGTTCGAGGCCACCCTGAGACTCCATAGTGAATTCTAGGTCAGCCTGGGTTACAGTGAAGCCCTACCTCGAAAAAAAAAAAAAAAAGTATGTATGTATGTATGTATGTATATATTTAAAAATACATGACTATCACCAGGCATATGGTGGCACATGCCTTTAATCCCAGCACTTGGGAGGAGGACTGCCGTGAGTTCAAGGCTACCTGAGACTACATAGTGAATTCCAGGTCAGCCTGGGCTACAGCAAGACCCTACCTTGAAAAAACAAACAAATAACAATAAAAAAGAACCAAACTTTTCTAGCACCCAGATATGTTAACTTACACCTGTTAGCCCAGCACTCAGGAGGCTGAGGTAGGAGGATCAATGTGAGTTTGAGGCCTGTTTGGGTTACAGTGAGATATTGCCTCCCAAAATGAAAAACAGTATTTTCTAGGAGTCTGTAATCCCACACTCAAGAGGCTGAGGCAGGATGATCACAAGTTTGAGGCCAGCCTGAGTTATAATTAGATGCTCTCCCCCCCAAAAAAAGGCTCAATTCTCCAGGAATTAGCCAGATGCACAAGGGGGCGCACGCATCTGGAGCTTGTTTGCAGTGGCTGGAGGCTGTGGCGTGCCCATTCTCTTTCTCTCTGCCTCTTTCTCTCTCTGTTACTCTCAAATAAATAAATAAAAATAAACAAAAACTAATTGTTTAAAAAAAGATCGGGATGCTCTTAAAATATGCTAGCCAAGCCAGGCATGGTGGCGCACACCTTTAATCCCAGCACTTGGGAGGCAGAGGTAGGCAGATCACCGTGAGTTCGAGGCCACCCTGAGACTACATAGTGAATTCCAGGTCAGCCTGGGCCAGAGTAAGACCCTACCTCGAAAAAAAAAAAAAAAAATTGCTAGCCAGAGTTGGGAAGATGTCTCTGCCTGGTTTTGGAAACAGTGTGGGAGCAGCACACCTCCCAACACGGTACTGTTGAAATCAGTCCCTACATAGCATTGTCCTCTGGCCTCCCTTTTTTGTCACTCACCCTCCCCATCTGGGTATCTATCTCTCTCTCTCTGCTTCCAAATAAATAAGAATATTTAAAAGAAATTAAGGGCTGGAATGATGGCTCAGTGGTTAAAAGCCTGCAAATCTGAGTTTGATTCTCTAGTACCCACATAAAGCCAGATGCAACATGGCTCATGTGTCTGGAGTTCATTTGCAGAAGTAAGATCCCCTGTGGTGTCTTCCCTTCCTCTCTCTTTCCCTCTTCCCTCCCTCCCCTTTCTCTCAATGAAATGGTGATGTATGCCTTTGATTCCAGCACTTGGGAGGCAAAGGTGAGGATCACCATGAGTTCATGGTTAGCCTGGGATTACAGAATGAGTTCCAGGTCAGCCTGGGCTTGAGTGAGAACTTGACTTGAAAAAAACTAAAAAATAATAATAAAATGTTATGGCCAGGCATGGTGGTGCATGCCTTTAATCCTAGCACTTGGGAGGCAGAGGTAGGTGGACCACCATGAGTTCGAGGCCACCCTGAGACTACATAGTGAATTCTAGGTCAGCCTGAGCTAGCATGAGACCCTACCTCAGAAAACCACAAAAAAAAAAAAAAAAAAAAAAAAAAAGATTATGGGAGCTGGAGAGATGGCTTAGTGGTTAAGGCATTTACCTGTAAAGCCAAAGGATCCTGATTTGATTCTCTAGGACCCAGATAAGCCAGATGCATAAGGTGTCACATGCATCTGGAGTTCATTTGCAGTGGCTAGAGGCCCTGGCGTGCCCATTCTCCCACCCCCTCAAATAAGTAAATAATAAAAATTATTTATTTGAAAGGGTCAGAGGCTCTCTGTTATTTCCTTTTCAGTATTTGTTTGCAATTAGACAAGGAGAGAGAACAGGTGCTCTAGGATCTTTTTTTTTTTTCTGCTACACAACCTGATTTTACTCATTAGCAATTTAAATTAATTTCACATGTATTGAATCATCCCAACATTTTAGTATTAGATGATAAAACAGTAGCATTCTTATTTCATTGCATTAAACACAGCAAAGGTTATATTGTAACATATAGATAATACAGAGCAAATAACTTATGATGGATGAGTCTATTTTAAGAGTCCTACAATTAAGCAATTTTTTTCAAAATATCCAAATTTAGACTTATGGATCCAGAACCTAACAAAGCTATTTTTCTCTTTTGGGTTACCTCACTGTTAACTTATAAACAGATAGATGAAAACACAATATAGGTGTCTTTTTCCCTAAGATGGCACATGTTACAATTGTAAGGGTGTTTTAAGACAAAATAATGCCAAGAGCCTACACTTAGTATTTCTTCCTAACTTTGGTTGCAAATAATATCTATTCCCATCTTGGAGAGTCAGTATTGATTCACTTCTTGGCGAGTACTGTACCATCTAGTCCTAATCTTGCATTTTTTTTCTATTTTTAATTTTTATATATTTTTCTTTTTCTTTTTTTGTTTTTTTTTTTGAGGTAGGGTCTCACTCTGGCCCAGGCTGATCTGGAATTCACTATGGAGTCTCAGGGTGGCCTTGAACTCACGGCGATCCTCCAACCTCTGCCTCCCAAGTGCTGGGATTAAAGGTGTGCACCACCACGCATGGCTAATTTTATATTTTTTTATTTGAGAGAAAGAGGCAGAGAGAGAGAGAGAGCGAGCGAGCGAGCACACACACGCCAGGGCCTCTAGCCACTGCAAATAAACTCCAGATGCATGCACCCCTTTGTGCATCTGACTTACTTGGGTCCTGGAGAATTGAACCGCAATCCTTTGGCTTTGCAGGCAAGCGCCTTAACCACTAAGCCATCTCTCCAGCCCTCTCTGTTTAATTTAAAAAATATTCTAAGCCGGGTGTGGTGGCGCATGCCTTTAATCCCAGCACTTGGGAGGCAGAGGTAGGAGGATCGCTGTGAGTTCGAGGCCACCCTGAGACGACAGTGAATTCCAGGTCAACCCGAGCTAGAGTGAGACCCTACCTCGGGAAACAAACAAACAAACAAATTTCTATTTATTGATTATTTAGTGAGGAGAGAAAGAAAGACAGTGAGCATACAAGTCTTCTTGTCACAATAGACGAATTCCAGACATATGTGCCACTTTGTGCTTCTATCTTTATGTGGATGTTGGGGAGTAGAACCTAGGCCAAGAGGCTTTATTTATAAGCAAGCACCTTTAACTACTGAGTCATCTCCCCAGCCCCTAACCTTACATTTTATTTTATTTTAATTTATTTGCAAGTGGAGAGAGAATGGGTGCACCAGAGCTTATTGATACTGCAGACTCCAGATGTATGTACTACTTGGTGTATCTGGCTTTTGTGGGTCGTGGGGAATTGAACCTGGGCCAGCAGGTCTTTAACTGCTGAGCCATCTCCCAGCACTACAACATGAATCCCTGCTTCAAAGGAAGTAGGAGGAAAGGACCATTACCTGAAAGTTGTATTCTGACTTCTACATGCATGTCGCAAATGGGCATGTGCACACACATACAACACACCTGCACAGAAAGAGGGCAAATTAGATGGGGGCAAGGGGCATTGCTTCCTAGAAATTCCTTGTTAGCTGTCTAGATATGCTCCAGGTTTTCTCCTTTAGTTTAAAAAAAATATTTATTTAATTATTTTTTGTTTATTTTATTTTATTTATTTATTTGAGAGCAACAGACATACAGAGAGAGAAAGAGGCAGAGAGAGAGAGAGAGAGAGAGAGAGAATGGGTGTGCCAGGGCCTGCAGCCACTGCAAATGAACTCCAGATGCATGCGCCACCTTGTGCATCTGGCTTATGTGGGTCCTGGGGAATTAAGCCTCGAACCGGCGTCCTTAGGCTTCACAGGTAAGCACTTAACTGCTAAGCCATCTCTCCAGCCCCTATTTTTGGTGTTTTTTTTCCCCCCAGTTTTTATTAACATTTTCCGTGATTATAAAAAATATCCTATGGTAATACCCTCCCTCCCCCCACTTTCCCCTTTGAAATTCCATTCTCTATCATATCCCCTCCCAATCTCAATCAGTCTCTCTTATTTTGATGTCATGATCTTTTTCTCCTCTTATGATGGTCTTGTGTAGGTAGTGTCAGGCACTATTTTTGGTTTTTTTGAGGTAGGGTCTCACTCTAGCCCAGGCTGACCCGGAAATCACTATGTAGTCTCAGGGTAGCCTCAAACTCACTGCAGTCCTCCTACCTCTGCCTCCCGAGTGGAGTGCTGGGATTAAAGACGTGCCCTACCACACCCAGCTTTTTTTGTTTGTTTTTTTTCGAGGTGTAGGGTCTCACTCTGGTCCAGGCTGACCTGGAATTCACTATGTAGTCTCAGGGTGGCCTCGAACTCTCAGCAATCCTCCTACCTCTGCCTCCTGAGTGCTGGGATTAAAAGGTGTGCGCCACCACGCCCGGCTTCACGCCCGTTTTTTTAAAAATATTTTTATTATTTATTTGCAAGTAGAGAAAGAAGAGAGACAGAGAGCACATGCTAGGCCCTACAGCCACTGCAAATGAACTCCAGGTACATGCGCCACTTTGCACATCTGGCATTATGTGGGTACTGTGGAATCGAAATCAGGTTGTTACACTTTGCAAGCAAGTACCCTAACTGCTGAGGCATCTCTCCAGCTCTTTAGTTTTTATGGAAATTGGTTCATAGCTAAAGCTAATAATGTAAATATATTGGGTGAGGAAACTCAGGAAGGCCTGTCCTGTTCTTGGTATTTCTTTGTAGCATCCCAGCCTCCTGGGTAGGGGACAAGACCTCTTCTGAGATGGAGTTCTTATTTAATACCAGACAAGGGTTAGGGGGCGGCTAGAGGAAGGCAGGGAGGATTAGAATTTATAGAACCTCTCTAAGGGTTAGAGCTATGAGCTAGGAACCATGGACAAAAGCCAAAAAAATTACTTGTTTTTTTTTGTTTGTTTGTTTTTAAAACTGTTTTGTTTATTTTTATTTATTTATTTGAGAGCAACAGAGAGAGAAAGAGAGAGAGAGAGAGAATGGGTGCATCAGGCCTCCTGCCACTGCAAACGAACTCCAGATGCATGCGCCCCCTTGTGCATCTGGCTAACGTGGGTCCTGGGGAATCAAGCCTCGAACCAGGGTCCTTAGGCTTCACAGGCAAGCACTTAGCTGCTAAGCCATCTCTCCAGCCCTTGTTTGTTTGTTTTTGTTTATTGAGGTAAGGTCTCATTCTAGCTCAGGCTGACGTGGAATTTACCATGTAGTCTCAGGGTACCCTTAAACTCTCCGTGATCCTCCTACCTTGGCTTCCTGAGTGCTAGGATTAAAGGCGTGTGCCACTACACCTGGATAAAAAAATATATATATATATATATTAGGGCTAGAGAGATGGCATAGTGGTTAACGTGCTTGCTTACACAGCCAAAGGACCCAGGTTCAATTTCTCAGGATATACGTAAACCAGATACATAAGGTAGCACATAGCACATACGTCTGGAGTTTGTTTGCAGCGGCCGGAGGCCATGGCACACCCATTCTTTCCCTCCCTACCTCCAGCCTCTCTCTCTCAAAATAAAGATTAAAAAAATCAAAAGTTAGCTGGGCATGGTAGCACACACCTTTAATCCTAGCGCTTGGAAGGCAGTGGTAACATGATCGCCATGAGTTCAAGGCCACCCTGAGACTACATAGTGAATTCCAGGTTAGCCTGAGCTAGAGTGAGACCCTACCTCAAAATACAAAACAACAAAAAGTTATTCTTTTTGTTTTAGTTTTTTGAGGCAGGGTCTCGCTCTAGCTCAGGCTGACCTGGAATTCACTATGTAGTCTCAGGGTGGCCTTGAACTCACGGCGATCCTCCTACCTCTGCCTCCCAAGTACTGGGATTAAAGGCGTGCACCACCATGCCCTGCTAAAAAAAGTTATTCTTTTTTTTTTAAATTTTTTTGTTTGTTTATTTATTTATTTGAGAGTGACAGAGAGAAGGAGGCAGAGAGAGAGAGAGAGAGAGAGAGAGAGAGAGAGAGAGAATGGGCATGCCAGAGCTTCCAGCCTCTGTAAATGAGCTCCAGATGTGTACGCCACCTTGTGCATCTGGCTAATGTGGGTACTGGGGAACTGAGCCTCGAACCAGGGTCCTTAGGCTTCACAGGCAAGCGCTTAACCGCTAAGCCATCTCTCCAGCCCAAAAAAGTTATTCTTAACATGTAATATTAAATACAGTTAATGTAAGGGAAAAACCCTCAAGCGAATAAAGAGTGAAGATTGTTCTTTAAGATGATTGAACAGATTTGAAAGAAGTGAGTTGAAATGTGAATGGCCTCAAGTACTTCGCTGGAGAAAGAACTATTGAAGTTCATGCAGAAACCCTTGGGTTGGAGAACACTGGCAGTTTTGGGAGCAAGAGAGGTACCACCAGCACTCTGAGTTTTAGCCCTGGTCAGCTATTTTTGTCATCACACTTGCAAAGTTATTCATTCTAGTGGGTATGTAGTGATGTCTTAATTTGCATTTCACTGATGACTAAAAAAGTTGAACACTCATTTTCTTCTTGGCAATTTATTTATTTATTTGAGGTAGGGTCTCATTCTAGCTCAGGCCGACCTGGAATTCACTATGTAGTCTCAGGATAGCCTCAAACTCTTGGCAATCCTCTTACCTCTGCCTCCCAAGTGCTGGAATTAAAGGCATGTGCCACCATGCCCAGCTTTTATTTCAGGTTTTGAAGAAAGGATGCTTAACTGATGTAGGAGGAGATATGATATTTATTTATTTATTGGGGGGAGAGAGAGAGCGAGCGAGTGAGTGAGCAAGCGCGACAGAGGAAGATAGAGAATGGTGCACTGGGGCCTACAGCCACTGCAAACGAACTCCAGATGCATGTGCCACCTGGTGCAACTGGCTTACGTGGGTCTTGGGGAATCAAACCTGGGTCCTTAGGCTTCACAGGCAAGTGCCTCAACTGCTAAGCCATCTCTCCAGCCCATGTTTTTCTTTTTCTTTTTCTTCTTATTTTTTTCCTAAGGTAGGGTCTCGCTCTAGTTCAGGCTGACCTGGAATTCACTATGTAGTCCCAGGGTGGCCTTAATCTCACGGCCATCCTTCTACCTCTGCCTGTCAAGTGCTGGTGGGATTAAAGGCATATGCCACCATGCCCAACCTATGTTCTTTTTTTTACATATTATTATTTTTTATTTTATTTATCTTTTTTTTTAAGTTTTTTGAGGTAGGGTCTCACTCTAGTCCAGGCTGACCTGGAATTCACAACGTAGTCTCAGGGTGGCCTTGAACTCATGGCGATCCTCTTACCTCTGCCTCCCAAGTGCTGGGATTAAAGGCCTGTACCACCATGCCCAGCTTATCTTTTTTTTATTAACAACTTCCATGATTGTAAATAATATCCCATGGTAATGCCCCCCCCCCCCACTTTCCCCTTTGAAACTCTACTCGTGTGTAGGTAGTGTTAGGCATTGTGAGGTCATGGATATCCAGGCCATTTTGTGTCCTGGGGGAGCACGTTGTAAGGAGTCCTCCCTTCCTTTGGCTCTTAAATTCTTTCCACCACCTCTTCTGCAATAGACCCTGAAACTTGGAAGGTGTGATAGAGATATTGCAGTGCTGAGCACGCTGTCACTTCTTCCCAGCACCACGATGCCTTCTGAGTCATCCCAAGGTCACTGTCATCTGAAAAGAGAAGATTCTCTACCAAAAGTGAGATTAGCATTATTATACGGGTATGACCATTAAGAGAAGTGCTTACTGGGCAGTTTGATGAGCATAGTATATACATTTAGCCAGATAGCAGCAGACGTTACACCCCTAGGGCTCATGACTACGCCTGTTTTAGGTTTTCAGTATCAGGGATGTATTCCCTCCCATGGAGAGGGCCTCCAGTCCAATTAGAGGGCAGTTGGTTTCCACCATGACAGACATGCCACTATTGTACCCGTTGGCTCATTTGGCCTGAGTGGCCAAATCCAAATATAAGGCTTGCAGTGTCCACTGTTGAGTATCTTCATTGGTGATTTCTGTTTCTCCCATTGAACTACATGCAGAATGGCTTCTTCCAGCTTTCTGTTAGCTGGTCTACATGGAGGAGGTTTTCAGCTCAGTTCCAGCAGGATTTCTCAGTGGCCTTGCAGTCCCAAGTATGTGGGGTCTTCAGCAATAGGGTCTTACCATCTATTCCTGGTGGGAAACCAAGGGCCTCGGCAATGGCCTATAATGTTTGGGGGGCATCAGGGACCTCCCTGGCCAACAGCTCACTGTAAGGTATCCCATCGCTGGCATTGAAAATTTTCTAGCAGTAGTCTATGGCTCCTGAGTGTTCCATTGTCCAAAAAGTAGGATTCCATATGATTTATTTATATCCTCTTAGATTTTGATTAGCCTTCCCTCCATCTTTTCTTTACTCAATCTCTTCCCCTGACCTCACTTTGGGCATTTTCACCACCATTAATCTATTCTTCTACTTTCATATATATAATACCATCCTATTAAGTACCCCTCTCCCTTCCTTTCTCTTCCCTTAATATCTCTTTTGTAGTTTACTGCTGTCTTATTATTTTTTATAAAACTTTTTTTGGCAATTTCCATAATTATAGACAATAAGCCATGATAATTTCATCCCCTCCCCCATTTTACCCTTCACAAATCCACTCTCCATCATATACCCTCCCCCTCTCAATTAGTCTATCTTTTATTTTGATGTCATCTTTTTTTTCCCTTTTATGGAGGTCTTGTACTGTTAGCTCATGGATATTCAAGCTGTTTTGTGTCTTTAAGATGTTATTTTTTGTAGCCCTACCCTTCCTTTGGCTCTTAACATTCTTTCCATCACTTCTGCAATGGACCCTGAGCCTTGGGAGAAGGTGTCATAGAGATGTCTCAGTGCTGAACACTCCTCTGTCATTACTTCTCAGCACTGTGGTGCCTTTGAGTTATTCCAGAGGTCACAGCCATCTGGAAAGAGAAAGTTCTCTAACCAAAAGTGAGAGTAGCATTAATATATGGGTATGGTAAGAGTTCCTAGGCAGGTACAATAGTTGCAGGAAGTGGGCCAGAGTGACACCCTACCTTGAAACCCTCTCCCCCATAAAAACATTTTCTGAATATACACTAATCTGAGATACTAAAATTGTACATCTGCATTAGCTATGCAGCTGTTGTTAAAGTGTTTTAAGTTGGGTTTCTATAAAGTGTCCTTGACCTTTTAGCTTTAATATTTTGTTTACTTTTATCCAAGTGTAGACCTCTAAAGGGGATGTTAAAATTAAAGGTCAAAGTCTGAATTTCTTGACTGATACCTGCAAGCACTTTAGAGGAACTTTTTGGTTGTGATTAGTAGTTTTAATAAGAATGTGTAAAATGAAGTTCATTTTTATTGGAAATTAAAATGGAGGTCATAGGAGTTCATGGAGAAGTGGCTGTCCTATGACTTCCCTTACCGTTTCTGGCTCCCTGAATTTATGAAAGGAGCCCTGCTTTTTCCCAGAGGAAATGGTTCCTCCTGTTTTGCTCCCACCTCACCCCTGTTGATTACAGTCACCGAGGACTTCCTGTCTGCACTGTGGCCCTACCTTGAATCTCCTTCTAGAGCCAAGTGGCATGGGTGCATCCAGTTGCTGATTGGATTGTTGGCCTTGTTGAGACCTTTAGGATATGGTACTCAGAGAATGCTTCAGGACTCTGGTTTAATCCTGTGCACTGCTGATTGTGTTTGTCTGCATTTCAGGCTAGACTCCATTTTTTTAGAAAATGCTTGTGGATTACAACTCTGGAAAGTTTATCGTGTTGTGTTGTTTTGTGTTCTATACTTTGGATAAAATAAATATCTTTCCTTGATGCTCATATGTCATGTGGATTGTACTAAGTGCAGTATAACTGGATTTTCACTTGTTAAAACAGATGGCAGTTTCTTCCTTGGCTCTTTTTACGTATTATTTGTCAGTGTTACAGCTAAGCAATAGATAAATTATTTAAATGTGAACTTGTGGGGAGCTGTGGTGAGAACCAGGAATGCTAACCTATAATTTGGAGATTATATGCAGGCAAGACGTTTTTCCCACCTACCTGCACAGCTGGAACAAGGGTGGTGATACACAGCCTGGAATCTGGGATACTTGTTTGTCAGGAGCCATGGCAACCTGGCTCTGGTGTCCTGCCCATCTCACTGATTAGTCCAGGGAAACAGAAAGGCAATGGAAACACCTACTGATCTGGGACACAGAGCCACTAACATTGGCTCTTTACTTAAGCCCTTGGTGGAATTTGAATCACTCCATTATTTAGAGTGGTCTCTCACTCTAGAACATTGTGGCTAATGAGAAAGAAATCTTGTACAAATAAAAAAGATACATATATATGGGTATGAACATTAAGAAAAATGCTCACAGGGCAGTTTGGTGAGCATAACAAGCATTTAGCCAGACACCAGCAGGTGTTACACTCCTAGGGCTCATGTCCTCCCCTGCTATAGGCTTTTGACTAGGTTTTCAGTACCAGGCACTTATTCCCTCCCATGGAGCAGGCCTCCAGGCCAATTAGAGAGCGGTTAGTTTCCCCAATAACACACATGCCACTATTGTACCCATTTTCTCACTTGGCTAGCCAGACTTAAGGCTTGCAGTGTCCAATGTTGTTACACTGTTGACGACTTCTCTCTCACTTAGGGCTGCATGCAGTGTAGCTTTTTCCAACTTTCTGTCTACAGGTAAAAGGTTTTCATCTCAGCTCCTGCTTGATTTCTCAGTGTCCTTGCAACCCAAGCAATATCCCATGATAATTCCCTCCCTTCCCCCACTTTCCCCTTTGAAACTCCACTCTCCATCATATCCCCCCCCAATCAGTCTCTCTTTTATTTTGATGTTACGATCTTTTCTTCCTATGATGGTCTTGTGTAGGTAGTGTCAGGCACTGTGAGGTCATGTATATCCAGACCATTTTGTGTCTGGAGGAGCACGTTGTAAGAAGTCCTACCCCTCCTTTGACTCTTACATTCTTTCTGCCGCCTCTTCCGCAGTGGACCCTGAGCCTTGGAAGGTGTGATAGAGATATTGCAGTGCTGAGCACTCCTCTGTCACTTCTTCTCAGCACCATGGCGCCCTCTGAGTCATCCCAAGGTTACTGCCATCTGAAAAGAGAAGATTCTCTAATCAAAAGTGAGAGTACCATTAATATATGGGTATGAACATTAAGAGAAGTGCTTACTGGGCAGTTTGATGAGCATAGTATATACATTTAGCCAGACAGCAGCAGATGTTACACCCCTAGGGTTCATGACTACCCCTGTTGTAGGTTTTCAGTATCAGGGATGTATTCCCTCCCATGGAGTGGGCCTCCACTCCAATTAGAGGGTGGTTGGTGTTATCTCTGACCTTAAGTCTAATAGTTTTTGTTGAAATTGGGAGCACCCATGTTAGGTGCATGTATGTTTACAATTGAAATATCCTCCTGTTGAATTGTTCCTTTAATCAATATGAAATGACCTTCTTCATCTTTTCCAACTAATGTTGATTTGAAGACTATCATGTCAGATATTGGGATAGAAACACTTGGTTGTGCTCTAGGCCCGTTTGCTTGAAATACCATTTTCCATCCTTTCACCCTAAGGTCTTATTTGTCTTTTATGGAGAGGTGAGTTTCTTGGAGGCAACACAAAGAAATATCCTGCCTTTTAATCCAGTCTGCAAGCCTCTTCTTTTGGTTGGGTTATTGAAGCCATTGATATTAAGGGTTATTATTTTGGGAGGTTGGAGAGATGGCTTAGTGGTTAAGGTGCTTACCTGCGAAGCTTAAGGACCCATGTTCAACTCTCCAGAGCCCACATAAGCCAGATGCACAAAGGTGAAGCAAGTGCAAGGTTGCACATGCCCACTAGGTGGCACAAGCCCCTGGAGGTGGCTTTCAGTGGCTGAGGCCCTGGGGGCTCCCATTCTCTCTCTCTCTCTCTTCTAAAAAATAAAATAATTAAAAAAGAGTTATTATTTTATTTATTTATTTAATAAAGAGAAAGAGGCAGGCAGAGAGAGAGAGAGAGAGAATGGGTGCACCAGGGTCTCCTGTCATGGTAGATGAACTCCAGATGCATGAACCACCTTGTGTATCTGGCTTATGTGGGTCCTGGGGAATTGAACTTGTGTCCTTTGGCTTTGCAGACAAGCATCTTAACCACTAAGCCATTCTCCAGCCCAAGAGTTATTATTGAAAGGTGTTGCAGTCAACTTTGCATTGCTGGCAGAAGTCACCCAACCAAGAGCACTTTGTGGTTGAAAGAGGTTTATTTTAGTTTATAGACTCAAGGGGGAAGCTCCATGATGGCAGGGGAAAACAATGGCATGAGCAGAGGGTGGACATCACCTCCTGGCCAACATAAGGTGGACAACAGGAACAGGAGGTGTGTTAAACACTGGCAGGGGGAAATTGGCTATAACACCAATAAGCCCGCCCCCAACAATACACTGCTTCCAAGAGGCTTCAATTCCCTAATCTCCATCAGCTGGGGACCTAGCATTCAGAACACCTATGTTATGGGGGACACCTGAATCAAACCACCACAAAAGGTATTTATTTATTCTTGCCATTCTTCTTGTTTTGTAGTGCTTCCTGTTTTTCCTTTAGTCTCTTGTATTAACTATTATTTGAGTATGGTTTATGTTAATCTGTTTACTCGTGTGTGCTTTCCTTTCTCTTCAGTGTGAAGGATCCCTTCAAGTATTTTCTGTACAGGTGGCTTAGTGGTCATATATTCCTTTAGTCTCTTTTTGTGGAATGTCCTTATTTCTCTGTCAATTTGTATGGATAGCTTTGCTGGATAATGTAATGTTGGTTGACAGTTGTTAATCTTTCAGAACTTGGAAAACATTATTCCAAGCCCTTCTGGTTTTTAAATTGTGTTGAGTAATCTTCTGTTATCTTGATGGCCTTGCTTTTATATGTGACTTGATGTTTCTCTCTAACTGCTCTTCAATTTGTGTGTTTAGTAGTATAATGTGGTGAGGAGAGTTTCTTTCCTGGTTTTGACTGTTTGGTGTTCTAAAGACTTCCTGGAAAAAAAAAAAAAGAGCTGGACTTGTTGGTGCACACCTTTAATCCCAGCACTCAGAAGGCAGAGTTAGGAGATTTGCCATGTGTTTGAGTCCATGGTGAGACTACATAGTGAATTCCAGGTCAGCCTGGGCTAGAGTGAGACCCTACCTCGATGAAAGAGGAAAAAACAAAAAAAAAACTAAAGGCTTCCTGTATCTGTATTGTCATCTCTTTCCCTATTTGTGGGAAGTTTTCTTCTGTCATTTTGTTGAAAACATCTATGCCTTTGGAGCGAAATTATTTTACTATGCTTATGTTATATACTTACTCCTTTTTAAAAATTAATTAATTTTTTTATAATTTTGTTTTTGTTTATTTTCATTTATTTATTTGAGAGTGACAGAGAGAGAAAGAGGCAGATAGAGAGAGAGAGAATGGGCGCTCCAGGGCCTCCAGCCACTGCAAACGAACTCCAGACGTGTGTGCCCCATGTGCATCTGGCTAACATGGGTCCTGGGGAATCAAGCCTCGAACCGGTGTCCTCAGGCTTCACAGGCAAGTGCTTAACTGCTAAGCCATCTCACCAGCCCAAATTAATTAATTTTTTTATTGACAACTTCCATGATTTTAAACGATATCCCATGGTAATTCCTTCCCTTCCCCCACTTTCCCCTTTGAAACTCCACTCTCCATCATATCCCCTTACCCTATCAATCAGTCTCTCTCTCTCTCTCTCTTTTTTTTTGTTTATTTTTGTTTATGTATTTGAGAGCGACAGACAGCGAGAAGGAGGGAGGGAGGGAGAGAGAGAGACAGAGAGAATGGGCGTGCCAGGGCTTCCAGCCACTGCAAACGAACTCCAGACGCGTGCGCCCCCTTGTGCATCTGGCTAACGTGGGTCCTGGGGAATCGAGCCTCAAACCGGGGTCCTTAGGCTTCACAGGCAAGCGCTTAACCACTAAGCCATCTCTGCAGCCCCAGTCTGTCTTTTATTTTGATGTCATCATCTTTTCCTCCTATTATGATGGTCTCGTGTAGGTAGTGTCAGGCCCTGTGAGGTCATGTATATCCAGGCCATTTTGTGTCTGGAGGAGCACATTATAAGGAGTCCTACCCTTCCTTTGGCTTTTACATTCTTTCTGCCACCTCTTCTGCAATGGACCCTGAGCCTTGGAAGGTGTGATAGAGATATTACAGTGCTGAGCACTCCTCTGTCATTTCTTCCCAGCACCATGGTGCCTTCTGAGTCATCCCAAGGTCACTGCCATCTGAAAAGAGAAAGTTCTCTAACCAAAAGTGAAAGTGGCATTATTATATGGGCATGAACATTAAGAAAAGTGCTTACTGGGCAGTTTGATAAGCATAGTATATACATTTAGCCAGACAGCAGCAGACTTTATACCCCTAGGGTTCATGACTACCCCTGTTGTAGGTTTTCAGTATCAGATATATATTCCCTACTATGAAGAGGGCCTCTAGTCAAATCTGAGAGTGGTTGGTTTCTCCCATAACAGACGTGCCACTTTTGCACCTGTTGGCTCAGTTGGCCTGATTGGCCAAATCTAAGGCTTTTTGAGTATCTCCACTGGTGATTTCTCTCTCTCCCATTGAACTGCATGCAGTATGGCTTTTTCCAGCTGCCTGTCAGCTGGTCTACATAGAGGAGGTTTTCAGCTCAGTTCCAGCAGGACTTCTCGGTGACCTTGCAGCCTAAGTATGTGGAGTCTTCATCAATAGGGTCTTACCATCTATTCCTGGAGGGAAACCAAGGGTTTTGGCAATGGCCTGTAATGCTTTGGGGGCATCAGGAACCTCCCTGGCTTACATATACTTACTTAGCTGGGATTTACTATGTAGTCTTAGGGTGGCCTTGAACTCATGGCAATCCTCCTACATCTGCCCCCTGAGTGCTGGGATTAAAGGTGTGCGCCTCCATGCCCAGCTTCTACAGTATTTTCTATTTTAGTTACTCTGTTTTGCATTTCTAATATTTCTGATTGGTATTTTTTCATGATTTCTATTTCCTTACTCCTGTCTTTTTTTTTTTTTTTTTGGTTTTTCGAGGTAGGGTCTCACTCTAGCTCAGGCTGACCTGGAATTCACTATGGAGTCTCAGGGTGGCCTCGAACTCACGGCGATCCTCCTACCTCTGCCTCCCGAGTGCTGGGATTAAAGGCGTGCGCCACCACGCCCGGCTTTTACTCCTGTCTTATATTGATCTCTCTATTTCATTATGTTGGTTTCCTGTGTTCTCTTGGAATTCCTTCAGGAGTTTGTTTTCTTTGAACATTAGATATCATCATTCTTTTTTTATTTTTATTAATTTATTTTAATTTTTTCTCAATTTTTATTAACATTTTCCATGATTATAAAAAATATCCTATGGTAATACCCTCCCTCCCCCCACTTTCCCCTTTGAAATTCCATTCTCCATCATATCCCCTCCCCATCTCAATCAGTCTCTCTTTTATTTTGATGTCATGTTCTTTTCCTCCTCTTATGATGGTCTTGTGTAGGTAGTGTCAGGTACTACAAAGTCATGGGTATCCAGGCCATTTTATGTCTGGAGGGAGAACGTTGTAAGGAGTCCTACCCTTCCTTTGGCTCTTACATTCTTTCCACCACCTCTTCCGCATTAGACCCTGAGCCTTGGAAGGTGTGATCAAGATGTTACTCAGTACTCCAGTCACTTCTTTCTAGCACTATGGTACTTTCTGAGTCGTCCCAAGGTCACTGCCATCTGAAAAGAGAAGAGTCTCTACCCAAAGTGAGAGTAGCTTTAATATAAGGGTATAAATATAAAGAGAAGTGCTTACTGGGCAGTTTGATAAGCATAGTATATACATTTATCCAGACATCAGCAGATGTTACACCCCTAGGGCTCATGATTACCCCTGTTTCATCATTCTTTTGAATTCTTCATCTGCATTTCATCTGTCAGTCTCACTGGAGGTCATTTTTGATGGATTTATAAGTTTTTGTTGTATATTGTCGATTTTTTTTTCTGTTTCTTGTATTATAATGTAGAGATTTTTGCATCTTGGATTAATTTGATGTTTGTTTTTCTTAATACCTGCTGTAGTCTTAGATGTGTAAATCAGATTTTATATATCTTCAGGGTAGGAGCTTAAGGTGTCAGGTGTGGCTCTTATATTGCTCTCAAAGTATCAGCAGAAGTGACCCTTGGTGTTGGGTTTGCCTGGTATGCAAGTGTTCCAGTAGGCTGGGTGGAGCAAAACAAAGGCAAATTCTAAAATTCAACTGAGCAATATATGCACTCAGTCAAACCAGAATGGATTATTTTTGTAAGAGTGGGGATTGAAACAAACTCATACTCTAACAAAGTCCAAGTCCCTAAGGGTGAGTGTTGCCCCATACCCTCAATCCTGTCATCTGGGAGGCTGAGTTTCTTGGTCTTTATTGGGTTCCAGGTCAGCCTGCATCCTAGTGAGGCCCTACCCTAAAGAATGACAGAAGAAGACAACAAAGGCACATGTATCAGGAAGCAACAAAAGACAATCCCAAAGTACAGTTTATTTAAGAATGGCAAGGCCAGTCTCAAGCAGATATAACACATAACCTGTGCTGACATGGAATTGTGAGTAGCACTTCCAATGCAGGCTTTGGGGTAGGTATTGACCTAATGGAAGTAGGCTGTTATCTTTTGGGGTGGCTTCATTCTCACGTGTGCTGCATGCCCACCTGGGTCCCACTTTAGTGTGCTATGGGTTCAGCCTGGCTGGCTGGGTCGGTGGGTCTGCTGTTCTTAGCAGATATGCTGTTCTTATCTTTATCTGCTGTGCTTGATGCTGTGTGGCTGAGTTCCCTTCCCCAGATCTCCAGTGGGTTGCTGCCACTTGTGGTTGGGGGAAGGGAGGTTGTGTAGAGTACCTGAAGCCATAGCTGCCCAGTTGGCCCCCACTGGTTCTCTTCCTCAGGAACCTGTTCAACTGGTCCCTGCTGTCCTCTCCTTCATGTTTTCCCACTCTGTGAGGAGGCTGGTTTGAGTGGAGAGTCCCCCCACCTGGGTTCTGCTCCTCTGGCTCAGGGCGCAGCTTTTCCCAGCACACTACTTCCCTGATTGCTGGAGCTCTGCGTATCTCTTGCTTCTCTGCTGTAGTGTATAATTCCTTATGCACCTTCACTTTTTAGAATAGTGTATTGTGGTGGTTTTTTGCTTATTCCCCCCATCCCCCAGGCTGCTTTGGTGTGGTTACTACATCACCATCTTAACTGAAGTCTCAGTAGGTATGTTCTTTGCATAAAGTAATCTAAATAGTTTTCAAATCTATGGAAATCTTCTTCTGTGGAAATTTATTTTTCTTAAAAATTGTTTTTACTTTTATTTGTTTCTTTGAGAGAGAGAGAGAAATAGGCAGGCAGAGAGAGAGAGAGAGAGAGAGAGAATGGGTGCACCAGGGCCTGCAGCCACTGTATATGAACTCCAGATATGTGCATCCCCTTGGGCATCTGGCTTACTTGGGTCCTGGGGAATTGAACCTTGAGTCCTTTGGTTTTGCATGCAGGCTCCTTACTGGATAAGCCATCTCTCCAGTGCCAGAAATTTTATTCTTTTTGTATTTATGTAATATAGCTGATATGTATCTTTGGGAATGTATACTATTAAACAGAATGTGGTACTATGACACTGGATTGTTTTGATGTTCAAACTCTTGTTCTTTTATTTGTTATAAACTTGCCAGCATGAAGCTTTTCAGTAGATTTATCAAAACAGAATGGCTTTAATCTACCTTAATGGAGTTGATTTTTGATCCTAGTACCCCAGAGCTATTGGAATCTTACTTTTTCTCAGAAAAGTGCCATTGTTTTTGTTCTTTCTTTCTTTGTTCATTTGAACTCAGGTTGTTAGTCTTTGTAGGCAAGCATCTTAACCACTGAGCCATCCTCTCCAGCCCTGTTTGTTCATTTGACACAGGGTCTCCCTGTCTGCCCAGGCAGTCCTCACTCATTCTCTTGCTTCATCCTCTCAATGGTTATAGGTGTGCAGTAACGTACCTAGCAGAAAGAAGCATTTTAAACATTTTAAAGCATCAAGGTACTCATTACCATCTGTTTAGTCTTTATTTTTTAATATTTTATTTAGTTATTTAACTATTTATTTAAGAGAGAGTAAGAGAAAGGGAGTATGGGTGCCCCTGGGCTTCCTTCCACTACAGCTGAACTTGAGATACATATGCCACATTGTGTATCTGGCTTTATGTGGGTTCTGAGGAATTGAACCCCTGGTCTGCAGGTCTTGCAGGCAAGCCCCTTTGACCCCTGATCCATCTCCCCAGACCTGACTTTGTAAAGTGTTTAGCTTTACCATGGTGATAATATATAAACATTAGAAATTATAATAAGATATAATTAATACACGATACAATTGATTTTAATCAAGCATATACAGTGAATGTGTTGGCACGTATGTGTAAAATCCCAGCACTTGAGAGGAACAGCTGGGAGGTTTTCCACACGTTCAGGGCCAGACTGGACTACAAAGTGAGACTGTCTCAGGAAACAAAAATTTGTGATGATGGCCAATGGAGGGCCAGGGGAAGAGTGAGTTAAAGTACAACATAGGGCCTGACCAGTTGAGAGTGATGACCTGCTATGCACTACTCAGCCTCTGGACTCCTGCCAGATCCTGACCCTGAGGCATTAACTGGTTCCTGCTGGGGTTCCTGGGTAAGCAGTTAAGTTCCATTGTAGGCAAAGCCTGGGTTCATGGGGTTTTGCCACCAGTAAGCGACCCTTCCAAATCCATGCTGGTCAATTCCTGATTCTTTTTTTTTTTTTTCTCCCCCCTGAGGTAGGATCTCACTCTAGCCCAGGCTGACCTGGAATTCACTATGTAGTCTCAGGGTGTCCTTGAACTCACTGCAATCCTCCTACCTCTGCCTCCTGAGTGCTGGGATTAAAGGCGTACACTACCACGCTGGCTTTTCTCTTCCCTCTCCTCTCCTCCCCTCCCCTCCCCTCCCTTCCCCTCTTCTCTCTTCCCCTCCCTCCCCTTTCCCTCCCTTCCCCCTTCCCCTCCCCTCCCCTCCCCTCCCTCCCCTTTCCCTCCCTTCCCCCTCCCCTCCCCTCCCCTCCCTCCTTCCCTCCCTCCCCTCCCCTCCCCTCCTCCCCTTCCTTCCCCTCCCCTCCCTCCCTTCCCCCTTCCCCTCCCCTCCCTCCCTCCCTTCCCCTTCCCCTCCTCCTCCTCCCCTTTCTTGCCTGCCTTCCCCTCCCTCCCCTTCCCTCCCCTTCTCCCTCCCCTCCCCTCCTTCCCTTTCCCTCCGTTCCTCCCCTCCCCTCCCCTCCCCTCCCCTTCCTTTTTTCCTTCCCCCCCGTTCTCCCTCCCTCCATCCCTTCCCCTTCCCTCCCTCCATCCTCCTCCCTTCCTCCTCTCCCTACCCCTCCTCCTTCCCCCTCTCCTCCCTCCCCTCCCCTCCCCCCCTTCCTCTTCCCCTCCCTCCCCTCCCTCCTCCCCCTTCCCCTCCCCTCCCCTCCCCTCCCCTCCCTTCCCCTTCCCCTCCCCTCCCCTCCCTCCCTTCCCCCTTCCCCTCCCCTCCCCTCCCTCCCTTCCCCCTTCCCCTCCCCTTCCTCTTCCCTCCTCCTCCCTCCTCCTCCTCCTCGTCCTCGCCCCCCCCCACCTTTTCTTTTCTTTTTCTTGAGGTAGGGTATTGCTCTAGCCTAGGCTGACCTGGAATTCACTATATATTCTCAGGCTGGCCTTGAACTCATCATGATCCTCCTACCTCTGCCTCTGAGTGCTGGGTATGTGTGCCACCATGCCCAACTGATTCTACTGTTTAATTTGTTATTATGTAATTTTTTAATTTCTGGGTTTTTTTTTGTTTGTTTGTTTTGTTTTGAGAGGTAGGGTCTCACTTTAGTCCATCCTGACCTGGAACTCACTCTGTTTTGTTTTTTTGTTTTTCGAGGTAGGGTCTCACTCTGGTTCAGGCTGACCTGGAATTCACTATGTAGTCTCAGAGTGGCCTTGAACTCACTGTGATCCTCCTACCTCTGCCTCTCAAGTGCTGGGATTAAAGGCATGCGCCACCATGCCTGGCTGGAACTCACTCTGTAGCCCCAGGCTTAGTTGAACTCTGTCAGTCTTCCTACTTCTGCCTTCTGAATGCTGGGATTGAAGGCATGCACTGCCATACCCAGCCATAGTTCCTGATTCTAAACTTTATATTTTTTTTCCATGATAGTGACTTAAGTAGCAAGGAAACATTAAAAAGCCCTTCTAGCCCGGCATGGTGGCACACACCTTTACTTGGGAAGCTGAGGTAGGAGGATCACTGTGAGTTTGAGGCCAGCCTGAGACTACATAGTGAATTGCAGGTGAGCCTGGACTAGAGCAAGACCCTACCTTGAAAAACCAAAGGAAAAAAAAATGCTCTTCTAACATTAAAACTAATAAATAAAATGAGTAACGTGGATACTTCAGGAAATTTTAGTATATTTAGAGTTGTTTAGCCATCCGCAGAGTCAATTTTAGAATATTTACTTAATTCTAATAAATAAGTATCCATTAACAGTCATTACCTCAGTGCTGTAGCCCTAGACAACCACTCATATACATTTTTATTTTATTTTATTTTTATTAATTTATTTGAGACAGAGAGAGAGAGAGAGAGAGACAGACAGACAGACAGACAGACAGAATGGGCCTTCAGCCAGTACAAATGAAGACCAGATGCATGTGCATCTAGCTTACGTGGGTCCTGGGGTATTAAACCTGGACTCTTTGGCTCTGCAAGCCAGTACTTGAACTGCTAAGCCATCTCTCTAGCCCTCATGTACTGTGTTTTTTTTTTTTTTTTTTTTTGAAGCATGCCCAGCAGACTGCCTTTTTAATTAATTAATTTATTTATATTGACAACTTCCATAATTGTAAACAATATCCCATGGCAATTCTCTCCCTTCCCCCACTTTGCCCTTTGAAACTCCACTCTCCATCATATCCCCTCCCCCTCTGAATCAGTCTATTTTATTTTGATATCATGATCTTTTTCCTCCACACTACCTCCTCTTGTGTAGGTAGTGTCAGAGACTGCCTTTTTTTTTTTTTTTTAAGGTAGGGTTTCACTGTAGCTCAAGCTGACCTGGAATTCCCTATGTAGTCTCAGGGTGGCCTCGAACTCATGGCGGTCCTCCTACCTGTGCCTCCCGAGTGCTGGGATTAAAGGTGTATGCCGCCATGCCTGGCCCAGAGACTGCCTTTTTTTTTTTTTTTTAATGCAAAAGAGAGAAAGGGAGGGAGAATTGGTGTGCCAGGGTGTCCAGCCATTGTAATCGAACTCCAGATGTGTGTGCCACCTTGTACTCATGTGCGATCTTGTGAGATTGTGTCACCTTGTATGTCTGGCTCCTGTGTGATCTGAAGAGTTGAACATGGATCCTTAGACTTCGCAGGCAAGCACTTTAACCACTAAGCCATTTCTCCAGCCCCTCATCTAATTAAATTAAAAAAAATTTTTTTTTTTTTTTGGCTGGGTGTGGTGGTGCATGCCTTTAATTGGAGCACTTGGGAGGCAGAGGTAGGAGGATCACCATGAGTTTGAGGCCACCCTGTTACTACATAGTGAATTCCAGGTCAGCCTGAGCTAGAGTGAGACCCTACCTCGAAAAACAAAAACAAAAAAATAATAATAATAAAATAAAAAATGTTTTTTATTCTTTTATTTGAGAGAGAGAGAGAATGAGAATGAGAATGAGTACACCAAGGCTTCTCGCCACCGCAAACAAATCTCAGATGAATGCACCACCTTGTACATCTGGCTTTATATGGATACTGGGGCATTGAACCTGGGTTATTAGGCTTTGTAGGCAAGTGCCGTAACTGATGAGCATCTCTCTAGCCCCATCTTCTACTTTAAACAAAAATTATTATTTTCAAGCAGAGAGCGAGCGAGAGCAAACAAATGGGTGCACCAGGGCCTCCAGCTGCTGCAAATGAAGTCCAGGTGTATGTGCCGCTTTGTGCATCTGGCTTCATATGGCTACTGGGGAATAATAGAACCTGTATCCTTAGGCTTTACAGGCAAGTGCCTTAACTGCTGAGCCATCTCTCCAGCTCCTGAATCATTCTTTTTTTTTTTTTTTTTTTTTGGTAACTGTTTATTATTCTTTATTCCTTTATATGGTAAAAATAAAAGATGGGTTTTGTGTTTCTCCCTTAAAGATTTCCCAGATAGGAAAAAGTTAATCCAAAGGAGGAGACTGACTTCCTTTTATACTGTCAGAGCCTAATGATAAAAGCTACAGTACCATTTGTAATTTGTGATGTGTTGCAGTCAGGTTCTTATTGCTGGTAGAAATTACCCAACCTTGTGGGAAAAAAGAGGTTTACTTTGGCTTACAGGCTTGAGGGAGAAGCTCCACGATGGCAGGGAGGACGACAACATGAGCAGAGGATGGACATCATCCCATGGCCAACATAAGGTGGACCATAGCAACAGGAGAGTGTGCCAAACACTGGCAAGGGGAAACTGGCCATAACACCCATAAGCCTGCCCCCAACAATACACCGCCTCCAGGAGGCTTTCATTTCTAATTGCCATCAACTGGGAACCTAGCATTCAGCACACCTAAATTTATGGGGAACACCTGAATCAAACCACCGTATTCTACTCCTGGTCCCCATATAATCTGATAACCATACATGATGTAAAATGCAATATATTCACCCAACTTTAAAAGTCCCCAGTTTTTATCAATTCCAGTGATGTTCATACATCCCCATAATCCAAGATCTTCTAAATGAGCCATAATACCAAAAATTCCCCCAAAACCCATAATGACACAGAATAAAGATTCACACTGCAAAAGATGGCATCGGGCATAGCAAAGAAACGTTCAGCCAGTATAAGCTTTAAAATAACCAGGCCAAACGAACTCATGGAGATCCACCTGCCTCTGCCTCCCGAGTGCTGGGATTAAAGGCGTGCACCACCACACTCGGCTTGGTATTTTAATTCTGCCCCTCCAGCTAGGCTACTCACAGTCCTGGAAAACTTCATCTGGGGTCTGCAGCTCTCCTTACCAGCCATCTCATGGGCCTGGCATCTCCACTGCAACCCAGGATCCAACCTCATGGCTCCATTGGGCCTCCATGCAAGCATCCAGAAACCTGCTTCACACTACCCATGGTCATTTCCAAAACACAAGACCATGTTGCAAACTCAGTGACCTTCTCTTTCCTGCATTTCTTATACTTCACAATACCAGGTAGGGTGCCAATTTGTTAATCTGTTGGGGGGGGGGATATAAAGCAGATTTTGAAGAACAGGATGCTCCTTGAGCACTAAGTCCCTTTCAAAAGAGTCTGATTCTTCCTGTTTCCCCAGTGCAGGTCAGCTGGCACAATTTCAAAGGTTGTAATCTCTCAATTGCAGCTGAACAGGCAGCAGTTCACCTAAAGATTTCATTTTTTCTGTGCCATATCCCTCTGCTCACACCAGTTCATTTCTACACAAAGCAACCCTGCATGACTTCTGAGGCCACGGCCATAACAGCAAGCTTCGCACACAAACTGCTAGCCCAGTCCAAGCAAAGCTCTTTCTCACCCTCATAAGCCAACCCTCACAGTCCATAGTACTTACTGCATTCAGGTCTTTCAACTCTGACCAGAATAGTCCATCAAGCTGTACTTATAGCACTGCAAGGCATCTCTAAGGTCAAGGTTTCAAATCCTTCCACATTCCTCATGAAAATCAGCTCCAAAAGGCCAAAGCCACATACTCAGGTGTCTAGCAGCAACCCCACTCCTTGGTACCACTTTACTGTTGCAGTCAGGTTCGCATTGCTGGTAGAATTCACCAGACCAAGAGCAGCTTGTAGGAAAAAAGATGTTTACTTTGCCTTACAGGCTCGAAGGGGAAGCTCCGTGATGGCAGGGAAAACGACATGAGCAGAGGGTGGATATCACCCCCTGGCCAACATAAGATGGACCATAGCAATAGGAGAGTGTACTCTCATTTTTTAAAAATATTTTTTTATTGATAGCTTCCCTAATTTTAAAGAGTATCCCATGGTAATTCCCTCCCTCCCCCCACATTCCCCTTTGAAACTCCACTCTCTATCATATCCCCTCCCCCTCTCAATCAGTCTGTCTCTCTCTTTTTATTTTTATTTTATTTTATTTCAAATTTTAATTAACAACTTCCATGATTATAAAAAATATCTCATGGTAATACCCTCCCTCCCCCCACTTTCCGCTTTGAAACTCCATTCTCCATCATACCCCTCCCTATCTCAAATCAGTCTTTTATTTTGATGTCATGATCTTTTCCTTCTCTTATGATGGTCTTGTGTAGGTAGTGTCGGGCACTGTGAGGTCATGGATATCCAGGCCATTTTGTGTCTGGGGGGAGCACGTTGTAAGGAGTCCTACCCTTCCTTTGGCTCTTACATTCTTTCTGCCACCTCTTCCACATTAGACCCTGAGCCTTGGAAGGTGTGATAGAGATATTACAGTACTGAGCACTCCGGTCGCTTCCTTCCAGCACCATGATACCTTCTCAGTTGTCCCAAGGTCACTGCCATCTGAAAAGAGAAGATTCTCTACCAAAAATGAGAGTAGCATTAATACAAGGGTATGAACATTAAGAGAAGTGCTTACTGGGCACTTTGATAAGCATAGTATATACATTTAGCCAGACAGCAGCAGATGTTACATCTCTAGGTCTCATGACTACCCCTGTTTTAAGTTTTCAGTATCAGGGATGTATTTCCTCCCATGGAGCGGGCCTCCAGTCCAATTAGAGGGCAGTTGGTTTCCACCATGACAGACATGCCACTATTGTACCCGTTGGCTCATTTGGCCTGGGTGGCCAAATCCAAATATAAGGTTTGCAGTGTCCACTGTTGAGTTTCTTCACTACTGGTGATTTCTGTTTCTCCCATTGAACTGCATGCAGAATGGCTTCTTCCATCTTTCTGTTAGCTGGTCTACATGGAGGAGGTTTTCAGCTCAGTTCCAGCAGGATTTCTCGGTGGCCTTGCAGTCCAAGTATGTGGGGTCTTCAGCAATAGGGTCTTACCATCTATTCCTGGTGGGAAACCAAGGGCCTCGGCAATGGCCTATAATGTTTTGGGGGGCATCAGGGACTTCCCTGGCCAACAACTCACTAGAAGGTATCCCACCCCTGGCACTGAAAATTTTCTAGCAACAATCTACGTCTCCTGAGTGTTCCATTGCCCAAAAAAGTAGGTTTCCATATGATTTATTTATATCCTCTTAGATTTCTATTGGCCCTCGCTCTACCTTTCCTTTACTCAATCTCTTCCCCTGACCTCTCTTGGGCCTTTTCACCCCCATTAATCTATTCTTCTACTTATATGTATACATAATACCATCCTATTAAGTACCCCCCTCCCTTCCTTTCTCTTCCCTTTATATATCTTTTCTAGTTTACTGGCCTTTGCTACTGAGTTTTCTTCCTACTCACACGGAAGTCCAGTCATCTGTAGTTAGGATCCACATATGAGAGAGGACATGTGACGCTTGGCTCTCTGGGCCTGGATTACCTCACTTAGTATAATCCTTTACAGATCCATCCATTTTCCTGCAAATTTCATAACTTCATTTTTCCTTACCGCTGAGTAGAACTCCATTGTGTAAATGTGCCATATCTTCATTATCCACTCATCAGTTGAGGGACATCTAGGCTGGTTCCATTTTCCCAGCTATTGTGAATTGAGCGGCAATAAACATGGTTGAGTAAGTATTTCTAAGGTAATGAGATGAGTCCTTAGGATATATGCCTAGTAGTGGTATAGCTGGGTCATATGGTATATCTATTTTTAGCTGTCTTAGGAACCTCCACACTGATTTCCACAATGGCTGGACCAGATTGCATTCCCACCAACAGTGTAGAAGGGTTCCTCTTTTTCCATATCCTCACCAGCATTTGTAGTCATTTGTTTTCATGATGGTAGCCAATCTGACAGCAGTGAGATGGAATCTCAACGTAGTTTTAATCTGCATTTCCCTGATGACTAGCGATGTAGAACATTTTTTTAGATGCTTATATGCCATCCGTATTTCTTCTTTTGAGAACTCTCTAGTTCCATAGCCCCTTTTTTAATTGGGTTGTTTTATTTCTTATTATTTAATTTTTTGAGTTCTTTGTATATTCTAGATATTAATCCTCTATCAGATGTATAGCTGGCAAAGATTTTTTCCCATTCTGTAGGTTGCCTCTTTGCATCTGGCATATGTGGGATCTGGAGAGTCAAACTTGGGTCCTTAGACTTTGCAGGCAAGCACCTTAACCACTAAGCCATCTCTCCATCTCTCAAATATATATGTATTTTTAATTTACGAACAAAGAAAGAGAATGAGAGAGAGAGAGCGTGTGCGAGTTCCAGGGCCTCTTGCCACTGTAAATGAGCTCCAGATGTATGCACCATTTTGTGCATCTGGCATATGTGGGTACTAGGGAGTCAAACCTGGGCCGTTAGACTCTGTAAGCATGCACCTTAAACCACTGAGCCATCTCTCCCTCCTGTACTCTTTTTCTTAATGTGTCAATTAGCATCTTAGAATAGCAGTAAAATAAGTAATTTCTTCTCATACCTGGCTGATAGGTAGTAGGTAAATAATGACATAATTTAACTCACACACGAGCTTTTACTAGCCAAAAGGCTGAGAAGTGATCACACATGTGTTTCCATCCTGTTTATTTGTGAAATATATAAATGTCAAAGCATTTTATAGTGAATTTCAGGTCAGGCTGGGCTAGAGTAAGACCCTACCTAGAAAAACTGGAAGAGAGAGGCTGGAGAGATAGCTTAGTGGTTAAGTGCTTGCCTATGAAGCCTAAGGACCCAGGTTCGAGGCTCGATTCCCCAGGACCCATGTTAGCCAGTTGCACAAGGGACCGCACACATCTGGAGTTCATTTGCAGTGGCTGGAGACCCTGGAGCGCCCATTCTCTGTCTGTCTCTCTCTCTATATCTGCCTTTCTCTCTGTGTTGCTTTCAAATAAATAAATAAAAACAAACAAAGAAATATTAAAAAAAAAAGAAAAACTGAAAGAGACAGAGAGAAAGGTGGACTCTAAACCTGAGGAGGGACACCCATAGTTGTCCTCTAGCCTCTGGAGATATGCATTCACACACACTTACCCTTCACACCCATGTAGACCCACATATACATGTATGCATGTAGCATGCATACATGCAAAAAAACCAAAACATTTTATCAGAATTGAGTATGATTTGTATCATCGTATGGATTGCTATCTATCTTGGACAGAGCTTTCATGATGTATCTTCAACACTGATTCTTGGCAGTTTACTAAACCTTTCAAAGTTCATGGCTCACAAGTAACATGGCAACATATAGAGAAATACTACAAGTAAAAGCTGTGCATGGTGGCCTATGCTTTAATCCCAGCATTTGAGAGGCATAGGTAGGAGGATTCTCATGAGTTCAAGGACACCCTGAGACTAAGTGAATTCCAGGTCAGCCTGAGCTAGAGTGAGACCCTACCTCGAAAAAAACAAGAAAAAAAAAAGGTGGGCTAGAGAAGATGGCTTAGTAGTTAAGGCATTTGCTTGCAAAGCCAAAGGACCCAGGTTCTATTCCCCAGTACCCATGTAAGCCAGATGCCCAAGGGGTCGCATGAGTCTCGAGTTCATTTGCAATGGTTAGGGGCCCTGGCACACCCATTCTCTCTTTGTCTGTTTGCCTTTCTCTGTCTCTCATAAATAAATAAATAAAATACATTTTAAAAAATTACAGTCACGCAAGGATTAAAATGAATCATGCTAGTTTGAGGTCAGTTTAGACTATACAGCAAGACCCCATCTGTTAAAATAAAATTTAAGTGAATTAATAGAAAAGAAAGTTATACCAGGTGTGATAGCGCACACCTTTAATCCCAGTATTTGGGAGGATCACTGTGAGTTAGTTTGAGGATAGCCTAAGTGAATTCCAGGTCAGCCTGGGTTAGAACAAGACCTTACCTCAAAAAACCAAAAATAAAATAAAAGGAAGGAAGGAAAAAGAAAAGAAAGCTATTTCACATTTGCAATAGACCTGTTTCCTTATATCACCAAAGTTTTGTGAAATTATAAAGAATGTGTATTTTTTTGTTGTTGTGATCCTCCTACCTCTGCCTCCTGTGTGCTGGGATTAAAGGTGTACAATACCATAGTCCACCTAGAATGTGTAACTTTTTTAAAGGTACATACTTGTTAGGTCCTATTTCCTAAAGTAGGTTAATTTGTAATATAGTCTTATTAATTGGAACTTGATGTATTAAGAATATCTTAGTGGAAGCCAGGCGTGGTGGCACATGGCTTTAATCCCAGCACTCGGGAGGCAGAGGTAGGAGGATCGCTGTGAGTTTGAGGCCACCCTGAGAATATAGAGTGAATTCCAGGTCAGCCTGGGCTACAGTGAGAAAAAGAGTATCTTAGTGGAGCTTAGGCAGGAAGATTGCCACAAGTTTGAAGTCAGTCTAGGCTATATAGTTAGTACCAGGGCTAAATATTTCGTTTTAGTAGCTTTATTATTATTATTATTATTATTATTATTATTATTATTATTATTATTAGGTATGGAGTCACTCTAGTCTAGACTGACCTGGAATTCACTATGTAGTGTCAAGGTGGCCTCGAACTCACAGTGATCCTCCTCTGTCTACCTCCGGAGTGCTGGGATTAAAGGCATGCGCCACCGTGCCTGGCTTTAGTAGAATTTACGTTCTTGAAAATGTTAACTTATTTTATCATTAATATTTTATTTATTTATTTATCTATTATGAGATAGAGAGGAAAAAAAGAGGCAGATAGAGAAAGGGTGCGTCAGGGCCTCTAGACATTGCAAACAAACTCTATGTGCCACCTTGTGTGTTTGGCTTACGTGGGTACTGTCGAATTGAACCTGGATCCTTAGACTTCACAGGCAAGTGCCTTAAGTGCTAAGCCATATCTCCAGCTCCACTTTATTTTATTTTTAATTAAACTTAGTTGCCACCACGCCCAGCTATTTGCTTATTTGAGATAGAATGGGTATGCTAGGGCCTCCTCCTGCTGCAATCTAACTCCATCCAGATGCATGTACCCCTTCTGGCTTTATGTGGGTACTGTGGAATTGAATCCTGGCCATCAGACTTTGCAAGAAAGCACCTCTTAACTGCTGAGCCATCACTCCAGCCCAAAATTGTTAACTTCTGTAGTTTAGATTTGGTCTTAAGAATCTGGTCAATTTGTGAAGTAATTTTTTTCTCCCTTTGCAGAAATACATGCTACAGGATTTAACTATCAGAATGAAGATGAAAAAGTCACCTTGTCTTTTCCTAGTACTCTCCAAACAGGTAAGAGACATGGCTTTTGTAAAATCTCATATTTTACTTCTTCCAAAGAAACTTACTGTATACTATTTCTTCATGTACTAGTGATCTCAGATTGAATATTAAGAGTGTTTTTCCCACATACTAAGAATTCTAGGTTATGGAAAAAAAAAAAGATTCCAATTCCTATCACTCTGTGTTCTCCTCAAGCAAACAAACAACAGAAACAAAAGCTAAGGGATCATTCATTATAGAATAAAGTGCAGTGTCTTTCATGTGTGAGTGTGTGTGTGAATGTGCCCTTTGCCACTCTCCTATGCCAGGGTGCACTAGCCTGCAGTGGCGAGAGTGGAAAAGTTGGGTGTCTTACTCCATTGCTCTTTGGTCTGTTTTTTTTTTTTTTTTTTTTTTTTTTTGTTGTTGTTATTGTTTTAAACTGAGATGGTCTCATTCTAGCCCAGGCTGATCTAGAATTCACTATGTAGTCTCAACCTGGCCTTGAACTCACGGTGATCCTCTTACCTATGCTGACTGAGTGCTGGGATTAAAGGTGTGTGTCACCATGCCTGGCCCTTTTGCCCACTCTTGTTTGAGCCAGAGTTTCTTATTGAGCTTGCCATTTCTTCCCAAGCTTTGGCCATTCCTAGGTCTGCCCTTCAGGACCACGGTTACAGATGCACATGGCCATATCTAGATGTTTAATGTAGGCTCTCGAGATTCGAACTCTCAGTCTCAGCCCCTCATACTTTTATAGGAAGTACACTTAGCCTTTAAGACATCTCTCCAACCTGTAGTCTTTTTCAGTTTCATATATATATATAAACTGGGGATTGATCCCAGGGTCTTGTACTTGCTGGATAAGTGCTCTATCACTGAGCCATAGCTCCACCCCAGTTTCAGTTTTTTTTTTAAACTATTTATTGGGGCTGGAATGATGGATTAGCGGTTAAGGCACTTGCCTGCTAAACCTAAGGACTCAGGCTCAATTCTCAGGACTCATATAAGCTGGATGCACAAGGTGGCGCATGTGTCTGGAGTTCGTTTGCAGAGGTTAGAAGCCCAGGAGTGCCCATCACCCCTCCCTTTCTCTCTCTCAAATAAATAAATAAAAATAAATATAAAAATAAGAGGGGAAAAAAATAAGAGAGGGAGAAGCCGGGCGTGGTGGTGCACACCTTTAATCCCAGCACTTGGGAGGCAGAGGTTAGGAGGATCACCATGAGTTCAAGGCAACCCTGAGACTACATAGTGAATTCCAGCCTGGGGTAGAGTAAAACTCTACCTCAAAAACAAAAACAAAAAAAAGGGGGGAGTGTGTGAGAGAGAGAGAGAGAGAGAGAGAGAGAGAAAAGGTGTGGGAATGAACCCAGACACACGAGTCACTTTGTGCATTTAGTTTTATGTGGATACTAGGGAATAAAACCCAAGCCAACCCAGGCTGGCAGCCTTTGCAAGGCAGTGCCTTTAATTGCTGAGCCATTTCCCCACCCTCCAGTTTCAGTTTTTTGGAAACATTTAGGCTGGAGAGATGGTTCAATGGTTAATGTGCTTCCCTCCAAGCCTAATGACCTAAATTCAGTTCCCCAGTACCCACGTAAACCAGATGCACAGAGGGATGCATGTGTCTGGTGTTTGTTTGTAGTGGCTGGAGCCCCTGGTGTGCTCATTCTCCCACCCCCCCTTGCAAAGAAATATTTTTTTAAATTTTTTTTATTTTTCGAGGTAGGGTCTCACTTTAGCCCAGGCTGACCTGGAATTCACTCTGTATTCTCAGGGTGTCCTCGAACTCACAGCGATCTTCCTACCTCTGCCTCCCAAGTGCTGGGATTAAAGGCGTGTGCCACCTCGCCCGGCAATAAACAATTTCTTTAAAAAAGACTTAAAAAATGAAACACCTCCTCCCAGGCAGGGTGTCACTGTAGCTCTGGCCAACCTACCATTATGTAGTCTCAGGCTGGCCTTGAACTCACAGCTATTCTACCTCTGCCTCGAAAGTGCTGGGATTAAAGACGTGTGCCACCACACCAGGCAGTCTTAACTCTTATACTGATTGAATCTACCTCTCTGAGGAGAGTGCTCCACACATGATTTTGAGGTACAGCCAGAAATTAGATAGATGCTGTACTAGTGAGGGTATGAAAGGAAAGATTAAGTGGTATGTTAATATTATTTGACATAAAAACTCAAAAAAAAGGGCTGGGCGTGGTGGCACACGCCTTTAATCCCAGTACTTGGGAGGCAGAGGTAGGAGGATCGCCGAGAGTTCAAGGCCACCATCACTACAATAGAGTGAGAAAAAGACCTTTTTAGCTTAATATAGTGGAAGAAATTAATTGCAAATCAACTGGTAAAGCATGAAGAATTTGAAGACTAAAAGAAAAAGCAGATAATTCATAAAGAATAAAATGTAAATAACAAGTATTTTTTCAACTTTTAATTTTTATTATTTTTCATTTTGAGAGAGAGAGAGAGAGAGAGAGCAAGCAGAGAGAGAATTAGTGTGCCACCTCAGGCACTGAAATTGAACTCCAGACGCTTGCGCCACCTAGTGGGCATGTGCAACTTTGTGCTTGCCTCACCTTTGTTCGTGTGGCTAATGTGGAATCTGGAGAATTGAACATGGGTCCTTAGGCTTTGCAGGCAAGCGCCATAACTGTTAAGCCATCTCTCTAGCCCACAAATAACAAGTATTAAGCATATGAAAAGATATTCAGCTTCCTAGTAATGATAGCTATCAAAACAACAGTTACTACTAAACCAAGTTTTGCTTGTCATGTAAGCTGAAGGTAAAAGACTTCCAGTGTTTTAGTAATACTGGTAGAAGTATGGATTCATATAATTATTTTGAAAATAAAAAACTGTCAGTATATGCCAAGAGCCTAAATGTATTTATGTATTCATGACTTTTTAAATTTGTTTGTATTTATTTATTAGAGAGAGGGAAGGAGAGAGAGAGAATGTGGGTGCTCCAGGGCCTCCAGACACATGCACCACCTTGTGCATCTGGCTTATGTAGGTACTGGGGAATTGGTTTTTCTGAGATTGGGTCTGGGTCCTTCCTGATTAAAGCACTTGCCCACTAAGTCATCTCTCCAGTCCACCTCAGCTCTTAGCTGGGTTGATGGCACACCCTTATAATCCTAGTACTTGGAGGTACATGGAGGAGGATTAAGGAGTTAAAAGCCAACCTAGGTTACAAGAAAAATTGTCTTACTCCCCACATCCCACAAAGATGTTTAGGTCATATCTTAGTATTTATACAATGGTAATTTTTTTTTTTGTTTGTTTGTTTTGTTTTGTTTTTCAAGGTAGGGTCTCACTCTAGCTCAGGCTGACCGGAAATTCACTCTGTAGTCTCAGGGTGACCTCAAACTCACAGCGATCTCCCTACCTCTGCCTCCCGAGTGCTGGGATTAAAGGCGTATGCCACCACGCCCGGTTTACAATGGTAATTTTTATTCTTATTATATCTTTGTCTGGTTTCCAATTTTTTTCAAAAGTTATTTTTATTTATTTGCAAGGAGAGAATGAGAATGAGAATGGGCATGTCAGGGCCTCTAGCTTCTGCAAATGAACTTCAGATCCATGCACCACTTTGTGCATCTGGTTTTACGTGTGTATTTGGGAATCAAACGTTAGTCTTTAGGCTTTGCAGGCTAGCCCCTTCATTGCTGAGGCGTCCAGCTTTCTAGATATACTTTTTTTGGGGGGGGGCTTTTGATTTTTGATTTTTGGTTTTTGGTTTTGGGATTTTCAAGGTAGGGTCTCGCTGTAGATCAGGCTGACTTGGAATTCAGTATCTAATCTCAGGGGCTCCTCTATCTCACAGTGATCCTCCTACCTCTGCCTCTCAAGTGCTGGGATTAAAGGCGTGCGCCACCATGCCTGGCACTTATGTACTTTTTTTTTTTCTCCCTGAGGTAGGGTCTCACTCTAGCCCAGGCTGACCTGGAATTCACTATGCAGTCTCAGGGTGGCCTTGAACTCACGGCAGTCCTCCTACCTCTACCTCCCAAGTGCTGGGATTAAAGGCGTGCACCACCACACCCAACGTTTTTTTTTTTTTTTCATTTTTCTAGGTCGGGTTTCACTCTAGTCCAGGCTGACCTGGAATTCACTATGTAGACTCAGGGTGGCCTCGAACTCACAGTGATCCTCCTACCTCTGCCTCCCAAGTGCTGGGATTAAAGGCATGCACCACCACGCCCGCACTTATATACTTTTTAATAACAGAAATTATGGTACATGTTATATTATCAGTATTTAATATGTAATATTGTCAGTATTTATATCAATATATTTAATATGTATTATCAGTATTTAATATATGTACATGTATTATATTTTCCCTGGTACTGAAGATTGAACTCATGGTTTTTCAAATGCTGGGGAATTCCTCTACCACAGAACTAAATCCCCACTCCTTTTTTTTTATTTCATTTTTTTAAAAATTTACTTTTTTTTTTTATTAGTTAGTTTTGTATTCAGTAAATACAGTCAGTTTGGTACCATTATTAGGCTCATCTGTGACCTAAACTTATTTATTTTTAATTCTTTTTTTTTTATTAGCAACTTCCATAATTGTAAACGATATCCCATGGTAATTCCAGAATCTGTGTTGCCTACTTAGGCCTTGACCATTCAGTCTTGCTTAGCCTCCTAAGTAGCCTAGGTTACTCACCTGTGCCACCCCACCCCATGAGCTACATTATTCTTGATAAGTTCATCACAAGCTGCTTAAATGTCAAAGCCATTTCAAATAATAGTAGGTACAAGTAAAGGAAAGTTATAAGTAATATAATGTAACTCAACATAGTTTTTCTTCTACTTTTTATTTACGGGGGCGGGTGGGATAGGGGAGAGAATGGGCACACCAGGGACTCTAGCAACCACAAAGGAACTCCAGATGCATGTGCTACCATGTACATCTGGTTTACAAGGGCTCTGAGGAATTGAACCTGGGTCCTAAGACTTCTCAGGCAAACTGCTTAGCTGCTAAGCTGTCTCTCCAGCCCTCAACATAGTTTTTTTCAGTTAATATTTTTAGCTAATATAACATAACAACTTTTTAGCTAATGTAATTATATATAAATGTTACAAAATTCTATAGGTATAACTATATTGAGTTATTCAATATTTATGTTAAATGTCTATTGGAAAATCATTGCCCCCTACATTTTACCAAAGTTCTCAGCACCAGTTCTACCAGTCATTTTTGCTTTAAGATCAAATTTCTTACACCATATACCTGTGAATTTAACAGAAAAAAAAAAAAAAATACTAGGCTAGGTGCTATGATGCATGCCTTTAATCTCAGTACTTGAGAGGCTGGGGTAGGGGGATTGCTATGAATTTGAGACCAGCCTGGACTAGTGTAGGACTCTACCTCAAAATAACAAAAAAAAAAAAAAAAAAAAAAAAAAAAAAAAAAAAACACAAACACAAAACAAGGCTAGAAAGATGGCTTAGCAGTTAAGGCGCTTGCCTACGAAGGCTAAGGACCCATATTAGACTCTCCAGGTCGCACATAAGCCAGACACACAAGGGGGCACATGTGTCTGGAGTTCTGTTGCAGTGGCTGGAGACTCTGGTGCGCCAATTCTCATTTTCTTCCTCTCTCTTGCCCTCTTAAAGAAAACCGATCTTGAATGAATTTGTTTCCAGATTTTTTTTTATTTTTTTTATTTTTTTGAAGTAGGGTCTCATTCTAGCCCAGCCTGACCTGGAATTCACTATGTAGTCTCAGGGTGCCTCGAACTCATGGTGATCCTCCTACCTCTGCCTCCCAAGTGCTGGGATTAAATGCGTGCGCCACCACGCCCGGCTGTTTCCAGATCTTAACAGATTGCAGAAGTGGTCTTGTGTGATAATGGAGTAAATATTGAGCTTTCATTTCTATTTCTTTATTTGAGAAAGTAAGAGGCAGAGAGGGAGGGAGAATTTGCATGCCAGGGCCTCTAGCTACTGCAGTCGAACACCAGATGTATGTGGCACCTTCTGAATCTGGCTTATGTGGGTTCTGGACAATCGAACCTGGGTCCTTTGGATTTGCAGGCAAGCGCCTTAACCACTAAACCGTCTCTCCAGCCTGAGCATTTCTTATAATGGTATTTATAACTTTTGTGCTTAGCTTCATTAATCTTAACCCTCATGCCAGCCATCAGATGGCTAAATAAAACATGTTCTCTGGTACTGGCACCATGCTAGAATGGTGGATAAGATACCATCATCATCATAAGATCTCAGAATAGTGTTTAAGGATCATCTTGTAAAACAACATTTATATGGAGAATTACTAGTAGTTCTAGCATTAAAATGAGTGAAAAACAGGCCAAGAAGAAATGGTGACACAGAGGCAAAGACTTTTACTCTTTTTTAAGTATATAAATTGGTCGTTAATTTTTACAGCATTTAGTATTCTTATTAAATTTCTTCTTATTAAAATATTTCAAAATACATAGTCTAGAATTTATAATTATTATAATCTCCTAAACTTTCAACATTGATAGTTTTGTTTGATGTCCCAATTTTAGTTGTCTAATTTATAACTTAGCTTATTTTGTTTTAAAAGGCTTACAACCCTTTAAAGTATATTGCATATTGAAAAAGATACCTCATTTAAGAAAACAATGTAAATGATATTTGAATAGATGTGCAATTAGTCTGCAGCTCATCATGGTATTAATTCGATAAGAAATTGTCAAACAGTCTTTTTTCTAGTCACCCTAAAATTCTACTATATCAATAGCATATACTTTTGTTATTAGTATTGTATAATGTGACATAATTAGATTTACTAATGATTTTTAAAAACTTTAACTTGTGTTTTGTTTGAATTTCAGGTAATTATCCTTTCCAATACTTTGTATTTTGTTTAGTATACCACTTTTTGGAAGTGGTCACTATCAGTATCTTGTTATGGTTTGATGGCCTTGGAGATTTTAAACCGAGTAACAGTGTAAGCAGCCTTTCTTATTTAGTTATGAGTTTTAAATCCACTTTTGTTCCAAATAGGAAAATTTGAAAATACATTTACTATGAAATATGAGTGATATTAGAACATCTTAACAGTTAGCATAAATGAACTGCCAGTTCCCTTTAAAGGCAGTGGGTTTTTTGTTGTTGTTGTTGTTTTGTTTTATAATCCATTGTCTCCTTCTTGCAAATTTTATTAATGTGAACTCATTTCCTTAAAAAAAGTCAGGAATTCCTAAAGAAAATGGAGAATAAGTAACTTTAATTTTGTACTTTAAAATTCTGTATTCATTGTTTAATTATTTTTTTTTCTTTTGGTGGCCCATATGGGGAACAAATGTTTAATTCCTTAGTCTTGATCATATCACTAATTATTCTTTTAGATTCTGTTAACTGTGTATATATTTACTATCCCAATTCTCCATTCTTTTTTTTGTTGTTGTTTTTTGTTTTTTGTTTTTCAAGGTAGGGTCTCACTCTGGTCCAGGCTGACCTGGAATTAACTATGCAGTCTCAGGGTGGCCTCAAACTCTCAGCGATCCTCCCACCTTTCATTGCTTCCCAAGTGCTGGGCATTCTTTTTTTTTAAAGAGAAGAGAATTCCCTGGGACCCTGGGTATAGCTAAGTGATAGAGTGCCTGCTTAGCATTCATGAGGCCCAGAGTTAACTCCATCCCTACACACATGCGTGCAAACACACACATGCACATACACACAAGCACAAATAGTTAATTGTTCTTTCAGATATTCACAAAAATCTAACTTTTCAAAAACCACCACCACAGATGATTGTTCACCTGAACTTCAGTTTAGCTTTTATTGTTTTTAAGCACAGTTATTTTAAGAATGTGATGTTAGGCTGGGGAGATGGCTTTGTCATTAAAGTCCTTACTACCAAAGCATGAGGCCTTGAGTCAGATCCCTAGCACCTACATAAAAGCATGTGTAACCCCAGCACTGGGGAGGTAGAGCGGGACGATCCACAGGCTTACTATTGGCATAGCTAGTCTAGCTGAATCCATGAGCTCTAGGTTCATTGAGAAACCCCGACTCAGAAAATAAGGTAAAGAGCAGTTCAGGAGACCCCACCATCTACCTCTGACACCCTCACAAAGGCACATGCACACACATGTGTACCAACACATATGTGGACACCCATCTGTCTATACACATGCATAAAACAATTTAGTCACTATGCTGTCAAATTCTGAACTTTTTCCTTAAATTACTTTTAGAACCAATTTGAGACACATAGGAAAATCAGTTTAATTACATCTAGAAACACTTTGCCTTTATGTAGAAAGTGCCTTTGTCATTCACTTCTTGGGTAAATATGCACTCTTTATGACTTTGGACCTTTCCAGAAAGCAAATTCAGGAGTTTTAGAGGACAGTATTTGACTTTTAAGATCATCCAAAAGAATGTATCAGAAGAGAAAGGTCAAAAACATTTTGACCATTTTCAAATGTCTATAACATTCCAAAATGACAGTTTGAAACATTAGAATATGCCTGTTTGGTATGATTGGCGAGTTACTTTACTCATATCTTTGATTTGTTTCATCTGTATCTTGTTATAAATAGGCACTTTAAAGGATCAGGTCCAAAGTCAACATTTTTCTGAGAGGGGTGCGTGTGTGTTGGGGGGTGTGGGTTTGATTTGTAAAATGCAGAATGGGATTATTGTTTTGCCATGCATCTGAATTTAGCAGATGACTACCAGATAATTATGTTTATTTTGTCATTAAAATAGTATATATGCTCACAAGAACATATTTTTGCCTAAATTACATTTGCCCTGAAACAATAGGATACATAATAGGTTGTACTTTTATTTGTATTTCTTTAATGTTAGTGTTCAAATGATTAAATGGACCCATAAGAGTTGTTTATGCCCTTTAACTGATCAAATCATTGGTCTTAACTTTAGTTCCTTATAAGAGTATGCAATCAGTGTTCAATTTAAATTGAACAAATAGTGTTTGTCTTTAATGATAAAGTAATTGCCTTCATTTTTCTTCTTATGCTTAAACTTACCTAAAAAGACCAATTCACATGGTATAATTGGCAGGGAACTTGAGTTTTGCATGAAAACATTTTATCCCATTCTTGCTGCTTATTAATTGTATAACTTTTGGCAAGTTACTTTGATTTTTTTGGCCTCAGTTTCCTCATATAAACAAATGGGAACTATATCTCCAATTTTACAAATAGTCATAAGTATTTTAAAAAGCTCCATGAACAATAACATTTGTCAGTCATTTAATAATAAACGTTTCCTTTTATATGCTTATTGTCATATATTGGTAATTTGAGACTTAGTTAATAAAATTACTTTTTAGGCTGAGTGTGGTAGTTGCCCGCCTTTAGTCCCAGCGCTTGGGAGGCCAAGGTAGAAGGATCACCATGAGTTCGAGGCCACCCTGAGACTCCAGAGTGAGTTCCAGGTTAGCCTGGGCTGGAGTGAGACCCTGCCTTGAAAAACAAACAAAAAAATTACTTTCTAAGCAAGCATCCTAAATATGACTTGAAGAGTTCATTTAGGATTAGTTTGTCATTTACTTCAGTCAATAGAGTATTTTCTCCATTGTCAGGAATATTTGAGAAAGGAAGGAATGCTTTGAACATTGAAAATAGCCAATTGAATATACTGTCTTGACATATTTTTGATACCCATATTTAGCATCTCCATAAAAGTGGTTATTATTTATCTTCAATCATAGGTACAGGAACTTTAAAGATAGACTTTGTTGGAGAGCTGAATGACAAAATGAAGGGTTTCTATAGGAGTAAATATACTACCCCTTCTGGAGAGGTGCGCTATGCTGCTGTGACACAGTTTGAGGTATGGTATTCTTTTCTAATTCTTAATTTAAGCATCTGACAAAGCTTGATAGAATTATTTGGAAGTGATTACTTGAGAATAAGTGCCTTTGGCCATAATTATAGGTGTGATTTTAGAATTTTTACATTGTTTCTGTCTATAGATGGAGGGAACGAAGGATATGGGTGACAAAGCTAAATACCAGAATTGATTTTATTCTGTGTTTTTCTCACTATAGCCCAGGCTGACCTGGAATTAACTATGTAGTATCAGGGTGGCCTCACGGTGATCCTCCTATCTCTGCCTCCCGAGTGCTGGGTTTAAAGTTGAGTGCCACCACACCCTGTTAAATATTTTTACGTCTTATAAATTATATAAGTTGTTTTAAATTTGCTAATGATACCTGTATCTAATTGAATTTAAATTCAACCTAATTGAATTTATTTCTGTATATTTCAGTGTGAATAATGAAATCATTTGATATCCATTCTCAAGTTTCTGCTCATATCCCTGGACTGTTTGTTTTGCATGGCTTGAAACTTAAGATTCAGTTTAGTACTAATTTGTCTCACTCTTTAAGAACCTTTTGTTTTCTTCTGTGATTTTCTTTTCTTTCTTTTTTTTTTTTTTTGGTTTTATTTATTTATTTGGTACTTATTTATTTGAGAAAGAGGCAGGGCCTCTAACCACTGCAATGAACTCCACCATTTTGCATCTCTCGTACATGAGATCTAATAGAACTTGGGTCCTTAGGTTTCACAGGCTAACACCTTGACCCCTAAGCCATCTCTCCAGCCCTGTTTTGGGGGCTTTAAAAAAATAATTTTATTTATTTATTTTCAAGGAGAGAGAGAGGGCAAAAGAGAGAATGAGACTGAAAGAATATGAGAATGTGAATATGTGTTCCATTACTTAGTGACACCTCAAATGACCTCTACACACATGTACCAGTTTGCATCTGGATTTACATGGGTACTGGGGAATTGAACCCAGGCCTTCAGGCTTTGAAAACGAGTGCCTTTAACTGCTGAGCTATCTCTCCAGCTCCCCTCCCTTTCTTTTGAAAAAATTTTTGAAAATTATTTATTTATTTAAGAGAGAGAGAGAGAAGAGAGAGAGAAAGAGAGAGAATGGGCATCCCAGAGCCACGCAAATGAACTCCAGATGCACATGCCACCTTGTGCATCTGGCTTATGTGTAATCAAGCCTGGATCCTTTAGCCTTGCAGGCAAGTGACTTAACCACCAAGCCATCTCTCCAGCCCCCACCCCACCCCTTTTAATTTTTTTTTTTCCAAGGTAGGGTCTCACTCTAGCTCATGCTGACCTGGATTTTACTATGTAGTCTCAGGGTGGCCTTGAACTCATGGCGATCCTCCTACCTCTGCCTCCTATATGCTGGTATTAAAGGTGTGTGCCACCATGCCCAGCCCTTTTTAAAATTTTTGTATTTTATTTATTTATTTGAGAGAGAGAGAGAAAGAAGTAGAGAGACAATATGGGTGCACCTGGACCTCCTGCCTCTGCAGATGAACTCCAGGCGTGTGCACCGCTTTGGGCGTCTGGCTTTATGTGGTTACTGAGGAGTCAAATCCAGGTTGTCCGGCTTTGTAAGGAGGCATCCTTAGCCACTGAGCCATCTCTCCATCCTCCAAACAATTTTTTTAAAATATATTTTATTTAATTATTTATTTGAGAGAGAGAGAGAGAGAGGGAGAGAGAGGGAGGGAGAGGGAGGGAGGGAGACACACAGACAGATAGAGAGAGAATGGGCGTGCCAGGGTATCCATCCACTGCAAACGAACTCCAGATGCATGTACCCTCTTGTGCATCTGTCTTACGTGGGTCCTGGAGAATCGAACTGGGATTCTTTGGCTTTGCAGGCAAAGGCCTTAACAGCTAAGCCATCTCTCCAGCGCAAACAAATTTTTAAAAGAGAAGTTATGTAGGTGTCATAATTCCTAAGTCTTGGCATATCTGAAAATTTTTCCCTTGTCTTCATAAATATGTAGTTGTTTGTATATTGATTTGTTTGGTGATAAACAAGGAAAAAGAGCCACTCCTAACATCTGGAAGCTCTCCTAGCACTTAAAACTAGCCTATTGCCATAAACAGCATTACAGAATTGTAGCTTCAAAGTTACATTGAGAGCATGATAAATGAGACTAAACAAGGGCACCTCATTTCAAGGAGCCATGCATAAAATCAAGGTCATATGCTACCCAAAAAATACCAACTAATCTCTATTTTTTGTTTAAATAAATAAATGACTGCTACTTTGGTTTTTCAAGGTAGGGTTTCACTCTGGCCCAGGCTGACCTGGAATTCACTCTGTATTTTCAGGGTGGCTTCTAACTCATGGCGATCCTCCTACCTCTGCCTCCCCACTGCTGGGCTTAAAGGGGAGTGCCACCACGCCGGGTTTTTTTTTTTTTTTTTTTGAGGCAAGCTCTTGCTCTTGCTCTAGCCCATGCTGACCTGGAATTTACTCTGTAGTGCCAGGCTGGCTTTGAACTCACAGTGATCCTCCTACCTTTGCCTCTGTAGTGCTGGGGTCAAAGGTGTGCCCCACCATGCCTGGCTGACTGCTACTTTTTAACCCATTCCAACTTTTTTTTTTTTGGTTTTCCGAGGTAGGGTTTCATTCTAGCCCAGGCTGACCTGGAATTCACTCTGTAGTCTCAGGGTAGCCTTGAACTCATAGCGATCCTCCTACCTCTGCCTCCCAAGTGCTGGGATTAAAGGCGTGTGCCACCACGCCCAGCTCCATTCCAACTTTTTGTCAAGTCATAGACAAAATGTTTTTTTTCTCTCTCTCTCTCTTTGTAGGTAGCATGTTGTTTTGTTTGTTTTTTGTCCTGCTTGCTCATAAAACTTATTTCTTGACCCTGATCTGAAAATTTTTACCATGTGTTCACTTTTCATTAATCTTTCTAGGACTTGGTGAGCCTTGTTGGTTTTGGCAGATTCAGATTTCCTTTCAGCTTGCATCATTTTCTCACACTTTCATTGTGACATCTGTTTGGTCTTTCTTCAGGAACATCAGTTAGTGATGGGTTAACTCTAGTGTCTCTCTCAAATGTACTTTCATTTTTTGTTATCACTCTGTGCTTTGGACTTTTTAGAAACTTTCATATCTTCTTATGTATGTCATTCTTTTAGCTTTCTGATTTTTTAAAACGTTTTTCGAGGTAGGGTCTCACTCTAGTCCAGGCTGACCTGGAATTCACTATGTAGCTGTAGTCTTAGGGTGGCCTTGAACTCACTGTAATCCTCCTCTGCCTCCTGAGTGCTGGCCTCTAGCCACTGCAAACGAACTCCAGATGCATACACAACCTTGTGCATCTGGCTTATGTTGGACCTGGAGAATTGAACCTGGATCCTTAGGCTTCACAGTCAAGTACCTTAACTGCTAAACTATCTCTCCAGCCCCTCTGAATGATTTTTGATGTAGAGTCTCACTCCAATACAGTCTGACCTTGAATTTACAGAAATATTCCTACCTCAGCCTCCCAAGTGTTGGGATTAAAGGTATGAACCGTGATGCCTGACTTCCAGTTGCGGATTTTTTTTTTTTTTTTTTTTAGTTTTTCAAGGTAGGGTCTCACTCTGGCCCAGGCTGACCTGGAATTCACTATGGAGTTTCAAGTGGCCTTGAACTCAGAACTTACGGCCATCCTCCTACCTCTGCCTCCCAGTGCTGGGATTAAACGTGTGTGCCACGCCCGGCTCCAATTGTGAATTTTTACAGAGTGTTTATTTTGTTGTTGTTCCCTCCCCTCTCCTCCCCTCCCCTTCCTTCCTTTTTTTTTTTTTTCCGAGGTAGGGTTTCACTGTAGTCCAGACTACCTGGAATTCACTTGAGCCTGTGTGCTTAGGCTTCGTAGGCAAGTGTATTAACCACTAAGCCATTTCTCTACCCCCCATTGTGAATTTTTTTTACAGCATGCATAAGTGTTCTGTATTCTGTAATGTGTTAGTATTATTGGTAAAATTGTTTGTGTTAAATTTGAAATGTGGAAATATTTTATTAAAAAAAATATAAACCAGGTGTAGTGGCACACACCTTTAGACCCAGCACTTGAGTATAAAGTAGCAGTTGAATATAAAGGAAATATAATGCTTACTACCACTATTATGCTGGCAACCATCCAGGAACTATTCTGCTACAGATGTTAAGAAAATGAGAATCATTTGTGCCAGGTGTGGTAGCGAATGCCTTTAATCCCAGCACTCAGGAGGCAGAGGTAGGAGGATCACCTTGAGTTCAAGGCCACCCTGAGACTACATGGTGAATTCTTAGGTCAGCCTGGGCTAAAGTGAGACCCTACCTTGAAAAATAAAAATAAAAATTTTATATATATAAACAAATGATTGTTTTCAAAACATATATTTTTCATTGTTGTTATAAATGATTCTTTTTTTTTTTTTTTTTTTTTTTTGAGGTAGGGTCTCAGGCTGCCCTTGAACTCATGGTGATCCTCCTACGTCTTGCCTCGTTGAGTGCAGGGCCACCACGCCTGGCACAAATGATTCTCATTTTCTTAACATCTGTAGCAGAATATTTCCTGGATGGTTGCCAGCATAATAGTGATAGTAAGCATTGTATTTCCTTTATACTCAACTGCTAGCTGGTTGCTTAGCAGAATTAATTTAAATATTTGCAGGCTTATAATACAGCTCAGTGGTAGTATGTTTGCCTTCCATATGTGAGTCCTTAGGTTAAATCCTCAGTACTACAGAGAGAGAAGAAACTGATTTGATTGAATGAGTTGTAGTGAATGAAATGACTGTTGCTTCACGAAACAGACACTTAGCTTAATTTAGTAGTGTTTATACTTTTAAATACTTTCTTTCTTAAGGCTACTGATGCCCGGAGGGCTTTTCCTTGCTGGGATGAACCTGCCATCAAAGCGACTTTTGATATCTCACTGGTTGTTCCTAAAGACAGAGTAGCTTTATCAAACATGGTATGTATATGCTTATAAATCTACTTAAAAACTTTAGTAGCCTTTGATATATTCGATTTATTGGTTAGATGGGAGAGTATGAAACTACTTAGTATGGTGCTCACTGCATTAATTTTAACCATGAGTTTCTTTATTTCCAATTAAGTCCTCTTTTTCTCAATTGCCTTTTGATGGTTTTCTTCTACAAGGAAGAAAATCCTTGTTAGTTACACTGACAAGTTTGTCTATTTCTTCTTTTTTGTTTGTTTTGTTTTTTTCATGGTAGGGTTTCACTTTGGCCCAGACTGACCTGGAATTCACCATGTAGTCTCAGGCTGGCCTAGAATTTTACAGTGATCCTCCTACCTGGGTTTCTCAAGTGGTGGGATTAACAGTGTGTGCCACCATACCTGGCTGTCTACTTCATTTTTGTTGTTCTTGTTGTTTAGCTTTGATTTGATTCAGAATCCCAGGCTGACCTGTAGCCCAGACTGGCCTCAAACATGCAACAGTCTGCCTTAGCCTCCCAGGTGCTGGGATCATAGATGTGAGCCTCCATGCCCTGATTCATTTAACTTAGGAACATAAAAAAGTAACAGTCTACACATTTCCTAAAAGAAAAGGGGTCTTTCTTACTAAATGCTAGTAGATATAGCAATATAATGAAGTATATTTAGCTTTTTGGCTGATTATATGATGGAGAGACTTTCATATAGAATGTTATTCTCTTCTCATATATTCTTAGAGAGTCTAATAATGGCTTAGCAGTTAAGGCGTTTGCCTATGAAGCCTAAAGACCCTGGTTTGATTCCCCAGGACCCATGTAAGCCAGATGCACAAGAGGACACATGCGTCTGGAGTTTGTTTCCAGTGGCTAGAGATCCTGGTGTGCCCATTCTCTCTATCTGCCTCTCTCTCTCTCTCCCCCTCCCAAATAAATAAATAAATAAATAAAATAAACAATTTTAAAATGAAATATTCATTTACATTTTAGTGTGAATAAATTTATCAGATCTGTTTCTTGAATAAGTCTTTCTTGGAAGAAGGGAAGAGGGAGTCTAAGGAACTGACAGCCTGAGTTGGAAATGGAGGACACCAGAGGGGAGTTAGGAATTCTATAGGCACATTGGAAGTTTCTTCCCATGTTCACTCAAAGCCAGCCTTGGTACAGAGAATGTTTGAGATCTAGAAGTCTATGCCCTTTAGAGAAGGCATTCCATGGCTGGAGAGATGGTTCAGCAGTTAAGACACTTGCCTGCAAAGCAAAAGGAACCAGGTTCGATTCTCCAGGTCCCACGTAAGTCAGATGCACATGGTGGCACATGCATCTGTAGTTTGTTGGCAGAGGCTAGAGGCCCTGGCGCTCCCATTCTCTCTCTCCCTCTCTCTATCTCTAATAAATAAATGAAATTAAAAAAAAGAGATTCCGTAATCACATTTATTATTAAAAATAATTTTCATATCATTATTTTCATTTGTAAAGTATCAAGGCCATCTTTAAAAACATCTCAGTGCCTGGCTTATGAAAATATTCAAGAAAAGGTGGTTTCTCTTTGCTCTCACAAATCCTTGTTAGTTTTAACACTTTACTCCCAATTTCTTAGTATGAGTATCAGATCACTTTTTCCTTCTTAAGAGAAAGATCTTCATAACATAAAAACACTGGGTATGTACAATAAAATAAGCCATTTGAGAAAAGGGAAAGGAAAAGTATTCAAGCTTACAGTTTTAGTATTTAGTATTTGCTCTGAGATATCAATATAAATCTGTTTAAATGTTCACTTTTTTTTTCTTCTTAAGAATGTAATTGACCGGAAACCATATCCTGATGATGAAAATTTAGTGGAAGTGAAGTTTGCCCGCACACCTGTTATGTCTACATATCTGGTGGCATTTGTTGTGGGTGAATATGACTTTGTAGAAACAAGGTCAAAAGATGGTGTGTGTGTCCGTGTTTACACCCCTGTTGGCAAAGCAGAGCAAGGAAAATTTGCGTTAGAGGTAAATGTACTTGAAGAGGATTGTTCCAACAGTCCATAACTCCAGGTTGGGGAATTTATATTTCTGATCAATTATTAGTACAGTTATTTATAATTTAGTCAAAAAGTTGTTGGCTACTTTCATTTTATTTTTAGTAGAATTTTGTATATGCCAACTTTGATGTTGCATTAACATTTTATAAGATAATGATTCAGAGAATATGAAAATCAAGGCCAAGAATATAGCTCAGTGGTAGAGTACATGTTTAGCAATGCTTGATTGAAGTAATGGTTTTAAACCCTAGAGAGAGAGAATACAAAAGTGGAATTGCCGGGTGTGGTGGTGCACGCCTTTAATCCCAGCACTCGGGAGGCAGAGGTAGGAGGATTGCTGTGAGTTCAAGGCCACCCTGAGACTACATAGTGAATTCCAGGTCAGCCTGACCTAGAGTGAGACCCTACCTCAAAAAAAAAAAAACAAAAAAAAAAAACAAAAAAAAAAAGAAAGGAAGGAAGGAAGGAAGGAAGGAAGGAATTATTTTTCTGTGGTATAAATGTGAAAATATATAGTTATATTTCTCATACTAAGTTATAAATGTCTAGAGTTTGGCCAGACACAGAGCTTGGGACCAGTGCAGTCTCTGAAGAAGGTAGTGCTGGCTTTCTGGGAATCAGTTTCTAGTAGCTTGTGCTACTTTGGCTTACAACAGGTTTCCTTTGTGGATTTCTACATGAATCATAAGAAAATATTCATCAGTTGGTTTTTTTTGTTTGTACTTTTATAGGTTGCTGCTAAAACCTTGCCTTTTTATAAAGACTACTTCAATGTTCCTTATCCTCTACCTAAAATTGATCTCATTGCTATTGCTGACTTTGCAGCTGGTAAAGTAAATTTCATTTTATTGCTGAATTGCTAAAATTTTATTTAAATTTTGTGATTTTTTTGAGGAAAAAATATGTATATATCAATAAATGTTTATATTTATTTTATAAAGGTGCCATGGAGAACTGGGGCCTTGTTACTTATAGGTATGTTAATAACATATTACCCTGCCTTATCTTTCACATTACTGACTTTGTAAGGGTTTCGTTCCTGTTCATAGTTGAGTAGCTTCTACTTTATGATTTGGGAGTAAATTTTTCTTCCTCCTGTGAGCTCCTTGCACATTTCAATAATACAGATGGACTTGCGCCTCTGGTGCTACTACTATCTGAGGGTGCAGGATTTTAAAATGGAGCATCTGGCACTTGTAGCATTTTTAGATTTGTTCTTGGCTGAGTTTCTCATTTCAGTGTCTTCTTTCCAGCACTTAATATAGTTATTTATTCAACTCCCCTAATTTTCTATTTTCTAGCCAAATTTTTATGTCTGTCACCACAATACAAACATGCTGTTTGTATAATTTTAAAAGCAGAGTCTATAAACACTTTTTTTTTTGGCTCCCCCCCCCCCCCCGCAAGGTAGGGTCTCACTCTAGCCCAGGCTGACCTGAAATTCACTCTAGTCTCAAGGTGGCCTTGAACTCACTGCAATCCTCCTACCTCTGCCTCCGGAGTGCTGGGATTAAAGGCATGTGTCACTACGCCTGGCTTTGGCTTTCCATTTTTACTTGCCTTTTGAGATGAACTAAGTTTTGGACAACCAGCTCAGCGTCCTTTTTGGGACCTTGGACTGCATCTTCCATTGCTGCTTCCCTCACTTATGGAAGGGGACTGTCTTCTCTCTTTAGCAAATCATTACTAGTAGCTTAGACAAAATTTTTCCAAAATTTCAGATAACAAAGTGATAAATTTGTGTCATGTCTTTGACCTGCCTTTGTGTGAAATCTACTGGGCAGTGTTGAATTTTTCTAGACTATTTTCTATTCTGTATAAGATGAAAAAAATGTTTTATTGGTATTGCTAAAGCCTAATACAACCATCTCATTTACTGTCTGAATCTCTCCCACTTACATATGTGTCCTTTTATGATAGTACTTTTATTGTTTTAATTTTTTTTTTAACACAGGGAGACTGCATTGCTTATTGATCCAAAAAACTCCTGTTCTTCATCCCGCCAGTGGGTTGCTCTGGTTGTGGGACATGAACTCGCCCATCAATGGTTTGGAAATCTTGTTACTATGGTATTTAATATTTTTAAGTGCTCAAATATATTTACCTTTATCCTATTGCACATTATTTTGGCCACATACTGTTTAAGATTTGGCTGTAATTTTATGCCAGAAACTTGAGTGATAGAAAAATTTTCTTTTAAAAGGTCTACGTTGGCAAACATGTCAGGGCTAAACATGTAGCTCAGTGGTTGAATTCTTGCCTAGAATGCTCAAGGCCCTGAATTCAATCCTCAGTACCTCCAAACTCCCAACCCCTCCTCATCAGAGACAGAGAAATAGAGAGATCATCAGAACCAGAGAACACAGAGATTCCTTAGATAAAGAAGAATGAATCATGCAGTGAGATTTCAAGCTAACTATAGTTGTTGTTGTTTCTTTTATCATCTTTGTTGTGTAGTTCACTATCTGAAAAATATTTCATACAACACTTACAGAAGCAGTACTTTTTTTATTTATTTAGAAATTGAAACTCGTCATGATAAACATGAAACTGATCTGATGAAATTGAAATGGTTTTAGGGGTTTAGGGGTCATTGCTATATTTGCCTAAAGTAGTTGAAATTTGATAAAAGTAAAAGTTTTTAAAAACCTGCAGAATCAAACCAGGCATAGTGGTGCACACCTTTAATTGCAGTGGTTGGGAGGCAGGGATACGAGGATTGCTGTGAGTTGAAGGCCAGCCTAGGACTTCAAAGTGAGTTCTGTCAGCATGGGCTAGAGTGAGACCCTACCTAGAAAAAACAAGTAGATAGAATAACTGTAAAATGAAGATGTATCTAAATTCCAACTCATTCTATTGAAATGCTCATTTAACATACTATTTACAGTGAATGAAAAAACCTGTTAGTCCTGATCTTTTACTCTAAATAAAATCTGTGTGGAAGCCAATCTTTTTTTTTTTTTTTTTTTTTTTTTTTTTGAAGCTTATTAGTGCTTTGGAAGTTCCTCTGTAGTGAAAGAACTGGAGATTCTAGAGCCAGCCATGTTTTCTTTAACAGCATTATGGGTTGCCAGATTGCCAAACCTGGCTTGGATAGTGGTTAAATCATAAGTCTATAAGTCTTAGGGATAAGCAACTAAGACGTGTTTCAAGTATGACAAATCTGAGAAAGTTTCTAAAGAAAGTCAGCCAGATTTTTAGTATAAAAGTTTTCCTTTTTGCCGGGCATGGTGGCACACGCCTTTAATCCTAGCACTCGGGAGGCAGAGGTAGGAGGATCGCCTTGAGTTCGAGGCCACCCTGAGACTCCATAGTGAATTCCAGGTCAGCCTGGGCTAGAGTGAGACCCCACCTCGAAAAACCAAAAAAACAAACAAAAAAAGTTTTCATTTTTCTTTGAATGTTTAAACTTACAAAAACAAATAATAAAGCCCATTGTGGTGGCACACGCCTTTAATCCCAGCACTCGGAAGGCAGAGGTAGGAGGATTGCCATGAATTCGAGGCCACCTGAGACTACGTAGTGAATTCCAGGTCAGCCTGGACCAGAGTGAGACCCTACCTTGAAAAAACAAAAACTAAACTAAAATAAAAAATAATAGCAGGGCATGGTGGTGCAAGTCTTTAATCCTAGCACTTGGGAGGCAAGAGGTAGGAATATTGCTGTGCTGTGAGTTCAGGACCAGCCTGGGACTATAGAGTGACTTCCGGGTCAGCCAGGGCTAGAGTGAGACCCTACCTCTCATGAAAAATAAATAAATTGGGGGGGGGGGAATATGATGGACAGTGGGGTTTCAAAGGGGAAAGTGGGAGAGGGAGGGAATTACCATGGGATATTGTTTACAATTATGGAAGTTGTCGATTAAAAAAATAAAAATTAAATAAATACCTCCAAGTGAAAAAAATCTGCCTTTACCTGGGTACTGGGGAATCAAACCCTGGTCCTTAGGCTTTGCAGGCAAGTGCCTTAATCACTGAAATATCTCTCCAGCCCTAATGGTGATTTTTATTTATTTATTTGGGAGAGAAAGACAGACACACACACTCTCTCTCCCTCTCTGTGGGTTCTCCAGGGCCTCCCACCATGCAAAGCACCCCAGACACATGTGCTGTTTTTTATGCCTGGCTTTATGAGGGTATTGGGAAACCAAACCCAGGCCGTCACACTGTGCAAGTCAATGCCTTTAACCACTGAGCCATCTCATCTCCCTAGTCCCAGAGCATTTGATCTTTACAGAATTTCAAAGCACATTTTTATTTTTCAACAAAAAGTCCTTTGGAGCTGAATGTGGTGGCTTATGCCTTTAGTTCCATCACTTGAGAGGCTAAGACAGGAGAATCACCATGAATTCAAAACCAGTCTGGGGCTACAGAGTATATTCTATGTCTGCCTGGGCTAGAGTGAAATCCTGCCTTTAAAAAATAAATAAATAAATAAAAATAAGGCTGGGCGTGGTGGCTCACGCCTTTAATCCCAGCATTCGGGAGGATCGCCATGAGTTCGAGGCCATCCTGAAAATAGAGTGAATTTGGCAGAGAGAGAGAGAGAACATACACGCCAGGGCCTCCAGCCAGTGCAAATGATCTCCAGACGCATGCGCCACCTTGTGTATCTGGCTAATGTAGGTCATGGCGAATCGAACCTGGGTTCTTTGGCTTTGCAGGCAAACGCCTTAACTGCTAAGCCATCCCTCCAGCCCAATTTTTTCATTTTTTAAAAAATACTCTTAGATATGCAACAAACTCACATAGATAATATGTGAGATTAAGTAATAATCTGGACATTTCACCTTTTTTGTTTGTTTGGTTGGTTGATTGGTTTTTTTCTTCAAGGTAGGGTCTCGCTGCAGCTCAGGCTGACCTGGAATTCACTATGTAGTGTCAGGGTGGCCTTGCACACATGGTGATCCTCCTACCTCTGCCTCCCAAGTGCTGGGATTAGAGGTGTGTGCCACCACGCCCAGCACATTTCACCTTTTCTCATTCATTTTTGGTATGAAACTTTGGTCAAAATATTAATCATTCTGTATTGCATTAAATTTGCTTATGTGTCTCTCCTATTAAATTTCACTAAAAAAAAACAAACAAAAAAAAAAACAGTAATCTTGCCGGGCGTGGTGGCATATGCCTTTTATCCCAGCACTCAGGAGGCAGAAGTAGGAGGATCACCAAGACTTCAAGGCCACACTGAGACTACATAACAAATTCCAGGTCAGCATGAGCTAGGGTGAGACCCTACCTCGAAAAACCAGAAAGAAAAAAAAAGTAAGCTGGTGTGCTACCCTTGTACAAATAGGGGGGGGGGGGGAATTATGAATAATGCTGCTGGACCAGTATAGCTGTTTTATTTTACACAGTACCAACTCAGCATTGGTAATCTGGGATACATATTTCCAAAGTTGTATCTGTGACCACTCCCCCCCCCCCTTTTTTTCTTTTCAAGGTAGGGCCTCACTCTAGCCCAGGCTGACCTGGAACTCACCCTGTAGTCCCAAACTGGTCCTGGAACTCACAGTGACCCTCCTACCTCTGCCTGTGAGTGCTGGGATTAAAGGTGTATGTAATCATGCCTGGCCCCATTTTATTTTTTGTGTATACCAATCACTACTTAATCCTTAATCACAGGTAAGAATTTTATATCCCATAATTATTTAAACATTCATTCATTGTTGAACTGCAATTGAATTGCAATGCCATTTCTGTTTACTTCATGTAATTAAAAAAAAATTATCTTTATTTATTTATTTGAGAGAGACTGACTGAGAGAAAGAGGCAGAGAGAGAGAGAGAGAGAGATTGAGAGAGAGAGAGAATAGGCACGCCAGGGCCTCCAGCCACGGCAAACGAACTCCAGATGCATGCGCCACCTTGTGCATCTGGCTTACATGGGTCCTGGGGAATTGAGCCTTGAACTAGGGTCCTTAGGCTTCACAGGCAAGCGTTTAACCGCTAAGCCATCTCTCCAGCCCATTTCATGTAATTAAAAAAAATTTATTTATTTGAGAAACAGAGAAAGTCACAGAGAGAGAGAGGTAGAGCAAGTGAGAGAGAATGTGTGCACCAGATCCTCTAGCCACTGCAAACAAATTCCAGGCACATGTGCCACCTTGTGCATCTGGCTTTCATGGGTAGTAGGGAATCAAACCTGGGTCTTTAGGCTTTACAGGCAAGCACCGTAACTGTTAAGCTGTCTTTCCTGCCCTGCTTCATATAATTCTTATGGAAATAGTACTATTTTCCTATTCATTTAGAAATAAATGCCCTGGGGCATGGCTCAGTGGCAGGGTGCTTGCCTAACATGTCCAAGTCCCTTAGTTCCATTCCCAAGATCCCCTCCCCCAAGAAAAATAGTCAGTTTTTCCCCCTAGTCATTTGTAACTAGCTACTTGCTTTCCTTATTTGGGCTTTGATAGCTTTGTTTCTTATGAGAAAAAAAAACTTTTTTTTTTTTCTTTAGACAGTGTCTCTATAGCCAAAGCTGACCTCACCTTGCTGATTCTCATGCCTCAGCCTCCCTAATACTGGCATAATAAGTGTGCCACCACACCTGCTTGATTAAGTTTTTTGTGTTTTTGAGTTGGTTGTTTGTGGCAGGGTCTCACCTCTAGCCCAGGCTGACTTGGAACTCACTTTGTAGCCTAGGCTAGCCTCAGACACATGGTGATCCTCCTACGTCAGCCTGCCAAGTGCTGGGATTAAAGGCATGAGCCACCACACCTGGCCTGAACTAAGTTTCACATGAAATTTTTCCCTCTGCTCTTGCTCTGTTTTCTTTTTGCCTATACTTGCTGTTCCTTTTTTTTTTTTTTTTTAATCTTTGGCAGTAATGATTCACTTAGCTATCTTTTCAAATTATTTTGTGTGAGCACATATTTGTGTGTGGAGGTATGCATGTAGGCATGTGTGTATGCCAGAGGTTAATGTCAAGTGTCTTCCTTAATCACTGTATACCTTATTCTTTCTCTTTGTTTTTTGAGGTAGTGTCTTACTCTAGCCCAAGCTGACCTGGAATTCACTATGTAGTTTCAGGCTGGCCTCAAACTCACAGCAGTCCCCCTACCTGTGTGCCTCCCAAATGCTGGGATTAAAGGTGTGTTGTGCCAGGCCTGGCCCTTACTCTTTTGAGATAAGATCTCTCGTTGAACCTGAAGCTCACTATTTTGGCTAGATTAGCTATCCAACAAACCCCAGAGATCTTCCTGTCTCTGCCTTCCCAGAAATGGATTACAGATGCACATAGCCATACCTGGCACTTATGTGGGTGCTTAGGATCTGAACTCAGACCCTCATGCTTGCATGACAAGCACTTGATCAGTGAGCCATCTCCACAGCCCCCACAATTTGCTTTTAGATTTTAATTCATTAAAATGTAAGTTTCGGAGTATAATAGAGGGAATATGTTTTTCAAATAAGTTGAGTATTAATTTTGTTTTCTTCACTTGTTTTTTCACCTTTTATTTTTTAGGAATGGTGGACTCATCTCTGGTTGAATGAAGGCTTTGCATCCTGGATTGAGTATCTGTGTGTAGACCACTGCTTTCCAGAATATGATATCTGGACTCAGTTTGTTTCTGCAGATTACACCCGTGCCCAGGAGCTTGATGCCTTAGATAACAGCCATCCTATTGAAGTGAGCTATGACTATCAACCATTAGCCTGTGGCTGACCACCTTTTCAGTGAAATAAGTTATTTGTTATGGAGATGGTTAGCATTCTGAAATGAGGATGATAAAACTGCATGGGTGATTTCCTTTTTTTGTTTTGTTTTGTTTTGTTTTGTTTTGTTTTTCGAGGTAAGGTCTTGCTCTAGCCCAGGCTGACCTGGAATTCATTGTGATTCACTATGTAGTCTTGGAGTGCCCTTGAACTCTCAACAATCCTCCTGCCTCTCTCTGCCTCCCGATTGCTGGAATTAAAGGCGTGCACCACCACTGCCCAGCTTCCCTTGTTTTTTAATTCATATTTCCAGTCCTGAATTTGGACAAGTTCTAATTTATATTTCTTTTTAAGGTGGGCAGTATAAAAATTTGGTCTTTGTAGAAGCAAGTACTATGTACATTTTTATTGACTAGTATGAGAGAAACCACATCTGTTAGTATTTGCTTCAAGGAAAATTCTGGACATCCTTTATTATCATCATTGATTCTGTGCATATTTTAGTTCTCTTGGATTATTTTATCTTTATCTCTTGTAGTTTATTAATACTATTTATTTATTTGGGGATGAAGTTTTAAGGCAGGGTCTTGCTATGTAGCCCTGGCCTCAAACTCACTGTGTAAACCAAGCTGGCCTTGAACCAATACTTCTGTCTCTGCCTCTGGAGTACTAGGATTATTACAAGCATGAGCCACTATGCACACCTGCCTCTTGTGATTTATAAATTTTATATCCAAAGAACTTTAGTTGTGGGCTGGAGGTGTAGTTAATTCCATTGGCAGAATTTTTACCTAGCATGCACATAGCCCTGGGTTTATTCCCCTGCACCAAATAAACTGGGCATTGTTGTGCATGCCTGTAATCCCAAAATTTAGGAGGTAGAGTTGGATAATATGAAGTTCAGAGTCATTCTTAACTACATAGAGAGTTTGATGCCAGCCTAAGCTACATGAGCCTATGTCTTAAAAAATGAATAAAACTAAAAGATAAAATTAAAAAGAACTAGAATTGCAGTCCTACTTTGTATTTAATCCATGTCCTAAATCATTACAGTTAGTGCAAGAAATAAGATGGTTTTCATCTCTATACCCTCCCCCAAAACACACCCACAAAAATAAATGAAGCTATAGTGATTTGCCTCTCAGCAGACAGAATAAGGTCTAAAACCTAGGCTCTGAACTATTCCGAGGATCATGTTATATATACCATTTTATTTAGATTGGTTATGCTTTTGTGTGAAGATCATAGTATACTTTATGATTGAGTTAAAGGCAGAATATGTTACAAGTTAGAAGGGTTTTTCTAGAAGCTTTTTATGTAATTCAGTATTACAGGCTGTCTGCTTCCTGTCATAACCCTGAATCACACTGTCTGCCAGGTCAGTGTGGGCCATCCATCTGAGGTTGATGAGATATTTGATGCTATATCATACAGCAAAGGTGCATCTGTTATCCGAATGCTACATGACTACATTGGTGATAAGGTAAAAAGCAATTTTTAAAAGCTTTCCATTCCTTTATTATGAAAGCAAGAACAGAATGCCTGTGTGTATGTATGTATGTATGTATGTATGTATGTATGTATGTATGTATGTATTTATACATAGTGTTTGATTGAATATGTGTGGTGTATCTGTGTATATGGGCGCAGCACAATCTCTTGCTGTTGAAGCAAATGAATGCCAGGCATTTGCACCACTTTTTGCTTAAAGGTTAAATGGGTGCCTTTAGAACTGGGCAGGTTTTGCAGACAAAGCCTTTTTCCACTGAGCCATCTTCCCAGCTCTAGAATAGCTGATTTGTTTTTTTTTTTCTCTCTGAGGTAGGAGCTCACTGTAGCCCAAGCTGACCTGGAATTCATGATGTCTCAGGGTGATCTTGAACTCATAGCAATCCTCCTACCTCTGCCTACCAAGTATTGGGATTAAAGGCATGTGCCACCAAGCTCAGTGCTGAATGAATGGGCATCGTAGCCATTGCATATGAACTCCAATCACATGTACTACTTTATGCATCTGGCTTTATGTGGGTACTGGGGAATCGAACTAAGGCTGTCAGACTTTGTCAGCAAGTACCTTTAACCCCTGAGCCATCTCTCCATCCCAAGATTCACTGTGGTCTCAGGGTGGTCTCAAACTCATGGCAATCCTCCTACCTCTGCTTCCCAAGTACTGGGATTAAAGGCATGTGCCACCATGCCTAGCAAGAGTATACATTTTTAAGGGCTGGAGGGATGGCTTAGCAGTTAAGGTGTTTGTCTGCAAAGCCAAAGGACACAGGTTCAATTCTCCAGGACCCACGTTAGCCAGATGTACAAGGGGGTGCACGCATCTGGAGTTCATTTGCAGTGTCTGGAGCCCTGGCATGCCCATTCTGTCACTCCCTCTCTTTCTCTCTGTCCAATAAATAAATAAAATATTTTTTTAAAACAGAGTATACATTTTTAAATAAAGATAGTAGGCATCAAAAGGATATATGTTTTATTAGTATAAATAATACTTTAGCATTTGAGTAAATTTGCTTTTGACTACTAATATGCAGATCTATAAAATTTTGTGATGTGAATATTTTGGATTTAAAATTTGTGTTTTCTCAGGATTTTAAGAAAGGAATGAACATGTATTTAACCAAGTTCCAACAAAAGAATGCTGCCACGGGTAATTTATTCTTTTTGTTTGTTTCCCTTCCTCCCTTCCTTTCTTTTATCATGCTGGTGGAGTCTTCTTTGTAAATTATACTATCTTGAACAAAATGCTCCTGCCTGTGTTTTCTGTCTCCTCTCCAGTGACTCTCACTTGTGTGCCTTCTAGTCTAGAACTTATTGGCATGTTGTTGTTAAGTGCTTTTTAGTTTTGGTTTCTTTTGATTTTTTTTAAAGCTTTTTTTTGTTTATTTTTATTTACTTGAGAGTGACAGAGAGAGAAAGAGGCAGTTAGAGAGAGAGAGAGAGAGAATGGGCGCGCCAGGGCATCCAGCCACTGCAAACAAACTCCACACGCGTGCGCCCCCTTGTGCATCTGGCTAACGTGGGTCCTGGGGAATCGAGCCTCGAACCGGGGTCCTTAGGCTTCACAGGCAAGCGCTTAACCGCTAAGCCATCTCTCCAGCCCTCTTTTGATTTTTAAGACAGAGTTGCTATGTACTTCTGGCTGGCCTGAAACTCGCTATGTAGACCAGGTTGGCCTTGAACTTGATATGGTCCTCCTCCTTCTGCTAACCAAGTGCTGGGATTACAGGCATATGACATCATCCCCAGCTATTGATTCTAATTGTTTTTTCCTAATTTTTATCTTATATGTTCTTATTTATGCATGGGCTATTTATCCTGTTTACCTGGATCCCCCCCCACACACACACATGCCTTTCTAAGTAACAAACAATTCATCTTTAAGATAAAGACAAAAAAATTACCTTATAAAGTTCTCAGTTTCTTTGGAGTTTTCTTTATGTGTTTTTCTTTTTTTCCCCTCCACCCATGCCACCATTATGGTACATTCACATTATGTTGCTGTTTTGCTTTCTTCATGACCAGTGATATTTGACCATAAGAGTTTTACTTAGAGGCTAGAGAGATGGCTTAGTGGTTAAGGCGCATGCCTGTGAAGCCTAAGGACCCAGGTTCAATTCTCCAGGTCCCACATAAGCCAAATACACATGGTGGCGCATGCATCTGGAGTTTGTTTGCAGTGGCTAGAGGCCCTGGTGTGCCCATTCTCTCTCTCGCTCCCTCTCTCTATCTCTAATAAATAAATAAAAATAAAATATTTTTAAAAAAGAGTTTTACTTAGGCTTCATCAGCATTGAGTATATTTTGACTTGGGTTAATTATGAAGTCTTTAGGCTTGTGAGTAAAATGTTGAGTAAGAGTGAACATGTTTCTGTCTGTATCTTTGTTTCTATTTTTGTTTGAACTCATTTGTCTGGTTTATAGCAATTTTGTAATCTTTTTATGCACTAGAATGATTGTGTACATCTTTATAACAGACCAGTTATTTAAATTATTATTTATTTATTTGAGACAGAAAGAAGCAGGCAGATAAAGAGAATGGGCATGCCGGGAGTGGTGGCGCATACCTTTATTCCCAGCACTTGGGAGGCTGAGGTAGGAGGAACACCGTGAGTTCGAGGCCACCCTGAGATTACATAGTAAATTCCAGGTCAGCCTGAGCTAGAGTGAAACCCTACCTTGAAAAACCAAACATTTAAAAAAAGAGAGAATGAGCGCACCAGAGCCTCCAGCCACTGCAAATTAATTCCAAATGCATGTGCCACCCTGTGCATCTGTCTTACGTGGGTACTGGGGAATCAAACCAGGGTCCTTAAGCTTTGTGGGTAAGTTCTTTAACAGCTAAGCCATCACTCCATCCCAAGACCAGTTTGGTTTTTTTTTTTTTTGTGTGTGTGTGTGTGTGTGTGTGTGTGTCCCTGCCCAGGTAAGGTCTCACTCTAGCCCAGGCTGACCTGGAATTCACTCTGCATTCTCAGGGTGGCCTTGAACTCACAGGGATCCTCCTACCTCTGCTGGGATTAAAGGCGTGTGCCACCACGCCTGGTTTTTTTGTTGTTGTTTTTTGAGGTAGGGCCTCACTCTAGCTCAGGCTGACCTGGAATTCACTCTGTAGTCTCAGGGTGGCCTTGAAGTCATGGGCGATCCGCCTAGCTCTGCCTCCTAAGTGCTGGGATTAAAGCAAGACTAGTTTTTATAATAGAATTTACTTAGGCTGGGGCTAGAGTGGTGTTTCAGTTGTTAAAAGTAATTGCTCATAAACCTGTTGACTAGGGTTTGATTCTCCACTGCCCATGTAAGTCAGGTGCTTATAGTAGTTCATGGATCTGGAATGTGATGAAGGCTCTAGAGATGGCTCAGCAGTGAGGTGCTTGCCAGCAAAGGCTAATGACCCAGGTTCAATTCCCCAGAACCCACATAAAGCCAGATTCACAAGGTGGCACATGCATCTGGAGTTTGTTTACAGTGACTGGAGGCCCTATTGTGCCCATTCTCTCACTGTGTGTGTGTATTTCTTCTATCTCTCTCTGATTATAAATAATAAATAAGTAGGATTTACTTAGTTGTAGCATAGCAAGATAGGGTATTTGACTCAGTGGGAAACAAAAAGTTGGCAAACCATGCATTTTTTTTTTTTTTTTTTTTTTTTTTTGGTTTTTCAAGGTAGGGTCTCACTGTGGCTCAGGCTGACCTGGAATTCACTATGCAGTCTCAGGGTAGCCTTGAACTCTCGGCAATCCTCCTACCTCTGCCTCCTGAGTGCTGGGATTAAAGGTGTGTGCCACCACGCCCGGCTCATGCAATGTTAATAGTTAAATGAAATGTATGATTTGGCTGGCGTGGTGGCGCACACCTTTAATCCCAGCACTCAGAAGCAGCGGTAGGAGGATCGCTGTGAGTTCCAGGCCACCCTGAGACTATATAGTGAACTCCAGGTCAGCCTGGGCTAGAGCAAAGACCTTACCTTGATTGATTGTTTGCTTTTTTGAGTTTTTGAGATAGGGTCTCACTCTGGTCCAGGCTGACCTGGAATTAAATTTGTAATCTCAGGGTGGCCTCGAACTCTTGAAGATCCTTCTACCTCTGCCTCCCGAATGGTGCGCCACCACACCCAGCTTAAGACCTTACCTTGAAAAACCAAAAAAGAAAAAGAAAAAAAGTCATTTGTTTTAAGAAAATAAATATATAAACATTTTAGGTTATTGTTTTTTGTTTATTTTCTAGAGGATCTTTGGGAAAGTTTGGAAAATGCTAGTGGTAAACCTATAGCAGCAGTGATGAATACCTGGACCAAACAAATGGGATTCCCTCTCATTTATGTGGAAGATGAACAGGTAAACTTACTTATACATATTAAAAAAAAAAAATCCTTAGGGGCTCGTGAGATGCCTCAAGAGGGTAAAGTGCAAATAAGATGGAGAGTGATGTGGTGGCACACAACCTATAATTTCAGCACTCAGGAGGCTGAAGTAGGAGGATGGTCATGAGTTCAAGGCCAGCCTGTGGTACAGATTGAGTTCCAGATCAGTCTGGGCTGGAGTAAGACCCTTCTTCAAAAAACAAAAGCAGGGCTGGAGAGATAGCTTAGCAGTTAAGGTGCTTGCCTGCAAAGCCTAAGGACCCATGTAAGCCAGATGCACAAGGTGATGCAAAGTGCACAAGGTTGCACATGCTCTCAAGGTGGTGCATGCATCTAGAGTTCAATTGCAGTGGGTGGAGGCCCTGGCACACCAATTCATATTCTCTCATTCTCCATCTCCCTCCCTCCCTCCCCCCCCCCTCTCTCTCTCTCATTAAAAGAAAAAAAAATGAAGCCAGGCATGGTGGTGCATGCCTTTAATCCCAGCACTGGGAACTTCACAAGTCAGCTAGACTGGCCAGTGAGCCCCAGGGCTCCTTCTGTCTCCACTTTCCCAGTGCTAGGATTACAAATGTACCCACCCAACATTTTAATATGATTCCATGCATTGAACTCAGGATTAGGCTTGTAAGGCAAGCACTCTGCCAACAGAGTTCTCTCCAGTTTTGTGTTTCATTGCAAAATTTACCCTTTGAGCTGGGCATGGTAGCGCATGCCTTTAATCCCAGCGCTGGGGAGCACAGGTAGGAGGATCGTCAAGAGTTCGGGGCCACCCTGAGACTACATAGTTAATTCCAGGTCAACCTGAGCTAGAGCGAGACCCTACCTCAAAAAAACAAAAACAAAAAATTTACCCTTTGAATCAAGATATGTGCTGCTTTTGTGTTTATTAAGTATTGTAAAATTTGAAATCTGAATACTGAATCCACAAGCTAATCTAAGAAAGAAAATAAAGTAGCTGAGCTGGGCATGGTGGTGCACACCTTTTAATCCCAGCACTTGGGAGGCAGAGGTTCGAGGATCACCATGCATTTGAGGCCAACTTGAGACTACATAGTGAATTCCAGGTCAGCCTGGTCTGGAGCAAGACCCTAGTTCGAAAAACCAAAAAATGAAAAAAAAGAAAAATATTAAAAATAAAAACTTTTCCCAGGTGTGGTGGCACACACCTTTAATCCCAGCATTTGGGAGGCAGAGGTAGGAGGAGCACCATGAGTTCGAGGCCACCCTGACACTGCAGAGTAAATTCCAGGTCAGCCTGGGCTAGAGTGAGACCCTACCTTGAAAAAAAAAAAAAACAAAATAAAACACTAAAAAATAAATAAACTTTCTCTGTAAGATTAATATGTTTATACATTTATATAATCTACAATTATGTAACAATTATATAATTGTTATGTAATTTATATGTTATTAAGTAGAGATTTTATTTATTTATCTATCTATTTATTTATATGACACAGAGAGAGGCAGACAGAGAGAGAATGGGCATGCTAGGATCTCCAGCCACTGCAAATGAACTCCAGATGCATGTGCCACCTTGCGCAGCTGGCTTATGTGGGTCCTGGGGAATCGAGCCTCGAACCGGGGTCCTTAGGCTTCATAGGCAAGCACTTAACCACTAAGCCATCTCTCCAGCCCAAGTAGAAATTTTGTACGGACACATTATATGTTAGTATCATCATTTTCCTCCTCCCTGCCCCCATATCGCTGAGGGCCGTCTTCAGTGGGATCACTGGTATTCACCATGGGGTTATGGGTTATGAAGGGTGAAAACAACAATCAGTCTTTGTAAAGGGGACAGGGGTTGGCAGTGCCTGTGGACATTCCTTTCCATTCTGTGGCTCTTACAGTCTTTATACCTCTTCTTCCACAAAATTTCCTGAGCCATGGTAGTTGTGTTTTAAGTCTACTTTAGTGTTCCATGATTTCTGCTTTGGTTTGTTTTAAGTATCCTCAGTGTCTGTCTCCATCTCCCTGGCCCTGGTTGTCAGGCTTGCTATTGAAGCAGCACTCCTGCTCATCTCGCCAATTCCTCTGGTTTCAACTGGGACCTGGTTGATGTAGGAGGGGTGGTTTATCTCCTCCATTCTCAGTGCCTTCTGAAAAAGAAAAACAGATTCTCCAGTGGAGAATGAGGTCAGCATAGGTTAAATGGGATAAAAGTGTTAATTAAGATAGATTTTGATGGGTATAGTCTCTCTTCTGGCCAAAGACTAGTGGGAGCTTCTCATTGGAATCCATGATCTTGGTCTCTATAGGATTCTGACTTGGTTTCCAGTCCCAGCTATGGGTTCCTTTCCACTGAACAGATCCCTTAGCCAATCAGAGAGCCATTGGTTACTCACCTAGCCTGGGTGCCACTGTTGCACAGGGGTGTACATCATGTCAGTGACCCCTTCTAGCACTGAACATTGTTGACCGTTTTCCCCCAGCAGCTCATGTAGCACTTTCCAGCACTATACTGGCAAACCATCTAGGAATTGGCTTCTAGATTCAAGCTAGACCTCTCAATGTTCTGTGTTGTCTGCATGTGGTGTTTTCAGCAATAGGATCTTACCTTTAACTGTAGGCTAGTAATCAAGTGCGGTGACAGAAACCTGTGTTTTTTTGGCAAGTTCATAAGTCTCCAATCAACAGCTCCATGTGGGTTGTAACTGATTTGTGCTACTGGGAGTTACAAATTACAAATGTTACAAATGTTTTAGGGTTAGGCTTCATCTCACCTCTCTAATTTATATATGTCAAGCATTTATTTATTTATTTATTTTGTGGTTGGTCATGTAATATATATTATTTATTAGTTGTTGTGTATACTTTTAATTATTTGCAGGGAGGGTGTTGAGATTGGGTCTCATGTAGCCCAGCCTGTACTCAAACTTGCTATGTAGTAGAGGGTGACCTTATCTTGAAATTCTGATCCTCCTAGTTCTACCTCTCAGGCGCTGGGTGCCACCACACCTAGCTTTAAAAAAAAATTTTTTTTTTTTTGAGAGAGAGAGAGAGAGAGAGAATGGATGTGCTAGAGCCTTCAGCCACTGCAATTGAACTCCAGATGCATGTGCCATATTCTGCATCTGGCTTATATGGGCACTGGGGAATCAAACTTGGGTTCTTTGGCTTTGCAGGCAAGCACCTTGACTGCAAAGCCAACTTTCTAGCCCCACACCCAGCTTTCCACCCTCCACACATACATAGCTTTTTTTTTTTTTTTTTTTTTTGTTTGTTTGTTTTTCGAGGAAGGTTCTCACTCTAGCCCAGGCTGACTTAGAATTCACTATGGAGTCTTAGCGTAGCCTCGAACTCATGGTGATCCTTCTACCTCTACCTCCCAAGTGCTGGGATTAAAGGCATGCGCCACCACGCCTGGTTGACACCTAGCTTTTTGTTACGTATACATTTAGAAAAATTTTTCTCTTAAAGCTCTTCTTGCTTTTTCATTCTTTTTTTTTTAAATTAATTTATTTATTTGAGAAAGAGAGAGAAAATGGGTGCTCTGGGGCCACCAGCCACTGCAAATAAACTCCACACGCATGTGCCACCTTGTGTTTCTGGCTTATGTGAGTAATGGGGAATCAAACCTGGGTCCTTAGGCTTCACAGGCAAGTGCCTTAACCACTAAGTCATCTCTTCAGACATAATTTGTGTGTGTGTGTGTGTGTGTGTGTGTGTGTGTGTGTGTGTGTGTTTTCGAGATAGGGTCTCACTTTAGCTCAGGCTGACCTGGAATTCACTATATAGTCTCAGGGTGGCCTTGAACTTATGGTGATCCTCCTACCTCTGCCTCCCCTATGCTGGGATTAAAGGTTTGCACCACCACGCCCAGCTCCCTAAAAGTTTTTTGTTTGTTTGTTTGTTTATTTGAGAGCGACAGACAGAGAGAGAAAGAGGCAGATAGATAGAGAGAATGGGCGCGCCAGGGCCTTCAGCCACTGCAAAGGAACTCCAGACGCATGCGCCCCCTTGTGCTAACGTGGGTCCTGGGGAATGGAGCCTCGAACCAGAGTCCTTAGGCTTCACAGGCAAGCGCTTAACTGCTAAGCCATCTCTCCAGCCCCCTAAAAGTTTTTAAATGTATTTTTATTGTGTATGTGCATGTGGCGGGAAGGTTGGCACATGCATTCCACAGTGTACATGTGGTCGAGGTCAGAGAGAAACCGTGGGTGTTTCAGCTTTTGTGATGGGGGGTGTCTCTTTTATTTATTTCAGAGAGAATGGGTACACCAGGGACTTTAGCCACTGCAAACAAACTCCAGGTGCATGCATCGCCTTATGCATCTGGCTTACCTGGGTACTAGGGAATCAAACCTGGCTTTGCAGGCAAGTGCCGTAACTGCTAAGCCATCTCTCCAGCCTGATGGGGGTCTGTCTTGTTCCAGCTGCTGTCTAGCTATCATTTTCACCTGCCATTGCCCTAGGCACATTAGGGTTACAGAAACATGCTCCATAGTGTGTCTATCCAGCTTTACATGGTCAGGGAAGATGACTGAATTCAAGTTGGCAGGTTTTCAAGGAAACATCTTTAACCACTGAGCTATCTTCCTAGCCATGTTGTGTCAGTTTTTTGTTTGTTTTGTTTTGTTTTTCGAGGTAGGGTCTGGCTCTAGACTAGGCTGACCTGAACTTCACCATGTAGGCTCAAGGCAGCCCCAAACTCATGGCCATGCTGGGATCAAAGGCGTGCGCCACCATGCTTGGCTTTGTGTCTGCTTTTGAATCAGAACAAATACTGGGCTGGAGAGATGGCTTAGCAGCCAAGGTGTTTGCCTGTAAAGCCAAAGGACCCAGGTTCAATTCCCCAGGACCCACGTTAGCCAGATGCACAAGAAGGCGCATGCGTCTGGAGTTCGTTTGCAGTGGCTGGAGGCCCTGGCGTGCCCATTCTCCCCCCCCCACCTTCTTCTTTCTCTGCCAAATAAACAAATAAACATAAAATATTTTTAAAAACACTTTGTTTTTTGGAACCTATTGTCCTCTGGGTTATACATGACCGTGTGAGGGATCACATTACATAGAAATTGGCCTTTTATTTAGAGCATTTGTGGGTTTTTTTTTTTTTGTTTTTTTTTGAGCATTTGTATTGTGAGGCCCAAATGAAAAAGAGAGACTTTTATATAGTATCATTAGCATAATTACTTTCGTGTATTCATGTTTGGTTATACTGGTTCTCCATCTACATTGTCATGAAAATCCTAAGCTCCCTGGCCAAGTGCTTGTTATTAAAGCCTGTGTTTGCTTTTTTAGGTAGAAGATGATAGATTGCTGAAGTTGTCCCAAAAGAAGTTCTGTGCCAGTGGACCATATGTTGGTAAGCTGTAAGTGGGAACTGTAGGTGGCTGTAAGTGGGAACTGATAATAAATTTGGGTTCCATAACAGTAGTTTTTCAATTAATAGTAAATAAAATTTATTTAGGCTTTTTGAGTTTGTTTATTTATTTATTTATTTATTAGAGAGAGAGATGATGATGATGATGATGATGAATGAGAGATGGGTGTGCCAGGGCCTCTAGCCACTGCAAACAAGCTCCAGATACATGTGCCACCATGTGTACCTGGCTTATATGTGTTCTGGATAATTGATTTTTTTGTTGTTGTTGTGTTTTTTTCAAGGTAGGGTCTCTCTCTTGCCCAGGCTGACCTGGAATTCACTAGGTGGTCTCAGGGTAGCCTTGAACTCACAGCAATCTTCCCACCTCTGCTAAGGATTAAAGATGTGCACCAGCACGCCAAGCCCGGTTCTAAGTAATTAAGCCTGAATCAATAGGCTTCACAAGCAGGCACTGTAACCACTAAGTCATCTCTCCTATTTAGGCTTTTTTAGATACAGTCTCATTCTGTAGCCCAAATTGGCCTCTAACACAAAATGACCCTTCCTACCTCAGCCTTCTGAGTTAGTATTGGAATTATGACAACAAGCCACCATTGATAACAAGGAGATGGTGAAAGAATAAAAATGAAATTTAGGGCTGAGGATATGGCTCAGTTGGTAATATGCTTGACTATATGGACAAAGCCCTAGGTGTAATCCCTAGCAATGCATTAACAGAATATGATGGCACTTGCTTATAATGCCAGCACCTGGGTAGTGATGGCAGGAGAATTGGAAATTCAAGTTCATCCTTGGCTACCAAGTGAATTTGAAGCCAACCTACAATACATGAGACCTTGCCTCAAAGCATAAAAGGAAGGGCTGGAGGGATGGCTTAGCGGTTAAGGCGTTTGCCAGCAAAGCCAAAGGACCCAGGTTCAATTCCCCAAGACCCATGTTAGTCAGATACACAAGGGGGCACACACATCTAGAGTTCGTTTGCAGTGGCTGGAGGCCCTGGCGCACCCATTCTCTCCCGCTCCCTTTCTGTGTCAAAATAAATAAATAAAAATAAAATATTTTTTTAAAAACATAAAAGGAAAAGAAAAATATTTGAGAAAATGTTAATTAAGAGGACAAGCTTGACAGATGTGGTGGCGTATGCCTTTAATCATACCACTTGGGAGGCAGAGGTAGAGGACTACTGTGAATTCAAAGCCATCCTGAGAATACATAGTGAATTCCAGGTCAGCCTGGACTAGAATGAACCCCTATCTCGAAAAACCAAAAAAAAAAAAAAAAAAAAAAGGACAAGCACACAGAGTTCAACTATTGAATTTGAATTCCCATTCTTATTAAAGAACTAACCTTGCCATATTTCAGCTCTCTTACCTGTAAAAAATATATATATATATTCCCTGCTTTATAAGGTTGTTTGGAATATAAATAAGAATTAGGTTGGGTGTAGTGTGCACAACTTAATCCCAGCACTCAGGAGGCAGAGGTGGGAGAATCCCTGTGAGTTTGCCAGTCTGAGACTACATAGTGAATCCCAGGTCAGTCAGGGCTAGAGTAAGACCCTACCTCGAAAAAGAAAAGAGAAGAAGGGAAAAAAGGGAGGAAAGAAATGAAGACATTTAAGGAGTCATAAAAGGGAAATTTAGTTTGAGCATGGTAGCATACACTTGAGTTCAAGATAAAACCAGGCTAGAAAGCAAGACGTGCCTCAAAGGAAAAAAAAAAATGTGGTAGTGTCCAATCACTTGATTTTTTTGTTGTTGTTTGTATGTTTTTTGAGGTAGGGTTTCACACTAGCCCAGGCTGACCTGGAACTCACTATGTAGTCTCAGGATGGCCTCGAACTCATGGCAATCCTGCCACCTTTGCCTCCCAAGTGCTGGGATTAAAGGCATGCACCACCACACCTGGCCCTTTTAACATTTTTTTTTTTCACTCACTTGATTTTTAAAATTTTAGGTGTCTTTTATTAGATGCTGTAATGAATGAAGAAAGATTGGAAAACTCAAGAAATGTCTCCAGTCTTCACTGTGTATTACCTGTAGTTGGTCATTTTTTTAAAATTCTTTAGTATAATTAGTAAGTCAATAAACAAAGTCCAATGTTTATTAGGCTTGCTTACCAGTCATTTGTACTAAGCATTTCAGCTAATTCTTGATTTTTAAAGTTGTATTATTTAATTTATTTGTGTGTTTTTGTGCGAGTATGGGTGCTCCAGGGTCTCTTATGCCTGGAAACAAACTCTAGCTGCATGCACTACTTTTTGCATCTGGCTTACCTGGGTGAGGGTGAATTGAACCCAGGCTGGAAGGCTTTGCAAGTAAGAGCCTTTTCTGAGCCATCTCTTCATCTCCGTGTATTATTTGTTTCTTTGTATTTTGAGGTAGGGTCTCACTCTAGCCCAAGCTGACCTGGACTTCATTATGTAGTCTCAGGGTAGCGTTGAACTCACAGTGATCCTCCTACCTCTGTCTCCCGAGTACTGGGATTAAAGGTGCCCAGACTCCATGCTTTTTGTTTGTTTGTTTGTTTTGTTTTACCTCCAGGCAGGATCTCACTCTAGCTCAGGCTGACCTGGAATTCACTCTGTAGTTTCAGAGTGGCCTTGAATTCATGGCGATCCTCCTACCTCTGCCTCCCGAGTGCTGGGAGTACATTTTTGATTATATAGCAAATTGACTTTTCCCTTAGGCTTTTTTAAATTTTATTTGTTGAGTGTGAGAGAGACAAAGGGGCAGCTAGGGAAAGAGAGAATGGGCACACCAGGGCCTCCAGCCACTGGAAATGAACTCCAGATGCATGCTCCACCTTATGCATTTGGCTTACATGGGTACTGGGGAATCAAACCTGGTTCCTTAGGCTTCACAGGCAAGTGCATTAACCCCAAACCACCTCTCCAGCCTTTATTCCCCCCCCCCCACCCTTAGACTTCTTCATTTTTTGAGGTTTGGGTCTCACTCTAGAACAAGCTGACCTGAAATTCACTACATAGTCTCAAGGTAGCCTTTAACTCATGGCCATCCTCCTACCTCTGCCTCCTGAGTGCTGGGGATTAAAGGTTGCACCACCATGCCTGGCTGTTCCTTAGTCTTTTTTTTTTTTTTTTTAAGGTTTTGAAATATTTATTTATTTATTTATTTATTTATTCGAGAGAGAGAGAAAAACAGGTACAGAATGAGCACATCAGGCTCTCCAGCCACTGCAAGTGAACTCCAGATGCATGCGCCCCCCCTTGTGCATATGACCTACATGGGTCCTGGGGAGCTGAACCTGGATTCTTTGGCTTTGCAGGCAAACGCCTTAACGGCTAAGCCATCTCTTCAGCCCTCCCTTAGATTTTTGATTTGACGGTAAGTTATCTTTTCCTTTGTACTAACACTATTCAGGTTACTATAGCACTAAGAATGAGTTGTTGGCTAGTCAGTCATTCAAACCCAGGCTCCTGGTTGAATATCATCTATCCTCTGTGCTTTATCATCTTTCTTCTAATATAAAATCATCTTTCATGTTTTCTATTTGTTCTTCTCTTGCATAGGAGAAGACTGTCCTCAGTGGATGGTTCCTATAACAATCTCTACTAGTGAAGACCCCAGCCAAGCAAAACTAAAAATTCTAATGGATAAGCCAGAGATGAATGTGGTTTTGAAAAATGTCAAACCAGACCAGTGGGTAAAGGTAAGTTTAGAAATGGTATAGCCATTTCTTTAGCTTTCCTCTTTCTGTGGCTCTCTCTAAGTTGAACCCATTCAGTTTAGACTAGAACTTTCAAAGAGATAAACATTTATTTTTGTTTTTATTCATTTATTTGCAAGCAGGGAGAGAAAGACAAAGGACACACACAGAGAATGGGCGTGGCAGGGCTTCCAGGCACTACTAACAAACTCGAGGTGCATGCACCACTATGCATCTGGCTTCACATGTGGACTGGGGAATTGAACTGGTCCATTAGGCTTTGCAGGCAAGTGCCTTAATCATTGAGCCATCTCTCAAGCCTTGAGAAAAACATTTCTAAAACTTTGTAAAATTTAGTGTCTGTTTCAAATAATATTGTTCAGATATCTGCCCATATAATAAGTAGGGAATAGTAGATAAGCAGATAAAAATAGATGGGACTGAAGTAGAGGACAGATGGTAGTGTGTGTCTAGGTATGGTGATGCATGTCTAAAATCCCAGCACAAGCCAGGCGTGGTGGCGCACACCTTTAATCCCAGCACTCGGGAGGCAGAGGTAGGAGGATCGCCTTGAGTTCGAGGCCACCCTGAGACTCCATAGTGAATTCCAGGTCAGCCTAGGCTAGAGTGAGACCCTACCTCGAAAAACCAAAAAAAAAAAAATAATAATAATAATAATAAAATGAAATAAAATAAAATCCTAGCACATAGGAAACTGAGGCAAGAGGATTTTGAGTTAGAGGTTAGTCTCAGTTATACAGTGAGACCTCGTCTTGAAAGAAGGGAAAATAGCAGACTATGCATAAAACATTTGTACTCTTGCAGCTGAGAGCTGCCCTCTCGTTGTAATGATACCTTAACCTCAATGATGTGTTCTCTTCATATGTGTATAACTATAATCAAGTGAGAGCATATAATAATCTGTTTGTGTTACTGAAATGTGAAGTTCAACTAGCTAATACTTTAAAACCATTTTATATATACCAGTAGGTATTATTTTTCATTATTCTGTATTATGTACCTTCATAATGAAAATATTTACTACAGTCTCTTCTCACAATTACAGGTTTCTAGTAGGTACATTACTTCTGATTTTTGCTTTTTAAGAAAACTTGGGGGGGGGGGGCCCAGCTGGAGAGATGGCTTAGGTTAAAGTGCTTTCCTGAGAAACCTAAGGACCCAGGTTCACCTCTCCAGAACCCACATATGTCAGATGTACATGGTGGTGCATGCATTTACAGTGACCCTGGCATGCCTGTCCCCCACCCCCACCCCCCGGTCATACATACACACACACATAAATAAATGAAATTAAAAACAAAAAACAAAAAAACCACTAGGGGCCAAGCATGGTGGCACATGTCTTTAATCCCAGAACTCAGAAGGCAGAGGTAGGAGGATTGCCATGAGTTCAAGGCCACCCTGAGACTACATAGTAAATTCCAGGTCAGCCTAGGCTAGAGTGAGACCATACCTTGAAAAATCAAAAAGAAAGAATCCATCTATCTGTCACTTACCTATCTATCTGTCTCTGTACCTACCTGCCTATCTGTTTATCTACTTAAATGTGCACTTATGGACAAAAATGAATACCAGATGCTTATTATATCTGATAAAGCATATATATTTGCACACAGAGAGAGAAAGACAGAGAATGGGCATATCAGGGCCTCTAGCCACTGCAAACAAACTGTTGAGCCATCATCTCCAGCCCCCAAAGGGTTCTTGTTTGTTTGTTTGTTTGTTTGTTTTTCTTAATTCTATGTGGGTGGCTGGAGAATTGAATCCAAGCTACCAGGCTGTAACTACTGAACCATCTCCAGCCCTAATTTTTTTTTTAATTTATTTATGGGGGGCTAGGTAGAGTGAGACACAATAGGCATACCAATTCCTCTAGTCACTGCATACGAACTCCAGACTCATGTACCACTTTGTTCATTTGGTTTAACATAGGTACTGGGGAATTGAACCTGTGTCCTTAGGCTTTGCAGGCAAGTGCCTTAAGTGCTGAGCCATCTCCCCAGCCCTGTTTTTTGGTTTTTGTTTTTATGAGATGGGTTTCATGTATCCCAGCCTGGCTTCAAACTTGCTGTGTAGCCAAGAATAACCTTAATTCCTGATCCTTGTGCCTCTACCTCGAGTACTGGGTTTATGTGGTACTGGGATCAAATTCAAGGCTTCATGCATGCTAGGCAAGCACTCTTTTATCAACTATGCTATATCTTTAGCCCCATGTTTTTTTGTTGTTGTTGTTGTGTCTTTTAAAAAAATATTTTTATTGATTTGCAAAGGAACTCCAGTTGCAACACTACTTTGTGTCCACTTTATATGGGTTCTGAGGAATCAAACCCTGGCTGACAGGCTTTGCAATCAAGTACTTTTAACTGCCGAGCCATCTCCCAAGCTCCCCTTACTTTGTTTTAATGATGAAGTCCTTACTGTATAAACCAAACTTGAAACTTGCTATATAGCTCAGGCTGGCCTTGAAATTGAAGTCTTCATGCCTCTGTCTCCTGAGAGATGGAATTACAGGTATTTTCAGAAACATTGTTTGGGTCATAAATAGCATGTAGAAAGTAATTGCAGCCAGTGTTTATCTCACTCCAAAAATCATATGAAATTGCCCTTGCTGTAGCTTTCTCTTATTAAGTAATAGGTAGATTTTGTTAAAAGGATTTTGTTTTTCCTGTAGTGACTGAAATAAAATTAGAAAAATATAAAGGGCTGGAGAGATGGCTTAGCGGTTAAGCGCTTGCCTGTGAAGCCTAAGGACCCCGGTTCGAGGCTCAGTTCCCAGGACCCACGTTAGCCAGATGCACAAGGGGGCGCATGCGTGTGGAGTTCATTTGCCGTGGCCGGAGGCCCTGACGCACCCATTCTCTCTCTCTATCTCTCTCTCTGCCTCTTTCTCTCTCTGTTCTGTAGCTCTCAAATACATAAAAATAAAAATAAAAAAATTAGAAAAATATAGTTCTTTTTAAAGATTTAAATTTGATATCTGAAAATGGTTAATTCTCTTGAAGCTTTGGACTCAATGGATCAATGTTTGTTAAAAAAAAAAAGTTTCTCAGAGATTCTGCTGTCCAAATACTTTGTGTGCATGTGTGCGCACGTATGTGGAGGCCCAAGCAGAATGTCAGGTGACCCCCACCCATTGTTCATCCATATGTTTCTCTTGAGGTAACAGTCTCTCTCTGATTCTGGGGCTTACAATTTTTCACAAGTCTCAGCAATTCTCCATTCTCTGTTCTCCACAGGAGTGGGGTTATACATGTGCATGGCCATACCAGCTGCTTATGTGGGTGCTCTGGAGGTCTCAGGTTCTCTTAAGTCCTCCCTCATGCTTGCCTAAGAAGTGATCTTACCCACTGTGCCATCACTCTAGCCCAAGAAGTGCTTTAATATATAGTATTGACTTTTTTCTTTTTCCTTCCAAGTAGGGTCTTGCTCTATCCCAGGCTGGCACTCCCTCTGTAGTCTCAGGCTGGTCTCGAACTCACAGAAATCCTCCTGCCTGTACCTCCCAAGTGATGGGATGGGATTAAAAGCAACACCATACCCTGCTCCCTTTTTGTGTGTGTGTGTGTGTGTGTGTGTGTGTGTGTGTGTGTGTGTGTGTTTTCGAGGTAGGGTCTCACTCTGGTACAGGCTGACCTGAAATTAGCTATGTAGTCTCAGGGTGTCCTCAAACTCTCAGTGATCCTCCTACCTCTGCCTCCCAAGTGCTGGGATTAAAGGTGTGCGTCACCACGCCCAGGTTCCTTTTTTTTCTAATTGTTTTAAAATATTTATTTATTGGGCTGGAGAGATGGCTCAGTGGTTAAGGTGCATTTGCAGAGCCAGAGAACCCAGATTCAGTTTCCCAAGACCCACGTAAAGCCAGATACATTGGGTGGTGTGTGCATTTGGAGGTCGTTTGCAATGGCTAGAAGCCCTGGTGCACATATTCTCGGTGTGTGTCTGTATGTCTCTGCTTGCAAGTAAATAAATAATAAATTTTAAAATATTATTATTTATTTGGGGGGTGGCAAATAGAGACAGAGAATGGGCATGCTAGGGCCTCTAGCCCCTGCAAGTGAATTCCAGACACAAGCACTACCTTGTGCATCTGGCTTTACATGGGTACTGGGGAGTCAAACCCACGTCCTTAGGCTTTTCAGACAAGTGCCTTAACCCCTGAGCCTTCTTTACTATCCTCCTTTTTCCATTGTTTTGGTTTTTGAGGTAGGGACTCACTTTAGCCCAGGCTGGCCAGAAACTTATGGTGATTCTTCTACCTCTGCCTCCTAAATTCTGGGATTAAAGGTGTGCACCACCATGCCTGGCCGTGTTTTTTTTTTTCATTAAAAAAAAGTATTATTTAGGGCTGGAGAAATGGCTTAGTGGTTAAGGCACTTGCCTGCAAAACCTAAGGACCCAGATTTGATTATCCAGGATCCACGTTAGCCAGATGCACAAGGTGGCACATGCGTCTGGAGTTTGTTACTAGTAGCTAGAGGCCCTGGTGTACCCATTATCTCTCTCTCTGTCTCTAATAATTTTTTAAACTTATTTGCTTCTGAATTTTGGACAACTGCCAGCCTTGGTTCAATGCCATAGCTACCCACATAATGTTGGACAGGCTTTTGTTCACAGTGGTTGGAGATCCTGGCCATATACCCACACCAACAAATAATTTAGAAAACACAAAAATAGGGCTGAGGTGATAATTCAGTCAATAAAGTGCTTGCCTCACAAATTTGAGGACTTCAGGTTGATCCCTAGCACCTGTGTTAAAATAAAAAAGCGGGGGAAGGCTAGAGAGATTGCATAGCAGTTAAGGCACTGGCCTGCAAAACCTGAGGACCCAGGTTCAATCCCCCAGTACCCAAGTGAACCAGATGCACAAGGTGACTCATGTGTCTTGAGTTCTCTTGCAGTGGTTTAGAGGCCCTAGTGTACCTATTCTCTCTGTCTCTTTCTCAGAATAATAATAATAAAGCCATACATTGTTGCACACACCTTTTTTATTTATTTTGATTTTGATTGACAACTTCCATAATTGTAAACAATATCCCATGGTAATTCCCTCCCTCCCCCCGCTTTCCCCTTTGAAACTCCACTGTCCATCATATCCCTTCCCCCTCGCAATCAGTCTCTTTTATTTTGATGTCATGAACTTTGTTTGTTTGTTTTTGTTTTTCGAGGTAGGGTCTCATTCTAGCCCAGGCTGACCTGGAATTCACTATGGAGTCTCAGGGTGGCCTTGAACTCGCAGTGAACCTCCTTCCTCTGCCTCCCAGTGCTGGGATTAAAGGCATGCACCACCACGCCTGGCTGATGTCATGATCATTTACCTCCTATTATGATGGTCTTGTGTAGGTAGTGTCAGGCACTGTGAGGTCATGGATATCCAGGCCATTTTATGTCTGGAGGGAGCACGTTGTAAGGAGTCCTACCCTTCCGTTGGCTCTTACATCCTTTCCACTACCTCTTCTACAATGGACCCTGAGCCTTGGGAGGTGTGATTGAGATATTTCAGTGCTGAGCACTCCTCTGTCACTTCTTCCCAGCACTATGATGCCTTCTGAGTCATCCCAAGATCACTGCCATCTGAAAAGAGAAGCTTCTCTAACCAAAAGTTAGAATAGCATTAATATATGGGTATGAACATTAAGAGAAGTGCTTACTGGGCAGTTTGGTGGGCATAGTATATACTTTTAGCCAGACACCAGCATACATTATGTTCCTTGGCCTCGTGACTACCCCTATTGTAGGTTTTCAGTATCAGAGATATATTCCCTCACATGGAGCAGCCCTCTAGTCAAATTAGAGAGCAGTTGGTTTCCCCCATAACAGATGTGCCACTATTGCACCCGTTGGCTCATTTGGCCTGGGTGGCCAAATAATAAGGCTTGCAGTGTCCACTGTTGGTTATCTTCACTGGTGATTTCTCTCTCTCCCACTGAACTGCATGCAGCATGGCTTTTTCCAGCTTTCTATCAGCTGGTTTACATGGAGGAGGTTTTCAGCTCAGCTCCAGCAGGGTTTCTCAGTGACCTTGCAGCCCAAGTATGTGGAGTCTTCAGCAGTAGGGTCTTACCATCTATTCCTGGTGGGAAACCAAGGGCCTCAGCAATGGCCTATAATGTTTGCGGGGCATCAGGGACCTCTTTGGCCAACAGCTCCTTGGAAGGTATCTCATCCCTGGCACTGAAAATTTTGTAACAATCTATGGCTCCTGTGTGTTCCATTGTTCAAAAAAGTAGGTGTTTTTTTTTGTTTTGTTTTGGTTTTTCGAGGTAGGGTCTCACTCTGGTTCAGGCTGACCTGGAATTCAATATGTCGTCTCAGGGTGGCCTCGAACTCATGGCAATCCTCCTACCTCTGCCTCCCAAGTGCTGGGACTAAAGGCGTGCACCACCACGCCTGGCATAAAGAAAGTAGGTTTTCATATGACTTATTTATATCCTCTTAGATTGTGATTAGCCCTCCATCCACCTTTCCTTATTCAATCTCTTCTCCTGACCTCACTTAGGCCTTTTCACTCCCATTAATCTGTTCTTCTACTTATATATATACAATACCATCATATTAACTTCCCCCTTCCCCCTCCGCACACCTTTGGTCCCATTACTTGGGAGGCACAGGTAGGAGAATTGCTGTGAGTTCAAGGCCAGCCTGGAACTACAGAATTAGCTCCAGGTCATCCTTGGTTTAGAATGAGACCCTACCTTAACTCAGTAAAAAAGCCTGGTGTGACAGCACTTAAAATTGACTTGGGAGGTAGTAACAGTCAGGTTTCCTGAGCTTACTGGCCAGCCAATTTAACATACATGGTTAGCGCCAAAGCACTTAGTTATCCTATTGCTGTGTGCAAACACACATACAGAGAGAGAGAGAGAGAGAGAGAGAGAGAGAGAGAGAGGCCAGACATGAGGACACACTCCTGTAATCTCTTGGGAAATAGAAGTAGGCAGATCAGGAATTCATGGCCATCAGCTACATAGTGAGTACAAGCTCACCTTGAGCTACATGAAATCCTGTCTTAAAACAAAACAAAAACTATCAGGCCACCCTGAGAATACAGACTGAGTGAATTACAGGTCAGCCTGGGCTAGAGTGAGACCCTACCTTGAAAAACCATAAAAAAAATTGTGCAAGGGATTTTTTAAATTCAATCAGAGAGTACTTGCCTAACATTCACAAAGCCTGTTGGCCGGGTTTCAGTTCCCCAACATCCACCTAAAGCTGGATACAAAATGGTGCATGAATCTGTGATCCAGATGTGCCTACAACAATGAGAGGAGGTGCCAGGAGTGTCAGGTAGTATGGTGTTCCTGGCATTTCATTTGCAGCAGCAAGAAACCCTATCTCAAAAAGTTGTCCTCTGACCCCCCCCACAGTGTATGTCTGTACACATGTATGTGCACACACAAACAGTTAAGTGGTAAATAATTTAATGGTACTTATTGGATCTTTTCAGTTAAACCTGGGAACAGTTGGGTTCTATCGGACCCAGTACAGCTCTGCCATGCTGGAAAGTTTATTACCAGGCATCCGTGACCTTTCTCTGCCCCCTGTGGATCGACTGGGATTACAGAACGACCTCTTTTCTTTGGTGAGTATCTCCTACTTAAGTCATATGGTGCATTTTGTTGATTAAAGGGTCTTGTTTTTCCTGGAGCATGTGAAACATAATTAGAAGGATATGGTTTTTCCTGAAGGTTTAGTACCTGTGGGATGAGTGCAAATGACTAATTATAATTAACATGACAAGATTGAATGTATGTACATTACCATAAGCAAATTCTATTTCACTATTCCTAAGTCAGTTTTTGTAACTTATCTTTATTTAATCTATCCTCTGTAAAGCAAAAACTGCTTTTTTTTTTTTTTTTTTTTTTTTCAAAGAAAATAGGTATGAGCCATGGGGAAATTTTCCCACTTTTTTTTTTTTTAATGAGGTGGTCTCAGTTTAGTCCAGGCTGACCTGGAACTCACTCTGTAGCCCAGGCTGGCCTTGAACTCCCACCAATCCAACTACCTCAGCCTGTCAAGTACCACCATACCCAGCCCACTTTTAAAAAAAAATAATTTGAGTGATACTTTTTTCTAAAGTAGTAATTGGATGTTGATGGAAAAACTAGAATTTTTTTAGTATTCTTGTTATTATTCATATTATACAATATTTGGTTTAGGATTCTGTACATATTTGGCTTTGTTCTATGAAAGGATTTAAAGCAACAATTAATATTATTTTATGGCTCCAACATAGGTAAGGTAACTTGTGGATATCTTTGTCATATTCCTCCTAGTGTTCTTTTATATTAGACTTCAAATATTCCCTGCCCTCTGTAATTACAGATTTTGGATTCCTCCTTTGTATATAAACACAGATTGGCATTGATTCAGAAAACCTCACATCTGCTGATGTCATTGCCAAGAGAGACCTGTCCCAGGAGTGTGGGCTGTTTGTGCAGTTGGCTGCTGTAACAGGAGTCGTTTTTCCCAACTCCATTAATTAGTGCTGAAAGGAGTCTGAATTTGTAGTGCCTTCCCATTTGTGATCTTTTAGAAATCAGTAAAGGAGAGGCCCAAGTTGACACAGTTTGAAAGTTGACACACCTTTGAAAGAGTCTCTGTCAGGAACCAAAGGCCCAACTATTTTTGCAGCTTTTGCTGGAAATAAAGAATTTTCATAATAAAAACAAAGTCAGGTCTCAGAAACTGAGTAGAAAATGTAACTGATTCAATGTTGTTGGTCCCAAATTATGAGTTTAACATAAATTTTTTTGTTTGCTTTTCAAGGCAGGGCCACACTCTACCCTAGGTTGACTTGGAACTCAACTCTGTAGCCCAGGCTGGCCTTAATGTATTTATTTCTTTTTTCTTTTTCCTTTTGAGGTAGGGTCTAGCTCTAGCCCAGGCTAACATGGAATTTACTATGTAGTCTCAGGCTAGCCTCGAACTCAAAGCAATCCTCCTACCTCTGCCTCCTGAGTGCTAGAATTAAAGATGTGTACCACTATGCCCGGCCTTAACGTAACTTTTTAGGTAGCTCTTTTCCAAATACCAAAATGTAATATAAAGGATGTTGTCATAATAATATTTTTATTCTAACATTATTCTTCTGAACTTATATAGTCTCATTTCGTTGAAACAAAAAATTGCTAGCAGTAGATAATGGCAAAGATACATATTTGTTTTACTTTGTCTTATTTAGTTTGCAGGCTAGGTTAATTTGTGTTTTTTCCTACCCCAGGCTCGAGCTGGAATCATTAGCACTGTAGAGGTTCTAAAAGTCATGGAGGCTTTTGTGAATGAGCCCAATTATACTGTATGGAGCGACCTGAGCTGTAACCTGGGGATTCTCTCAACTCTCTTGTCCCACACAGACTTCTATGAGGAAATCCAGGAATTTGTGAAAGATGTCTTTTCACCCATAGGGGAGAGACTAGGCTGGGACCCAAAACCTGGAGAAGGTAATGGTGTACTGAATGGGGGGGGGGGGGGAGATGTGTACAGAATTGGTACTTTTTATTCAATTGTGATTAACATCATTTTTGTATCCATGAATATCAATGTATATTCAGGTAGCCAGAAATTAAGACTTAAATCTGGGAATTTTTAAAATAAGAACTAGGGCTGGAAAGAAGGTTCAGTGTTTGCCTGCAAAGCCACTGGACCCAGGATCAATTCCCCAGTACCAATAGAAGCCAGATGCACAAGGTGGCACATGCACCTGGAGTTCATTTGTACTGGCTAGAGGCCCTGGTATGCCCGTTCTCTCTGTATCTGCCTCTTTCTCTCTCTCTCAATAAGTAAATAAAATAAGAACTATAGTAGCAAACACCTAGCTCTCTATGTTTTTCCTTCATTGATTCAATTGTGTAGCTAGTAAATACCAAGTACTATTTTAGAAGCTGATGATGAATAGTGAGCAAACATGTGTGACTTACATACTTGTGGAAACACTGCAAGCAATTAATATATAATGTTCTAAGTGGTGAAAAAAAAAAAAACCACAAAAACAAAACCAGATAGAAAAATGAGTACTCAGCCACTGTTTTATAGAGTAGTTGGGGAAACTGTCACTAATAAGGTAATCTTTGAGCATAAACAGAGTCCTGAGGGAATCAGGGTGAAAATATCTACAGGGAAAGTTCCAGACAGGGAGAATAGCAAAGGCCAAGGACCTAAGGTAGAAATATTGCTGGAGTGTTCAAGGAATAAGAAGGACACTAGGGGCTGGAGAGATGGCTTAGTGGTTAAGGCACATGCCTGCGAAGCCTAAGGACCCAAGTTCCATTCTCCAGGTCCCACATAAGCCAGATGCACATGGTGGTGCATGCATCTGGAGTTCACTTGCAATGGCTAGAGGCCCTGGCGTGCCCATTCTCTCTCCCTCTCTCTCTGTCTCAAACAAATAAATAGATCTTTAAAAAAAAAAAAAAGGAGACTAGGAAGGTCAGGACAGATTAACCAGAGACGTGCAGATCTGATTCTGTATACCTATGGGCTACAGCTAGAAGTTTTATCTCAGTTTTAGTGAAAGGAGATGCTAATTTTAAGTTTGGGTTGAGTAACCTGATTTGACTTACCTGACTATGAAGAACAGACTGAAGGGAAACCCTTTAGAAGGCTGTTTGAGTAATCCATTTGAGATGTTGGGTGCAGCTAGCTGACGCTTACAGGTAGTCAGTTCTGTGTGTTTTGAAGGTAAAACTGAAATAATTTAATGGAGGATTGAGTGTGTCATGGGAAGAGGAGCCATCAAGTTAAGACTTCTGACTGGTTGTAGTGGGGCATACCTTTAATCCCAGCACTCAGGAGGCAGAAGTAGGTGGATCACTGTGAGTTCCAGGTCAGCCTGGGCTAGAGTGAGATGCTACTTCAGAAAAAAAAAAAAAAAGAATGCAGAGCTAAAAAGGTGGTTTAATGATTAAAAGTGCTTGCTTTCAAAGCCTGCTAGTCCTGATTTAATTCCCAAGGCCCCCACATAAAGCTGGAAGCAGAAAGTGGCATGAGTGTCTGGTATTCATTTGCAGCAAGAGGCAGAGCACCCATAAGCACACACTCACGTGCACACTCACAAGTAAATAACATTTAAAAATAAAAAATAGCCGGGCGTGGTGGCGCACGCCTTTAATCCCAGCACTCGGGAGGCAGAGGTAGGAGGATTGCCGTGAGTTCGAGGCCACCCTGAGACTCCATAGTGAATTCCAGGTCAGCCTGGGCTAGAGTGAGACCCTACCTCGAAAAACAAACAAATAAATAAATAAATAAAAATAAAAATAAAAATAAAAAATAATGGGCTGGGGATGGAGAGATGGCTTAGTGGTTAAGGCATTTGCCTGTGAAGCTAAAGGACCTTGGTTCGATTCCCCAGGACCCATGTAAGCCAGATGCACAAGAGGGCACATGCGTCTGGAGTTCGTTTGCAGTGGATGGAAGCCCTGGTACAACCATTCTGTCCTTCCCCCTCCCTCTTTTCCTTTCTCAAATAAATAAAAATAAAATATCTTTTAAAATAATAATGGAGCCAGGCATGGTGGCACACACCTTTAATCCCAGCACTCAGGAGGCAGAGGTAGGTGGGTCGCCAGGAGTTCAAGGCCACCCTGAGACTCCATAGTGAATTACAGGTCAGTCTCAGCTAGAGTGAGACCCTAACTCGAAAAACCAAAAAGAAAATAATAATAATTATTATTAATAAATAAATAATAATAATGGGCTGGGAAAATGGCTTAAAGATTAAGGTACTTGCCTACAAAGCCAAAGGACCCAGGTTTAATTCCCCAGGACTCATGTAAGCCAGATGCACAAGGTGGCATATGTATCTGAAGTTCATTTGCAGTGGCTAAAGTCCCTGGTGGGCCCATTCTCTCTGTCTCTATCTGCCTTTCTGTGTCTCTCTCTCTCAAATAAATAAAATATAATGCTTTTAAAATAATAATGCAAAAGTATATTAAAAACTGAAGATTATAGCCAGCCTTGGTGGTACACACCTTTAATCCAGCACTCAAGAGGCAGAGCTAGGAGGATCACTGTGAGTTCAAGGACAGCCTGAGACTACATAGTGAATTCCAAGTTATCCTGGGCTAGAGTGAGACCCTACCACAAGAAAATAAAAATAAAAAAAATAACTATAATGTTGGGGCCGAAGAAATGGCTCAGTGATTAAGGGCACTTGCTTGCAAAGCCTGACGACCTGGTTTTTTGTTTGTTTGTCTTTCCTGGTAGGGTCTTGCTCCACACACTAGCCCAGGCTGACATGGAATTCACTGTGTAGGCTGAAGGTGGCCTTGAACTCATGGTGATCCTCCTACCTCAGCTTCCTGAGTGGCATGCACCACCACACCCAGCCTCAATTCAGTGTTTTTTTGTTTTATTTTATTTTTTTTTATGTATTCACAAGCTTATGGAACCATCACCACTGTCTAATTCCAGGATCTTGTCACCCCAGAAGAAACCCTTTGCCCATTGACAATCATCTCCATTCCCTGGCAACCTCTCTAATCTTTCTAATTCATGGATTTGTCAATTCTGGACGTTTTCTAGAAATAGACTCATATAGAATGTGGCCTTTTGTGGTTAGCTTCTTTTTTTTGGTTAGCATGTTTTGAGATTCATCCATGACAGTATTTCATTACTTTTTGTTTATTTTCGAGGTAGGGTCTCACTCTAGCCCACACTGACCTGGAATTCGTTATGTACTCTCAGTGGCCTCCAAGTCACAGCAATCCTGTTACCTCCGCCTTCCTCCTGAGTACTGCCAGCTACATTTTTAAGCTTTTTGGGGGGGGAGGGATAGGGTCTCAGTCTAGCCCAGGCTGACCTGGAACTCACTCTCAGGGTAGCCTCGAACTCACGGTGATCCTCCTACCTCTGTCTCCTGATTGCTGGGATTAAAAGTGTGTGCCATCATAATGCCCAGCTAATTTTTGTAATTAATTAATTTGAGAGAGCAAGAAAAAGGCAGTGAGAAAGAGAAAAAATGGGTGTGCCAGGACCTCCAGCTATTATAAATGAACTCCAGACATGTGCATCACCTTGTGCATCTGGCTTTACATGGGTACTGGGGAGTCAAACCCAGGTCCTTGGGCTTTGCAAGTAAGTGCTGTGTCACTGAGCCATCTCTCCAGCCCTGACTTTTTTTTTTTAAGATTTAGCATAACACAATTATAAAATGTTAAATTTGGGGTAGTACATTTGTAAAAACATGCTTTTAATGTAGTGCGGTGTCTTTTTCACATCTCAATCAGGTCATCTAGATGCACTCCTGAGGGGCTTGGTGCTAGGCAAACTGGGAAAAGCAGGACATAAGGCAACATTAGAAGAAGCCCGTCGTCGGTTTAAAGACCATGTGGAAGGAAAACAGATTCTTTCTGCTGATCTAAGGAGTCCTGTAAGTTTCCCTTTTTTTTTTTTTTTTTTGTGGTGGTTTTTCGGGGTGGGGTTTCACCCTAGCCCAGGCTAACCTGGAATTCACTGCACCTCTGCCTCCCGAGTGATGGGATTAAAGGTGTTCACCACCACACCCAGCTGTAAATTTGCTTTTAAAATTCACTGAATTTCTAGGCGCAGCATTATTCTGGGAAGCATGGAGTGTCTTTTTCATTTTTTTTTTAATTATTTTATTGTTTATCTGACAGATAAAGAGGGAGGGGGGAGAGAGAGAGAATGGGCACAACAGGCCCTGCAAATGAACTCCAGATGCATTCACCCCTTTGTGCAGCTGGCTAGTGTGGGTCCTGGGGAATCGAACCTGTGTCCTTTGGCTTTGCAGGCAAATGCCTTAACCGCTAAGCCATCCCTGCAACCCTCATTTTTCATATTTTGAAGTAGGGTCTTGCCTAGCCGAGGCTAACCTCAAACTCACAGCAGTCCTCATACCTCAGCCTTCCTGGACTATCTTTAATACTAACCACAACCAACCTAAGAACTGAGCTGTAAGCCATGTCTAACTGTTTTAACATATGCTGCTTTGGTGGTTTTTAGCCAGCTTCTTGATTAAATATTTATGACAAGATACATGAGCTCAGATGACTTCCTTTTTGTTTTATCTTCTCTTGTAGGTCTATCTAACTGTTTTAAAGCATGGTGATGGCACTACCTTAGACATTATGCTAAAGGTGAGTATATTTGATATTTGGAAAGGGCTCCCTCTTCCCCCCTCCCCACTCTAGCACAGGCTGACCTGGAACTCATGATATAGCCCAGGCAAGTCCAGAACTCAGGGCATTTCTCCTACATCAGCCTCCCAAGCACTGGACTAAAGGCATACACCACTACTCTCAGCACTGTCTTGTTTGGCCACTGAGAATGCCCTGTGAGCTTTGGGATTCTCCTGATTCCACCTCCATTGTTACAGGTGTGTTGGGATTACAAATGCATGTGCTACTTGTGTCTCACTTTACTTGTGTTCTTGGGATTTGAATTCCATTTCTCAGGCTTGAGCAGCAAGTGTTTTGAACCACTGAGTGGTATTTTAGCCCCTCAAGAGTTTGAATTAATAGTAACTGTGGGACAACTGCTGTCTCTATTCCATATTTAATTTTATTTTATTTTTGAGGTAGAGTCTCGCTCTAACTCAGGCTGACCTGGAATTCACTATGTAGTCTCAGGGTGGCCTTGAACTCACAGCAATCCTTCTATCTCTGCCTCCCAAGTGCAAGTGCTGGGATTAAAGGGGTGCACCACCACACTCAGCAACCCCTTTTCTTAACAGTCTGTTAGATGTGCTGGTTGTTGGGCTGGAGAGATGGCTTAGTGGTTAAGGCACTTGCCTGCAAAGCCAAAGGACCTCGGTTTGATTTCCCCAGGACCCACGTAAGCCAGATGTACAAGGTGGAGCATGCATCTGGAGTTCATTTGCAGTGGCTAGAAGCCCTGGCGTTCCCATTCCCTCTCTTGCGCTCTCTCTCTCTGCCTCTTTCCCTCTCTCAAATAAATATATGAAAGAAAAAAAAAGAAAGAAAAGAAAATGTGCTGGTTGTATTAGAGGTGAATGGAATAGTTAAGGTACTTGTCTGCAAAGCCTAGGGATCTGGGTTTCATTCCCCAGTACCCACGTAAGCTTGATGCACAAGCTGGTACATGCACAAGGTGTTTGTTCGCAGTGGCCCTGGCACACCTATCCTCTTTCTCAAATAAATAAATAAAATACAAGTAAAAACAAGCCATTTGTGGTGGCATACATCTTTAATCTCTGCACACGGGAGGCAGAAGTATAGGAGGATCACCGTGAGTTTGAGGCCACCCTGAAGACTTGCATAGTGAATTCCAGGTCAGCCTGGGCTAGAGTGAGACCCTTCCTCAAAGAAGAAGAAGAAAACAAAGCAAACCAACCAGCCAAACAAACAGACAAACAAAAAAACCCACCAATAACAACAACAAAACCTAATACTATATTTGAAATGTGGTGTTAGTGTGCCATCTGGTGGTCTTCTTTAGCAAGTTCTCTGGGGAATGCTTCTTGAAAGCTAGAGTTCAGTTTGAATATTGCAGCCTGAAATGAAATTTGAGAATAATCTGTCCAGCACCCCACATGCGTAAACTTAAGACCTGGAGAGGGTAAGGATTTAGTCATGATCACAGAGAAAGAAACAAGATGAGACTATAACTTAAGTCTTCTGACATCTTATTTTACCACACTGCTATTCAAAAGTATCCCAGATGGGGCTGGAGACATGGCTTAATGGTTAAGGCACTTGCCTGAAAAGCCCAAGGACCCAGGTCTGATTCCCCAGTACCCACGTAAGCCAGATGCACAAGGTAGCACATGTGCCTGGAGTTTGGTTATAGCAGCTAGAGGCCCTGGTGTTCCCAGTATGTGTATGTGTCTGTCTGTCTGTCTGTCTCTCTCTCTCTCTCTCTCTCGGCCACTTTTTTTTTCCTCAATGTTTATTAACATTCCATGATTATAAAAAATATCCCATGGTAATACCCTCCCTCCCCCAACTTTCCCCTTTGAAATTCCATTCTCCATCATATCCCCTCCCCATCTCAATCAGTCTCTCTTTTATTTTGATGTCATGTTCTTTTCCTCCTCTTATGATGGTCTTGTGTAGGTAGTGTCAGGTACTACAAAGTCATGGGTATCCAGGCCATTTTATGTCTGGAGGGAGAACGTTGTAAGGAGTCCTACCCTTCCTTTGGCTCTTACATTCTTTCCGCCACCTCTTCCGCATTAGACCCTGAGCCTTGGAAGGTGTGATCGAGATGTTACTCAGTACTCCAGTCACTTCTTTCTAGCACTATGGTACTTTCTGAGTCGTCCCAAGGTCACTGCCATCTGAAAAGAGAAGAGTCTCTACCCAAAGTGAGAGTAGCTTTAATATAAGGGTATAAATATAAAGAGAAGTGCTTACTGGGCAGTTTGATAAGCATAGTATATACACTTATCCAGACATGAGCAGATGTTACGCCCCTAGTGCTCATGACTACCCCTGTTTTAAGTTTTCAGTATCAGGGATGTATTTCCCCCCCCCCCAACGGAGCAGGCCTCCAGTCCAATTGGAGGGCAGTTGGTTTCCACCATGACAGACATGCCACTATTGCACCCGTTGGCTCATTTGGCCTGGCTGGCCAATTATAAGGCTTGCAGTGTCCACTGTTGAGTATCTTCACTGGTGGTACCTCTTTCTCCCATTGAACTACATGTAGAATGGCTTCTTCCAGCTTTCTGTCAGCTGGTCTACATGGTCTCTCTGCCACTTTTAAATAAAAAAATAAAAAGTATTCCAGAGGGGCTAGACATATACTTAATAATAGAGCAAGTCCCTAGGTTCAGTCCGCAATACTACCCCCCCAATATTTTTGTTGTTGTTTGTTTTGTTTTGTTTTTCGAGGTAGGGTCTCACTCTGGCCCAGGCTGACCTGGAATTCACTATGCAAGTCTCAGGGTGGCCTTGAACTCATGGCAATCCTCCTACCAATGCCTCCCAAGGGCTGGGATTAAAGGCATGTGCCACCATGCCCAACTCCCCCCCCCCCAATTTTTTTAATCCAAAGGAAAAGACAAGGAAACTGCGCACGCCTTTAATCCCAGCACTCGGGAGGCAGAGGTAGGAGGATCGCCGTGAGTTCGAGGCCACCCTGAGACTCCATAGTGAATTCCAGGTCAGCCTGGGCTAGAGTGAGACCCTACCTCAAAAAAAAAAAGAAAGAAAGTGTCTTCTGGCAGCTTTACAAACAAGCTGTTTTAGTGTGTTAAATACAGTGGAGGAGGAGATATAATAGGGGAATGTATGGGTTGGGGGTGTAGCTCAGTAGTAGATAACTTGCCCACCATGCACAGATCCTTGGCTCAATCTCCAGCCCTACAAAAGAAAGCAATACGAATAAATATAGTTTTACTGATCATTAGTTAATGTTGACATTTTGGCTCTTTTTTAAATTTAGGACCATTTGGTTTTCTGTCTTCACTTTTTTCACTTAAATATAAATTTATGCCTGGTGTGGTAGCGCATGCCTTTCCCAGCACTCGGGAGGCAGAGATAGGAGGATCGCTGTGAGTTCGCGGCCACCTTGAGACTACATAGTTAATTCCAGGTCAGCCTGAGCCAGAAAGAGACCCTACCTCGAAAAACCAAAAATAAATAAATAAAAATAAATTTATTTTTGTGGTTTTTTTGAGGCAGGGTCTCATGCTAGCCCAGGCTGACCTGGAATCCTCCCCTGTGTTGGGATTAAAGGCGTGTACCACCACACCCAGTTTAAGATTTTTTAAATTAATAAATTGATGTTTATTTGAGAGAAAGAAACAGAGGGAATGGGTGTGTCAGGCCTTTAGTTTCAAACTCCAATCGCATACATCATCTTGTACATCTGGCTTACATGGATACTGGGACTCGAACCTGGGTCCTATGGCTTTGCAGGCAAGCACCCTAACTGCCAAGCCATCTCTCCAGCCCAAGATTTTTTTTTTTTTAAGTACATTCTCAGCCAGGCTTGGTGGCTCATGCCTTTAATCCCAGCACTCGGGAGGCAGAGGTAAGAGGATTGCCATGAGTTCAGGGCCATCCTGACACAACAGAGTGAATTCTAGGTCAGCCTGGGCTAGAGTAAGACCCTACCACGAAAGCACCCCCCTTCTCCCCCCTCAAAAAAGTACATTCTCACTTTGGTCCTAGCTGACCTGGAACTCACTTTCATTCTGTAACCCTTGCTGGCCTTGAACACATGATGATCTTCCTACTTCCACCTTCCATGTGGTGGGATAAAGAGGTATGCAAATAAATATTCTTAAATTTTAAATTTCAATAAGGCATCTTTAAAAAAAAATGTGAGGGCTGGAGAGATGGGTTAGTGGTTAAGGCACTTATTTGTGAAGCCACAGGACCCAGGTTCAACTCCCCAGAACCCACATAAGCCAGATGCACATTGTGGTGCATGCATGTCTGGAGTTTGTTTGCAGTGGCTAGAGGCCCTGGTACACCCATTCTCTCTCTCTCTCTCTCTCTAATAAATAAGAATATTTTTTAAAATGAGAAATTCTCAAGTAGCCTCAAATTTGCTACATAGCTGAGGATGACCTTGGACTTTTGATTTCCTGGTGTTTTTAAAATGGGATAATTAATTCCAGTAACCAACTTTCACTATTACAAGTTAAATTGATGCCATTATAATGGTTTAAGATTACTGATAACTTTGTTCATGTTCATCAGTGGTGAAAAGAACAATTTTATCCCTCAGATTTCGATGTTAATTAGACTTTGTAGAACTAGGGACTGGAGAAATGACTCAGCAGTTTAAGGCACTTGCTTACAAAGCCTGCTGGCCCAGGTTCAATTTCCCAGCACTCACAAAAAGCCAGATGCAAAAAGTGGTTCCACTTTTATTCATTTGCAGTAACAAGAGTCCCTCTGTGCCTATACATACGCACACACACACAAGCATGCAAATAAAAAAAAAATTCTTATTTATTTATTTGAAAGAGAGAGAGAAAGAGGTAGGTAGAAAGAGAATGGCATGCCAAGGCCTTTCGCTGCTGCAAACTCCAGATGCATGTGCCACTGTGCATCTGGCTTATATTTGTAGATACTGGGCAATTGAAGTTGGGTCTGTTGGCTTCTTAGGCAAGAGCCTTAACAGCTAAGCTATCTCTCCAGCCCCTAGAAACATTTTTAAAAACAAACAAACAAACTTTGAGCTGGGTGTGGTGGCGCAGGCCTTTAATCCCAGCACTGGGGAGGCAGAGTTAGGAGGATCACTGAGTTCAAGGCCACCCTGAGAATTCCAGGTGAGAAGTTTGTGGGGGCTGGAGAGATGGCTTAGCAGTTAAGGACTCCTGTTGGACTCTCCGGGTAGAAGCCAGACGCACAATGACACAAGTGCCCAAGGTTGCACATGCTCAGAAGGGCGCACACACATCTGGAGTTCGATTGTAGTAGCTGAAGGCCCTGGCGTGCCAATTCTTTCTTTCTCTCCCCCTCCCCTTCTCACTCTCATAAAAAAAAGGCAGTCTGCCGGGCGTAGTGGCGCACGCCTTTAATCCCAGCACTCGGGAGGCAGAGGTAGGAGGATCACCATGAGTTCGAGGCCACCCTGAGACTCCATAGTGAATTCCAGGTCAGCCTGGGCTAGAGTGAGAACTTACCTCGAAAAACAAAAAGCAAACAAACAAAAAAAAAGTCAGTCTGTTGGGCTTCCCTGGGGGGGGGGACTTTTTTGGGGGGATTTTCATAGTAGGGTCTCCCTCTAGCCCAGGCTGACCTGGAATTCACTATGTAATCTCAGTTTGGCCTCGAACTAATGGCAATCCTCCTACCTCAGCCTCCAGAGTGCTGGGATGTGCCACCACACCTGGCTTATAGCAGGCCATTTATCTAGTGAGTATTTATATCTAGTGACTTTATAGGAAGTGACAAATTTAGTGCTCAGCCATTGTAACAAGTGTTATCTGTAATGTAACGCCCCACCAGTCTTTCCCAGCTGGAAGAGAAGGCAGAGCAGAAGTTTGACCTCATTGAAGGAGAAACTTATATGAGCATGCATTGGAACTTTAGAGGAGACCTTATTACCCCTGTCTCTATTTTTCCCCCCCTAGCTTCACAAACAAGCTGATATGCAAGAAGAAAAAAACCGAATTGAAAGAGTTCTTGGTGCCACACTTTTGCCTGAATTGATTCAAAAAGTCCTCACTTTTGCACTTTCAGTAAGTTACAAGGAAAATTGCCTTTTGAGGGATCTGCTACTTACTGTTATATGGCAGGTGACTCTGATTCATTATGCTTTTGATCTCTCTTCACCCTAGACTTAAGGTTTCTTCCTCTTCTAGAAAACTGGTGTGAGCTTTTATTACTGAATTCTGTGAACTCCCACTAATGGTAAGAATCAGAATAGTCGAGAGAGAAAGAAAATTCTGGAAATGAACTGAGGACAGGAACAGCTGACTTATCCTATTACCTGCTTTTCTCTCTTCCTTTCTTTATTCTGTAGAATGCCAGGCAAGTGACTGCTGAGCAGCTGTTTGGTCTGTCTCAATGCCTCATTCTGTTTGACTGATTTTTAAATCGTTTGGATTATAATCTTTGCTGTAAGATTCTGGTGCCAGTCATTCCTAAGTCATAGAATGAGTGACTTCCCTGGGAGTACTTCAGTATTTCAACAGTATGTTGTACTTTCTGGCACCAGAACATAATTTAGATATGCCAGACTTCTAGTTCTCTTTCTCTTTTTTAGGAAGAGGTTCGTCCACAGGACACTGTATCAGTAATTGGTGGAGTAGCTGGAGGCAGCAAGCACGGGAGAAAAGCAGCTTGGAAATTCATAAAGGACAACTGGGAGGAGCTCTATAATCGATACCAAGGAGGGTTCTTAATATCCAGGCTAATAAAGGTTTGTGAAATTGAACTTCTACAGGAGACCTTATTACCCCTGTCTTTATTCTTTTTTCCCCCATAGCTTCACAAACAAGCTGATGTGCAAAAAGAGAAAAGGTTTTTGAATAGCTTGCTAATTTTGAATGATTATCTATGATTCAGTAGACCCATACATTATGACCTTGGTTCTTTTTGGTTTTTCGAGGTACATTCTCGCTCTAGCTCAGGCTTTCCCCTTTGAAACTCCATTCTCCATCATATCCCTTCCCCCTCTCAGTCAGTCTCTTTTATTTTGATGTCATGATTTTTTCCTCTTATTATGATGGTCTTGTGTAGGTAGTGTCAGGCCCTGTGAGGTCATGGATATCCAGGCCATTTTGTGTCTGGAGGAACACGTTGTAATGAGTCCTACCCTTCCTTTGGCTCTTATATTCTTTCCACCACCTCTTCCACAATGGACTCTGAGCCTTGGAAGATGTGATAGAGATATTGCAGTGCTGAGCACTCCTCTATCACTTCTTTCAGCACCATGGTGCCTTCTGAGTCATCCCAAGGTCACTGCCATCTGAAAAGAGAAGCTTCTCTAACCAAAAGTGAGAGTAGCATTAATATATGGGTATGAACATTAAGAGAAGTGCTTACTGGACAGTTTGGTGAGCACAGTATATACATTTAGGCAGACATCAGCAGATGTTACACCCCTAGGGCTCATGACTACCCCTGTTGTAGGTTTTCAGCATCAGGGATGTATTCCCTCCCATGGAGCAGTCCTCCAGTCAAATTAGAGGGCAGTTGGTTTCCCCCATAACATACATGCCACTATTGCACCCGTTGGCTCATCTTCACTGGTGATTTCTCTCTCCCATTGAACTGCATGCAACATGGATTTTCCAGCTTTCTGTCAGCTGATCTACATGGAGGAGGTTTTCAGCTCAGCTCCAGCAGGATTTTTCAGAGCTGACCTTTGTTCTTTTTTTGGGGGGGGGGTTCGAGGTAAGGTCTCACTCTAGCCCAGGTGAACTGGAGCTCACCGTGTAGTCTCAGGGTGGCCTTGAACTCACAGTGCTTCTTCAGCCTCTGCCTCCTGAGTGCTGGTATTAAAGATGTGAACCACCCTGCCCAGCTAATGACCTTTGTTCTTTTAAGAGGTAGCCCATGCCTGTAATTTCAGTACTTGGGAAACTAAGGCAGAAGGATCGCTGTAAATTTGAGATCAACCAAAGCTACATAGCAAGTTCTTGAAAGAAAGAGGCGGGGAGAGAAGCACTGAGGTGTCTTGGAGGCTAGAACTGGAACGTAGCTCAATAAATACTAAGAGTTCTTACCTGGTCTGCATCTGCATTAGTCATAGGCCCTGGGTTAATAGTCAGCATCACAATACAAAATTTCCTCAAATACTTTCTGGTTTTGTTTTAAGGGCTTCTACATGTCCCACCCATACACTCCACATTACAGTCCAATTTGAGAGAGAACAGAATGGTTTGTTGGTTGGTTCGTTGGTTGGTTTGTTGAAGGTAAATGGATGGACATTTCTTCCCAGCCTTTTGTAGTTTCACTCAACTACTTAAAATGTTTGTTTTTCAGTTATCAGTTGAGGGATTTGCAGTTGATAAAATGGCTGGAGAAGTTAAGGTAAGAAAAGTACTGTTTACTTTTCACTTTTCAATCTAGAACACAAAAGCATTAACCCGACTCAGAATGTTGGGATGATGATGATGTATTTTGATGTCTCATTTTTTTCCTCAAAGACAGGCTAGTTGTATTTTCTTTTCTTTTTTTTTTTTTTTTTTTGTTTTTTTTGAGGTAGGGTCTCGCTCTAGCCCAGGCTGACCTGGAATTCACTATGGAGTCTCAGGCTGGCCTCGAACTCTCGGCGATCCACCTACCTCTGCCTCCCGCGTGCTGGGATTAAAGGCGTGCGCCACCACGCCCGGCTACTAGTTGTATTTTCAATGTCTGAAGAGTTGGGATTATCTTTAAGAGTGTTGAAAGGAGGTTGAAAATGTGAAATTTGAAGAGTCCACTGTACTGTAAATCTGTGTTCTCGACCATATTAGCATGGTGTCTGTGAGCAAGTTTTTTGACCCCTATGACCCAATAAATGGGGTGATGATAAGATTGCTATTTAGGTTAGCATGGTGGGGCTAGAGCAGAGTAGGTTGTTCTCATCCCCCCCCCCCCAAAGTAGGGTTACACTGTAGCCCAGGATGACCTGGGATTCACTTATATATTTTCAAGGTGGACTTGAACTCACAGTGATCCTCCTACCTCTGCCTCCCAAGTGCTGGGATTAAAGGTGTGTGCCACTGGTTGTGGTAGCATACACCTCTAATCCCAGTACTCGGGAGGCAGAGGTAGGAGGATTGTTGTGAGTTTGAGACCAGCCTGAGATTGCAGAGTGCATCTCTCCAGACTTCCAAATTAATACTTAAAAAACTGTTGCCTCCAAGGGTAAAGGTATTTTGCAGTTAAGGAATGGGAAGCTTAAAAAAGAGAGAGAGAGAGAGACAGTATAAGTTTGGAAGAGCCTTGGCCTCCTGCAGCTGTAAAGGACCTCCACATGCATGTATCACTTTGTGCATCTGACTTTACATGGGTACTAGGGAATTGAACCCAGGTCATCAGGCTTTGTAGGCAAGCACCTTTAACTGCTGAGCCATCTCTGCAGCCCTAAAATTTACTTTTTTAAAAAAAAATTTATTTATTTGAGAGAGAGAGAGATAATGGCCGTGCCAGGGCCTCCAGCTGCTGCAAACAAACTCCAGATGCATGCACCACCTTGTGCATTTGGTTTATGTGGGTACTAGGGAATTGAACCTGGGTCCTTTGGCTTTGCAGGCAAATGTCTTAACTGATAAGCCATCTCTCCAGCTCCTAAAATTTATTTTTTTTTTAAAGTTTTATTTATGTTGGTTTGTAGTGGCAAGAGGCCCTGATGCCCCATTCTCTCCCTCTCTTTCTCTCCTCCCCTCCCCCACCCCCTTCACTCCTGGGGAAAAAAAATAAGTTTGAAGATTTTTAGAGCCAGGCATGGTAGTGAATACCTTTAATCCCACCACTCAGGAGGCAGAGTTAGGAGGGTCGCTATGAGTTCGAGGGCAGCCTGGGCTAGAGTGAGACCCTACCTAGAGAGAAAAAAAGATATTTAAGCCTTGCTTCAAAACTTTGTTCTCTGCCATCATGTGGTTTACATTGTATTATATATAAGCAGTGAGTTTCTTGTAAAGGCAATGCAGGTGGGTTTCGAGGTAGGGTCTTGCTCTAGCCCAGGTTGACCTGGAATTCACTATGTAGACTCAGGGTGGCCTTGAACTCATGGCAATCCTCCTACGTCTGCCTCCCAAGTGCTGGGATTAAAGGCATGTATGTGCCACCACATCCAGCTTGTTCATCTTTAATTCAGCCATATTTTTTGTTTTGATTTCTCTGTCTTGAGACCACATCTGGGAAGAAACGAGTTAATGATAATTTCCAGGTTCCTGGGTATGTAAAGACAGCTAACTACTAGACTTAAAGAAAGATAGGTTTCATATCTTTCTTACCAAATTTTGGTTAAGTTTTATGAATTTACTAATTAGAGGGGGATTCCTATATGTAGGGTCAAGGAGTTGTTTTAGCCTGAGGGTATCAAGTATCAATTCTCATTATTGAGGCTTATTGATCCTTTACTCTGTGAATATTTTTGCATAGTCATGACATTGACTTCTTACTATTGCTAGCAATGACTCTACATTCTGAATTGTTTTATACCAGGCTTTCTTCGAGAGTCACCCAGCTCCTTCAGCTGAGCGGACCATCCAGCAGTGTTGTGAAAATATCTTGCTGAATGCTGCTTGGCTGAAGCGGGATGCTGAGAGCATCCACCAGTACCTCCTTCAGCGAAAAGCCTCACCACCTTCAGTGTGAGCCCTGAGCGGGCTGCACCTCCTTCACTGCAGTCTTGCTGCTTCGCTGCAGAGATCAGGTGGAGCCACCGAACAGCTGATTCGTATGCCAAGAATTTGGGAGTCTTCTTTCAAACCAGTGGGAGTTGGACAATGAATGTAGTTAACTGGTTCCTGCTCACACTCCAGAATTAAATTCTATTGAAAAAGGAAAATCAGCAATTCAGCAAAAAATAAATAAATAAATAAATAAATAAATAAAAATGTAAATATGATAGTAATAAAATAGAGCATAACGAAACTGTGAAACTTCCTGAAGCCTTGTCAGTGGTTAAAACTATTTAACACTCTCCTGTTAATGACAGATGTTCTGTTTTTATAACCTACCAAAAGCAAAGTAGAGGTTTCTAGGGAGAGAGTTTTTGTGAAGTGGGTTCTGCAAGCAGCCTGACAAGCCCAGGTAGTGTCCGTTGCTGGGAATGCTAAACACAAAGACTGGTTAGTGGTATAACATAGTCGGAGTCTGTGCATATTCCCAAGTGGGTCCCCCCTCCCCCGTTTTGGCATGGGGGCTGACCAGGAAGATCATTTTCCTGCATAACTCAATCTGAACCAAGGATTGTAGTTTTCCTCCTTGCCTCCCTTCTGTGTGACCCCTAAGCCAAAAAAAACTTTATTAAAAATTTAAAAAAATGAAAAATAATAAAATGTTAAAAAAAATAACAATTAAAGAAAAACCTACCCTGTTCTGGGTTCTTCCTCCTGCTAGTTCTCCAGCCCCCAGCCCCGGTGTCTTTCTTAGAGATAAAGAAATAATAAGGAAACATCTTTCATAGCCACATTAAATAAGAAAAACTGATATACATTATTTTTTATTTCTTTTTTTAAAATGACTTTTAAGAGCCCTGAAATGTGTATTAGGTGAGAGAGTAGAAATAAAAAGATTTTCAGCCAGGCCTTTCTGAAGGAGTTATTCTGCTAAAAATGGTCTTAGTTGTTTGGCAGGCCAACTATTGAACCTCTCCATAACAGTATCAAGTCAGCTGTGGCTGCTGGTTTCCTTTGTCATAGAAGGAGCCAGGACCTGCTGCAGCCTGTACGATAGTGGTGGCTGGCTGCAAACTGTATGCCTGTGTACCACTGCTTCAACAGTGTATCCTACTAATGAGCCTCACTAGCTAGCCAGTGTGTTTTAACTGTCTCATCCCCTTCCTCTTCCCTTCCTGTTTTCTTTTATTTTCCCTTTTCCTTTTATTTTCCTTAAATTTCTTTTGTGTTTTTAACAGAAATTCATATTTGGTGTGGCTTAACTGTATTTCAGAAGGTTATCAAGATTGTGAGACTGCTTCCTTGAAACATTTTGTGCTATTGTTTTAAAAAATAATAATTAAAAAACAGTTGGCGTTAATAAAAATGTCAATGTGAAATTGATGTCCTGATTTTTTTTTCTTAAACTTTATTTTATATATTAACAGGTTATGTACTATTGTCCCTTCACCCCAATTCCATTACCCTGAGGGTCCTCATCAGTGGCGTCCTGGAAATCACTGTGGAGTCATAAAGACCTCAGTCAGTATCTATGGAGTAGGAGGGGACCTAGCCTCAGGATATTCCCATGGCTCTTAAAATCTTACCACCTCCTCTTCTGTTAGCAGTCTGATTTAGTGTTATTTGTACTCTCTGGATTTCTGCTTTCATAGGTCTTGTCACCATCAACCTGGGACTGGATGTCAGACTAGCAGTAAAAGCAGTATTCATGTCATCACTTCCTGTGTGATTTCTCCTATGCCCTGGCAGATGTGGTAGAGGTGGAAAGTCTCACAGTGGGCAGTAGACTATCTTCTTGTCTTATTGATGGATCTAGGCTCTCCTTCATTTTCTCTGCCATATGTACTGATTGCTTTTATTTTCTTTGAAAAGAATCTGAAATCTTTGCTATGATTCAATAGGATTGAAAGAAGTTAAATTACCATAGTTTATTTTTACTTTTTTATTGTTCTTTTGTTTTGTTTTTCAAGGTAGGGTTTCACTCTAGCCCAGGCTGACCTGAAATTCACTATGGACTCTCGGTGGCCTCAAACTCACAGTGATCCTCCTACCTCTGCCTCCCGAGTGCTGGGATTAAAGGCGTATGCCACCACGCCCGGCTTATTTTTACTTATTTTTGGGAGAGAGAAACAGCATGGGTGTACCAAGGCCTCTTGCTGCTCTGAGTAAAGTCCAGATGCATACGCCACTTTGTGATTCTAGCTTTACATGGTTCCGGAGCCTTCATGTTTTGCAAGCAAGTGCCTTTAACCAATGAGCCATCTCTCCCCACTACTCTTTCTTTCTTTCTTTCTTTCTTTCTTTCTTTCTTTCTTTCTTTCTTTCTTTCTTTCTTTCAGATAGGGTCTTACTGCTTCTAAACTGACCTGGAACTCACTTTGTAGCCCAGGATGGCCCTAAAATCAAAATGGTTCACCTTTCACAGCCTCCTAAATTCTGAGATTATAGGAGTGAGCCATCGTACCCAGTTTTTTACCAGAGTTTTGTCTTTTTATTAAAATATTTGTTTGAGAGAGAAAGAGGCAGAGAGAGTGAATGGCATGCCAGGCCCACCAGCCACTGCAAACGAACTCCAGACACATGTACCACCTTGTGCATCTCATGTTTTATGTGGGTACTGGAGAATTAAACCTGTGTCCTTTGGCTTTGCAGGCAAGTGCCTTAAACCACTAAGCCATCATCTCTCCAGCCCCAGAGTTTTTTGAATTTAAAAAAACCGGGGGCTGGAAATAGAGAATGGGTGCACCAGGGCCTCTAGGCACTGCAAATGAACTCCAGACACATGAGCCACCTTGTTCATCTGGCTTATGTGGTTCCTGGGGAATCAAACTGGGATCCTTTTGCTTTGCAGGCAAATGCCTTAACTGCTAAGCCATCTCTCCAGCCCTCACTTTTTTTTTTTTAATGACAGATGAGCTATGTGCCAGCATGTACCAAGGCTTGTGGGAGGCATATTTCACACAAGCATGTGGACAACCAATCATCAAATTTAGGAACTAATAAAAGGATTGAGACATATTTTAAATTATTTATTTATTTGAGAGTGAGGGTATGCCAGGGCCAACGAACTTCAGATGCATGTGCCAATATGTGCATCTGGCTTTACGTGGGTACTGGGGAATTGAACCTGGGTTCTTTGGCTTAGCAGGCAAGTGACTTAACTGCTAAGCCATCTTTCCAGCCCAAGCATCATATTATTATGAAAATAAAACCTTCCTAAACATTAGCAGTATATCTCGTATGTCAGTAATCTCCTTTGATAATTCTGACTTGTGCAGTTCTTTCATCAAAGCCAGATGCACAAAGTGGCACATACATTTGGAGTTTGTTTGCAGCTGCTGGAGGCCCTGCTGTGCCCATTCTCTCTGTCTTATCTTTCTGTCTTTCTCTGCTTGCAAATAAAAATATTTTTAAAAAGAAATGCAGCTGGGCGTGGTGGCGCATGCCTTTAATCCCAGCACTCGGGAGGCAGAGATAGGAGGATTGCTGAGAGTTCGGGGCCACCCTAGGACTACATAGTGAATTTCAGGTCAGCCTGAACTGTGGGCAGGAGATAGCTTAGCTGTTAAGGCACTTGCCTGCAAAGCCTAAGGACCCATGTTTGACTCTAATGGTCCCACGTAAGCCAGACTTACAAGGTGACTCAAGCATGCAAGGTTGCACATGGGGTCTGGAGTTCCACTGCAGTGGTTGGAAGTCCTGGCATGCCAATTCTCTGTCTCAAAAAAAAAAAAAAAAAAAATTGAGCTGAGCGTGGCACACACCTTTAATCCCAGCACTTGGGAGGCATAGGTAGGAGGATCACCGGATCACCATGAGTTCAAGGCCACCCTGAGACTACTACTTAGTGAATTCCAGGTCAGCCTGAGCTAGAGTGAGACCCTACCTCGAAAAAAAAAAAAAAAAAAAAAAAAAAAAAAAAAAAAAAACACCATTTAAGTGCTGACTGTTGCATTTTCTTCTAAATTTTTTCATAGACTATATGGTAGGGAAGACACTGAAACATGCTATGATGAGATTGGCCTTGCCAGGCGTGGTCATGCATTGCCTCTAATCTAATGGGGAGGCAGAAGTAGGAGGATTGCAATGAGTTCTAGGCCAGTCTGAGACAACACAGTGAATTCCAGGTCAGCCTGGGCTTCAGCAAGACCCTACCTCAAAGAACAAAACAAAACAAAAAAAAAACCAGGCATGGTGGTGCACACTTTAATCCCAGCACTTAGGAAGCAGAAGTAGGAGGATCACCGTGAGTTTGAGGCCACCCTGAGACTACATAATGAATTCCAGGTCAGCCTGGACTAGAGTGAAAGCCTACCTCAAAAAACCAAAATAAATAAATAAGTAAAATAAGAATAATAAATAAAATAATTGACTTTAAAAGACTTTATTCAAGCTGTATGTGGTGGCACATGCCTTTAATCCCAGCACTAAGGAGGCAGAGGTAGGAGGATCACTGAGTTTAAGGCCACCCTGAGACTACTTAGTGAATTCCAGGTCAGCCTGGGCTACAGCGAGACCCTACCTCGAAAAAGCAAACAAAAGACTATTCACTGGGCATGGTGGTGGCACATATTTTTAATTCTAATACTGGGCAGGCTGAGGTAGAAGGATTACCATGAGTTTTAGACCAGCCTTGGCTACAGAGCAAACCTGCCTTAAAAAAAAAAAAAAGAAGAAGAAAGAAAACTGGCTAGGCATGTTGGCTGTATGCCTTTAATCCCAGCGGAGATGCCTTTAATTCCCTAGAGGCAGAGGCAGGATTTCGGTAAATTCGAGGCCATCCTGAGACTATATAGTGAATTCCAGGTCAGCCTGGGCTACCGTAAGACCCTACCTCGAGTAACAAAAAAAAAAAAAAAAAAAAAAAAAAGACATGGCTGAATAGATAGACGATTTAGCAGTTAAAAGCATTTAGCTCGCCACATGTTCCCCCTCATATGTGGATCTTAGCTAGAGATGATTGGGCTTCTGTGTGAGAAGGAAAAAACTCAGTAGCAGAGGCCAGTAAGTTAAAAAAGGAGATAGAAAGGGAAGAGAAAGAAAGGGAGGAGGGCTTTTATTAGGTTGGTATTGTATATATGTAAGTAGAAAGATTGAGATGGGGAGGGGATATGATGGAGAATGGAATTTCAAAGGGGAAAGGGGGGAGGGTAATACCATGGGATTTTTTTTGTTATCATGGAAAATATTAATAAAAATGGAGAAAAAAAAAAAAGAAAAGGGGCAGGGAGGAGGGAAAGGATGATACCAACATGTGCTATTTACATACAAAATATGTCCATATCTAATAATAAAAATAAATAAATAAATGTAGCCCACCTGGCAAAAACAAAAACAAAAACAAAAAAACCTGTATTCTCAGGACTGAGGAGATGGCTAAGATGTTAAAGGCACTGCTTGCAAAGCCTGTCAGCCCAGGGTTGAATCTGTCAGACGCAAAAAGTGGTAAAAGCATCTGGCGTTCATTTTCAGTGGTGAGAGGCCCTGGTGTTCCTTCCCCAGACGTGCAAATAAAAGTGTAGTATTAAGAAAAGGAAAAAAAAAAAAAAAGTTAAAAAAAAAAAAAAAAAAAAAAAGCATTTAGCTGCAAAGCCTGATGGCCTGTGTTTGATTCCCCAGTACCCATGTAAGCCAGATGCACAAAATGGGGCATGCACCTGGAGTTCGTTTGCAGTGGCTGGAGGCCCTAGCATGCCCATTCTCTCTCATCTGCCTCTTTCTCTCTGTCTGTCGCTCTCAAATAAATAAAAATAAACAAAATAAATAAATAAAAGATAAATAATAAATAAATAGTGTAAGTGAGATGGCTCAGCAGTTAAGGCACTTGCTTGGAAAGCCTAATGATCAGATTTCGATTCCCCCAGTACCCACATAAAGCCAAATGCACAAGGTAGCACATGCGGCTGGAGTTTGCTTGCAGTGGCTAAAGGCCCTGGTGCATGCATTCTCTCTCTCTCTCTTTCTCTCCCTGTCTCTCTCAAATAAATAAATATTTTTAAATAATAATAATATGCCAGGCTTCATCCCAGCACTTGGGAGGCAGAGGTAGGAGGACTGCTATGAGTTCAAGGCCACCCTGAGACAACACAGGGAATTCCAGGTCAGCCCGGGCTAGAGTGAGACCCTACCTCGAAAAACAAAAAATAAAATAATAATAATAATAATAATAATAAAGCCAGGTATGGTAGTGCACACCTTTAATTCCAGTACTTGGGAGGAAGAGGTAGGAGGATCACCCATGAATTTAAGACCACCCTGAGACTATATAGTGAATTCCAGGTCAGTCTGAGCTATAGTGAGACCAAATATTATTTTTAAAAGTAGGGCTTGACAGGGATGGGATACCTCCAGTGAGTTGTTGGCCAGAGATGTCCCTGATGCCCCCAAAACATTATGGACCATTGCCAAGGCCCTTGGTTTCCCACCAGGAATAGATGGTAAGACCCTATTGCTGAAGACTCCACATACTTGGGCTGCAAGGCCACTGAGAAATCCTGCTGGAACTGAGCTGATAAACTCCTTGTAGACCAGCTGAGAGAAAGCTGGAAGAAGCCATTCTACATGTAGTTTGATGGGAGAAAGAGATACCACCAGTGAAGATACTCAACAGTGGACACTGCAAGCCTTATAATTGGCCAACCAGGCCAAATGAGCCAATGGGTGCAATCGTGGACTGGAGGCCCACTCCATGGGAAGGAATACTTCCCTGATACTGAAAACTTAAAACGGGTAGTCATGAACCCTAGGGGTGTAACATCTGCTGATGTCTGGAGAAATGTATATACTATGCTTATCAAACTGCCCAGTAAGCACTTCTCTTCATATTCATACCCCTATATTAACACTACTCTCACATTGGGTAGAGAATCTTCTCTTTTCAGATGGCAGTGACCTAGGGATGACTCAGAAGGTATCATGGAAAGAAGTGACTGGAGTACTGAGTAACATCTCGATCATACCTTCCAAGGCTCAGGGTCTAATGCAGAAGAGGTGGCGGAAAGAATGTAAGAGCCAAAGGAACGGTAGGACTCCTTACAACGTGCTCGCTCCAGACATAAAATGGCCTGGATATCCATGACCTCATAGTGCCTGACACTACCTACACAAGACCATCATAAGAGGAGGAAAAGATCATGACATCAAAATAAAAGAGAGACTGATTGAGATGGGGAGGGGATATGATGGAGAATGGAATTTCAAAGGGGGAGGTGGGGGAGGGAGGGTACTACCATGGGGTATTTTTTATAATCATGGAAAATGTTAACAAAAATTGAGAAAATAAATAAATAAAAAGAAAAAGAAAATAAAAAAATAAAAATAGGGCTTGAGAGATGGCTTAGCAGTTAAAGTGTTTGCCTGTGAAGCCTAGGGACCCAGGTTCAATTTCCCAGTACCCATATAAGCCAGATACACAAAGTGGCGCATGCATTTGAATTCATTTGCAGTGGCTAGAGACCCTGGCGTGCCCATTCTCTCTCCCTTTCTCTTGTTCATGCTCTCTTTCAAATAAATAAAATATTTAAAAAGTAATAATAATAGTTTGGGCTGGAGGGATGGGTTAGTGGTTAAGGCGTTTGCTCGCAAAGCCAAAGGACCCAGGTTCGATTCCCCAGCACCCACATTAGCCAGATGGACAAGGTGACGCACGCATCTGGAGTTCCTTTTCAGTGACTGGAGGCCCTGGCGTGCTCATTCTCTCTCTGTCTCCCTTTTCTCTCTGTCAAATAACTAACTAAATAAATAATAAAATATTTAGAATAATAATAATAACCTTTAAGTCAGGCATGCCTTAATCCCAGCACTGGAAGGCCAAGGTAGGATCACCGTGAATTCAAGGTTACCTTGAGACTACAATAGTGAATTCCAGGTCAGCTTGGGCTATAGCAAGACCCTAACTCGAAAAACCAAATAAAAAGAAGCCGGGGTGGTGGCACATGCCTTTAATCCTAGCACTCAGGAGGCAGAGGTAGGAGGACTGCTGTGAGTTCGAGGCCACCCTGACACTACATAGTAAGTTCCAGGTCAGCCTGGGCCAGAGTGAGACCCTACCTCAAAAAACCAAAAAAAAAAAAAAAAGAAAGAAAGAAAGAGGGATGGAGAGATGGCTTAGCAGTTAAGGTGTTTGCCTGTAAAACCAAAGGATCCTGGTTCAATTTTCCAGGACCCACACAAGCCAGATGCACAAGGGGGCACATGCATCTGGTGTTCTTTGTAGTGGCTAGAGGCCCTAGCACGCCCATTCTCTCTCTCTCTCTGTTGCTCTCAAATAAATAAATAAAAATAAACAAAAATATTTTTTAAAAAATCTAAGAGGAGGGCTGGAGAGATGGCTTAGCGGCTAAACGCTTGCCTGTGAAGCCTAAGGACACTGGTTTGAGGCTCGATTCCCCAGGACTCACGTTAGCCAGATACACAAGGGGGCACACGCATCTGGTGTTCATTTGCAGTGGCTGGAGGCCTTGGTGCGCCCATTCTCTTCCTCTCTCTCTCTCTCTCTCTCTCTCTCTCTCTCTCTCCCTCTTTCTCTGTCTGTCACTCTCAAATAAATAAACAAACAAAAAAATCTAAGAGGATATAAATAAGTCATATGAAAACCTACTTTTTTGGACAATGGAACACTCAGGAGCCACAGATTGTTACAAGAAAATTTTCAGTGCCAGGGATGGGATATCTTCCAGTGAGTTGTTGGCCAGGAAGGTCCCTGATGCCCCCAAAATATTACAGGCCACTGCTGAGGCCCTTGGTTTCGCACCAGAAATAGATGGTAAGACCCTATTGCTGAAGACTCCACATACTTGGGCTGCAAGGTCACTGAGAAATCCTGCTGGAGCTGAGCTGAAAACCTCTTCCATGTAGACCAGATGAGTAGAAAGCTGGAAAAAGCCATGCTGCATGCAGCTTAATGGGAGAGAGAGAAATCACCAGTGGAGATACTCAACAGTGGACACTGCAAGCCTTAGATTTGGCCAGCCAGGCTAAATGAGCCAATGGTTGCAATAGTGGCACATCTGTCATGGGGGAAATCAGCTGCCCTCTAATTGGACTGGAAGCCTGCTCCATGGGACAGAATACATCCCTGATACTGGAAACTTAAAACAGGAGTAGTCATGAGTCCTAGTTGTCTAACATTTGCTAATGTCTGGCTAAATATATATACTATGTTCACCAAACTGCTCAGTAAGTACTTCTCTTAATGTTCATACCCATGTATTAATGCTACTCTCACTTTTGGTTAGAGAAGCATCTCTTTTCAGATATCAGTGACCTTGGGATGACTCAGAAGGCACCATGGTGCTGAGAAGTGACAGAAGAGTGCTCAGCACTGAAATATGTCTATCACATCTTCCAAGGCTCAGGGTCCATTTCGGAAGAGGTGGTAGAAAGAATATAAGAGCCAAAAGAAGGGCAGTACTCCTTACAACGTGCATCTCCAGACACAAAATGGCCTGGATATCCATGACCTCACAGTGCCTGACACTACCTACACAAGACCATCATAATATGAGGAAAAGATGATGACATCAAAATAAAAGAGACGGTTTGAGAGGGGGAAGAGGTATGATGCAGAGTGTAATTTCAAAGGGGAAACTGGGGGGGGGGGAATTACCATGGGTTATTGTCTACAATTTTGGAAGTTGTCAATAAAAAAAAATTGAAATGTAAAAAAATAAAGAAAAATTATTTGGGGAAAAATGCACCTCCTTATGTGCAATTGGGGAGCAGAGGCAAAGTTCTGTGGATTTAAATAGATTCTTTGAATTTGACAACTCAAACAGGTTCTAGAATATTCTTAGAAAGACTTCATGGAGGCCAGGTGTGGTGGCGCATACCTTTAATCCCAGCACTAGGGAGGTAGAGTTAGGAAGATCACCTTGAGTTTGAGGCCACCCTGAGACTACATAGTGAGTTCCAGGTCAGCCTGGGCTAGAGACCCTACCTGGAAAAAGAAAGAGAGAGAGAGAAGAGAGAGAGAGAGAGAGAGAGAAAGAAAGAAAGCAAGAAAGAGGGAAGGAGGGAGGAAGGAAGGAAGAAAGAAAGAAAACTTCATGGAGCCACAATTGAGGCCCTGTGATTTTCATTTTTTTTTTAATTGAAAAATCGTAACAATGCTTTAATGTTACTTTTTAAAGGCCATTGGATTTTCATTTTTAGCAAGTTAAAAATAAAAGCTTTTGGTAATTTATTTTATTTTATTATTATTGTTTTTCAAGGTAGGATCTTGCTCTGGCCCAGCTGACCTGGAATTCACTATGTAGTGTCAAGGTGGCCTTGAATTCATGGTGATCCTCCTACCTCTGCCTCCCGAGTGCTGGGATTAAGGGTGTGTGCCATCACGCCTGGCCTTTTGGTTATTTTTAAAGTACTACATCTATCCTTATAGCCACCCCTCCCATACTGTGATTGAGCCTTGTGCTTGCTAGGGTTATAACTCTAGCCAGCATCTTAATAAATTCTCTGATAAAAACTGGAAGAAAAAAAAAAAAGCCAGGTGGAGGCAGAGGTAGGAGGATCACCATGTTTGAGGTCAGCCTGAAACTACAGTGACTTCCAGGTCAGCTTGAACTAGAGTGAGACCCTAACCTAACTTGAAACTCCTCCCCCCCCAAAAAAGTTTAAAGTCATCTGTAATTACATATGAGTGTTTGAGGTTAGCCCAGCCTAGAAGAAGCCCTAGGAGAGAGAGAGAGAGAAAGCCATGGTAGTGTATACTTGTGATCCCAGCACTAGCACTAGTGAGGACAGAGGCAGGCTTGTGAGCTTCAGGCCAGCCTGGGCTACATAGTAAGTCCTCTGTGTTAACAAAGAAGGGAAGAGAAGCTGGGAAGATGGCTCTGTAGTGAAAGGAATGATCAGCTGATAAATTTGGGGCTTGGTCTTTTGATTATATTTTTGTTTTTATTACTGAGTCCTTGAACTCCTGACCCTCCTGCCTCCACCTCTCAAGTGTTGAAATTACCAGTATGCATCACCATGCTTGGCTCAGCGATTTTTTTTTTTTTTTTGCTTAGGGATGTGTGTGTGTGTGGCATATACATGTATATGTATGTATGTGTATATATATATACATATTGTGATCCCAGCACTAGCACTAGTGAGGACAGAGGCAGGCTTGTGAGCTTCAGGCCAGCCTGGGCTACATAGTATATATATATATATATATATATATATATATATATATATATTTTTTTTTTTTTTTTTTGGTTTTTCGAGGTAGGGTCTCACTTTAGCCCAGGCTGACCTGGAATTCACTATGGAGTCTCAGGGTGGCCTTGAGCTCATGACAATCCGCCCCCTCTGCCTCCCGAGTGCTCGGATTAAAGGCGTGCGCCACCATGCCTGGCTTGTAGTTATTTATTTTTTATTGACAACTTCCATGATTGTAAACATTATCCCATGGTACTTCCCTCCCTCCCCCCACTTTCCCCTTTGAAACTCCACTCTCCATCATATCCCCTCCCCCTCTCAATCAGTCTCTGTTATTTTGATGTCATGACCTTTTCCTCCTTTTTTTTTTTTTTTTTTTTTTTTTGGTTTTTCGAGGTAGGGTCTCACTCTAGCCCAGGCTGGCCTGGAATTCACTATGGAGTCTCAGGGTGGCCTCGAACTCATGGCAATCCTCCTACCTCTGCCTCCCGAGTGCTGGGATTAAAGGAGTGCACCACCACGCCCGGCAAACCTTTTCCTCCTATTATGTGTATGTATTTTGCAGTACTCCATGCGCACCACGGGAAATGAGCAGCTTTTGCCTAGGATAGCCAAAACAAAACATCAAATGACCTGCTCAATTACTCTTCCACCCATTCTCATTTTGAGACGAAGTCTCTTACTGGTACCTGAACTTTCTGTTTGTTTGTTTGTTTTTATTTGTTTATTTGAGAGCAACAGACACAGAGAGAAAGAGGGAGATAGAGAGAGAGAATGGGCGCGCCAGGGCCTCCAGCCACTGCAAACGAACTCCAGACGTGTGTGCCCCTTGTGCATCTGGCTAACATGGGTCCTGGGGAATCGAGCCTTGAACCAGGGTCCTTAGGCTTCACAGGCAAGCGCTTAACCGCTAAGCCATCTCTCCAGCCCTGAACTTTCTGTTTCTTATGAGCCCAGATGCTTCCCTGGTCTCTGCTCCCCTTTGTGGAACCAGGGTTATAGGCACACATGGCCATGCCCAGCTCTTCTGGAGGATCTGGTAATCTGAATTCAGCAGTTTCAGCCCTCTTCAGGCATTCATCTTTGCACAGAAAGTGCACTTAACTGCTGAACTGCTGAACCATCTCTCCAACTCTCAGGTGTTTTGTTTCGCCTTTCAAGGTATGGTCTCGTTATAGCCCAGGCTGGCCTCGAGCTCACAGCAATCCTCCTACCTCTGCCTCCCAAGTGCTAGCAATAAATTTATGCACCACCGTGCCCAGCTTATGTTGAATATTTTTAGCAATCGAGTTAGGCTGGTCCCCCTTTGCATGTCCCCTGTGTAGGCCACCAGTGTGGTAAAATTTCAGTCCTTGCCTTTTGAAGCTCAGTGTGCCAGGCTTAGACCTGCCACCTTTGATACCATGCTTGGAAAATGCATTCCTGGAGAAATGTTTCTTCCGTGGTTAAATTTGTTGGTCATGGATGTCCACATTTGAGAAATATGGCTTTAAGCTTCTGGCTCAATTACTTTTCAGTGGCTCACCTGATAAATTCACTCAGTGTTCTTTCCTCACTGAGGATGTGAACTGCACCATATTTCCAGCAACCCTTGCAATGCTGTTGTGCACTGCTGCCTAAGTGGTTAGCTACAAATTTTGCTGAATATCACCATTAACTATTGAATTTCACAAAGATTTTGGAAAGAGAAGTAGCAGGCTAAAAAACAAAACAAAACAGCATCATCAACAATGAAAATGGTTTTCAGATTCCCAACCTTCAGGGACTTCTGCTTCTTTTAGCTGCTGATAAAAGACCTTGAAGCTGGGCATGGTGGAGCACACCTTTAAGCCCAGCACTTGGGAGGCAGAGGTTGGAGAATCACTGAGAGTTCGAGACTACATAGTGAATTCCAGATCAGCCTAGGCTACAGCGAGACCGTACCTCAAAAAAAAAAAAAAAAAAAAAAAAAAACAGAAAGGAAGCCATGAGTTCCTCCCCACCTGCTTACCTGTTGAATACCTGCCACACCAGCCTGAGCAACTATGTTAGTTTCGCTCCTTTGCTTGCCCCATTAATTTGGTGACACTACCTCCTCCCAACAATTCAAAGAATGTGCTGGAGCTGGGACCACAGCTCAGTGGTAGGGTGCTTGCCTTGCCTAACATGTGCAATAGCTTAGGTTCAACCTCAGCATGAGAGAGGGAGGGAGGACAAAAGAGAGAAGAGGAAGAGGAGGAGAACAAAATTGAGAAAATGAATCTGGATATCTTCAATGTCCCTGTTAGTGACAATGCTATAATGATGGGAGTGTATAGTGTGTAAGGGGAGGAGGAGGAGGAGAGAGACCCGGTGTGGGCATTTGCTTGGCCATTAGGTTTAGTTCTGGTTGGGGACATACCACTGTGGGATGTATCAGGTGGCCCTGTGTCTGAATAGGACACAGGTTGCTGAACCTCACTTTCTTCCTTTGGAGGTATGGATATAAAGTCCTTCTCAAGGGCTGGAGAGATTTCTCAGTGCATAATACTTACCACTCAAGCTGAAGTGCCTGAGTCTGACCCCCAGGCCCTAAATAAAAAGCCAAAAGCTGGAACCCTTGGCTTGTTTCTGTAACCCCAGCAAACAACTCTGATGGAGGGATAGGAGGCAGATACACAGAAAGTTCCAGAAGCTCCAGCCAAGCCCAGCAAAGAACACCAGAAGGAGAGCTCAGAGTGAGAACCCTGCCTCAATGAAGTGGAGAGGCAAGGACTAACCCGTCCATTGCCTTCCCATCTCCACACATGTGCTCGCACTAAAACACACAAACAAATTTTAACTAGCCATCAGGGAAATGCAAATTAAAACTACTATGAGATTCCATCTCACTGCTGTCAGATTGGCTACCATCATGAAAACAAATGACCATAAATGCTGATGAGGATGTGGAAAAAGAGGAACCCTTCTACACTGCTGGGAATGCAATCTGGTCCAGCCATTGTGGACATCAGTGTGGAGGTTCCTAAGACAGCTAAAAATTGATCTACCATATGACCCAGCTACAGCACTCCTAGGCATATATCTTAAGGACTTGTCTCACTACCTTAGAGATACTTGCTAAGCCATGTTTACTGCCGCTCTATTCACAATACCTGGGAAATGGAATCAGCCTAGCTGTCCCTCAACTGATGAGTGGATAATGAAGATGTGGCACATTTACACAATGGAGTTCTACTCAGCAGTAAAGAAAAACGAAACTTGCAGGAAAATGGATGGATCAGGAAAGGATTATATTGAGTGAGGTAACCCAGGCCCAGAAAGCCAAACATCACATGTTCTCTCTCATATGTGGGTCCTAGCTACAAATTATTGGACTTTTTTTTTTTTTTTTTTTTTTTGGTTTTTTGAGGTAGAGTCTCACTCTAGCCCAGGCTGACCTGGAATTCACTACGTAGTCATAGGATGGCCTTGAATTCATGGCGATCCTCCTACCTCTGCCTCCCAAGTGCGGGATTAAAGGTATGTGCCACCACGCCTGGCTAAATGATTGGACTTTTATGTGAGTTGGAATAAAACTCAGCAGAGGCCAGTAAGATAGAAAGGCGATATAAAGGGAATAGAAAGGGTGGGGGGACTTAAGAAGTTGGTATTGCATATATTTAAGTAGAACAGACTAATGGGGGTGGAAAGGCCTAAGTGAGGTCAGGGGAAGAGATTGAGTAAAGGAAAGGGGGGGGAGGGCTAATCAAAATCTAAGAAGGTATGAATAAGTCATATGGAAACCTACGTTTTTGGACAATGGCACATCCAGAAGCCATAGATTGTTACTAGAAAATTTTCAGTGCCAGGGATGGGATACCTTCCAGTAGGTTATTGGCCTGGGAGGTCCCTCATGCCCCCAAAACATTATAGGCCATTGCTGAGGCTCTTGGATTCCCACCAGGAATAAATGGTAAGACCCTACTGCTAAAGACTCCACATACTTGGGCTGCATGTACTTCCATGGGAGAGAGAGAAATCACCAGTGGAGATAACAGTGGACATTGCAAGCCTTAAATTTGGCCAGCCAGGCCAAGTGAGCCAACGGGGGCAATAGTGGCATGTCTGTTATGGGGTAACCAACTGCTCTCTAATTGGACTGGCAGCCCATTCCATGGGAGGGAATACATGCCTGATACTGAAAACCTATTATGGGGGAAGCCATGAGCCCTAGGGGTGTAATCTCTGTTGGTGTCTGGCTAAATGTATATACTATGCTCACCAAACTGCCCAGTAAGCACTTCTCTTAATGTTCATACCATATATTAATGCTACTCTCACTTTTGGTTAGAGAGGCTTCTCTTTTCATATGGCAGTGACCTTGGGATGACTCAGAAGGCACCATGGCCTAGCATGGTGGTGCATGCCTTTAATCCCAGCACTCGGGAGGCATAGGTAGGAGGATTGCTGTGAGTTCGAGGCCACCCTGAGACTACATAGTGAATTCCAGGTTAGCCTGGGTTAGAGTGAGACCCTACATTGAAACCCCCCCCCCAAAAAAATAGGTACCATGGTGCTGAGAAGAAGTGACAGAGGAGTGCTCAGCACTGAAATATCTCCATCACACATTCCAAGTCTCAGGGTCCACTACAGAAGAGGTGGTGGAAGAATGTAAGAGCCAAAGGAAGGGTAGGATTTCTTACAATTCACTCTTCCAGACACAAAATGGCCTAGATATCCACCACCCTACACAAGACCATCATAATAGGAGGAAAAGATGATAACATCAAAATGAAAGAGAGATTGATTGAGAGAGAGGGGATATGATGGAGAATGGGGTTGCAAAGGGAAAGTGGGGAGGGAATTACCATGGTTTATTGCCTATAATTACAGAAGCTATCAATAAAAAAATAAATAAAATGTTAATTATATACACTGGGCTGGGGAGATGGCTTAGCCATCGAGGTGTCTGCCTGCAAAGCCAAAGGATCCCAGTTCAATTCTGTAGGACCCATGTAAGCCAGATGCACAAAGGTGCGTATGTATCTGGAGTTAGTTTGCAGTGGCTGGAAGCCCTGCCATGCCCATTCTCTCTCTCTCTCTCTCACTCTTTCTCTCTCTCAAATAAATAAATAAAATATGCTGGCCGTGGTGGCGCACGCCTTTAATCCCAGCACTCGGGAGGCAGAGGTAGGAGGATCGCCGTGAGTTCAAGGACACCCTGAGACTCATAGTGAATTCCAGGTCAGCCTGAGCTAGAGTGAGACCCTACCTTGAAAAACCAAAAAAATAAAAAAATTAAAAAAAATAAATAAAATATATTTTAAAAATTATATATAGCTGGGCGTGGTGGCACATGCCTTTAATCCTAGCACTCGGGAGGCAGAGGTAGGAGGATCGCTGTGAGTTTGAGGCCACCCTGAGACTCCATAGTGAATTCCAGGTCAGCCTGGGCAAGAGTGAGACTCTACCTCGAAAAACAAACAAACAAAAAAACAATTATATATAGTGGAGGGTGTGGTGGCACACACCTTTAATTCCAGCACTACGGAGGCAGAGGTAGGAGGATTGCCATAAATTCAAGGCCACCCTGAGAATACATAGTGAAATCCAGGTTAGCCTGGGCTAGAGTGAGACCCTATCTTGAAAATAAAAAAATAAAAAAATAATTATACAGCTGGGCGTGGTGGCACATGCCTTTAATCCCACCACCCTAGCACTAGGGAGGCACAGGTAGGAGGATCACCATGAGTTCAAGGCCACCCTGAGAGTACACAGTGAATTCCAGGTCAGCCTGGACTAGAGTGAAACCCTACCTCAAAAAAATAAAAAATTATATATATATATATATATATATATCAGGTGTTGTGGCACACACCTTTAATCCCAGCACTTGGGAGGCAGAGGTAGGAGGATTGATATAAGTTTGAGGTCACCCTGAGACTACATAGTGAATATCAGGTCAGTCTGGGCTAGAGTGAGACCCTACCTTGAAAAACCACCACCACCAACAACAACAAGAAAAAGGATCACTGTGAGTTTGAGGCTATAGTCTGAAGCTACAGAGTGAGTACCAGGACAGCCTGGGCTAGAATGAGACCCCACCTTGAAGAAAAAATAAAACACTAAATACATAAGGCTGGTGAGATGGCTTAGTGGTTAAAGCGGTTGCCTGTGAAGCCTAAGGACCCTTGCTCAACTGTCCAGATCCCACATAAGCTAGATACACAAAGGTGAGGCAAGCGCAAATTCGCACATGCCCACTAGGTGGTGGAAGTGTCTGGAGTTTGCTTGTGGCTGAGGCCTTGATACACCAACTTTCTCTTTCTCTCTCTCTAAAAATAAATAAATAAATAAATAAATAAATAGGAGTGGAGAAATGGCTTAGCATTTAAGGTGCTTCCTTGCAAATGCTAAGGACCTAGGTCGATTCCTCAGTCCCCATGTAAGCCAGATGCACAAAGTGGTACATGCATCTAGAGTTTGTTTGCAGTGGCTAGAGGCCCTGGTGCACCCATTCCCTCTATCTGCCTCTTTCGCTTTCTTTCTCTCAAGTAAATTAATTAAAAAATATTAAAAAACTAAATAAATAATAGGTCCCCCTCAAGTTAGAATGAATGAGCTAATTTGGTATCTGTCACAACCCAGTGGTTGCTGTGTCTGCTATTCTCAGGAACAATCTGAGCTGTGAGAATTCCTAGACATTCTGGAAAGAACAAAAGAAAGTGGGGATTCATTGCAAAGGTCATGCTCAATGATAGACAAATGTCAAATGCAGCTATGACTACTGAAGCCAGCTGAGAACACCCCTAAATAAAACCACTGATGCAGAGGTGTACCCTGCTGTCCTCACAATGGACAGGAGACATATAATGACGTCTAGATACCCCAGTATTTCAAAATGTGTATTGTCATTTTCTTGTGAAAACTATCCATTTCCCTGTGATGCCTTTAAGGTAAAATTTGGTCAAATATGACAAATCAAAATGTGTACTTAAAGAAAAATGTTATCTGTTATCTATGCTCCAACCTTGACCATGACCATACGGTGGTGGACAAAGGTTCCCATTAGATGTGAACACAGGAGGCTATTGAGAACAGCACTGGCCTTATCTAATTATATCAGAACATCACTGTGCTCTAACCTCACAACCTGAATTTGGTGTGGTAGATGTGCATTTCAGTTACTAACCAAAGGACCTTGGTTATCGAAATATCAGAAGAACCTTGTCAGAAAACTACCACAACATTGAACCTAAGGACAGTAATCAAGGCAAAGGTTGGAATACATTAGTTCCTGGCCATGGGGTGTAGACAACTGACAGTGGTTACAAGTTTTTCAGCAAAATGTTATATATATTTGTTTGTTTGTTTCAAGGTAGGGTCTCAATATAACCCAGGCTGACCTTGAACTCACAATGATCCTCCTACCTCTGCCTCTTGAGTGCTGGGAAGAAAATACTATAATGGCTGGGAAGATGGCTCAGTACTTAAAGGTGCTTGCCTGCAAAGCCTGCTGGCCTGGGTTCAATTTCCAATCCACACATGTAAAACGAACACAAAAAGTGGTGCAAGCAGCTGGGCATGGTGGCGCACGCCTTTAACCCCAGCACTTGGGAGGCAGAGGTAGGAGGATCGCCATGAGTTCAAGGCCACCCTGAGCCTGCAGAGTGAATTCCAGGTCAGCCTGGGCTAGAGTAAGACCCTCTTGAAAGGCCAGCCTGGGACTAATTCCAGGTAAGCCTGGGCTAGAGTGAGACTCTACCTCAGAAAAAAGAAAAAAGTGGTGCAGATGTCAATGTCTGGTGTTCCTTTGCAGCAGCAGGAGGTCCTAGCATGCATGTATATGCACGTGTGCACCTGTGCATGCACACATACAAATAAATGAATAACTTTCTAATAAAAGAGAGATATTGATGGGATGGAGAGATGGCTTAGTGGTTAAAGCACTTGCTGCAAAGCCTAATGACCCAGATTTGCTTCCCCAGAACCCACATAAGCCAGATGCACATGGTGGCGCACATGTCAGGAGTTTGATTGCAATGGAGGCCCTGGTGTCATGGCCATTCTCTCTCTTAAATAAATAAAAAAACTTAATAAAATGTAAAAGAGAAATACTGAATGTTTATTTTTTTTCCTCAGAGTTGGAGTCCAGGGCATGCCATGGAAGCACTCAAACACTCCTAGCTCTTAAATGTGAGGAGTCTTTACAGTGAGAAGAGCAGAGTGCTATATAATCAAGGGCATTACTGGGGATTCCAAAGTAGCCTAAATGTTTAGAAAAATTCCCTTGAAATGAGGTCAAACCGAGAGCTGAATGATGAATAGTAGACCAGCAGGCAAAGAGGAGGGAAAAGTGTTCTAAGCAGAAGAAACGGTATGTGCCATTGCTTTTGCTTAAGAAAGCAAAAGAAGCCAGGCGTGGTGGCACACGCCTTTAATCCCAGCACTTGGGAGGCAGAGATAGGATGATCGCTGTGAGTTCGAGGCCACCCTGAGACTCCATAGTAAATTCCAGGTCAGCCTGGGCTAGAGTGAGACCTTACCTCGAAAAACCAAAAAAAAAAAAAATAGAGCTGGGTGTGATGGCACACACTTTTAATTCCAGCACTGGGGAGGCAGATGTAGGAGGATCACCTCACTGTGAGTTCAAGGCCACCCTGAGACTACATAGTGTATTCCAGGTCAGTCTGGGCTAGAGTGAGACCCTGCCTCAAAAAAAAGAAACAAGAAATAAGGGCTGGAGAGACTGCTCAGTGGTTAAGGCATTAGCCTACAAAGCCTAAGGATCCTGGTTTGATTCCTCAGTACCCACGTAAAGCCAGATGCACAAAGTGACACATGCATCTGGAGCTTATTTGCAGTGGCTATAGGTCTTGGCACATCCATTTTCTCCATCTCTTTCTCTCTCTCCTTGCAAATAAATAAATTATATATATATAATGAGCGAAGAAAAAGAACAAGCGAGCGACAGAGGGAGAGTGAAAATTGGCACATCAAGGCCTCAGCCACTGAAATCAAACTCCAGACACTTGCACCACATAGTGGGCATGTGCAACCTTGTGCTTGCCTCACCTTTGTGCATCTGGCTTATGTGGGAGGATCTGGAGAGTCAAACATTGGTCCTTAGGCTTCGCAGGCAAGCACCTTAGCACCTTAACTGCTAAGGGCTGGAGAGATTTAGCACTTAAGGTGCTTGCCTGTGAAGCCAAAGGACCCATGTTCAATTCTCCAGGATTCATGTAAGCCAGATACATAAGATGGCACATGTGTCTGGAGTTCACTTGCAGCAGTTGAAGGCTCTGGTGTGCCTATTCTCTCTCTCTCTCATAAAAAAAAAAAAAAAAAAATCCAGGTGTGGTGGCGCACACCTTTAATCCCAGCACTCATGAGGCAGAGGTAAGAGGATCACTGTGAGTTCGAGGCCACCCTGAGACTACATAGTGAATTCCAGGTCAACCTGGACTAGAGTAAATCCCTACCTCGACCCCCCCCCCAAATAATACAAACAACTGAGCACTTGAGAGGCTGAGGTTAGAGGATTGCTGTGAGTTCCAGTCAGCCTGGGCTAGAGTGAGACCCTGCCTCAACCAAACCAAACCAAGACAAGAGAGACTGGGGAGATGACTCAGCAGATAAAGGCATGCTGCACAAGCATGAGTATCCAGGTTCAGATACCCAGAATCTACATAAAGCTGAACACAGTAGAGGTAGCACTAGCACCCGTAATCCCAGCATGTGTATTTACAGTAAGAAGGGAGACAAAGGCAGGAGAATCTCCCAGAAGCTCACAGGCCAGTTAGCCTGGTAAACTCGGCAGTAAACAGTTAGAGGCTCTGCCTCAGGAAAAAAAAAAAAAAGGTGGATGGTAAGAACTGACACTCAAGATTATCCTTTGACCTCCACATGCACACGACCCACACTCGCACACACTCCCATTCCCACATACATTAAAAAAAAAAAAAACAAACTTGGGGGTTTTGGAGAAATGACTCAGTTGTTAAGGCACTTGTCTGTGAAGCCTAAGACCCAGCTTCAATTCCTCCGAACCCATGTAAGCCAGATGCATATGGTGGCATATTTGCCTGGAGTTCCTTTGCGGTGGCTAGAGGCCCTGGCATGCGCCGCCCCCCCCCAATAAATAAATAAAAATCTTAAAAATGAATGAATAATAAAAATAGTTATAAGTGAGCCGGGCGTGGTGGCGCATGCCTTTAATCCCAGCACTCGGGAAGCAGAGGTAGGAGGATCGCCATGAGTTCGAGGCCACCCTGAGACTCCATAGTGAATTCCAGGTCAGCCTGGGCTAGAGTGAAACCCTACCTCGAAAAACCAAAAAAAAAAAAAAAAAAAAAAAAAAGTTATAAGTGGCACAAGCATCTTGAGTTCTGTTTGTTTATTTATTTATTTGACACAGAAAGAGGAAGAGAAAGAGAGAGAATGGGCGTGCCAGGATCTCCAGCCACTGCAAAGGAACTCAGATGCATGCGCCCCCTTGTGCATCTGGCCCTGGTGCACCCATTTTCTCTCTGTCTGTCTCTTTCTCTCAATCACTCTCAAATGAATTAAAAAAAAATATTTAAAAAAAAAGACAAAAAAGAGCTGGAGAGATGGCTTAGTGGTTAAGGTGCTTACCTGTAAAACCAAAGGACCAGGTTCAATTCCTCAGAGCCCACATAAGCCCATGCACAAGGTGGCACATATTTCTGGAGTTCATTTACAACAGTTGGAGCTGGTGCACCAATTCTCTCTCTCTCTCTCTGCCTCTTTTTCTCTCAAATAATGAATAAAAACAAAATACTTAAAAAAAGGAAATAAAGAGCCGGGTGTGGTGGCACATGCCTTTAATCCCAGCACTCGGGAGGCAAAGGTAGGAGGATCGCCATGAGTTCGAGGCCACCCTGAGCCTCTATAGTGAATTCCAGGTCAGCCTGGGATAGAGTGAGACCCTACCTACAAAGGAAAAAAAAAAAAAAAAGAAAAGAAATGGGGGCTGAAGAAATGGCTTAGTGGTTAAGGCGCTTGTCTGAAAAGCTAAAGGACCCAAGGACCCAAGTTTGATGCCCCAAGACCCACATAAGGCAGGTATACAAGGTGGCACATACATCTGAAGTTTGCAGCAGCTGGAGGCCCTGGCCTGCCCATTCTCTCTCTCTTTCTCTCTCAGATAAATAAAAATATTCTTTAAAAAGAAAAGAAAAATGAAAAGAAATCCAGGGTAATTAGAACAAAGAAAATGTGCGAGACAGGTCTAAAGAGGAGGGAAAGGGCCAGACATGGCCATGTTAATGATGTTAAATTCTAACTAAAGGACAATGGGAAGACATCAGAGTCCTTGCTTTTTTCTTTGCATGTATATGTGTGTTCATATGTGTGGACACACATGCATGTGGGTACATGCGTGCGCGTGTGTGTGTCTGTATCTGGAGGCCAGAGGTTGACATCCTGCATTGTCCTTAATTGGTCTCCACCTTATTTATTGAGACAGGTTTTCTCTCTGAGCCTGGAGTTCACTTATTTGGCTAGGCTAGCTAGTTAGCAAGTCCCAGCGATACACTGTTTCAGCTTCTCCAGTGCTGAATTATAAGCAGGTATCGCTGGTCTGTTTTCTCTCTTTTATTTATTTATTTTTTATGTGCGTACTAGGGATCAGGTCTTCATGCTTGTGTGGTAAGCACTTTACCATCACCTGGTTTATTTATTTTATAATGTATTTGTTTATTTAAGAAAGAGTACGGGTACACCAGGGTCATGTGTTGCTACAAACTGCAGATTCATGTGCTACTTTGTGCATCTGGCTTTATGTGGGTACTGAGGAATTAAACCCACACCATCAGACTTTTCAAGCAAGTGCCTTTAACCTCTGAGCCATCTCTCCAGGCCCTCTCGCTCTGCTCAGTCTTGAAAAACCCAGGGCTGGGAATGTACTGGGGACACAAGACAGGGTGGTTTGGGTCAGCATCACTTGGCACCTGGAAGGAGAAGGAATGAGAAGGAACCAGCTAGATTGGCAATCAAGAAAATGCAGCCGATGCCAAGATGCTGGGGCCACAAGTCACAGCCTGTTCAAGGAGCAGAAAGAGGAGCCAGTCAAAGCAAAGGCAAGAGGTGGGGGCCAGAGGAGGTGTTTTCAGCCTCTCTGCTTCTGAGAGTTGAAGATGAAACGGCAGTTAAATCTTGCAGCTTTCCTGGATGTCTTGGAAGAAGGGTCACGTGAAACAGCAGTGCACTTTGGGTGGGCACTCAATCTGGATGCCCATCCTTCTTCAGCCCCAGTGAGGCTGAGGATCTTTTCCCAACTCTGCCAGCTGGCATTGCTGTGGTCTCCTGAGGCACTGGGTGGGAAAGTTGTGAGCTCGTCACTGGAGAAGCCGCTGGCTGGCATTGCCGCTGGGCACCTCCAGAGACTTTCCAGAAGTTAAGCAGGAGTGGCACAGTAAGACTGAAAACCAGACTTTAACTTTAGAATTTGTCTTTGTTCTTCTCTCTCTCTCTCTTTTTTTTTTTTTTTTTTTTTTTTTTTTTTTTTGGTTTTTCGAGGTAGGGTTTCTTTCACTCTAGCTCAGGCTGACCTGGAATTCACTATGTAGTCTCAGGCTGGCTTCAAACTCACAGCCATCATCCTACCTCTGCCTCCCAAGTGCTGGGATGATTAAAGGCATGCACCATCATGTCCGGCTACTTAAAAAACATTTTTATTTATTTATTTGCAAGGAGAAAGAGAGTGTGTAAGTATGGGCACATGAGAGCCTCTTCCTGCTACAAACTCCAGATTCATGTTCCACTTTGTGCATCTGGCTTTATGTGGGGTACTGGGGAATTGGACGCAGGCCATCAGGCTTTGCAAGCAACTACCTTAACCGCTGAGCTCTCTCTCCATTTCCAGTCCCTTAATAGAATTTTTTTTTTTTTTTTGAGGTAGGGTCTTATTCTCCAGCCCAAGCTGACTTGGAATTCACTATGTAGTCTCAGGCTGGTTTCCAACTCATGGTGATCCTCCTACCTCTCTGTCTCCTGAGTTCTGGGATTAAAAGATGAGTGCCACTGCGTCTAGCTCTCTTGTCTATTAACAAAGAATTGAAATACACAGACTAGCGGGGTGTGGTGGTGCACACACTTAATTCCAGCACTTGAGAGCCAGAGGTAGGAGGATCACTATGAGTTTGAGGCCAGCCTGGGACTACATAGTGAATTCCAGGTTAGCCTGGGCTATAGTCTACTTTGAACAAACAAGCAACAACAACAAAAAACTAAAATATACAGACTGAGAAGGATAAAATTTTGTATTTTATTTAGGGGGTAATTCTGAATCCATGGAGAAAGCTGGAATGGATATATACGTTGATGTGAAAGCAGGACCTGGGAGCCCATTCACATAAATATGAAGGGGGTTTTCCAGGAAAATTGAAGAGCTTAAAGAAACACATATACACACCCACATGGGAAGTGGAGCAAGAGAATAAAATGCTCTCTTCTTCACATTAGGAAATATGGAAGCTGAGGTTAGTTAGTAAAGGACCCATAACCTAGAAGAGAGTAAGAAAAAGAGGAGAAAATCTGCCCTGGGTCATTCCTGAGTTTAGGCGAGCAGAAATAAACACCCAGTCAGGCGAGTTTTTTTTTTTTTTTTAATTCTATATTTATTTATTTATTTGACAGAGAAAGGAGGAGAGAGAGAGAGAGGGAGGGAGGGAGGGAGGGAGAGAATATGGGCACACCAGGGCCTCCAGCCACTGAAAATGAACTCCAGAGGCATGCGCCACCTTGTGCATCTGGCTAATGTGGGTCCTGAGGAATCAAACCTGGGTCCTTTGGCTTTGCAGGCAAATGCCTTAACCACTAAGCCATCCTTCCAGCCCCTCAGGTAAGCTTTATTGGGGTACACTTTACCATCAAGTTCAGGTGAGTCTGGGGGAGCGCTCACTGGTTTGGACCAAGAGCTGGCCCACGAGGCCAGCATACCTAAGAATGCCAGGTTGCGGAAAAAGAAGTTGCTGTTGCTGAGGGATGAGACTGGATCAGATACTGAATTCCAGTCCCGCCAAAACAGGCGGGGTGATCTTTCTTCCTTACCTCTTTGGGTCGTCTCCTAGTTGGGGCACCTATTTCTCCCTCACTTTCTACAATTAGTAGAGCAAAAGGCTAGGGTTAGAAGTATTAAGCCATAGGAAATCAACTAGTTACAAAATAGGGTTAGGGACGACATCAGGAATGATGTCCCTTGCTTCTTAACAGATCTCTCCAGCACAGAAAGACCACTTTTTTCCTGTTAAGGATTCAGCATGTCTGCAGGGTAGGGCAGTGGAGTGGGTCTAATAAAGTATAGAGCCTGTTTTGGTGGCTCACACCTGTAATCCCAACAACTGGGAGACCAACATACAAGGATATGGAAAGTGTGAGGCCAGCCTGAGCTACATAGAGTTCCAGAGCAGTCCGGACTACAGAGAACCTTGCCTTTTGTTTTGTTTTGTTTTTCGAGGTAGGATCTCACTCTGGCCCAGGTTGACCTAGAATTCACTATGTAGTCTCAGGGTGGCTGCAAACTCATAGTGATCCTCCTATTTCTGCCTCCTGAGTGCTGGGATCAAAGGCATGTGCCACCATGACCCCCCAGAGAACCCTGTCTTAAAAAGCCTCCCCCTGTAAATAAATAAGTAAAAATATTTTTAAAAGGGGGGGGTGGGGCTGGAGAGAAGGGTCAGTGGCTAAGGCATTTGCTTGCAAAGCCTGACGACCCAAGTTCAATTCTCCAGTGTCCACATAAAGCCAGATGCACAATGTGGTGCATGCATCTGGAGTTATTTGCAGTAGCTGGAGGCCCTGGTATGCCCATTCTATCTCTGTCTCTCTATCTCTCCCTGCTTGCACATAAATATTTTTAAAGCCCTCCCAATCCTACACACACACATATATATGTATTCGTATACGTATATGAAGTTACAAACATACATACATATGTATTTTTTGGCTTAGCATCTTGGAATGCAAGGAAATGGGTTCACTATATATATTATATATAATACAAACACTCACAGATATATATGTGTAATCTCAAAAGCAGCTAGGTAAGCCTTCCTAATTCTTGTCTGTCCCCTCACAGAAAATAATTCTCCAGGCTTCCCCAGTGTGGCGAGTGTAGGGAGATCATTTCACAAACTCATACTATATAGTGTGGAACTCTAAATCCCACTAATCCTAGACCAATAAGGCGAAGACGTTCACAGCTCCAGAAATCCTTAACCTGGATGGAGCCCTGGTTCCAGTGTGGGGATAAGGGTGGTCAAGAAACTGCATGCACGTTTTTATTTTTTTGTTCTGCTTCCACCTTTCAAGTGCTGGGATTACAGGACCGCTTCACCACACCGGGCATGAAATGTTGATGAGACCCAGGGTTTTGTGCACGGGAAGCAAGCACTCTACCCAGTGAACTCCATCCCCTGCTCGTTTGAGAGATCTTCACTACACTGCAGCCCAGGCTAGCCTCGAAATCTGCAAGCAATCCAGCCTTAGCCCTCTCCGGCCCCCACCGCTGGGATTGCAAGCGTGTGCCACCACGCCCAGTCCATGCACGTGTGCTGGTTGCTAAGGCAGACACGTTTCCGGTTCAAGGTTGTGCCTATTATAGGCATCCTTAGCCTTTCGGGTTCTTAAGACCTGGGGGTCTACACCACAGCCCAGCGGTTAAACCCTGCAGATGGGCAATGAGGCGCGCCTGTGCCCAGTCCTCATTCAGCCTTTCATGGGCTGTGTGACCTTGGGCAAGTGCCCCAATCTCTCTGGGCTTCAATTTCCACATCCGCACATTGCAAATCGCACCACATGGTCCCCGGGGACCGCCTCAGCCGAGTATGATGCTCCCGAGACACTTCGCCAGGACGGCAGCTTCCGGTGGGCGCGGCGCAGGACTTTAACGGTTCCCCCGCCCCCCGCCAGGCCCGCGAAAGCTTCTTTCCCTCAACACGCCCCTTAAGAGTGACCCGCGCTTTCCCCGGACCCAGTCCGAGAGGCCTTTGCCCAGCTCCGCCCCTTCCCGGGGGCGTCCCGACGTGCCCCGCGCCAGGCTCCTCAAGCAGCGGGGCGCCTGCCGCCTTGGCGCGCCGCGACCCCGAACTCCTCTCTAGTTCTCCCGGGCGACCAGTCCCTAATCAACGTCTCATATCCCAACCAATCGGGCAGGCTCCGACCCTTACCTTCCGCCCACCTCCTCTGCCCAGCGCACGGCCCGTCTTGAGCGCAAGGCCTTTACCAGATTAGGCCAATCAGCGCCCTGCCTTCACCTGCCCCACCCCAAAGTCCCTCCTCTCCACCAATACGCGCCCTCTATTTCGCTGCCCGCCTAGTCAACTCCGGGGCCTTGAAGCCAGCGGGCCAGTTAGCGTACGGCGGCCCTTCAACGCTGAGCTTCTGACCAATCGGAGATTCCGCGTGGCCAAGGTCGCAGCCAATCGCCGCAGGAGCGCGGTGCCGCCGCGGAGAAGTCCGGCCCGAATATCCCTCCGCCTTCCTCCCTCCCTCCCTCTCTCTCTCTCTTTCTCACCCTCCCTGCGAGCCGCCTCTCCCACTGCCTGCCTTCCTTCTTTCTCCCTCCGCCAGCCGAGCACCAGCCGCGCTCTGAGCTGCCCCCGGGGTCCCTCCCCCGCCGCCAGAGGAACAGTTGCCGCTGCCGCCAGCCGCACACTTAGGAAGGGCGGAAGGAAGGAGAGTGGGGAGGGAAGGGAACCCGAGCGCCTGTCCGGAGGGAGCCAGTGAATGGGCTTGTGGTGACCCCCCGCCCCCTTACCCCACCCTCCCTTCCCACCCGACCCCCCAACCCCCATCCCCAGTGAGAGCCGCCGCCCGAGAGGCCCGGCCGTCGTCTTGGGAGGAGTCGCCTGATCCATCACCTCCGCCATGGAGCTGATCACCATCCTCGAGAAGACCGTGTCTCCGGGTAGGACGCGGGGGCCGGGGGGTCGGGTTGAGGTGACTGCGGTGGGGGAGGGGAGCCCGGCCCCTCTGACCCTGCTCTCTTTCCCACTTTCCTCTCCCCACCCCCCCAACCTCCCTCCCCCAGATCGGCTGGAGCTGGAAGCAGCGCAGAAGTTCCTGGAGCGTGCTGCCGTAGAGAACCTGGTGCGTGCCGCCCCGCCGCGCCCCATCCCGCCGCGTTCCCCATCCCTGCGTGCGGGCCTTCCCGCCCTCCGGGAGGCCCAGGCCTCAGGAACCCACCCCGCCCCATCTCGTTCCCCCTCCCCCCCACCACCACTCGGTCCAACCTAACCCCGCCATCGGGAAGCCGGTGGGTGTGTCCCGCCCCGGGCCCATCGGCTGGCCAATGGCGCGGCGCGCCGGGGTGACCGCTATCCAATCGCCGTGCGGCCTGAGGGCGGCGGTGCAGCGGGAGGGAGAATGAGGGAGGGAAGGGAGGTTAGGTTGCACCGCGCTGCGTGTTCAGCAAGGGTGGGGGTGGGGGAGCCGGGCCTAGGGGCCATGTGGAAGCTCCGGGGCCCCAGCTGCCTGCCCTGTGCTGGCTCTGGAAGGCTTCTCCTTCCTATCCCATGGTCCCTTGTGGTTCTCTGCACCCACTTTCCAGAGCTCTTCTCTTTCCTACCTACCTAAATCTGTGTTCAAGGCCAGGCCTGCCACCCAGCTTCCTTTGAACCCTTTCCCACATATTTTCGCCTTTCCTGCCTGATTATTTCTCCGGGAAGTGTGTATGTATACACCTGGACTTGAGTGAATGGAGATCTGAACGTTAGGGTTTTGCACCTAGACCACGAGACTTGAGCCTCATCCTTGAGATTGGTCCTGTTCACTATGAAATCACAGAGAAGTTCCTCATTTTTCACATTTTCAAATTTAAGGGGTACAGAAAAAAACATAAGTCTGCTAGGAGACTGACCTTTATATAGGAAAACGTGGGTAAGGTTCGTTGAAACAGCCTGGTACCAGAAATGTTTCTCTTTGGTGTCCCTCTGCTGCTGGGAGGATGGGAGCAGAGGGAAGGGTGGATGGTACCTGACAACATCTTTTAAAAGGTAATAAGTAATCCTTCGAAATAATACTGTAACCAAATGTGTTCCTTTGCGATTTCTTGGCAAAGTAATAACAAAAGTGAAAAAGCTGTTTATACAAACTTCCTTCCCTGTGTGTGTGTTATGTACTCTTAGAACTTCTTATCCTTTACCTGGAAAAGATTTTCCTTCTAGTATAAACTGACAATTCCACTTCAGAGTCTTTTTTTGCTTTAGTTAATTTGCAAGAAGCCTTTTATCTTTCACTCCTAACATTGTTTAGTGGTACCTAATACAACTTTTAGGAATTCCGTGTTTGTAGAATTTAAGTACAAAATGTATAGGAATCTTTAGTACTATTTTTGCGGGGGGGGGCTATCTTGTCTTAATATTTTTATCTTTATGATTTTTATTTTTAAGAAAGCATCTTTTCTGGTTTTTGAAGGTACGGTCTTACTCTAGCCCAGGTTGACCTGGAATTCACTCTGTAGTCCCAGGCTGGCCTCGACCTCACAGCAATCCTTCTACCTTTACCTCCCTAGTGCTGGGATTAAAGACGGGCACCACCACACCAGGCAAGAAGGCATCTATTTAAAATTTATTTGCAAGCAGAGAGAGAAAGACAGAGAAAGGATGAATGGGCATGCCAGGGCCTTTAGCCACTGCAGAGAAACTCCAGATGCTTGCACCATGTATCTGGCTTTATGTGGGTCCTGGGATATTGAACCTGAGTCATTAAGCTTTGCAGGCAAGCGCCTTAACCACTGAACCATCTCTTCAGTCCCTCATAGTTTGTGCTTGGTTCTAAATATTTGTTAATGATTTTCCATATAAGTAGGCTTTTTTTTTCCATTTTGCTGAATACTTACAACTAAAATGTAGAGGACTGTTTTAGACGTGTGTGTGTGTGTTTTTTTTAAATAAATTGCTTGCTTCCATGAGATCAAGAGCTGCCCTGAGTGTCTTTTTTTTGTGTGTGTGTATGGAGTGGAATTTTCTTTAATATAGAAAATCTTTCCACTCTGTCAGATTCATTTAACAAATACTTTTTTTGAGTATCAGGTGTTCCTAAAAATATGTGGCTTGGGTGTGATAGCGGGTGCCTTTAATCCCAGCACTTGGGAGGCAGAGGTAGTAGTATTGCTGTGAGTTCAAGACTAGCCTTAGACTATAGAGTGAGTTCTAGGTCTACCTGGACTATAGTGAGACCCTATCTTGAAAAAAAAGACCCTGACCCCCCCCCCAAAAAAAAAATACTTGGAAAATAATGTATCTAGGAGAATCCACCAACTCCTAGGTTGGCAAACTTGGTTTAATTCTAGGAGTCTAATTAGAATATTTGAGTGCAGTAGAACATCTTAATAGGAAGTAAGTTCTCTGAAGTGTTAGATTGCAGCAGAAGTAGGAGGTCTTCATATACCAACATTTTAGTAGAATTTGTACTTTTTTTTTTTTTTTTTGAGGTAAAGTCTCATTTCTAGCCTAGTCTGACCTGGTACTCTCTCTGTGGTTCCAAGCTGCCCTCAAATTCACAGTAGTCTCTTACCTCTGCCTCCCAAGTGCTGGGATTAAAGGCATGCACCACCAAGCCTGGCTTTTATTTATTTATTTTTGTTTTTTTTAAGGTAGGGTCGTACTCTAGTTCAGGCTGACCTGGAATTCACTCTGGAGTCTCAGGGTGGCCTCGAACTCATGGCAATCCTCCTACCTCTGCCTCCTGAGTGCTTTGATTAAAGGCGTGTGCCATCATGCCAGGCTTTTTTTAAATTTTATTTTAAAATTATTTGTGTGCGAGTGCAGGTGTGCCTGTGGAGGCAGGGTTTTTACTTTGGGTTCTCATTCTGGTGTCTTTGCTGGGCTTACCTTGAGCTTCTGGGAAATTCTGCCTCTGCTTCTCATCACACCTCGAGGTCATTGTGCTGGATTACAAGCCCTCCACAGCTTTCCGCTTTTTTATGTGGGGTTCTAGGAATTGATTCAGGTTCTCCAGCACTTTTCTTTTTTTCTTTGAGGTCTTACTATGTGGCCTGGCTGGCCTGGTCTCAAACTCTTGGGACTATAGGCATGCATCACTAATCCCACCTTTAAGTAGATATTTTGCAGTTTCCTGACATGTCCTAAACTCCGCCCCCCCCCCCTTGTTAGTTTGGTGTTCCTGAAATGGTGATATTTCCAAGGTATTTTTGTTCACAAATGGCATCTTGTCTTAACAGCCTACTTTCCTTGTGGAACTGTCCAGAGTGCTGGCAAATCCAGGAAACAGTCAGGTTGCCAGAGTTGCAGCTGGTCTACAAATCAAGAACTCTTTGACATCAAAAGATCCAGATATCAAGGCACAGTATCAGCAGAGGTGGCTTGCTATTGACGCCAATGCTCGACGGGAAGTCAAGAACTATGTGAGTAGCTTTCATCTCCTTTTTGTCATATGTCATACGTAACGTTACTTGTCATTTTCATGCGATAGAGAGCTTGACTGTGATAGATTTCTAGAATAAACATCTGAAGATAAAAATTACATTTGATTAAAGTCTCAATTCAGTTTGTGTGTTAATGTGTTGGAATTCCTTTTCAGATGGCTGAGGTAGCCTGTAGCAGTTTAGGCAACTTTTATTTTTATTTATTTGAGAGAAAGAGGCAGAGAGGGGGAGGGAGAGAGAGAATGGGTGCACCTGGGCCTCGACCACTGCAAATGAACTCCAGGCCTGTGTACTGCCTTGTGTATCTGGCCTATGTGGCTCCTGGGTAATTGAACCTAGATCCTTTGGCTTTGTAGGCAAGTGCCTTAACTGCTCAATTATCTGTCCAGCCCAGTTTGGGTAATTTTAATTGGGATCTCTTTGAAGAATTGGAGAAACATAAATTATGGTGCTATATATATCACCATTACCTAAGGAATTGCATTATATCTTCAGATGTAGAGAATTAACTCAGAGGTACAGGCTTGCCTAGCATGTACAAAGCCTCTTCCATGCCCATTTGATTTCCACCTTCTTTGAGACAGCATCTGTTTCCCCTGCTAATGTCTAGCTGGTCCCCCAGCTTCAGGTTTCCCTGGTTCTTCCTCTCCTCAGAGATATTTTTATTTGCATGCATGCGTGCGTGTATGGGCACACCAGTCTTGCTGCTGCAAACAAACATATATGCCACTTTTCCATTTGGCTTTATGTGGGTGCTGGGGAAATCAAACCCAGGCCATCAGGCTTTGCAGGCAAGTGCCTTCAACCACTGAACCATCTCCCAGTGCCAGGGATATTTTTGAAACTCTTTCTAAATGATTCTTTGACAATGATACAGTACCTAGCCCTTGTTGAACTTCTGAACTGTGGATGCTTTTCATTGGTGTTTTAGAAATGATACTATGAGGTGTTAGGAGAATGAGATGATGTCTTGGGTCTTGAGTATTTAAAGAGTTTGCTGAGTAGGAGTATGGCATTAATGCTCTTTTATGTAGAGTTTCTTTAGAAACATAGTCCTTCAAAGTGTTTACAGAGTGAAGTGATGAATTTTGAGAAAAAATGTGCTATCTTTTGTTTTTCATCTTTTTTGGTTTTTCAAGGAGGTAGGGTCTCACTGTAGCCCAGGCTGACCTGGAATTCACTGTGTAGTGACAGAGTGGCTTCAAACTCACGGCGATCCTCCTACCTCTTCCTCCTGAGTGCTGGGACCAAAGGCGTGCGCCACCTTGCCCGCCTATCATGACATTTTTGTGACTTTCTTGTTGAATTATAACTGTCTAACTAAAGGATTCAGAACACATGTGTCTTTCAAAAAATATTTTATTTTGTTCTTATTTGAGAAAGAGAGAATGGCACGCCTGGTCCCCAGCCACTGCAAATGAACTCCAGATACATGCACCACCTTGTGCATCTGGCTTACTTTGGTCCTGGGGAATTGAACCTGGGTCCTCTGGCTTTGCAGGCAAATGCCTTAACTGCTAAGGCATCCTCCAGCACAGGATTACCTTTTTTGTCTTTAGTTCATAGCCTGTGTTACATGGATAAGGCCCAAAGGCCATGGGGGGAGTGAGTTAAACATTTTTTCTAGGTATTTAAGGTGAAAACGGGGGTTTTTCTGTTTGTGTTTGGCCCAGGTCATAAGTTATGACATCGTCTTTGCTATTTGCTATTTGCTGGTTCTAGTTACTAGCTTTAGGCAAAACAGTCCCCCTTAAGGCACATGTTTCTCTTTGTGGACCTTTTCTCAAATCTTGTGTTTTGAGGTACATGTGACAGGAAAGTAGGTTAGGAAAGCCAACTTCTTTGGTAAAATTATTTATTTATATCCACATTGCATATGACACTTTAATTTCTACCCCCCCAGCTGGTTGACATAAATCAAGCATATTCCATTACAAAGTGTTTCCAAAAAACTACTTTTAAAAATATTTTATTTATTTACTTGGAGAAAGAGAGAATGGGCGTGTCAGAGCCCCTGGCCACTGCAAATGAACTCCAGATGAATGCACCATTTTGTGTATCTCACTTTATATGGCTAGTGGGGAATGGAAACCCCGGTCATTAGGCTTTGCAGGCAAATGCTTTAACTACTGAGCCCCTAAAACTACTTTGGTTGTTTTTTGTTTTGTTTTTTTGTTTTTTGAGATAGGATCTTGCATCTAATTCTCTCCATCCCTTCCCCCCACCTGGACTGAAACTTTAATTAGATTGGGTTGGTTGTTTTTGAGGTGGGGGTCTCACTCTACCCCAGGCTGACCTGGAAGTCACTATGTATTCTCAGGGTAGCTTCAAATTCACAGCAATCCCCCTACCTCGGCCTCAAAAGTGCTGGGATTAAAGGTGTGCACCACCACGCTGGGCTTAGACCCTCATGTTTTGAACAGTTTACCTTGATTTTGCTTTGTGTCTGTATTGTTTTGAAGGGTTTCATTCTGTGGTCTTTCACCTGTAGGGCTGTTTGTTTGTTTTACTTATAATTTATTATTAATATTATTGAGGTAGGGTCTCACTCTAGCCCAGGCTGACCTGGAATTCACTATGTAGTCTGGGGCTGGCCTCCAAACTCGTGATCCTCCAACCTCTGCCTTCCGAGTGCTAGGAATGAAGGCATGTGCCATCATGCTCAGCTGTTTATTTTTAAGGCAGGGTCTCACTGTAGCCCAGGCTAACTTGGAACTCACTCTGTAGTAGAAAGTACTTCCATCGCTGAGCTGTATCTCTAGCTTCTATTCTATTCTAGCTTCACTGATTGTATTTTGAATCAGTTGTAACCATTTGTTAATTAGGTGGAACTCTTGGGGTGAGGGCAGGAAGGGCTGTTGTTGTACTGTATAGAAGAGAGAAAGATAGGGAATTCATCATTAGCTAGTAGCTACAAAGCCGGGTACTAAGTGACCTGACTCAGTCAGCAGAGCTGGTCTGAATATCTGGCAGCCATTCTTTGTCCTGTATTCATGCCAGGAACAGTTAACTGTTTGCCTTTGAGTGAACTGGTGATTCTTAGTTCATAGACTGAATTAGCTGATCGTGATAATGGTTAACTCTGGGTCAATTGTTGCTTTATCCTTTATCTGAACCTGTGCCTTTAGCCCTTACATAAATGCTTGTGTTGTTACCATTTCCAGTGAGATGTGCTTAATGACAAGTGGATCTGCACTTGGCATATCTGACTACTACTACTTCTGGTGGTTAGAGGACAGTTTTTGATTCCAGCGTAAACAAAACTAATCCTTTCATATTGGAAGCAACATTAGACTTCGTCTTGGATTTTTTGTTTGTTTTTCAAGGTAGGGTCTCACTGTAGCCCAGGCTGACCTGGAATTCACTATGGAGTCTCAGGGTGGCCTCGAACTCACAGCAATCCTCCTACCTCTGCCTCCCGAGTGCTGGGATTAAAGGCCTGCGCCACCACACCCGGCTTTGGCCTTGAATTTTGCTAACATTCAAAACATTTTCTATGTTTAGTAATGTTGCTGCTTGACCAAAAGGCTTCCTATATAAATCTATACAGCTTTATTAGTGACCAGAAAGAAGGGAGCTTCTGTCACATTTCACCAGTGTGACTAGTGAGAGGATCACTTCCTTGAGTCAGGTTAGACTAGTATTTTGTGAATTAGGCCCATCTGCCAGAGTTAATCTCATTTTAAAGCCCATCTTTCTGTCCATTAAACAAGGCTGTGTTGGGTATAATGGCCCAGTGGGAAAAGCACTTGCTCTGAAAGTATGAGGCTATGAATTTGGGTACTCAGAATCCATGTAAAAGTTAGTCTGCTCCTACAGTGAGAAAGGAGATGGAGTCCCAGGAAGCTCCAGGGCCAACAAGAGCAGGTGCACCAAGTTGCAAATGAGATCCTGTCTTAAGGTGGAAGGTGTGAGGTTGTTTTCTAACCTCCACACATTGCCATGGCATGTGCACAAAGTGAAAGAAAGAGGCAGATAAAGAATGGGAACACCAGGACCTCCAGCTGCTGCAAACTAACTCTCGACACATGTGCTACCTTGTGCATCTGGCTTACGTGGGTCCTGGGTAATTGAACCTGGATCCTTAGGCTTTGGAGCCATCGTAACTGCTGAGCCATCTCTCCAGCCCAATTCTATTTGCCTCTTTCTGTCTCTCTCTTTTAAATAAATTTTAAAAAACTATATATATTTTTTATTTTGGTTTTTCAAGGTATGGTCTTGCTCTTGTTCTAGCCCAGGCTGACCTGGAATTCACTATGTAGTCTCAGAGTGGTCTTGAACTCATGGTGATCCTCCAACCTCTGCCACCCGAGTGCTGGGATTAAAGGTGTGTGCTACCATGACCGGCAAAAAAAAGTTTCTGATTTTCAAGGTGGTGTTTCACTCTTTTGGGCTGACCTGGAATTCACTATGTAAACTTGAACGCAGTGATCCTTCTACCTCTGCCTCCCAAGTGCTGGGATTAAAGGTGTGTGCCACCATGCCCAGCTAAAATAAATTTAGAAAAGAGCCCTTCACAAATTTATGTGTCATCCTTGCACAGGGGCCACGCTAATCTCTTTATTCCAATGTTGTTATATGTGCTGCTGAAGTGAGCAGTAAAATAAAATTTGTTGTTGATTTTGAGGTACGGTCTCACACTAGCCCATGCTGACCTGGAATTCACTATGTAGTCTCACAGCAATCCTCTTACCTGTGCCTCCCAAGTGCCAGGGTTAAAGGCATGCACCACCATGCCCAACTAAAGTAAAATATTTTTTTACAAAAGACTGCCTTGTATATTACTTCCAAGAATATTTGGCCCCATGGTGGCACACACCTTTAATCGCAGCACTTGGGAGGCAGAGGTAGGAGGATCACTGTGCATTAAAGGCCACCTTGAGACTGCATAGTGAATTCGAGGTCAGCCTGGGCTAGAATGAGACTTAACCAGGGGGGGAAAAGATTTTTGGCCCCATCTCTCCCACCTTGTCTTTTTTTTTTTTTTTTTTTTTTTGAGGTACGGTCTCACTCTAGCCCAGTCTTACCCGGAATTCATGATGTAGTCTCAGAGTAGCCTCATACTCACCAAAGTCTTCCTACCTCTGCTCTCTAGTGCTGGGATTAAAGGCTTGTGCCTCCACACCCGGATACTGTTTTTCAATGCTCTTACTGTTATTTTTCTACTTCTGTTGAGAGTTGAAGAGATGTGGGCTTTGGAGAATTCCAGTTGTAGAAGAGGAATCATTTTGCTTTTTGGTTCTAGAGAATGGTGTTGGTACTGAAATTGGCTTTATTTTTTTTCCTCGAGGTACGGTCTTACTCTAGTCCAAGCTTACTTGGAACTCACTATATAGTCTCAGGGTGGCCTTGAACTCTCAGTGATCCTCCTACCTCTGCCTCTCAAGTGCTGGGAGTAAAGGCACACACCACCACGCCTGGCTGAAACTGGCATTTTTGTGTGGTAGAAAATAAGAGAAGCCACAGATGCTGATATAAGAGATGTGGTGGGGGCAAAATATGGTCAGATAGGGTTACAAAATTGTTGTCTTATGTCATGTCTTCCCTTCTTTTTTCCCCTAGGTTTTACAGACATTGGGCACAGAAACTTACCGGCCTAGTTCTGCCTCCCAGTGTGTGGCTGGTATTGCTTGTGCAGAGATACCAGTAAACCAGTGGCCAGAACTCATTCCTCAGCTAGTGGCCAATGTCACAAACCCCAACAGTACAGAGCACATGAAAGAGTCTACATTGGAAGCTATTGGTTACATTTGCCAAGATATAGTAAGTTCTTGTCTACTGTATCTCCTTTACATGTTTTGATCGTTTCTAGCTGTCACATGGTAATACTAGTATTTCTCTATCAGATCATAAAAATTCCAAGCTGCTGTAGTGCTTTGAAGATAGAACTACGTTATTTAATTTAGACCTTTATCTTTAAAATTACTAGTCACGCTTTAAAGTAAAGAAACTTACTCAAAATAGGGCTTGGGGTGTATGTAGCTCAGTCGTACAGTGCTGACCTAAGAGTGGGAATCCATCCTTATAATGATTTTTTTTAATTTACTTTTTTTTTTTTTCATATGATGATACTGGTTCTCCCCCCTCCACACACACACCAAGTTAAGGTCTCACTCTAGCCCAAGGTGGCCTCAAGCTCACAGCAGTCCTCCTACCTCTGCCTTCTGAGGGTTGAGATTAAAGGCATGTGTCACCATGCCTGGCTTGTCTTTTTTTTTTTTTGTTTTTTTTTTGAGACAAGTTCAGGCTGGCTTTGAACATCTTCCCAAGTGCTGGGATGAATGGTATATACCAAGACAAGCTCAGGGATTTCAGTGTGCCATGAGAGCTGTAGAGCCTTTGCTTGTACTGCTACCAAAGGTTTGCCCACTCTAGGTTAGTCACTAGAGCCAGAGATGAGCTGTCCTATAGATGATGTTGCTGTTGAGGTTACCACTCTCACCTCTTGCAGTGTAGACTTTAGGATGTGAAGAAGACCATAGTATTTGACCTAAACTTAAAAATCCCTGGATCTTGTACTTAGATGTTGATCCTTAGCCCTCAGCTGTTATAAAGTTTTATTTAATGTGGCACAGGGGCAGCCACCAAACTGCCGTCTCTGTATCCCCAGAAAGGAGAAAAGGCAATACTCCCTGTATCCAGGATCATGTTAAGAAGTTGGAAGATGAGATTAATGAGATTCACTTGTTTTGGTTCAGTTTTGCACTATTATTCCTGTGGAATGTCATGAGTGTGTTCTGCAGTGCTGTCCCTATCACATTCGTGTGAGAAAAGGCCAGAAAGTCATGATACTTGAGTGGATTTTACAGTTAAAAAGACTACTGATTAGTCCTGACCTTATTATATTTCTCTGCTTGTTATAGGACCCAGAGCAGCTACAAGATAAATCCAATGAGATTCTGACTGCCATAATCCAGGGGATGAGGAAAGAAGAGCCTAGTAATAATGTGAAGCTAGCTGCTACAAATGCACTCCTGAACTCACTGGAGTTCACCAAAGCAAATTTTGACAAAGAGGTAAGTTTTTTTTTTTGCAAAATGATGCTGGTTCCAAAGGTAAGGAATGAAGGCATTTTTAAGATATAGAAAGTTCCGCCTTGTTCAGAAGCATGCATCTCTACCATTGTCAAGATTTATGTGAGATACAGAAATGAAATAGATGTTTACTATTTCTCAACAAACAAAAGTATGAGAATACTTGAGAATTTCAATATATTGGAGCTTTTGGACTTTTTTTTGACAACTTCCACGATTGTAAACAATATCCCATGGTAATTCCCTCCCTTCCCCCACTTTCCCTTTTTAAACTCCACTCCATCATATCCTTTCCCCCTCTCAGTCAATCTCTCATTTATTTTGATGTCATGATCTTTTCTTCCTGTTATGATGGTCTTGTGTAGGTAGTGTCAGGCACTGTGAGGTCATGGATATCCAGGCCATTTTGTGTCTGGGGGGAGCACGTTGTAAGGAGTCCTACCCTTACTTTGTCTCTTAGATTCTTTCTGCCACCTCTTCTGCAGTGGACACTAAGCCTTGGAATGTGTGATAGAGATGTTGCAGTGCTAAGCACTCCTGTCACTTCTTCCTAGAGTCATGATGCCTTCTGAGTCATCCCAAGGTCACTGCCCTCTGAAAAGAGAAGGCTCTCTAACCAAAAGTGAGAGTAACATTAATATATAGGTGTGAACATTAAGAGAAGTGCTTACTGGGCAGTTTGGTGAGCATAGTATATACATTTAGTCAGACACCAGCAGATGTTACACCCCTAGGGCTCATGACTACCCCTGTTTTAGGTTTTCAGTATCAGGGATGTAGTCCCTTCCATGGAGCAAGCCTCCAGTCCAGTAAGAGAGCCATTGGTTTCCCCATAACAGATGTGCCACTATTGCACCCATTGGCTCATTTGGTCTGGCTGGTAAAATATAATGCTTGCAGTGTCCACTGTTAAGTATCTTTAGTGGTGATTTCTCTCTCCCATTGAATTGCATGCAGCGTAGCTTTTTCCAGCTTTCTGTCAGCTGGTCTACATAGAGGAGGTTTTCAGCTCAGCTCCAGCAGGATTTCTCAGTGACGTTTGCAGCCCAAGTCTTCAGCAATAGGGTCTTACCATCTATTCCTGGTGGGAATCTAAGGGCCTTGTCAATGAATGGCCTATAGTGTTTTGGGGGCATCACGGACCTCCCTGGCCAACAACTCACTGGAAGTTATCCCATCCCTGGCACTGAAAAATTTCTAGTAACAATGACTCCTGTGTGTTCCATTGTCCAAAAAAAGGTTTCCATATGATTTATTTATATCCTCTTAGATTTTGATTAGCCCTCCCTCCACCTTTCCTTTACTCAATCTCTTCCCCTGACCTCACTTGGGCCTTTTCACCCCCATTAATCTTTTTTTCTACTTACATATGTACAATACCATTCTATTGAGTCCCCCCTCCCTCCCTTTCTATTGCCTTTATATCTCCTTTCTAGCTTACTGGCCTCTGCTACTGAGTTTTCTTCCTACTCAAACAGAAGTCCAATCATTTGTAGCTAGGATCCACTTATGAGATAGAACATGTGACATTTGGCTTTCTGGGCCTGGGTTACCTCACTTAATATAATCCTTTTTTTGGACTTATTTTTTTTGTTTTTGTTTTTGTTTTTTGTTTTTGTTCGAGGTAGGGTCTCACTCTAGCCCAGGCTGACCTGGAATTCACTATGGAGTCTCAGGGTAGCCTCGACCTCACGGGGATCCTCCTTCCTCTGCCTCCCGAGTGCTGGGATTAAAGGCGTGCACCACCACGCCCAGTTTTTTGGACTTATTTATACCTCTTTAGGCAGGTTCTTTTGAAGAACTGCATAAACGTTTTGCTTATTTTCCCCTATCATTTGCATATTTATATGTGATAGGATATAAGTCACCATTTTAACCATTTTCAGTAAGTTATGCCCGGCTGTCCTTTTTTTAAAAAAAATATTTTATTTGTATTTATTTGACAGAGAAAGAGGGAGAGAGAGAAAATGGGCATGCCAGGGCCTCCAGCCACTGCAAAGGAACTACTACAGATGGATGTGCCACCTTGTTCATCTGGCTAATGTGGGTCCTGAGGAATCAAACCTGGGTCCTATGGCTTTGCAGGCAAATGCCTTAAACTAAGCCATCCCTCCAGCCCCCCCTCCCACTCTTTTTTTAAGATACTTTTTTTTTATTTGTTTTGTTTTTCGAGGTAGGGTCTTACTCTAGCCCAGGCTGACCTGGAATTCACTATGGAATCTCAGGGTGGGCTCGAACTCATGATGATCCTTCTACCTCAGTCTCCCAAGTGCCGGGATTAGAGGAGTGCGCCACCACGCCTGGCTTAGAGAATGAGCGTGCCAGGACCTCCAGACCTCCAGTCACTTCAAACAAACCTCAGAGGCATGTGCCACTTTGTGCATCTGGCTTTATGTGCGTACTGAGGAATTGAACCTGGGTCATTAGGCTTTGGAGGCAAGTGCTGTAACCGCTGACCATCTCTCCAGCCACAATGTCCTTTTTGTTTGTTGTTTTCTTTTTTGAAGTAGGGTTTCACTCTAGTTCAGGCTGACCTGGAATTCACTATGAAGCCTCAGGGTGTCCTCAAACTCTAGGTGATCCTCCTACCTCTGCCTCTCATGCTTGTTTTTTGAGGTAGGTTTTCCTCTAGCTCAGGCTGACCTGGAATTCACTATGTAATCTCAGGCTGGCCTTGAACTCAGCAATCCCTTCTTATGCACCTCAAGCTTAAATGTCAATTTTGTTGTTGTTGTTTTGTTGTTTCGAGGTAGGGTCTCACTGTAGTCCAGGCTGACCTGGAGTTCACTATGTAGTCTCGAATTCTTGGATATCCTCCTTCCTCTGCCTCCCAAGTGCTGGGATTAAAGGCATGCGCCACCATGCCTGGTGTTAAATGTCAATTTTTAAAAATTATTTATGTATTTGACAGAGAAACGGAGAGAAAGAGAGACAGAGAATGGGTGCGGCAGGGCCTCCAGCCACTATGTAGTCTCAGGTTGGCCGTGAACTCACTGCCATCCTCCTACTACCTCTTCCTCCCGGGTGCTGGGATTAAAGGTGTGCGCCACCACACCCGGTGCCTGAATTTTTTCAAATTTATATATGATGAAATTGTTTTTCTTACGTGTAGCTTTTAAAATTTTCTTTTGACCTGGCATTCTTATTTAAACCTTGTGACCTACATTTTCCTGTCTACGTTGTCTCTGCAGTGTTGCTTGTGAAGGTCATCTTGGGAATTAAAAGATTAAGGGACCTCCTTAGAGACTAGGACATATTGAAGTCATTGGAGGGAAACTCCTTATCGCCTCCATAGTGCTATTACTGCCTTAAGAGTGTATAGGGCCCTGGGGGAATGACAGGTTTCCGTGTAGAGAGCCTAGAAATCTTCATGTGTACATTTACTCTTTGCAAATGCTCTTTATTTTTCTTATTGCAGTCAGAAAGGCACTTTATCATGCAGGTGGTCTGTGAAGCCACACAGTGTCCAGATACAAGGGTAAGTTTGCAGCCATGAAAACTGCCTTACATCTTTCCTGGAGAATACCAACTCTTAACTTGCAGTTTAGGATATAAGGAATCATTGAACTGAAGAAGCAAGACTTGACTAATCATGTGATTAATAAAAGATTTTTCTTGAACATACATAAAGGAGGCTGCCATCCCATTATAGGTTCAAGGGAGAGAGGGGTTTTGATCAGCTTCACTATTTTAGTGTATTCAAGTGATTATGTTGCATTGTTGATGTTGAAACAGCTGTGCGAGTGCTGTAACCTTAATTAAACCCTTGAAGCTGGTGAAAGTAGCATCTTTAGTCTGAATAACACTGCTATGGGTCCCACAGGCACTGATGAAACAAAAAAAGAAGCAGTGGAAAATAAAGGATAATGAAAGTTGAGGGGAATGATTGATTTGGAGAATGATAACATTATTTATGTATTTGGAGTTAATTGAACCATTAGAGATAAAACCTTTGCAGATTGGATTGCATTATCACTTAAGTAAACTGTTTAATCTGTTCTTGTTAAAAGGTACGAGTGGCTGCATTACAGAATCTAGTGAAGATAATGTCTTTGTATTATCAATATATGGAGACATATATGGGTCCTGCTCTATTTGCAGTAAGTATTTCTAATTTATGCGATCTGAGCTTGTAGGTAGTTGCAGTGCTGTGTGTATGTGTGTTAGGCCTAAGAACAGCCATGGTTTCGTTCCTCAGGCCGTTTACTTAATAAAACCTTTGTAGTTTTTGACAGTTTATATTTATATTGTATTTTTTTGTTTGTTTTGAGGTAGAGTCTCACTCTAGCTCAAGCTGACCTGGAATTCACTATGTAGTTTCAGGGTGGCCTTGAACTCAAGGCCATCCTCCTACCTCTGCCTCCCAAGTGCTGGGATTGAAGGCGTGTGCCTCCATGCTTGGCCTATACTGTGTTTTGATCATATTAACTTCAGTTAGCCTCTTTGTGTATGTGTGGTGTGTGGTGTGTGTGTGTGTGTGGTGTGTGTGTGCTTTTTCAAGGTAGGGTCTTGCTCTAGCCCAGGCTGACCTGGAATTAGTCTCAGGCTGTCCTTGAAGTCAAAGGGATCCTCCTACCTCGGCCTCCCCAGTGCTGGGATTGAAGGTGTGTGCCACTATGCCTGGCATAAAGGTAATTTTTTTGTTGTTGTTTTTTGAGGTAGGGTCTTACTCTAGCTAAAATTTAGCTGGGTGTGGTTGTGCACGCCTTTATCCCCAGCACTTGGGAGACAGAGGTAGGAAGACCGCCATGAGTTCGAGGCCACCCTGAGACTAGGTAGTGAATTCCAGGTCAGCCTGAGCTAGAGTGAGACCATACCTCAGAAAAGAAAAAAAATTGTCTTAACGGGGCTGGAGAGATGGCTTAGCAGTTAAGCGCTTGCCTGTGAAGCCTAAGGACCCCAGTTCGAGGCTCGGTTCCCCAGGACCCACGTTAGCCAGATGCACAAGGGGGCGCACGCGTCTGGAGTTCGTCTGCAGTGGCTGGAGGCCCTGGCGCGCCCAGTCTCTCTCTCTCTATCAGCCTCTTTCTCTATCAGCCTCTTTCTCTCTCTGTCACTTTCGAATAAATAAAAAATAAAAATAAACAACAAAAAGAAGAAAAAAATTGTTTTAACGAAAAAAAAGAATTTGCATGTGTGCTATGAAAACTAGTGCTGTTTGGTTGTCAAGGAATATGTATGTTGTAAAGGAATATATGTGTGTGTAGTATATGCACTTGTGTGTACAGATACATGTGCACACATGTGGAGACCAAAGACATCGGGTGTCTTCTGCCTGTGTTCCTGCTCTGTCTTATTTCCCTGAAATAGAATCTCATAAGTGAACCTGCAGCTTCCAGTTTTTCAGTCAGACTGACCAAAAAGCTTCAGTGATTATCCTGTCTCTTCTCCTGTCAGCATCAAGGTTACAGGCATGCATGGCCATTGCCCACCATTTGACTTGGATGCTGGGGATTAAATTCAAATCTTCATGCTTGAGTAGCCAGCACTGTTTCCCATTGAGCTAGATCCCTGGCTCTAAAAGGGGTATAAAACCCTTTCCCCTGCCTTTCATATCAGATGGAGTTTTCATCAACGATGGTAGTGGGTGTCGGTGTGTTTCTCTCAAGGTAGGGTCTCACTCTATCCCAGGCTAACCTGGAACTCACTCTGTAGTCCCAGGTTGGCCTCAAATTCACAGCTCCCCGCCCCCCACTTCTGCCTCCAGAGTGCTGGGATCAAAGGCATGCACCACCACACCTTGCTATATAAATAGTGGTTGGGTTTTTTTTTTTTTTTTTTTTTTTTTTTTCCCATGGTAGGGTCTCTCTCTAGCTCAGGCTGACCTGGAATTCACTATGTAGTCTCAGGGTGGCCTCGAACTCCTGGTGATCCTCCTACCTCTGCTTCTCGAGTGCTGGGATTAAAGGCGTGTGCCACCACACAGGGCTTTTTTTTTTTTTTTTTGACAGTTTCCATAATTATAGATAATAAACCGTGATAATTCCTTCTCTTCCTCCACTTTCCCCTTAACAAATCCACTGGCCATCATATCCCTCTCCCCTATAAGTCTATTTTGATGTTGTCATCTTTTCCTTCTATTATGAGGTTCTTTTGTAGGTAATAGGCATTGTGAGGTCATGGATGTATCCAGGCCATTTTGTGTCTGGGAGGAAGACTGCTTTGTAAGCAGTCCTATCCTTCCTTCATCTAAATGGTGTTTTTTGTTTTTTTTAACTTGAATATTGGGTTTACTTTAAAGTGTATTTAGTTATGGTCTGTGACTTCAGTTTTTTTCTCTTAAGATCACAATTGAAGCAATGAAAAGTGACATTGATGAGGTGGCCCTTCAAGGGATAGAATTCTGGTCCAATGTCTGTGATGAGGAAATGGATTTGGCTATTGAAGCTTCAGAGGTGAGTCTGTGGGGGAAGGTCTGTATAGGCAAACATCTGCTATGCTGACAGGATGTTTAAATGAAGTATCAATTGGACCAGCCTCCTATCTTGTTTTTTAGAGATTCTAATTTCTGCTGGCCAAATATCACGGAGGAGACAGCTCATGTTTTTGCTAATTTTGTGCATAAATTATTGTATATACTGGTATTAATGTGAACACAAGGGGGCAGCAAGTTTTTAGTTTACACAGGTAGTGGTGAATTTTTCCTTTCACATGTCCTAGTACAAGCCTAGGATGCATAATTGACAATTTACTAACTCTAGAGAAGAAGCCAGATATGGGTGAGTAGCTCTGCATTCAGAATCTTGAAAATTTTTAAGGTTTGTATCCAATTTTAGCATTGGATTTTGAGGTAGGGTCTCACCCTGGCTCAGGCTGACCTGGAATAACTATAGCATTGGCTTTTTGCCATCTTTGAGTAAGTTTTGTCCAGAAGAGTTCTAGATGACGGTTTTTTTTTTTTATTTACTTATTTATTTAATTTTAGTTTTTTTCAAGGTCAGGTCTCACTCTAACCCACGCTGACCTGGAATTTACTATGTAGTTTTTTAAGTTTAGAGAGACTTTATTTAAGAGAAGGAAAGAGCAGAGCATATGAAGAACTGTCCATAAGAAGGTGAGGGGGGATGGTTAGCCCCTGCATGGCAGGTTTTTAAAATGAATCTCATTTGTAAGGAAGTAATGGAGCTGAGAATGACTTGAATTCTTTGTTTTTGTTTTTGTTTTTTGTTTTTTCGAGGTAGGGTCTCACTATGGTCCAGGCTGACCTGGAATTAACTCTGTAGTCTCAGGGTGGCCTTGAACTCATGGCGATCCTCCTACCTCTGCCTCCCCAGTGCTGGGATTAAAGGCATGCACCACCACACCTGGCACGTGACTTGAATTCTTATCCTCCTGCCTCCGCCTGTTTCTGTGATTAAAGGTGTAAGCCACCATGCCCATGTCTTACTAAGTGATGTTGGAAATGAAACCCAGGGTCTTGTATATATACTAGACAAGCACTCTAGCAATAGAGCTGCATCCTTAACCCCCCAAATGCAATTCTTTTGTGGGTGTGAGGGCATGCACCTTCTCACCCATGTGCCATAGTGCACATGTGAAGGGCAGAGGACAACCTCAGGGCATCCATCCTCTCCTTCCACCTTCTTTGAGACAGGGTCTCTTGTTTTGTGGCCGCATATGTCACACTGATTGGCCCACAAGCTTCCAGGTTCTGTCAGCTCTGCCTCCTATCGATAATGTGTTGAGTCACAGGCTCATATACCACTGTGTCTTGACTTTATGTGGATGCTGGGGGAGATGGAACTCAGGAGAGCACATTTGCAAATAAGTGCCTTTAATTGCTGAGTCATCTCCCCACCCCCTAAATTCAGTTCCTGAGGTTGACCTGGTCCTTTATATGTATGGACTAAAAGGATCTCATTAAAGTAAGCCAAAGAATAAGCACCTCCAAATATCACAATGAGTGGTATCTTTGGCTTTGTGTACCTGCTAGGGACCCACCTCAGGCAGTTTTCACTCTGTGCCTGGAAGATTACAATTTACTTGCTTTTGTCTAAAATTTCTCCGTAGGCAGCAGAACAAGGACGGCCCCCTGAGCACACCAGCAAGTTTTATGCCAAGGGAGCACTGCAGTACTTGGTTCCCATCCTCACTCAGACATTAACTAAACAGGTGAGCCTCCTCACTAGATAAGCTGGGAAGTCTTATTTGGGGTGGGTTGGTTGGTTGTGGAACAGCTTCTGTGGAGGAAATTGGCAACTGATTTGATTCTCTATTAAAGATGACCGAGGAATAGCTGAACTAGATCTGTTAAGATCCCTTAGATGCTGAGTTGTTTGTGAAAAGTGTGTCTGAATATCTCAAAGGTTTTGACTGGGAGCAAACTATATACCACTTTCATTTCCTGAATGCTACAGTGTCTACAAAGACTGTAGCTAGAGGCCATTTTTTGTTGTTGTTTTCCGAGATAGGGTCTCACTCTAGCCCAGGCTGACCTGGAATTCACTGTGTAGTCTCAGGGTGCCCTCAAAGTCACCGTGATCCTCCTATCTCTGCCTCCCGAGTGTTGGGATTAAAGGCATGCACCACCATGCCCAGCCCACTCATGTTTTAACATCTGGAACCGTTTCATGAATTCACTGAATATGTGTGTTTTTAAATGGTAATGAGTCTTTCAGATCGTAATAAAGTACTCTCTCCCATGAAAACTATTTACCAATCCTTGAAGTTCATTCAGTGATTTAAGATTCAGGACAAGCTGAAGGTAATATAAACATGTTAGGAATAGATGTATAAGTTCTTTCATAAGAAATGTGTCTTGAGGGCTGGAGAGATGGCTTAGTGGTTAAGCGCTTGCCTGTGAAGCCTAAGGACCCCGGTTCGAGGCTCAATTCCCCAGGACCCACGTTAGCCAGATGCACAAGGGGGCGCATGCATCTGGAGTTCGTTTACAGAGGCTGGAAGCTCTGGCGCGCCCATTCCCTCCCTCCCTCCCTCTCCCTCTCCCTCTCCCTCCCTCTCTCTCTCTCTCTCTCTCTCTCTCTCTCTCTCTCCCTGCCTCCTCCTCTCTGTTGCTCTCAAATAAATAAATAAACAAACAAAAAATTTTAAAAAAAGAAATGTGTCTTGAGCTAGAGAGATGGCTTAGTGGTTAAGTGCTTGCCTCTGAAGCCTAAGGACTCTGGTTCGAGGCTCTGTTCCCCAGGACCCATGTAAGCCAGATGCACAAGGTCGTGCATGCATCTGAAGTTCGTTTGCAGTGGCTGGAGGCCCTGGCACGCCCATTCTCTTTCTGCCTCTGTCTGTTTTGCCATTTTTACTTTGTCTCAGTTTTCCTTTGTAGGGCATTTAGAAAGGTGTTTTCTTTTGCTAGTTCTCATCTCTTGCAGTGTATGTGAAATATTATCAAGAACTAACAGTGTTCTGAGAAAACAATGCTAACTTTGAGCGTTAGAAAATTTCTTTGTGTTGGGTTGGCGAGATGGCTCAGCAGTTAGCCTACAAAGCCTGAGGAGCCGGTTTCACTTCTCCAGTACGCACATAAAGCCAGATGCACAAAATGACATGTGTCTGGAGTGTATTTGCAGTGGCTGGAGGTCCTGGCACACCCATTCTGTGTCTTTCCTCCCTCTCTACTCTCTCTTCTTGCAAATAAATATTTAAAAATATTTAAGAGAAGAAAAATTTGAAGCCGGGTGTGGTGGTGCATGCCTTTAACTCTAGTACTTGGGAGGTGACAGTGCCACCCTGAGACTACATAGTGAATTCTAGGTCAGCCTGAGCTAGAGTGGGACCCTACCTCAGAAAACAAAAAAAAAGAGAGAGAGAGAAAAGAAAATTTTTTTTTATGCGCAGGAGTGCTTTTTAGGAATGTACATATTTCTTTTAATATAGCAGTCTCAAATATATTTGGTTTGAAAATGGACTGAAAATCCCCTTAAATATTATTTTTTTTGGTTTTTCGAGGTAGGGTCTTGCTGTAGCCCAGGCTGACCTGGAATTCACAATGTCTCAGGGTGGCCTCAAACTCACGGCAATCCTCCTATCTCTGCCTCCCGCGTGCTAAATACTACTTTTTAATTTTATAGAAATCAGGATTATCTTTTAGTGTCTTTGCTTTTGAATGCATTTATTTATTTTCCTATGTATTGAGATAGTCTCACTTGTATCTCAGCCTACTTCAGCGCTTGAGTGCTTAGGTTGTGAGCCACTATACCCAGCCTTGCTTTTGAATAATTTCATTAAACTTCTCTTGGCCCAGGATCAGATTACACAGTGAATCACAGCACCTGGTTTGTGTCTCCCTCTCCCCTCCTTTTAAAGTTTATTTTTTAAATGTATTTGTATCTATTTGAGAAAGGAGAGAGAAAGAAAAATAATGGATGCACCAAGGCCTCCACCACTGCAATTAAACTCCAGAGGCATGAACCACTTTTTCACACATCTGGCTTTACATGGGTATTGGGGTATTGAACCTGGGCTCTCAGGCTTTACAAACAAGCACCTGTAACCATTTAGCCATCTTTCCAGATCATCCTCTCCCTTTTTCAAACAGGGTCCCCTATCTCTGGCTGGCTTAAAACTCTGCAGAGGTTGATAAACTTTGGATTCTTCTGCCTTCACATGCTGAGTGTTTGAATTACAGGCTTGGGTTGGGATGTTACTCTTTTTTTCTTTTGGCTTTTCATGTTAGGTCTCAAGGCTGAGCTGGAATTCACTGTATAGTCTCAGGGTGGCCTCAAATTCATGGCAGTCTTTTTACCTTAGCTTCCCAAGTACTTTGTGTAAAAGAGTTTTTAAAAAATAGTTGTTTTTTTTTTTTTTTTTAAATATCCTGGAGCTTAAAATCCTCAGATTCTTGGGAGTATTTAGAGGAATTTATGTTGTTGCTTTTCCAGGTAGGGTCTCACTCTAGTTTAGTCTGACCTGGAACTTACTCTGTACTTCCGGGTTGCTCTCAAACTAACTCACAGTGATCTTCGCACCTCTGCTTCTGAAGTGCAGGGCTAAAGGACTTTCTGAGTTAATTCTTTGAACAAAAGCTTAAATGGCACCACATTCTTTCACCAGGATGAAAATGATGATGATGATGACTGGAACCCCTGCAAGGCAGCAGGGGTTTGCCTCATGCTTCTGTCTACCTGCTGTGAAGATGACATCGTACCGCATGTCCTTCCTTTCATAAAAGAACACATCAAGAACCCGGATTGGCGATACCGTGATGCAGCAGTGATGGCTTTTGGCTGTATTTTGGAAGGACCAGAGCCTAATCAACTCAAACCATTAGTTATACAGGTAAAAAGGGGGTGAATAGAAAAGTGGAATATTCATTGTTTCATCTTTGGTCTTGAGGACTTTTGGTGTTTTTTTTTTTTTTTTTTTTTTTTTTGGTTTTTAAAGGCAGGGTCTCAATTCAGTCCCAAGCTGACCTGGATTCACTATGGAGTCTCAGGGTGGCCTTGAACTCATGGCGATCCTCCTACCTCTATATCCAGAGTGCTGCGGTCAAAGGCGTGTGCCACCATGCCTGGCAAGGACTTTTGTTTACTTTTTGGTAGTGTCTCACTCTAGCCCAGGGTGGCCTTGAACTCACGGCAATCCTTCTGCCTCTGCCTCCCAAGTACTAAGATTAAAGATGTTCACCACCACACCCATACCTGGCAAAAATTCATTTATTTATTTTGAGGTAGGGTTTCACTCTAGCCCAGGCTGTCTTGGAATTCACTATGTAGTTTCAGGCTGGCCTCGAGCTCACAATGATCCACCTACCTCTGCCTTCCAAGTGCGGATTAAAGGCGTGAACCACCATGCCCAGCTAAAAATTTTTTTTTTTTTAATATTTTATTTTTATTCATTAGAGAGAAAGAGAGAGGGTAAATGGGTGTGCCAGGGCCTCCAGCCACTGCAAACAAACTCCAAGACACATGTGTCACCTTGTGCATCTGGCTTATGTGGGTCCTGGGGAATTGAACCGAGGTCCTTTGGCTTTCTGCAGGCAAGTGTCTTAACCATAAGCCATCTTTTCAGCCCTGTAAAATTATTTTAATTGCATAGTTTGGATGTTTTGGGGGAGTGGACACGTGTTTGGATTATTAGATGTCCAGTCACTATTGTGTAACTCCTGGAACTTCCCTCAGAAGTCCCCTTCCATTTGCTGTGTTTCCTCATGGAGTGATAAAAGAATTGTTTTTTTGGAGTGATAAAGAATTTTTTTTTTTTTTTTTGTTAAGTTGTAAGTAATCATTCACAAATAGTTACTTGTAGCCAGGCAAGGTGGCACATGCTTTTGTAACCCAAACACTTGGGAAGGGGAGGCCGGAGGATAACAAGTTCAAGGTCATCCTTGGCCTCATTGGCTATATCAGACCCTGTTTTAAAAAGCAGATAGTGGCCTGGATAGATGACTTAGTGGTTAAGGCTATTGCCTGTGAAGCCTAAGGACCCATATTCTATTCTCTAGATCCCACGTAAGCCAAGACTCACAAAAAGGTGAAGCAAGTGCAAGGTCTCACACGTCCACTAGGTGGCGCATGTGTCTGGAGTTCGAGTCAGTGGCTTAGGACCTGGTGTGCCAATTTTCTCTGTCTCTAAAAAATAAAAATATAACCTTTCATGTTGTCATGACCTAAAAATTTGAAAAATGGCAGAAAAGACCAAGAAGAAAGTGAAATTTTATTATTATTATTATTATTATTATTATTATGGTGGTTTTTCAAGGTAAGGTTTCACTCTATCTCAGGCTGACCTGGAATTCACTATGTTGTCTCAGGGTGGCCTTGAGCTCATGGCGATCCTCTTTCCTCTACTTCCCAAGTGAGTGCTGGGATTAAAGGTGTGCACCACCACATCCAGCTTAATTTAATTAATTAATTTATTCATTCATTTGCTAGTGGGGAGAGGGAATAAATGGTGGGCCAGGCTCTCTTGTCACTGTCAGTGAACTTAAGATGCATGCCCCACTTTGTGCTTCTGGCTTTATATGGGAAGTTGAGAATTGAACCTGAGCCGCCAGACTTTGCAAACAAGTTCCTTATACACTAAGTTATTTTCCAGCCCAAGAAAGTGAATTTTAATTCCCTTGTCCAAGTATAGCACCTTAAGTCAGTATGTCTTCGCAATATTCTTTTCTGTGCTTGCTTATACAACAGAATGGATTGACTGTGCCATACCATAAACATTTTATTTATCTATTTATTTATTTATTGAGGTAGAGTCTTGCTCTACTCCAGGCTGACCTGGAATTCACTTGGTAGTCTCAGGGTAGCCTTGAGCTCACAGTGATCCTCCTACCTCTTCCTCCCTAGTTCTGGGATTAAACGCATACACCACCACACCTGGCTGTTACATTTGTTTTTTTGAAAAGATATTTTTTTATTTGAGGGGAGCCGTAGATAGAGAGAATGGGCACACCAGGGCCTCTAGACACTGCAGATGAATTCCAGACACATGTGCCACCTTGTACATCTGACTGACATGGGTCCTGGAGAATTGAACCTGGGTTCTTTGGCTTTGCAGGCAAGGGCCTTAACCAATAAGCCATCTCTCCAGCCCTTGTTTTGCAGTCTCATTCTAGCACATGCTGGCCTAGAACTTACTCTCTAGTCCAGGCTGTCCTTGAATGCACAGTGATCCTCCAATGCTGAGATTGGTTTTGGACTTTTTTGGTTTTTCTACATCTTAGATGATTGTGCCATTTTTTTTCTTCCATCAGGCTTATCTGAGTGGCTTGATAATTGAACCTGGGCTCGTAACCTTTATAAGCAAGCATCTTTAACTGTAGAGGCATTTTGTTTTTGTTTTTTAATATTTTATTACTTGAAAGATTGAGAGAGAAAGAATAGGTGCTCCAGGGCCTCGTGTCACTGCAAACAAACTCCAACTACATGAGCCATTTTGTACATCTGGCTTTACTGGGGAATTGAACTCAAACTGGCAGGCTTTGTAAGCACGTGCCTTTAAACACTGAGGTACTTCCTCTGCTGTTTTTGGGTTTTTAAGGTGTGGTCTCACTCTAGTCCAAGGTTGACTGAAATTCACTCTTTTTTTTTTTTTTTTTTTTTTTTTTTTTTGGTTTTTCGTGATAGGGTCTCACCCTAGCCCAGGCTGACCTGGAAGTCACTATGGAGTCTCAGGGTGGCCTCGAACTCACGGCGATCCTCCTACCTCTGCCTCCCGAGTGCTGAGATTAAAGGTGTGCGCCACCACGCCCGGCAGTTCACTCTTATTTTCAGGCTGGCCTCGAACTCAATCCCCTGCCTCCTGTGCTGGTATTAAAGGCATAGAATACCATGCCCAACTCTGTTTGTGTTTTGTTTGTTTGTTTTTATTTGAGAGTGACAGACAGGCAGGGAGAGAAAGAGGCAGATAGAGAGAATGGGCGCACCAGGGCCTCCAGCCACTGCAGACGAACTCCAGATGCGTACACTCATGTTCATCTGGCTAACGTGGTTCCGGGGTTCTTAGGCTTCACAGGCAAGTGCTTAACTGCTAAGCCATCTCTTCAGCCCCTGTTAGTGTTTTTGAAACAAAGTGTCACGTAGCCCAGGCTGGCTTTGAACTCTGCCTGAACCTCCCAAGTACTGGTATTGCAGGCATGTTTACCTCACCCAGTAGTGTTTCTTATTTTGGATAGCAGTCATTAGGAATTTGTTATCGTTGTTAGTTTTCCAAGATAGGGTTTCTCTCTAGTCTAGGCTAACCTGGAATTCACTGTGTAATCCTAGGTTGGCCTTGAAGTCACTGTGATCCTCCTCCTACCTTTGCACCCCTCCCGCTCCCCCCCCAATTCTGGGTTTTAAGGTGTATGCCACCATGCCTTCCTTAGTAGCATTCATCCTGAATTCTAATCCCTTGTTTGGCTTTTTGGCATTTTCAGGCTATGCCCACCTTAATTGAATTAATGAAAGATCCCAGTGTGGTTGTTCGAGACACAACAGCATGGACTGTGGGCAGGATTTGTGAGCTGCTCCCTGAAGCTGCCATCAATGATGTATACTTGGCTCCCCTGCTGCAGTGCTTGATTGAAGGCCTCAGTGCTGAACCCAGAGTGGCTTCAAATGTGTGCTGGGTAAGTAATTTTCTTCTGCTGAAAAAGGGAGCTTGCCTGCCTATGTCATTAGGAAGAAAGTAGGAGGTGTGGGAGAGAAATGGATCTACCTCACATGAAGATTTATTCTGAATTCCGTCTCTTTTCTAATGTCTTCTGTTAATGTGGGGGAGATGGCAATGCAGAAGCCAGTAGGAGCTGTTGACTCATGATGACTGGTTCCAAAAGCACTTAGAGCAGTCATGGTAACCCAGCAGGGAGACTATCTGGACTTGGTTTTCCTCCTTGAGTTGCTTGGGGACAAGAAGGTTATAATAAAGTGGAGTTGTTGGCTATAAGAATTACCATTGCTGAGAAAGAGAAAAGAGGGTAGGCGGCCTCTGCACTGAGTCAGTATGGGCTGTGAAGTTTTATTGGGGACCATTGGCATGTGGGGGAGGAAATTGAATTATGGAAGGAGTTAGGCTAAAAGCTTTTCTTTGAATGGAAAGCAGTGAAATGATAGGCATTGGTAGGTGAGAGTACTTTGGCCCATAGAAAGTTGGGTAGATTACCTTGGGTAAATTTATTTTTTAAAAGATAACCTGTACCAGTGTTAAATTGTGTTGATGGGGCTGGTGCTTACCTACAAAGCCAAGGGACCCAGGTTCAATTGCCCAGTTCCCACGTAAAGCCAGATGCACAAAATGATGCTTGCCTCTGTGGCTAGAGGCCTTGGCGTGTCCATTCTCTTTCTCTCTGCCTCTTTCTTAATTGCTAAGCCATCTGTCCAGCCCTGTATCTGCTTCTTTCTCTCTAACCCTCTCTGCCTCCTTATCACTCTAAAAAAAAAATAAAAATAAAATATTTTTTAAAAACTTGTGTTGAGGGCTTAGTGGTTAAGGTGCTTGCCTGTGAAGCCGAAGGACCCAAGTTCAATTTTCCAGAACCCACATGTAAGCCAGATGTACATGCTGGCGCATGCATCTGGAGTTTGTTTGTAGTGGCTAGAGGCCTTGGCATGCCTTCCCCCCCCCCCCAAGTAAGTAATATAAGTAAGTAAATTTAAAAAAAATTGTGTTGAGATGACTTGACAGAAAAAGTTGAAGCTTTACCAACAGTGATTTATTTCTGGTTAAGTTGAAAAACACAGTTCTAGGAATTTTGAGGAAAAATGGTACAATCCTGTGATGGGTTCCCTCAGCACTAATATCTGATCTGTACTTCAGGCTTTCTCTAGTCTGGCTGAAGCTGCTTATGAAGCTGCAGATGTAGCTGATGACCAAGAAGAACCAGCCACATACTGTCTGTCTTCTTCGTTTGAAATCATAGTTCAGAAGCTCCTGGAGACAACAGACAGGTAATAATTAGTAATCCATAGAAGTAAGTGGTACCTTCACATCCAACTCCTGCTGCCTTCTGTGTGGGGAGTAGAAACAGGAGGACAGGACACAGCTTTACCTGCTTTGAAGAAATAAGAATCAGATCTGTAGTAGGTTGATTACTTAAAGAGATGGAGAAAGAAATGTACTCTGTGCTTAACCTTAAAAATGTTTAGTTTAGCTGGTCATGTTGGCGCATGCTTTTAATCCCAGCACTGAGGTGGCAGAGGTAGGAGGATTGCTGTGATTTTCAGGTCAGCCTGGGCTAGAGTGATACCTTTCCTTAAAAAATTAAAACAAAAACAATAAAAAAAGTTTGGTTTAGGGCTGCTGAGATGGCTCAACAGTTAAAAGGTGCTTGCTACAAAGCCTGATGGCCCAGGTTTAATTCCCCATCCATGTAAAGCCAGATGCACAAAGTGGCATGTGCATCTGGAGGCCCTGGTGTGCCCATACTCATTCTCTATGTCTGCCTCTTCCCCCCTCTCAAATAAATTCTTAAAAATGTTTTTAGCCGGGTGTGGTGGTGCATGCCTTTAATCCCAGCAATTGGGAGGCAGAGGTAGGAGGATCACCATAAGGCTACCCTGAGACTACATACTGAATTTCAGGTCAGCCTGGGCTAGCGAGACCCTAGAGAGAAAGAAGACAGACGCAGAATGGGTGCGCCAGGGCCTCCAACTGCTGCAGACAGACTCCAGATCCGTGTACCACTTTGTGCATCTGGCTTTACCTGGGAACTGGGGAAGAACTTGGGTTGTTAGGCTTTTCAGGCAAGCAACTTGACTTCTCTCTCCAGCCCAAATTTAAAAAAAAAATTATTTATTTGCAAGGTGAGGGAGTAGACAGAGAGAATGGGCACATCAGGTCCTAGCCACTGCAAATGAACCAGATGCATGTGCCACTTTGTGCATCTAGCTTTACATGTATATTGGAGAATCAAACCCAAGTTAGGCTTTGCAGGCAAGCAGCTTAGCCAGTTAGCCATCTCTCCAGCCCCAAAATATATTTTTTTTTTTTGTTTCCATGCAGAGAGAATGGGGGTACCAGAGCCTCTAGCCTCTACAAATGAACTCTAGATGCATGTACCACTTCATGCAAATGGCTTTCTACATGGGTACTGAGGAACTGAACCTGGGTCATTAGGCTTTGTAGGCAAGTGCCCTAACTACTGAGCCATCTCTCCAGTCCTCCAAACTTTTAATTAAAAATGTTCAGGGCTGGAGAGATGGCTTAGTGGTGAAGGTGCTTGTCTGCAAAGCCTAAGGATCCATGCTCAACTCTCTAGATCCCACATAAGTCAGACATACAAGATGACGGTAGCATAAGGTTGCACATGCACACAAAGCAGCGCACGCGTCTTGAATCTGATTTCAGTGGCTGAAACCCTGGCGCATGCACCACTTCTCTTCATTTCTCTCTTAAAAAGAAATGAAAAAAAAAATGTTCCAAGCTGGGTATGGTGGCATACACCTTTAATCCCAGCACTTGGGAGGCAGAGGTAGGAGGATCACCGAGAGTTCGAGACCAGCCTGAGACTACAGAGTGAATTCCAAGTCAGTCTGGGATCTGGGATAGAGCAGGACCATACCTCGAAAAAACAAAAAAAAAGTTCATTTTATTTTCAAAACTGTCCATGGTAGTGCATCCCTGTAATCTTAGCTGTAGGACTAAAATCTGAAAGTAGTTTCATTTCTCTCTCTCTCTTTTGGTTTTTGATTTTTGAGGTAGGGTCTCACTCTAGCTCAGGCTGACCTGGTAGTCTCAGGGTGGCCTCGAATTCATGGCGATCCTCTTACCTCTGCCTCCCACGTGGTGGGATTAAAGGTGTGCGCCACTATGCCCAGCCTACCTCTCTCCTTTTACAAAGTAATTGAGTATAGAGTCTTTTCATTGATCATTAGTAGTATTTTAATTCACTATTTCTCCATAAGAAATAGAGATGTAGGAAGGGTTGCTTTTTGCTTATTTTATGAGAAAAAGATAAATCCTTCTTGAAAGCTTAGATGATTTGTAAGACTGGAATATGGAAAGGTACTGATGGAATTTTCAGCAAGTGAGGTGCAGAGGAGGTAATTTTTTTGTATCAGAGTATTTTGTGTTTTGGGTGAATTAAGAAACAGAAGAGGGCTGGAGAGATGGCTTAGTGGTGAAGTGCTTGTCTGCAAAGCCTAAGGATCCATGGCTCAACTCTCTAGATCCCACATAAGTCAGACATACAAGATGACGGTAGCATAAGGTTGCACATGCACACAAAGCAGCGCACGCGTCTTGAATCTGATTTCAGTGGCTGAAACCCTGGCGCATGCACCACTTCTCTTCATTTCTCTCTTAAAAAGAAATGAAAAAAAAAATGTTCCAAGCTGGGTATGGTGGCATACACCTTTAATCCCAGCACTTGGGAGGCAGAGGTAGGAGGATCACCGAGAGTTCGAGACCTAGCCACTGCAGATGAACTCCAGATGAATGCATCCTCTTGTGCATCTGACTAACGTGGGTCATGGAAATGGAACCTGGGTCCTTTGGCTTTGCAGGCAAACGCCTTAACCGCTAAGCCATCCTTCCAGCCCTATTTTTAGTTTTTTGAGGTTGGATTTCACGGTCCAGGCTGACCTGAAATTCATTATGTAGTCTCAGGTGGCCTTGAACTCATGGCAATCCTCCTATCTTTACCTCCTGAGCGCTGGGATTAAAGGCGTGCACCACCATGCCTGCCCTTTATCTTATTTTTAGATATTTTATTTAGTTATTTATTTGTTTGGGGGGGGAGCACATAAAGAAAATGGGCATGCCAAGAGCACCAGCCACTGCAAATAAATTCCAGATGCATGCGCCACATGTGCATCTGTCTTATGTGGGACTGGGGAATCAAACCTGGGCCCTCAGGCTTTTTAGGCAAGCTTCTTAACTGCTAAGCTATCTTTCCATCCCTAACTTCATAATTTTAAAGTATGACTGTTAGGTCTTTCTTATCTAACATTACAGGGATATTTCTGTGACTAGATGGAATGAACAAGGGTAAGGATGGTTTCCTTTATTTTCGCACTATTTCTTTTGTTTTTTCAGGGTAGGTTCTTGCTTTAGCCCAGGCTGACCTGGAATTCACTATGTAGTCTCAGGGTGGCCTCGAACTCATGGCAAGTCCTAGTGCTGGGATTAAAGGCGTGCACCACCATACTTGACTCATGACTGTTTCTTGGCCATCACCCATAATTGAGATGTAGGAAGGGTTGCTTTTTGCTTATTTTATGAGAAAAAGATAAATCCTTCTTGAAAGCTTAGATGATTTGTAAGACTGGAATATGGAAAGGTACTGATGGAATTTTCAGACAAGTGAGGTGCAGAGGAGGTAATTTTTTTGTATCAGAGTATTTTGTGTTTTGGGTGAATTAAGAAACAGAAGAGGGCTGGAGAGATGGTTTAGTAGTTAAGGTGCTTGCCTACAAAGCCTAAGGACACAGGTTCGATTCCACAGTAGGTACATAAGCAACATGTACAAGGTGGCGCAAGCATCTGGAGTTTGTGCTGGCTAGAGGCTAGTGCACCCATTATTTCTCTATCTGCCTCTTTCTCTCTCTCTCTCTCTCTCTCTCTCTCTCTCTCTCTCTCAAATAAATAAATAAAATATTTTTAAAATAGCATGGTAGCTGTGAATTGAAAGCCAGCCTGAGTTTGTATAGTGAATTTCAGGTCATCCTGGACTAGAGCAAAATTCTACCTCAAAAAAGAAAAGAAACAGACTTGTTTAATCCTAGCATTTTAGAGGCCAAGACAGGAGGATCACTATGAGTTAGAAACTAGACTGGGTACAGCATGAGTTCTAGGTCATCCTGGCTAGGATAAAACCCTGCTTCAAAAAGAAAAGGAGAGATAAGTAAATATAAAATATAAAAAAAGAAAATCTATTTTTGGTGTTTTTTTTTTTTTTTTTTTTTTCCGAGGTAGGGTCTCTCTGTAGCCCAGGCTGACCTGGAATTCACTATGGAGTCTCAGGATGGCCTCGAACTCATGGCGATCCCCCTACCTCTGCCTCCCGAGTGCTGGGATTAAAGGCGTGCGCCACCACGCTCGGCGAAAACCTATTTTTGATTGCATATAATTTACTGTTCTTTAAGAAGAAAAATAGTCTTCCTTAAAAATCAAAGGAGCTGGGTGTGGTGGTGCACCCCTTTAATCCCAGCACCCAGAGGCAGAGGTAGGTGGATCACCATGAGTTCAAGGTCAGCCTGAACTAATGTGAAACCCTACCTCAATAAACAAATAAATAAGATGAATAAATAAATAAATAAATCAAAGGACTTAATTCATTTTTAAAAAGAAAAGTGTAGTGTTCTGATTGGAGGAGGGTTTGGAATTAACAGATTCTGAATTCTTATTCATTTCACAGAATGTTCTGCGGAAAGTGCAGCATCAAGATGCTTTACAGATCTCTGATGTGGTCATGGCCTCCCTGTTAAGGATGTTCCAAAGCACAGCTGGGTCTGGGGGAGTGCAAGAGGATGCCTTGATGGCAGTTAGCACACTGGTGGAAGGTCAGTGAGCAGTAATTAGACAGGGGGTGTCATCTGAATGCAAGAAAGAGCATATCTAAGATTCTCCCATTGAAGGTTAATTTGCTTGTTGAAGTTTGGCTGGTATTAGGATGGAGGATGTGAAAGATGTTGGTTTTTTTCCTGTTACTTGGTGCTTTCTGATTTGGATCATAGCAAATCATGGGGCTTGGTGTAGTATGGAATAAACTATCATGTGAGCTATAGGAATTAGTTGATTTTCCTGATTGTTAATTGTTTGATTAGAAAATTGCTCTCAGTTAACCGTATCTGATTTAAGAGTCTTTGAAGGATATTATTTGCACATCAAAGAGTGCTTTAGAGTTCAGGGATAACTTGCCAAGTGTATCACTAAAGCCATTACTTGAGGACCATTCTTCTGAGGAACAGGCCTATTTTTAGCATAAAGAATTTTATGGCCAGCTGGTTAGGGTGATCTACACTTTTAATCCCAACATTCTGGAGGCTTAGGTAGGATTGCTATGGGTAGTTCCTGGACACCCTGGACTAGAGTTAAGACCCTGCCTCAAAAGAAAAGAAAAAGCAAGATTCTGTGTCTAAAGCCATGTGTAATGGTAAACATCTGTAATGCAAGAAGCACACTGGAGGTGGGGACAGGAAGATGATGAGTCTGAGGCCTGCTTATGATACATAGTGAGACCTTGTCTCAGGAGCGAAGAAAGGAATGCTGTGGGGTGCAGCTTAGTAGAGTGCTTAGCTAATGTGCAGAAAGCCCTGGGCTGACCACCAGCACAGCATAAAACTGAGCATTATGATGCATTTCTATAATCTCAGCATCTGGGAAGCCGAGTCAAAAGGATCAGAAGTTCAAGAGCAACCTCAGATAGGAGTGACATCTTGCCTTAAAAATAAAATAAAATAAAAAATAAAAAAAAAAAAAACAGTGTGGCCGGGCGTGGTGGTGCACACCTTTAGTCCGAGCACTCTGGAAGCAGAGGTAGGAGTATCACCATGAGTTCGAGGTCACCTGAGACTACAGAGTGAATTCCAGGTCAGCCTGGGCTAGAGCGAGACCCTACCTCAAAAAAAAAAAAAGACCAGTGTGGAGAATAAAACCTGTAACTAATGTGGCAATGTGTGATCATGTTTAAAAAGGCAAAGAAGGGTCCTGGAGGGATGACTTAGCAGTTAAGGTACTTGCCTGCAAAGCCAAAGGACCCAGATTTGATTCCCCAGGACCCACATAAACCAGATGCACAAGATGGCACGTGCGTCTGCAGTTCATTTGCAGTGGCTGGAGACCCTGGCATGCCCATTCTCTCTCCTCTCTCTTTTTCTCTCTGTCAAATAAATAAATAGAGCCAGGCGTTGTGGCACACACCTTTAACCCCAGCACTCGTGAGGCAGAGGTAGGAGGATTGCCATGAGTTCGAGGCCACCCTTAGACTTCATAGTGAATTCCAGGTCAGCCTGAGCTAGAGTGAGACCTTACCTCGAAAAAACAAAACAACAAAAAAAAAACGAAACAACTAAATATATTGTAAAAGGCAAAGAAGTTAGTTTTGGTTCCTGATCTAAAACTGTGCTATTCCCAACCCCTTTGACATTCTTTTAGCAGCGTGTGGTAAAACCCAGGGCCTTACACATGATACTCTACAATTGAAAGCTATACTGTCTACCCTTGGTCTGCTTTTCCTATTTGTGGCTTGTTTATTTTTTTATTTTATTTTATTTTTTTGGTTTTTTGAGGTAGGGTTTCACTCTAGCCCAGGCTGACCTGGAATTCACTATGGAGTCTCAGGGTGGCCTCGAACTCACGGCGATCCTCCTACCTCTGCCTCCCGAGTGCTGGGATTAAAGGCGTGCGCCACCACGCCCGGCTTGTGGCTTGTTTAAATTCTTGTTGGGATTGCCTGTCAAGAAGTCACATTTATTCCATTTGCTGTAGTTTTGAAGCTGGCCTCCAGAGAGGACATTTAATCAGATAGAGGAGGGGACACACAAAAGGCAATATTGCTAGCTTAGTAACTTGAAATTCCTTGAGGTTCATATCGCTTTGGTGAAGCCTCAGTAAAATCCCATCCTGGGGAAACATGACATTGTCTTCCGGGAGTAAGAATTTGGCCCTTCCAGCAGTTGTTAGAAGCTTGGCTGACATGAAAAGGCTTTGATGTCTTGAGGATAGAAATAGTGATTAACTCATACTCCACCCAGCTTGTTAAAGTGAATACATTATGGGAGGGCCAGGGTGGTTATTTTCCTCACCTCATACCCTGAGTTGCTGTCATTAGCTAATAATTTGTTTCTTTAACAGTGTTGGGTGGTGAATTCCTCAAATACATGGAAGCCTTTAAACCCTTCCTGGGCATTGGATTAAAAAATTATGCCGAGTACCAGGTAGGAGATGCTTTTCAAAATATCTGTGGTCTGTGTATATCTTACAAGTGCCAGGGATCAGACTCAGGGCCTGTACATTACTAGGCAAATATACTTCCACTGAGCTATATTCCAACCCTCAAAATCATATATTTAGTATAAGACATATATTCAAAATCATAATTTTTATTTTTTCCGGTTTTCCGAGGTAGGGTCTCACTCTAGCTCAGACTGACCTGGAATTCACTATTGAGTCTCAGGGTGGCCTCGAACTCACAGTGATCCTCCTACCTCTGCCTCCCGAGTGCTTGGGATTAAAGGCGTGTGCCACCACGCCCGGCTCAAAATCATAATTTAATATAGACAAAAATGAGGCTCCTGTAGCCTAGGTAGTTTTCCCCTTTGAATTATTTGTAGTCTTAGTGTCTGAACTGGAAGTGGTCTAAGTAAAGCAAGATACTGGATCTGCCCAGTAAAGGCTACCAAAGTTAAGTCATTGTTACCCTAAGGAACAAATATGTTTTAAACCAGCTCCTGCCACCACTATGCCTGCTGAACACTGTCCTTTTTTAATGATAGCTCAGGTAATCGTAGTTCCCTTCTTGCTGTTTTTGTTGTTAAAGTTCAATAACTCGGCAGGAGGAGGATGTTTTCTTAATGGGTCAGGTATGAGATGAAAACGCCTTGCTTCTGCACGCGGCCTGTTCTGTTCTGGAGGTTATTTCCATTGTTCTTTGCAGGTGTGTTTGGCAGCTGTTGGCTTAGTTGGAGACTTGTGCCGGGCCCTACAATCTAATATCTTACCTTTCTGTGATGAGGTGATGCAGCTGCTCCTGGAGAACTTGGGGGTGAGTATTTATACACAATCTAGTTAATCATTCTTGAAGAAATTAATCAACTGGAAAGGAATTTTATTTACACATTAGGATATGTAACTGGAGCTATTGTTTCCAGAGTACTCATTGACAGTGAGCTTCTGAAGAATGGAATTACTTCCTTTAAAAAAATTTGCCGGTCGTGGTGGTGCACGCCTTTAATCTCAGCACTCGGGAGGCAGAGGTAGGGGGATCGCCATGAGTTTGAGGCCACCCTGAGACTAAGTAGTGAATTCCAGGTCAGCCTGGGATAGAGTGAAACCCTACCTCAAAGAAAACAAAAACAAAAATTTTAAACTTATTTCATTTTAATTTATTTGAGGGGTGGAGGCAGAGAGATTGAGCACACCTGGGCCTGTAGCCACTGCAAAAGAACCCTAGACTCATGGGGCTACCTGTGCATCTGGCTTATTTATTTATTATAGTCAGAGAGAGTGAGAATGGGCACGCCAGGGCTTCTAGCTATTGCATGTGAACTACAGACAAATGCACCACCATGTGCATCTGGCTTATGTGGGACCTGGAGAATCGAACCTGGGTCCTTAGGCTACACAGGCATGTGCCTTAACCGCTAAACTCTCTCCAGCCAGTTGCAGTCTTTTGTTTGTTTGTTTTTTCAAGGTAGGGTCTCACTCTGTCCCAGGCTGACCAATTCACTATGTAGTCTCAGGGTGGCCTCGAACTCATAGCGATCCTCCTACCTCTGCTTTCCCAGTAAAAAGTTGCAATCTTAATTATAGGAATGGGTTCTTTATTTAAGGAAAAAACTGTAAAGTACAAAGTAAATTCTTTATCCAGCGGTAACTGCTATGAACTTTGAGTGTTTGAATTAAACAAATTTGCACAAATTTCCTTTCTCTTTTTCCCTTGTTAGAATGAGAATGTCCACAGGTCTGTGAAGCCACAGATTCTCTCTGTGTTTGGTGATATTGCCCTTGCCATTGGTGGAGAGTTTAAAAAATACCTAGAAGTTGTATTGAATACTCTTCAACAGGCCTCCCAAGCCCAGGTGGACAAGGTAAGCTTGTGGATGTGCTGCTGATCTGTAAAGCCCAGCTCTAATTGGGTCAGAAGGAGTGCTTCAGACATACCACTTAAGTGATCAGCGCAATGAAAATTGTGTTCTTTGTCTCTTCTAGTCAGACTTTGACATGGTGGATTATCTGAATGAGTTAAGAGAAGGCTGCTTGGAAGCTTACACCGGAATCGTGCAGGGATTGAAGGGAGATCAGGAGAACGTACACCGTTGAGTATACAACCCAGCTCCCGTAGTCTGTTGGGCAGGGTGGACAGGGGCCTATAGTTACATCTTCCCTATTGTAGCTCACTGACTAGCACGTGCTGCTGCTTACATGAGGGAAGAACGGAGCAGAGCCCTACTGAAGACAGCAGCTCAAGGGAGGGGATATATAGACAGTAACATTGCTGTTCCCCTTGTGGCTGCAGCTGCTTTGTCTTTTATTTATTTGTTTGCTTGCTTGTTTCCTTTGTTAGTGCTGGGTGGGGGATTCAAACCCAGGGCCCATGATAGAAAAGCATCCTGCCGCTGAAGGATAATCTCCAGCCCTGGCTTACATCTCTCTCTCTCTCTCTCTCTTTCTTTCTTTCTTTCTTTCTTTCTTTCTTTCTTTCTTTTGTTTTTGTTTGTTTGTTTTGTTTTTTTGAGGGATAAGGTCTCACTCTAGCCCAGGCTGACATGGAATTTACTATGTAGTCCTAGGGTGGCCTTGAGCTCAGGGAAATCCTCATACCTCTGCCTCTCTAGTGCTGGGGTTAAAGGAATGTGCCACCATGCCCAGTTATCTTGAGCATGGTAAAAAAAAAAAAAAAAAAGGATCCAGCAAAGCTGTTAGAAAAGAAATAATTTGTACTGTATCTCTTTGACATCAAGAGCTCAGGGAAAGAGTCCATTTGCTCCTATATTCCATTTATGCATGTAGCTCAGTGTTATAAAAGCTACTGCCTCAACTTACTGTTTGAGGTCCTGGGATCAGTATTCAATATCTTAAAAAAAAAAAAAATAGGCATGTTGTTTCATGCCACAATCCCAGGTAGAATATTTGAGGCCAGCCTGGGGCTACAGAATAACTTTCAGGTCAGGTCAGTGTAGGCTAGAGACCCTGCCTCAGAAAGTTCTCATATATATATATACATATATATGTGTGTGTGTGTACATACTATGTATTAGACTGATTATGGGAAGTGTGTGTGTGTACATACTATGTATTATACTGATTATGGGAAGGGGAATCTGTGGACTCAGAATGTACCTATCTGAGCAAGAATAATTTGGGATCCTCTATAGTTAGCTATCTGGCTTGAATCATGTTAATGGTGTAAGATAGTTGGCAATGTGGAGAAGTTGTTTGGTCTTGCCAGATACGGAGCAGTTTCACCAGATCTCATGTGCCTGCGCACCAGTGTAGAATATGTGTGTGATTGCATGTATATTATTATATGATTTTGTATGGAGATGTGTGTGCTTTGCAAATGTATGCAGAGGCAAGAGCAGAATGTTGGGTTTCTTGTGTGTATATTTCCTTGAGATGGAGCCTCTGCCCCCCACAGTACTGGGTTTATAGATGTGTACAGCCATGCCCAGTCCTCCCCTCCACCCCAGTTTTTTACATGTTTTTTTTGGGGATTGAACTTAGGGGGTCTCAGGCCCTCTTAGGCCCTCATGCCAAAAACGCAAGCACTCTTAGCCACTGAGCCATCTCCCCAGCTCCCTCCTTTTTCTTTTGTAGCGGATGTAATGCTGGTACAACCCAGAGTAGAATTTATTCTGTCTTTTATTGACCACATTGCTGGAGATGAGGATCATACGGATGGAGTAGTAGCCTGTGCTGCTGGACTGATAGGGTAAGTTATGCTTACTTCCAATAACTGAACAGATTCTCACAGAAAGTGTGTAGGAAAAATCTGAGAGTACATATGGTAACAACCCACTTCTTTGGCACAGAGTAGATTGCTTTTTCTTGTTTTTGTAGTGCTGGGGATGGAACCTAGGCCTTTTACAAGACATGTGAGGCAGGCACTCCACTATCAAGCTACATTCCGAGCTCTCAGGAGATTTCTTTAGAAAACCCATGCTAGTTGCTCACAAGTGATAATTCATTCCAGACCCTGAAGAGCTGTAATTTTTTGCCACTAAAACCTTATGTTGACCAACAAATTTTTTCTGTTTTAGTGTCTTCTGAAGAAGCATTGTTATAAGAACATTGGTCTAGTTCTGGTTGGTTTGGTTCTTTCCACCTCCCAGGCAGTACTTGAACTCAAAATCATCCTGTTTTAGTTCCCTGAGTACTGGCAATACAGATGTGTGCCACCATGCTCAGCTCTCCTGATTTTAACATGAATTAGCTGTTCAACCTTAGCAGGTCATTCTACTACTTTAGACCTAACTTATCTCAGAAATCTCTTGAAGTTTTAAGAAGTAAGTGAATGCTAAGAAACCCATAGTTAACTTTGGCAGGATCAGAAAACATGGTAACTAGTCCAGTTTGTTTTGCACAGGGACTTATGTACTGCATTTGGGAAGGATGTACTGAAATTAGTAGAAGCTAGGCCAATGATCCATGAACTATTAACTGAAGGACGAAGATCGAAGACTAACAAAGCAAAAACTCTTGCTACATGGGCATCAAAAGAACTGAGGAAACTGAAGAACCAAGCTTGGTAAAATCTCCACTGTCCTTTCTTATGCTTTCTTGGGAAGAAGTAAATTTTCTTTTAGTTTTTTTTTTAATTTTTATTTATTTTGTTTGAGAGAGAGAGAAAGAGGCAGAGAGAGTGAATGGGTGTGCCAGAGCCTCCAGATATGGCACATGCACCCCCTTGTGTATCTGCCTTACATGGGTCCTGGGGAATCCAGACACAAGCACCACTTTGCATATCTGGCTTGTGTAGGTACTGGGAAATTGAGCCTGGGTCCTTTGGCTTTGCAGGCAAGTGCCTTAACCGCTAAGCAATCTCTGCAGCCCAAGGAGAACATTTTCTATAGGCTGTACTGGCAAGGGCTGCCATTTAGTTAACTTGGTTCTACTCTTTCCTATATAACTTGCTTTTGGCCCAGGCCTTTCTCAGCCTTGTACTAGTAAAATAACAGGCAGCCTCAGTATTTCCAGAGCCAAGTATTTGACTCTTCATGATGATGTTGGAAAGCTTGTGTGTGGTGTACACACATGCTCGTGCCTTGTGAGCAGGCATGCACAGGCCAAACAAAGATGTCAGGTGTCCTCTGCTCACTCTTCAACCTTACTTCCCTGAGACTTACGTATTCTGTTGCTTTCATTCCCTTTCCTCCTCTCTCCCTGCTCCTTCCCCGCTACCCCCCCAAGCACTGGGGTTACAGGCTTTTGCATGGCCATGTCCAGCTTTTTTGTTTTGTTTTTGTTTTTTGAGGTAGAATTTCACTCTAGCCCAGGCTAACCTGAAATTCACTATTTAGTCTCAGGGTGGCCTTGAACTCACAGTGATCCTCCTACCTCTCTGCCTTCCAAGTGAACTCAAGGCCTCACACATAGATCAAGCATTTTTACATTGAGCTACAGTAGGTACTTGTTAGAGTAGGTAGGTGTCATGTAGGAAGAGAAGAAAAATAATCAGTCCTTGTGAAGAAGATAAATCCCAGAAATTTTGTGTTTTGTTGGGCACGTGTGGTCTTGGGGTGACTTTGTCTTCCCTCTGTTTTTTAGATCTGGTACCGTTGGGATGATAACCTGAGACCCCCACTGGAAATCTCCAATCTTTTGAAAAACCCGGAAGTGAGGAGTGTGCACGGATGCTGAATGTTTGGGAATGAGAGGATGAGTGAGTGAGGCTTGAAAACACACCACATTGAAAATCCTGCCACAGCCGCAGCCAACAACAGCAGCGCTGTTCGTGAGCTAAGTGAGCACTGACTTTAGAACACCATAACATCGGCCATCTTGGAAAAGAGAAACGGCGGATTTACTTGCTTATTAAAACAAAAAACTGTCTCTTCCCAGGGGAGGCTAGAAGTAGCTTGTCTGTTTTGGCTGTGCCGAAGGGAACGACTGGTTTGGGAAAGGAGGAGGGACTGGGTTCAGCTGTGGTGCTTTGTTGTAAAAGGCAGCCTGGCCTTTGCTACTGAGGAGAAAGATGGAGCCCGGGTCTTGAGCCCACCTTCGCCGTACCTTTGCCACGTGGTACTTTATATGTGCCGGTTAGGAGGAGTGTGAGGGATTTTACAGTCTGAGAATGAGTGTGTGTGAGTGAGGCGGTGTCCACATTCTCAACTTCAAGTCATTGCAGTTTCTTTTTCCCAGAAAAAAAAAGGGTTAGATGTTGCATTTCATTAACTAACTGAAAGTTCTGTCTACTGATGCAGCACAAGAGATGTGTTTAAAAAGAAAAAAAGAAAAAAAAAAAGGAAAGAAGCTCTTTAGGTTTTGTTTTAATTATTCTAGGAAAACACTGACGCATTGTCAGAGCTCCTGTCCTGATCTTTCATCAAGGCGCCTTTCCTGATGACGTGGTTCAACTGTGAATGTAGAAGTGGGGGGAGGGGGAGAAAAAGCAAACTTGAGTTAGAGGATATAGAAAACCTACAGTACTATTGTTACAAATAAAGAATGCAGACTTTGAGGGGAAAAAAAAGCCACAACCCTAACCAAAATTTTAAAATTCAAAAATTGGCAGCACAAAAGAAAAGCTCTCTCCTGACTTGTATCGTGGCAGTCTGAACGCCCCCAGAAAATTGTGCCAAAGACTTCAGAACACAAATGTACAATAAAAGTAAATACACACACACACACAAGAAAGCAAACTTCAGGTAACTATTTTGGATTGCAAATGAAGATAAATTTAATGTTCAAACAATCTGATAAAATAACCATTTGGAAACTGCTTGGCCTTCTGTTCTTTTATTTGGTTGACTGCAATGCGATATTGGTCTCTTGCTGCACTTCCAAACCAACTAAAAAAGAAAATTGTGTGTGTATGTGTACACACACACTACAGCTGTTGTGATGAAAATGGCACTTAAAGGTTTATATTTTTTCATTGAAGATTAATAAAATGGTGTCAAACATTCCCCTGCTCACACGCTTTACTATTTTTTTTTAGTGTGATGTGCTGTGATTACTAGTTTCCCTTCTACACAGGAACAGGGCACCCTGAAGTTTAGAATCTTTCAGCAATAAGAAAGGATTTCAGTGAGCTTTGATCCCTTTTTAGTTTTTACAGCTATTAGGATTTTTTGCTGGCATTTCAAATATGCTACTTTGAAGTAAGGGAAGTTTTTAAGTTGCTTCCTGGTAGTTGGAGGGTTAAAGAACAAGACCCTTACTCCCACTTTTAATTTCTTTTGTAGCAGGAGGTATGGGCTTACAATTTTTCACCACCACTCCTTTGTATCTTCCCCTCCTTATCCAAGCCTTCCATTTATTTGTAAGTGGAATTAGCTCCACTTTTGTCTATCCATACAGCAGCATCTCTAATAGCTCTTGTACAGGGTATCAGATAATGTGCCTTTTGGTGCCAGGTTCAAAGTCAAGTGCCGATCTGATCTATGAACCAGTGTACAAAAAAAAAAATTATATATATATATATATAAAGGAGAGACACTCCATTGTGAATCAAGAAATCACACCAGCTCCTAAGCCCTGTTGAGAAGAGGCCTGGTCCTTTACATGCCTTGTTTCCATTTTAGCTGTTCTTTTGAATATACTAACCATTCCTGATTCTAGAATAGTGTTAGGGCAGGCTTAAGGAGGGGCAGAAATAGTGGGGAAAGAAAAAATTGATCATTCCTCAGTGCTACCCATTTCTGTCCTGTGTGGGCTGTTGAGCTAGACAGCAGGAGAATAAAGTACACCGAGAACCATAATGAAAACAAAACCTTCCATGTGTTTTGTCATGTTTTGTTCCAGGGAAGCAATTGATGAGTGCTGTTACTAATGCTTTCTCTCAGATGCATTCAGTGCTGGAGAGGAGGAACTGGCTGGTTGGATTGTAGTTTTGGTGCCTTGCAGCTGTTCTGCACTGGTTATGCGTTCAATCCTCTTGAGTTACCTTCGGCTACTGGGTTTTCCCTAGTCCGGGTATTTGTCCTTAATCAGTTGTACCACCCAAAGCAACTGGATGCAAAAGGCATTCTGTCCACTCGCCGAATGGACCTTCCCCACCCTGAGTGTTGGCACATTCCTTCAAGAATGTAGTTACCGTCTGCTTGGGAAGATGGCAGTGCAAATGTGAAGAAAATGGGCATCGGACTAGAGTTTGGTTTGCCACAAGTGGCAGTTGCCTGTTCCAATCACATTAATTTTGCTTTCATTTTCTCCAGTTCTCCCCTTCCCCTCTGTTGAAATGTTGAAACTTTAGCTGTCAGAGGCAATTGTAATACTGCCCTAGGGATTTGTGGAGAAAGGGAGGGGAATTGCTCAGTGCAGTGTTTTAACTTTCAGAACCAAGCAATCTATTTATGCTTACTATTTAAGAAGTGTGTTAGTCCGACTTTAAGAGAAATCCAAACTCCATCAGCTTTTGATAGCATCTTGGTTTTTGATCAACTTCACTCTGTAATTGGCATTCAGAATGCCATTGGCATGCCAGTCTGTGTGATGGCATTAAAGACCTGTTAAAACACTTGAGCCCAACTTTTATTAACCAAAACTGATACCACCACCTTTATCTTCTAAATAAAGTCAGCTTTATTTTTATTTTCAATATTTTACTGCTTCATATATTTTTTTGTTCCAAATGATGTCACCTCTGTGGAGGTGAAGTGAGTGGTTTGAAAGGCTGAAGTATGTGATGATGGCGTGTGTGCGTGCATGTGTCACGCATGTGTGTTGGACACAACTCTTAGAAACAAAGTAAGCAGAAAGACGTCCAAATACCTGGAATAAGGAACCACATGCAGGTTTGCTGCTGGCAGAGTGACCGATGCAGTAGAGAGATTATCCTGTCTTGTGCATATTTTTTTCCCAAAGTTGCTGTTTACTTAGCTGGCAACATAACACATAATTATTGTTAACTGGCATAGTGGCACTTGCAGGGTAGGTGGGGGAAATACCCAGTTGATGTTGAGAGGTAAAACCAGGGCTGACGTTCATGTCCTGTTTCAGCCTCCACATGGCCTTTTCTGACTACACACCCCATAAATAAGATGGCCACATACCTGTGTGTATAAGTTAACATACTTGTACTCTTGTACTATGTTGGATGACCATTAGAAATTCTATGAGAAACGGAACTTTTATCTTCTGGCCAATGTTGAAGATCATTACAAAGTAACTTGTTTTTGTTTTTCGAGGTAGGGTCTCACTCTTGCTCAGGCTGACCTGGAATTCACTCTAGTCTCAGGGTGGCCTTGAACTCATGGTGATCCTCATGGTGATCCTCCTACCTCTGCCTCCCCGAGTGCTGGGATTAAAGGTGTGTGCCACCATGCCCGGCTTCTTTCTTAAAAAAAAAAAAAAAATATATATATATATATATATGGCCACTGCAAGCAAACTCCAGATGCATGTGCCACCATGTGCATCAGACTTGGTTGGTTGGTACTGGGGAATTGAATCTGGGTCCTTAGACTTTGCAGGGGAGCTCCTTACCCACTAAGCCATCTCTCCAGCCCATAATTTTTTTTTTTTTTTCGGTTTTTCAAGGTAGGGTCTCACAATGGCCCAGGCTGACCTGGAATTCACTATGTAGTCTCAGGGTGGCCTTGAACTCACGGCAATCCTCCTACCTCTGCCTCCTGAGTGCTGGGATTAAAGGCGTGCGCCACCACGCCTGGCTTTCTTTCTTTCTTTCTTTCTTTTTTTTTTTTTTTTTTTTTTGAGGTAGGGTCTCGAGCCCAGGCTGACCTGGAATTCACTATGTAGTCTCAGGATGGCCTCAAACTCATGGTGATCTTCCTACCTCTGCCTCCTGAGTGCTGGGATCAAAGGCGTGTGCCACCATGCCTGGCCATAACTTGTATTTCTTAGTGGATTGCATTAAGACATGAACAACAGCCATTAGCCAAAAATAATTCTCTATTGATGTGCGCTCTCAAGAAAAATTTTACTGTTCAGTGATCAGGATAGGTTCCTCCAACCAATAATAACACAATGTTGTACAAGTCTCAAGTTTAGACGAAGTTGTAAAAATGTGTTAATTACAGCAACTTTAACCTCTTATCTTTTTCCTGGTGAAGCAGGAGCACAAAGGTGGGTTTATCAATGCTAAGGCTTCCAGGAGCCTGAAATAAACAGGTCTGCCAGTTAATAAAACCTGAGCTTTTCACACACCTGCCCAGAAGAGAGCCTTTTCGGCGGGGGTTGAGGTAGGGTCTCACCCAGGCTGACCTGGAATTAAGTCTCAGGCAGGGTCCGAACTCTCAGCGATGCTCCTACCTCAGGGATTAAAGGTGTGTGCCACCACACCCAGAAGAGAGAAACTATAATGACCAGTTGGTACAACTTAGAGTGTTTCTTCAATGGCATCACTTAAGCCTTTACAAGACAGAGAAACCTGGAAATGGCAGAACACGTTCCTAAATCTGATTTCCTGCCAGACTCCTAACCTTGGGTTAAATGAAGGAATAGGAACAGAATTAATAACTAATTTATGTGGTGTCAACTTTATGCACTTGCTAGTTGCTAGGTATGAAACAAGTGTGTCAACTCATTCACACTAGGCGTGGTGGCGCACACCTTTAATAATAAGCACTTGGGAGGCGCAGAGGTAGGTGGATTGCTGTGAGTTCAAGGCCACACTGAGACTACATAGTGAATTCCAGGTCAGCCTGGACTAGAGTGAGACCCTATCTTGAAAAGCAAAAACAAAAAAAAACCTGAAAGCATTTTAGTCCCATTTTATAGATCAGGACCAGGAAGCACAGGGGCTAAGAGCCTTACCCAAACACCTGCAGGTTTCTCAGTGAGGCCCGAGGCTGTGCTGTTCACAGGCTGTACGTGTACCAGTTACCAACTGGCATTTCTGAAATCCAATAGCAAAGTCTACTTTTTAAACTTTTACTTGAGAAAGAGGCAGATGTGCCAGGGCCTGCAGGCACTGCCAAGGAACTCCAGATGCACGTGCCGGCTTGGCCTATGTGGGTACTAGGGAATAGAGTCTGGGTCCTTAGGGTTTGCCAGCAAGCACCCTAACTGCTAAGCAATCCCCCAGCCCACAGTCTTTTTTTTTTTTTTAAGATTTATTTCCTTATTAGAGAGAGAGAAAGAATGGGAGTGCCAGAGCCTTTTAGTCACTGCAAATGAACTACAGATGCATGTGCCACCATGTGCATCTGGCTTACATGGGACCTGGAGAATCGAACATGGGTCCTTAGGCTTCGCAGGCATGCCCCTTAACTGCTAAGCCATCTCTCCAACCTCCACAGTTATTTTTAAATATTTTATGCATTTGAGAGAAAGGCAGATAAAGAATGGGCATGCAATGCCCTCCTCCCGCTGCAAACTAACTTCAGATGCATGCACCACCTTCTGCATTTGGCTTTACATGGTCACTGGGGAATCAAACCTGCGTCCTTTGGTTTTGCAGGCAAGCACTAAGTCATCTCTTCAGCACCCCCCTTTCTTTTTTTTCTTTTTTTTTTTTTTTTGGTTTTCTGAGGTAGGGTCTCACTCTGGCCCAGGCTGACCTGGAATTCACTATGTAGTCTCAGGGTGTCCTCAAACTCATGGCGATCCTCCTACCTCTGTCTCCCGAGTGATGGGATTAAAGGCGTGCGCCACCACGGCCAACTTCCTTATTTTTTTTAATTAATTTATTTATTTTTGGTTTTATGAGGTAGTGTTTCACTATAGTGCAGGCTGACCTGGAATTCACTGTGTAGTCTCAGGGTGGCCTTGAACTCATGGCAATCCTCCTATCTCTGCCTCTCAAATGCTGGGATTAAAGGCGTATGCCACCATGCCTGGCCATTTTTTGTCTTAATTCTGTAATAAGGTTCATTGTAAACCTTTGGCAACTGTGAAGCTTTTGGGAAGGATGCTGGCAAATTCTCATTCTAATCCAGGTTGGCTGAAACTCAGCAATCTTACTTCAGCCTCCCAAGTATATATGATTACAGGTATAAGCCACCGTGCCCAGTTAACTGCCAATCTCAGTCAGTGGAGGTGTGCTTGTGTGTGACATTCCTACCTAAAGTCCACTTTCTTTGAAGTTTGAACAAAACCATCTCCCCTACTTTTGCTACATTTCCCCAAGCATATCTTATTTCTTTCCAAACCCTAGCTCATGGGGCTAGAGAGATGGCTCAATGTGTACAGTACTTCCCTTCAAGTGTGAAAATCCAAGTTCAAATCCCCAGAATGCATTTAAGGTTGGGCATGGTATTGAGTCACTGTAATCCCAGAATACCTATGCAAGATGGGTGGTACAGACAGAATTCCCAGGTCACCTGGTATACACAGTTGCTGCAGACACGACACCCTGCCTCATACCAGGTAGTGAGGGCAACACCTGAGGTGGTTCTCTGACCTCACACACGTGACATGCATGTATCTGCACTCACACACAAATGCCAACCAAACCCTAGGTTTTATTTTGATTCAGTCTAATGCCACATCCTCCTCTTTTCAGACAAGAATGGGACAGGAAAGACAAAAGATCTCCAGGAGCCGGGCGCTGTAACGCACGCCTTTAATCCCAGCACTTGGGAGGCAGAGGTAGGAGGATTGCCATGAGTTCGAGGCCACCCTGTGACTCCATAGTGAATCCCAGGCCAGCCTGGGCCAGAGTGAAACCCTACCTGGAAAAAACAAAAAGTCTCTAGAGCCAGTCATGGGAGTGGGAGACTGTTTCTCCCTGATGTTGCCTTACCTTGGGTTGGTGTGAAAACTCGCTGGGGCTCTGCTTTGGCGCCGTGTCTCCTGCCAGGAAGGACGGCAGCCAGTCCTCTCCCACCATACCTGGGAAGGCTTTTCAGCTCGGTCCTGAGCAAAGCCCACCACAGACCCCCTCTTCTACTTTCACTCCCACCTCCCCACGTCTTGGTGTCTCCCTCCATGATGAGCCCAGGTAGCATCAGCTGTGCTTAGAAGGATTCAGACATCCAGTTTTCTCAGAGGCAACCATCAAGTCAGTTTCATTCCCTTTTTTCCCTCAACAAAGAACATACATTCTCCCCTAGGGTTTACCTTAAATGCCCTATCATCAGGAGAACTTCTTATATACCAAAGAAGCCTCTTCTTTCCTCTATTGCTGCCTCTTCTGATCCCTTTTCACCCTGAATCAATATTCTTTCATCCCTACTCTTTCCCCTTCTGTTTTTCTTTTTTCCCTTCTCTTCCCTTTCTCTCTGTAATACTGGAGATCAAACCAAGAGCTTTGTGTGTCATGCTAGGCAAGTGTTCTACCACTGACCTACATCTCCCGCACCCCCCCCCTTTGTTTTTTAATTAGGCTATATAATGTAACCAAGACTGGACTCAAACCTTTTTCTTTTGCCTACATATGTGGGTGCTGTGCATGTGTGTATAATGCATGCTTGTATATGTGTCAGTGAACACGTAGCCTCAAACTTTTTAAAAAAATATTTTTATAGCTGGGCATGGTGGTGCACGCCTTTAATCCCAGCACTTGGGAAGCAGAGGTAGGAGGATGGCTTTGAGTTCAAGGTTAGCCTGGGGTTACAGAGTGAGTTCCAGGTCAGCCTGGGCTAAGTGAGATCCTACCTCAAAAAAATTGTTTTTTATTTATTTGCAAGCAGAGGGAGAGAATGGGTGTCAGGGTCTCTTGCTGCAACTTCAGATGCATGCATTACTTTGTGCATCTAACTTTATGTGGATACTGGGGAATTAAACCTGTGCTAGCAGGCTGTGTAAGAGCCCTTCACTTCTGAGCCATTCCCCTAGCCCATGGCCCCAAACTCTTGATTCTCCTTCATCTACTTCCCAAACTCTGAGATTACACATGGGGACCACCATGCTTAATTTTTTTTTTTTTTTTTGAGGTAGGGTCTCACTCCAGCCTAGGCTGACCTGGAATTCACTATGTAGTCTCAGGTGGCCTTAAACTCATGGTGATCCTCTTACCTCTGCATCCCAAGTGCTGGGATTAAAGGCGTGCACCACCGCACCTGGCCCTTAACTTTTTTGAAATATATATGTGTGTATACATACATATATATGTACATATATATATATATATGTATATATATATATACACATACATATATATACATATATATTTGTTTTTTTGGGGGGGGTTCAAGGTAGGGTTTCACTGTAGCTCAGGCTGACCTGGAATCCACTATGTAGTCTCAGGGTGGCCTTGAACTCACAGGGGATCCTCCTACCTCTGCCTCCTGAGTGCTGGGATTAAAGGCGTGAGCCACCACACCTGGCCTTGAAATGTATTTTTTAATTTATTGAGAAAGAGAGAGTGAGAGGCAGATAGAAAGCATGGGTGTGCCAGAGCTTGTAGCTACTGTAAACAAGTTCCAGACACATGTGTCACCTTGTGCATCTGGCTTACTCATGAGTACTGAGGAATCGAACCTGGGTCCTTAGGCTTTGTAGGCAAGTGCCTTAACTGCTAAGCTACCTCTCCAGCCCTTAGCTAACTTTTTTTTTTTTTTTTGGTTTATCAAGGTAGAATCTTGCTCTAGCCCAGACTAACCTGGAATTCATTATATAGTTTCAGGGTGGCCTCGAACTCATGGCAATCCTTCTACCACTGCCTCCCAAATGTTTGGATTAAAGGCATGTGCCACCATGCCTGGCTTCACATTTTTTTCTTTTAAGGTAGGGTCTCACTCTAGCCCAGGCTGATCTGGAACTTATTCTGTAGTCCCAGGCTGGCTTCAAACTCAAGGTGATCTTCCTGCCTCTGCCTCCTGAGTGCTGGGATCAAAGGTGTGCACCACCGCCACCATCCTTAACTCTGTGTATGTTATTTGCAGATGTGCATATCTATTAGGAGGCTCGAAAAGAATATCAAGTGTCCTATATCACTCATTATTTCCTTGAGATGGAGTCTCTTATTTCTGATGCTTTCTGCTCCCCAAAGGATTGAGGTTACAGATGTGTAGCCACGCCCAGCTGTTTATGTGAGTGCTGGGGAACTGAACTCAGGCAGACTCAAGCCTTCATGCTTGTGTAGGAAGCACTCTTAACCACTTAGCCATCTCTTCAGCCCCAACATCTCTTGAAAAATTTTATTGGTTTATTTAAGAGAAAGAATGGGCATGCCAGGGCCTCTATTCACTGAAAATGAACTCCAGACGCATGTGCCACCATGTGCATCTGGCTTATGTGGGTTCTGCAGAATTGAACCTGAGTCCTTAGGCTTTGCAGGCAAGTGCCTTAGCTGCTAAGCCATCTCTCCAATAATTTTTAATTATTTGAGAGTGACAGAGAGAGAAAGAGGCAGATAGAGAGAGAATGGGTGCGCCAGGGCCTCCAGCTGCTGCAAAGGTACTCCAGATGTGTGTGCCCCTTGTGCATCTGGCTAACGTGGGTCCTGGGGAATCAAGCCTTGAACCAGGGTCCTTGGGCTTCACAGGCAAGTGCTTAACTGCTAAGACATCTCTCCAGCCCTATTTTATTTTTTTTAATGACAGAATTGGCACTTCAGGGCCTCCAGCCACTGGAATCAAACTGTAGATGTGTGTGCCACCTTGTACACATGCATGACCTTGTGCATGAGTCACCTTTATGCGTCTGGCTTATGTGGTATCTGAGGAGTTGAACATGGGTACTTAGGCTTTCCAGGCAAGTGCCTTAACCACTAAGCCATATCTCCAGCCCCTACTTTTTATTTTTATTTGCTTGCAAGCAGAGAGAGAAAATGGGTGTGTCAGGATCTCTTGCCACTACAAATAAATTCCAGATGATGCATGTACCACTTTGTATGTCTGACTTTACATGGGTACTGGGGAATTGAACCTGGGCAGGTAGGCTTTGCAAGCACGCACCTTTAACCACTGAGCCATCTTTCCAGACTATCAACGTTGTCTTTTTATTATTTATTTATTTTTTGGTTTTTCAAGGTAGGGTCTCAGTCTAGCTCAGGCTGACCTGGAATTCACTATGTAGTCTCAGGGTGGCCTCGAACACATGGCAATCCTCTTACCTCTGCCTCCAGAGTGCTGGGACTAAAGGTGTGCGCCACCACGCCCGGCTTAACACTGTCTTTTAAAATTATTAATTGCTTCTTTTATTTTTCTGACTCCTCTATCAGAATGTAGACTTCACGAGAGCAAAAGACAAGCTCTTCACTATCCTTAGCATCTAGCACACTGTTGGTATTCAAGGAATCTTTGATAAAAGCCAGTGTGTTGGTTCACACCTGTACCTCCCTCCCTCCCTCAGAAGGGAGGCTGAAGTGGGATGACTGCAGTGAGTTCAAGGCCACAGAGTGAGATTCTGCCTCAAGAACAAACCTTTGAGTAGATGTAGAGTGACCATGGCACCTGGGGATACGAGGCTGGATGGAACACAGCGCCTGTTCTCAGGACTGGCATGAGCAACAGAGCTAGAAACAGTATGCTGAGATGAGGTCCACAAGTGGGGAGAGGAGCATGTTTTAGGACACCTGAGGCCTCATTTCTGTTGGCCTTCTGCCATTAGCCACCTAAAGCCCAGGATAGAACCACCATGGTACTTGGGCCTGTACCCTAAGGTATCAAGACAGCAGCTGACTCATCTCAGAGAGTGCTCAGAGGGTACCTGGACCCATGCCTTTTCCAGTATGGGAAGACTGCCATGGCGCTGCCAACTCTGCTCACTGAGGATGACACCAGTGCCCTGTCTGACCTCACTTCTAATCCTGCATGGCTTCTGTTTCAGAAGAGCACGTGTAAAGCTTTAAGGAAGGGTCACCTGCCTTGCCCTTGGGACTAGTGGGGTGATGCATGTACCAGTCGGCTTGCCTTCATAGTTAGAGGATAGGTGGGTCACCTTCCATGGTTCAGAGAAAGCCAGTGTTGGACAGCAAGTGGCTGACCTGCCTTTCTGTTCTGCACTATAAAAGGGAGCAGGCCGGCAGGAAAGGCTGCAAGGAAGGGAAGCCAGCGGGAGAAGAACGCAGTGAGAATTCCCTCATTTGAAGAGTCCAGGGCTGGCCATCCTGGGAGAAGTAGATTACCCCAACCCAAACTTTTCTCTACAGTGGGGAAGATGGCAGCTGTCCTTGTTTCTCAAAGCTCAGAGACACTTTTTCTTTCATCCTCCCCCTCCCAGATGCACCTCCTCTGCCAGGAGCCAGAAGGGTGGGTACAGGTTCCTAGCAGTCTTCCCAGCTAACTGCTGACCCGAGCAAAACCCCCCCCCCCCCCAGTCGTGGAGGCTTGCACCCATGCTCCTCAGGGATGGCCCTTCCCCAGGGGCAGCTTGACAGGTCTTGCCTCTGTCCACGGTTCTTAATCCACAAGGAAACAAAAGTGACTCATTCACAGGCTTCCAATCCCCATCCTCCCCCCATTAGGATGACAGAGTGAGGCATCATCCCCGATCTAACTCACAGGGAAGTAATTTGCCCAAGGTCACACGGTGGGAACGTGGCAAAAACAACAACAACAACAAAAAAAAACCTTGTGTCTCCTGCTCAGCATCTTGGCATATGCTCAAATAATATGTGGAAATGGCGAAATTTGTTTCTTCTTTTCTCTGGGCTTGTGGGAGCTTCTGTGATGGAGGGGGAGGGGGCTGTCTTCCTAAATCAACATTTGCCCTCCTTAGTTCACTCTCACTTCCGAAGTTACACTTAACTTACACCTCTCCAAGCTGCACCCTTTTGCTCAGTAGACATATCACAGACATGACCCCTCCCTCCTCCAGGAGCGAAGAAGTAGGGAATCTAATGATCTTCTTCTCAAACCGGTAAAGACCAAAAAAAAAAAAAAAAAAAAAATTCAAATAAACAATTCCACTTCTTCCCAAAATATGCAGCCCCAAACGCCCGAGGCAGCAGCGACACCCCTGCACTGTCCGCAGACGCCCCCCCCCCCCGCCCCGACACACACACGCCACCACGCCACACTGCGTCGGGGAGGGGGGCGCGGCGCGGGTCGGGCCGGCCGCTCTGCGGGGAGCCTGGTGGGCGCCGGGCGGGCGCGCTGCCAGGCCCGGGCGGACCGCACGGCAGCGGGTGGGGGGGGGGTTGCGGGGGAACGGCCGCCCCTCGCCACGTGGTGGTAGCAGCGGCGGGGGTCCGGGGCGCTTTCCCAGCTGGAGAAACCCGGAGCAGCCGGGGAGGAGGAGGAGGCGGAGGAGACGGCGGCGGCGGCGGCGGCGGAGGAGGAGCGGGGCGGGCGAACGGGAGGGAGGGAGGGAGGGAGGGAGGGGGCTGGGGGGAGGGGTGGGGGGTGGGGAGAGACCCGGCGGCGGCGACAGGGCGAGGAGCAGAGCGCGGTGCCAGGGGGGTGGGGGCACCGGTGCCCGTCTGGGGAGGGAGCTGGCGGAGGGGGTAAGCTGCGATCACAAGCAGGATCCGGCAGCAGCCGTGAGTCCCTGGCCAGGGCTGGGGCGCGCGGGGGGGGAGGGGAGGGGAGGGGAGGGAGGGAGGGAGGGGGTCGGTGTCGGCGCCGGGCCGCGGGGGTCGCGGGGAGGCTCGGGCGGGAGGCTGGCCAGCAGTTCGCCTAGGGTGACTGGCAGGGGAAGGGTCCGGCGTCGGCCGCTCGCATCCCTCCCCTCCCCTCCGCATCCCCATCCCCACCCCCCCGGTCCGGTCCGGTCCGGTCCTCCGCCGCTGCTCAGGCCGCGCCGCCCTCCCCGAGCCCCCGAGGCTTGGCCCGGGAAGGACGGCCCCGGGGTCTGGGGTTCGGTCAGCCGTGGGGGAGGGGGGCTGCGCGGTCCCTGCCCCCGAGAGGGGAGGGGCGACAATTTCTGTCGGCTGAACTGAAGGGGTTTAAAAAGGGCGGCTCTTAAAGGGGACGCGGCGAGAGGGGACCCGGGGCGGCCCCGGTACCCTCCCCCGTCCCCTTCCCCGGGGCGCCTTCCCTCGCGCTCCGCCCGACCGCGGGGCCCCGGGAGGAGAATGCGGAGGAAAGGCGGCATCGGTTGGGCCGTCGGTACCTAGCCCGCAAGTGGGCATGGATGGGATCGAGATAGCGGGCAGGGGTCCCCGGGGGTGTGGTGAGCGCCCGGGGGAGGGCACGGCGTGGGCAGCACAGGGTTAAAGGTGGGGCCAGCCCTACCAACACGCGCGCACGCTCCTTACTCGGACCCGGGTCTCACGCGATTGCTCTGGGCACCTAGGTGTGGAGGCCGGGGACGGGAGGGGAGTGTTGGGGCCCGCGCCCTAGCCCTACTGCACCCCCAAGCTCCTGCAGAACAGCTCCGAGAAAGTCGGGGACCCCTACTGTCGGATCTCGCGCCTCCGGGCCGAGCCCCCCTCACCGAGGTGCACACACATACACACACACACACACACACACACACACACACCTCGGACATTCCCATAGTGCCTCACGTGACCCACGGCCCAAACGTGCCCACCCTGCCCACACGCTTACGTACGCGTGCTCACACGCGCGCGCGCGCGCACACACACACACACACACACATGCACACACACACACTCTCTCTTTCTCTCACTCTGGAGCCCGAGGCCGCTTGCTAACTCGGTGCCGACCCCCAGCCTCCGCCCCCCTCCCAAAGACGCTCATTGACGGTGACACACCTACACTCATTCACAGACACACTCACCCCACATGCCAGCCACAGCCACACATTCATAAACAGCCCCGGGAGAAGTACACACGCACCCCCATGCTGCCTACTCGTTCTGTTCGGGGAGCCCTGAGTCATTCCTGCCCCCTCCCAGGACTCCCCATTTCCCTGAGTGTGGGCATACTGGGCCTGGCGGCAGTCTTCCTGAGTCCCCTTGCCCACTGTGCGCCTCTCTGACACCCTGCCTAGGACTTCCTGTAGGTCCCAGGTCAGGGCCCCTGAGCGCTTGGAGGGTTGCCACAGCCCCCCTCCCCCGTTCTAGTAGAGGAGGCGCTTCCTTTTCCTGAACTCTGGGATCCTGCAGGAGGAAGGGAAGTTGGGTGTGGGCCGGCACAGGCCTGTTGGGGTTGGCCCTTTCAGAAGCACTGGCTCTCTTTAGGGAAGAACAGTTGCCAGAGGCCTGGGATGGGGACATTGGCGGCTGGCAAGGTACTTAGGGAAAGGCAGTCTGGGTTGGAGACCCCCCGGGGCTGAGGAGTTCAGGTAAGCTTTGGGCTGTGTCCATGACGAGAGGGCAGCCCTCCTATCCACAGGTCTCCCGGGGTTCTGGAAGGAGCCCATCTTTGTGTCTGCGGTGGATTCCCTGACCCTGTTTGTCAACTGTCCATCCATCCCTTCCACCCAGTCTCCACCTGGCTCACCTCTCTCAGGGGCAGCAGCGGGAGGACGGAGCTTAGCTTTCTCGGAAAGGGATGTGGGACATTGGGCAGGAAGTTGTTAAGCAGCTAGTCCCAGGGTGCTTCAGGCCTGCATGAGGAGTGTGGGGACAAGCACCAGGTGGGGACCAGCTTCATTTTCTTCGTACTGTCCCAGGAGGCCCAGTGTGGGCCAGAGCCCTTACCATGGAGTCTATGTTTGAAGACGACATCAGCATCCTGACCCAGGAGGCCCTGGGGCCCAGTGAGGTGTGGCTGGACGGTCCTGGAGATCCCTCACTGGGTGGCGACATGTGCTCCGCCTCCCACTTCGCTCTCATCACCGCCTATGGAGACATCAAGGAGCGGCTGGGGGGCCTGGAGAGAGAGAATGCCACCCTCCGGCGCCGCCTCAAAGTCTACGAGATCAAGGTGAGAACCTGGAGGTGAAGGGGTGTGACAGTATGTTTGGAGTGGCTGGGAGATGGCAGGAACTAGGGGTGCAGCGGAGATTCTAGGACTCCAGAAGAGGGGTCAGAACCCGAGGTTCTTCCCTGAAGACATGGCTGCTCTGGGTGTGAGCTCTGAGGACCCACCAGTCTATCTGGGGGACTCTGCTTTGGAGCGGGCAGAGGTTGGAGGAGACTGACTCTGAGACATATTGTGGGGTTGAGGGTGTGGTGAGGATGAGGCCGGCCTCCAGCCCTCTTTGGACTGCTTTCCTGCAGTACCCACTGATCAGTGACTTTGGAGAGGACCATGGGTTCTCTCTGTATGAAATCAAGGATGGTTCCCTGCTGGAGGTAGAGAAGGTCAGTCTGCAGCAACGGCTCAACCAGTTCCAGCATGAGGTGAGTCCTTGACCTTGGCTTCCCAGCTGGACCAGCAACCTGAGCTTCCTGCCCTGATCTATTTCTGCTACCCCTCACTTCCCCCCCCACTCGCCCCCACCACAGCCTCAGACCTTCCATCAGAGACAGTCACCATCCTGCCTGAACTCCTTTCAGCTCCTCCTGTCCCCCACAGAGTACCCGGGATGGGGGTGGGAGGCATGGAGCGGCCCTCCGCCCCCAGTCAAGGATGGGCCTGACCCTTGTGAACCCCTCTGGGCCCATTCAGTTGCAGAAGAACAAGGAGCAAGAAGAGCAGCTTGGGGAGATGATCCAGGCATATGAGAAACTCTGTGTGGAGAAGAGTGACCTGGAAACGGAACTGGGGGAGATGGTGAGGCCCAAGGAGAGGAGATGTGAATTTACGTACCTGGCGGTGTGGGTTTCTGTGTGTGAGCATTCCACCTGTGACTCTGTATGCCCCCATGTCACACCCTGCATGTAGTGTGCCCGACTTGTTTTTGTGCATCTGTGAGTGCCTATTTTGCCTTGTGAGACTGTCACCCAGGTTATGGGTGACTCTGTACACCTGGCTGTACAATGACCCTATGGGATGTGGTGTGTCTGTTTGACTCTCGTGCTTGGACTATAGCACTGTGTCCGGGAGGCAGTGTGAGGGGCAGAAGTGACAAGGACTAACATGTGACTCACGGGGTGGGTTTTGGTCTGTTGGGATCAGAGTTAGCATGTGACCCTGTGTATGAGTGGGTGGGCAGGTGTCAGGATCAGGAGACCCGGTCTGTGTGGACTCCTAGTTGTGACCTTGGCCAAATCATTTAGCCTCTATCCCTTCTCTGCAAAGCAGGGCAGGTAATAACCACTGAGCTGCTGTGAAGGTAATGGGACATTTGTGTAAAACTGCTTTGCTTTGACACATAGACGTTTGTGTGGTGTAGAATACGCCAGGCACTGTTCTTGTCCTTCTATGCGCACTTACTCGTTTTAGCTCTCACAACAATCAGAAGAGGTAGGCGTGGGACTGCTATCCCAATTTTATTCATGAGGTAGAGGAAGCCCAGAAGTACTTAAGTCACATATGTAAATGGGACTTAACTCCTGAGGAAGTAACTGGTGGTTCAACCTAAGCTGAGTGTTCTTAGAAATGGCCTGTGTGTTAATGACTGAGGAGAGGTATTTAGCATTTGCTCTGACCTTGCCAGGGGCAAGTAGCCAGAAACATCTGCATTGCAGGGGCTGGGAGAGGAGGCCTCGCACCTGTGGCCACTAGCAGTGTGAGTGTGGGGTGTTCCGGCAGCCTCCACTCCAGTCTGGGGAGTGATAACTACCCAGCGTGGGGCAGTCCCGGGTTTGGAGAGCCTGCTCCCTAGCCGGGTGTAGACCCTCAGCCCTCTGCCTCCTCCTGCAGAGGGCCCTGGTAGAGACCCACTTGCGGCAGATCTGTGGTTTGGAACAACAGCTGCGGCAGCAACAAGGTCTCCGAGATGCAGCCTTTGCCAGTCTGAGCCCCCCACCTGCCCCTGCCACACCCTGTGCTGACCTGGACCTGCACTACCTGGCATTGAGAGGGGGACCTGCCTTGGGTCATGGTGAGATCTCAGTGACCCTTGCCATTCTGATCCCTCAAGTCTGACTCCCATTTCAATTCCACTCTACTTTACCTAAAACCTCCATATAATATCTTTTCTTTCTTTGGGAGCAGGGGTTAAGACAAGGCCTCACCACATAGACCAAGCTGTCCTTGAACTTGCAAATGTTCCTTCTGCCTCTGCTTCCTGAGAGCTGGTACTAAAAGTGTGTGACACCATGCTCAACCTGAGTTTTTTTTTTTTTTTTTTTTTTTAAAGACAGGCACTCATGTAGCCCAGGCTGCCCTAGAACTTGCTCTGTAGCCAAGGATGGCCTTAAACTTCCCCTCCTCCTGTCCTCTACTTCCTGAGTGCTTGGATAACAGGTGTGTGCCATCACGCCTGGTTTTTCATTACACTATCTTAAATTTGTTCTACGGTTACCCCATCTGCCTTTCCAACTGTTCTCTTGCCTCAACCACCCCTTCTGCAATTTCTTCCACTGTCATCCCCATGGCTATTCTGGTCAGTGCCTGGCTACCCCATTGCACTTCTTAGATATGCCAGCAGAGGGCGACCACACACAGAGGCTCCCGTGTAGTTTAGGCTGCGTGTACCCTGAGGATGTCCTAGACTTTTGATTCTGATCTGGAGTACCTTCCAGAAGCCGTTTCATACCCCCTCCCCCCCAACACACACACACACACACACACACGCACACACTAGTTTCTAGAAAGATCGAAACCACAGTAAGGCCATCTTCCTCACTCTCTTTGTAGTGGTGTCTCTCATCCTTGGGTGTTTGTCTTTCTGGCTTCTCCGAGTATCTGGGCTGCAGTCTCCACCTGCTTCACTGTGTGTGGACCCGGGAGTCAGAATCAGTTAGAGGCAGCTACCCTGCCTGACACTGTCCTGTTTCCCCACGGCAGGCTGGCCTGGTCCAACAGCAAGTGTGAGTGTGAGCGAGCTGGAACGGAGGCAGCTGGAAGAGGCCTTGGAGGCTGCGCAGGGGGAGGCTCGAGGGGCTCAGCTCCGGGAGGAGCAACTCCAGGCGGAATGTGAGCGGCTGCAGGGGGAGCTCAAGCAGCTGCAGGAGACCCGGGCCCAGGTAAAGGCATCAGGTGCTGAGCAGTCCTCACAGGCCCGGAACGGCAGAGAAGGGGTCTGGACAAGGGTGAGGCTGGGCTCTGACGGCTTGCTTTTCCCCTCCCAGGATCTGGCCTCCAACCAGTCAGAATGCGACATGGCGTGGGTGAAGAGAGTTGGAGATGATCAGTAAGTCATATCTTGTCTTCCTAACCCCTTAACGTGGAGAGGGCGTGATCCCTGGCTCCCCTAGTTTGCTCTCTATCAGTGGGCATTCTTTGGGTGACCTCTTCCTAGGCTAAGCCTTGGGTGGGGTGACTGGGTTGTCCCTCACTCTGCCCTGTTGCAGGCAGGAGGGGGTTTCTGAAGTGTTCAGGTCCTGGAATGTTCCTTGGGCTTTCTGTGGGTCTAGGTCCCATCTCATTTTAAGGTGTTGGGCTGCTGGAAATGTGCTCAGAGGCTGCGTTCCTCTATTCTGAGTCCTCTAGTGAGCTTCCTATACCAAGAAACCGGGCTAGTTCCCCCGCCTTCTGTGAGGGAGGGAGATGGCTTCAGTCAGAAGGAAGGAGACTTAAGAATGGGCAGGGAATAGAATGTAGCTTAGAATTCCAAGGAAAGTGGGCTCAGTAGGAAGGCACTGTGTTGTTAGAGAGCCTGACAGAGGGCCCCGGAGCTTGCAGGGCAGTGAAGGGGGCCAGCAGTAGAGCCTGATGCCTTTCAAAGCTGCCCCCGGACTCATCCTCTCCTGCATTCTGAGAACTAGAGCTCCGACCTCCTTCTGCCTGAGTCCTCTCTCCTGAAAAGGAGGCAAATGCATAGGCTTCCTATGTTCCTCACTGGGGAAGATCGAAGCCCAGAATAAGGCAAGAACTGGCCTTCTATCACATAGTTTACCCGGCTCTCAGGACTCCAGGGCCTCTCACTCCCACAAGCATCCTCTTCATCTTCCTATCAAGTTGAGGCCAATTGGGGGTACCCCTCCTCGCCTCTCTCTCCCCACTCTTGAGTGAGGACCTGGGTGGAGCTGTGATAGCTAGGAGGGTGAGAATCTATTTTGTGGGACTGTTGGGTGGGACTCCTTGCTCTCAACTAGGCTGCTGGGGGGGCTGGGGAGTCCTTGCAGAGAGGGTCCACCCTAGGTTGTGGCTAGGGCTCTGAGCCCATTTTAGCCCATGTGTTCAGAGCTGGAGCACACACATACCCACAGAGTGTTGAATCTTAGCTTACCCCAGAAGTCATGTGGAAGGCACCCTTATAGGACCCTGAGTCCAGCCCTCTCTTATATGATCAATAATAAAGGCTCCCCCAATTAATGGAACTCGGCAGGACGACTTTGTCGGGACTGAGTGCAACTGCTTGGGCTGTGGATCACAGGGATTCCTGAGCTGGGGAAGGCTTCACTTTCCTGACTTTGCTTTTGCCTCCCTGGGCCCCAGTTTAACCCCCTGGGCTTAGGAGTCAGTTATCACTATAGAGTATGAGAGGAAGGTGAAGTAGAATATAGGAGGGGACAGAGAAGGGAGTGGTAGATCCCGGCGAGTCAGGGCTATCTGTGCTGAGTGACAGAAACTTCTCTTGTAAAATGCTTTTGTGGTCATGGTATCCATATGGCTAGTGCTGGCCAGATCAGCTCCTGCCCTACCCACTTGAGGCACCTGGCTCTATGGCTCTTCAACCAGAGGGAGCTGACTCCTGTGCTCAGGAGCCAGTCCTGCTAAGGGCACTTTGTGTGTGAGGGGGGAGGGGGTTCTTCTTTTTTTTTTTTTCCCCTAAAACATTTTATTTTTATTTGAGAGAGAGAGAAAGAAGCAGAGAGAGAGAAAGGTAGATAGAGAATGAATGCACCAGGGCCTCCAGCCACTGCAAATGAACTCCAGACACATGCACCACCTTGTGCATCTGTCTTACGTGGGTCCTGGGGAATTGAACCTGGGTCCTTTGGCTTTGCAGGCAAGTGCCGTAAGCAGTCTCTCCAGCCCTGGGTTCTTCTTCTTGATGGTGGCTCCTGTGTTGCAGGCCTCCTCCATCCCTGTATCTATCAGCCACGTGCTTATCTTCGGGCCAGGCACCTCCAGGACAGCCCCCGCTGGCAGGATCAGGTTCTCAGAGGAAGTCCTCACTCCTCCAGTAGTTTTATATTCTTATAAACTCAGCCTTTTTGGTAACAGGCACTTCCCCAGTGCTTTCTCCTATCCTCCCACCTAAGAACAGCTCAGTCACCTCAACTCCCTGTCTCTCCTGCCTCCCTCTTCCTTCTGCTTCCGCTGATCCTAAGGGACTAGCGGGAATTTTACACATGGGTTTCTGCAGAAGTATAGTGATCCGGTGAATGGAGCGTGTGTGCATGTGTGTGTGAGGGGAGAGAGAGGGAGGGAAGGAGGGAGAGAGGAAGGATGCTGTGGAGACAATTTCTGAGTCCAGCCTGCTCCTGTAGGTGCCTCCCATCTCACCTTGTTCCCTGGGACAGCCAGGTTACCCACAAGGGATCCTTGCCATGAAAACACCTCCCTTACGCTGATCCTGCCTCTGAATCCCCGCCCTGGTACTGGTACTGTCTGTGCTGAGAAGTGGGCCTGGGAGGAAGCTCCCTGGCCCTGGATTTACCAGTCCTTCCTTCCCTGTCCCTGCCCACAAGGCTCTGGCCATCAGTGAGTTCCCACGAGTAGGAATGGATCCTGGCCAGACCAGCCAGGCTGCCATCCTCCAGGTCTGACCTCGGGTTAAGATTTCCCCTTGGACAGCTCAGAGCGCTCCTGGTGGTCACAGCTCAGGGGGCCAGATTGCCGCAGGGGAAGAGGCATGGAAGGTCACTCGTGGGCCAAAGGCAATGATAAGGGAGGAAGCGGTAGTGGAGCCCACTGTGCTCCTGAGGATGTGCAGAGAGGAAGGATTCCAGAAGGGCCCAGCCAAGGTGGGAAGTACAGGAGTCCCATGTCCCTTCTCTGGGCTTGTGGGTTCCTGAGTGGGACTTTTTGAGGGTGTGGCTGGTGATGAGGGGCAGAGGAATTGTGGGGGGCCACTGCTTAAGGGAGATGAGAGCTCTGAGCAGTTAGGGGCTCTGGGAGGAGGATGGGGGCCCAGTGAGGGAAGAGGCTCATTGGTGAGGGGGCCTGGTAGAAAGATAGGGCTCAATACGGGTGATGAGGGGAAAACCATAAACTATAGGCCTTTTTTCCCAACATGGGGGGCTCAGGTTGCAGCCTGGGACCTTTTCCGCCCACCCCTCCCACCCCCTTCTCTCCGCCCACAAGCCTCTTCGTGGGCTGTGGTTAGTGGTGGGGAAGTGTGAACTCGGAGAGAGAGGATGGAAACTCTGCACGGAGGTCAGGGGCAGTGTGGGGTGGGTCAGGACGGAAGTCGGAGACCCCCGCATACCCAGAGCTTAGCCTCATGCTCCAGAACCAGCAAGCCCAGGGCCTCCCCCTTCACGATTCTCACCCTCCCTACTTCCTTTCTTTTAAGTCTCCTTCAGCCTGGCACCCAGTGCTCAAAAATTAACCCCTAAGCACTTGCAGCCTTGGGCTGTCTGAGGATGAGTTGAGGCCCTCAGGCTGTGTGAACGACTTGGGCTTTGAGACTATCTTCAGTCCTGCACCTGACAGCCAGGCTGAGAGGGGCTCTTGCCCTGTTCTGTCCCCATGAGAGTCACCCACATCCTTTCCTCTTTCATAAGTCACGGGTTTTTTGTTGTTTTGATTTTTGAGGCAGGGTCTTATGTAGCTCATGCTGGCCTCAAATTCTCTGTGTAGTGAAGATGCTCTTGATTCTCTTGCCTCCACCTCCCAAGCGCTAGGGTTCCAGGCGTGCATCACCATGTCCAGCTTGGGTTTTGTTTGTTTGAGACAGAAACCCTCACTGTGTAGCCCTAGCTGGCCTGAAACTCACTATGTATACTAGATTGGCCTCGAGTTCTTGGTGATCCCCCTGCTTAAGCCTTCCCATTGCTGAGGTTTAGAGACGCAAACCTCCAGGCCCAACATAAACAGTCTAAAACTGTTATCTAAAAAAAAAAAGTCTCAAAATGGGCTTCCCTCTGTCTACATCTGTCTTCCAGGCATTCCCAGGATTCCCTGTCAGACACTTGGTAAGGCACTGTCCCTACAAAGTTTCATTTCATTTTCATAAAACAACATGAGGTTCTCAGAAGTTCAGGACCCCAAGAAAGGGCCGTGCAGATGCCGGCAGGTCCCAGCAGCTTGGGGTAATGGGGCTGAAGGTATTTCCTTGCATAGGTCCTTTCTAAGGGGGCGACCATGTGACTTGCTACCAGATTACATCACTTTTGAAAGTGAAAGGGGCATGTAATAAGTACAGGGCAGTTTGTGTGAACAGGGACAGTCCTGAGCAAATTGGAGCTCCTGGCTTCCCACTCCACTGAGAGTTACTGTGTCCTGCTTCATTTGGAGAAGCTTCTAGATATCGTGGGCATTTGGCTGTGCCTGGCAGGGGCTGCCATGAAGAGCTAGGCTCTGGACCGCAAGTCATAGCTGGTCGAGAAGCGTGAAGGGCTCAAGGCTCTGGAAAGGAAGTGGTGGAGCACTGGCTTGTTGCAAAGCGACTTCCTCCTCCCCCAGTCCATAACCTCAAAGTCCGCTCCACGGCCCGGTGCCTGTGGTCCCCTCCCTGAGGGTCTGTCGGGCGGGAAGACTGATGCTGGGTGTGCCTGTGGGTGGTGGAAAGTTTGGCCCCTAAGTTCCCCCACTGGGTGAGGTGGCTGGGGCAGCTGTGGGTAAGGGTGGATGTACTGGGAACACTGGATTTCTCTTTCCTTCCCAGTTCTGAACAGATGACGATTCTGACAACGATGTGGCTACCATCCCGGCCCCAGTCCTGACCCTCATACTGAGCCATCCATGACTCTAACCCTATCCCCAACTCTGTTCACAATAGTGGCCACAAAAGAACTGCCAAACCTATCCGTAGCCTGACCCTGAGGCCAGTTTTCATCCTGACGTTAAGCCCATCTCCAGGCCTAATCCCATTGTCTGAGCTAGCCTTAGTTCTGGCCCCATTGCATCCTCCTTCCTCCCATGCAGAGGGGCCTGGGGAAGACTGTGGCACAGGAGCTGGTCGGAGGCAGAAAGAGGCTGAGGGAAGGAGGGTGCTCAGGTCTGTCACCTTCCTGGATCACAGTTGCCTTCTTGGTGACTGTGAGGTTGACCGTTTACAGAAGGCTTTTTGGGATCCCTGAATTACTCATGGGAAGAATGACCGAGAGGATCAAGTTGAGGAGGGGGTGACGATTTGCAGAAGGTGCCTTCCCTTCTGCCGGCTCTGCCGCTTGAATTCTGGGTTTCTCTGAAGGTGCTAACCTAGTGAGTCAAGGTGCCAAGGGCAAGTGTTTGAATCCCGGCTCTCTGCCACCACTGCCAGCTCTTAACCACTCTGCTCTTCTGCTACCACGGGTGTGCAGCACCTTCTCCGGGTCAAGGGTCTTGGTTCTCTGGGCACCTGGGCTACAAGGTCCTCAGCTTCTTCCTCGTCTTTCTTCGGCTTCCCTCTTGCTTTATTGCGTCTCACTGTACTGATGGTTGGGAGGTATATTCACAGTGGTCAGTAGCTTGGACTCTGGACTCTAGGGGGTGGAACTCCCGTCCTAGCAGTTCAGCCGCTTCTGAGCTTTAGGACTTGGTCAAGGGACTTCCCTGTTTGCTCACCTGTAGAGTGGAGCTGTTAATGACAAAAGTTGTTGAGTTGTGAAGACAACGCGAAGCTCCCAGTGTAAGTGCCTGGCCCGGCCAGCATTTATACAGCTGTCTTATGACCCTTAGTTCCCTGGTCCCTCCTAGGTTCCTTGTGATCTCAGCAGTCTGGAAGCACCCCAGTTCAGCCATGCCCTGCCCCACACCTGCCCGGTTTATCCCAAAGTCGGGGTGGTGAAAGGAGCTCTGAGGTGTAGCCAGAAGTCAGGAAACAGAGTGTGTTTAGGCACACATGAGAGACACTGGGCTGCGCTGTGAAGCTGAGATTTTTTTTTTTCCCCACTGAATTGGCAGTGTTCTCAGTGAGTCATTCAAGTGGCTAGCGTATTGGCCGACTTAGGGTATGTGCATCTGGAGGAGAAAGATGACCAGTGCAAGGGCAGGCCCCATGGGCCATGAGGTGTCAGGAGGCCAGATCTTTTTACCCTGCCAGGTGAAGGGTGGCACAGGGCTCCAAGAATGCAGTATCTGCCTGCCCTAGGCCCCCAGCGTCAACTGGGAGAGGGGCTGGGCCTCGTGGGCTAGGGGCTTTCTCCTCTCATTTTCTGTGGCCACATCTGTTTCACTGCAACGTGAGTGGCAGGGAGTGGGCTGTGGAAATTAGGGTGGTTCCTGACAGAGGGGGAAGGTGAGCATGAGTGAGAGGGACCTGGGAACTGAGTGTGACAGGTGAGATCTCCCAGGCAGAGTGTGAAGACGACGACCTGTATCTGTCACCTGAGATCGAGCCGGGAGGGGAGATGGGCAAAGCAGCTGCGGCTGCATGGGCAGAGGGCAGCACTCTATCACTGCCCTGTCCAGTCCCCTTTGCTGAGTGGATGGCATGCTCCTGGCCTCTAGAAGCCCCCACTCTGACAAGGGACACACAGCTTCTGTCATCAGACTGCCCTCCGTCTGTGGTGGAAGGCTTCCCTGGGGGAGTGCCCAGTGTGATACGGGACACACCCGCTTCTCCCAATCTGAGGGGAAGATGCCATTTCTTCTGAGAGCTCCATGAGATGAAAGTGAAGGAGCACAGGGTACATTTAGCAAATGTGGGGCCTGAGATACCATGGGTCACAGGCCACCAGACCTGGGCGAGGTGTCCCTAGGACTCCTCCTACCTCAGAAAAGGGGTGGCGAGGCCTTGCCTTCCCAAAGAAATGAGCTTGGCCCCAGGTCTCCCTAGTGCAGTGGGTAGTTTTGTGCTTTGCTCTGGGATTAGTAGGAGCTCCAGCCCCTGGTCTTGAATTAAGAGTACAATCATTCGCCATGAGTTCGAGGCTACCCTGAGACTACATAGTGAATTCCTGCGAGACCCTACCTCAAAAAACAAAAATAAAATTAAAAAACAAAAAGGAATAGTCATTATCTCCCCTCCAAAGCCTTAGCCTTGTCACCTCTCCGGTGGGACACATACCGACTTCCTCACGGTCATCACACCTGCTTCACCCTGCCCTCACCGCTCCGGTGTACGGGCATCCTCTCAAAAGCCCCTTGTCCTTGTCCTGAGAGGAGGTAGGCCTGGAGTGACATCTCCTTTCCTCCAGCAACAACTTCTGAAGTTCCATGGTCCCTTCTAGAGATGGATAGGTGAGAGAACCAAGGAAACCCAAATCCTTGCCTTCAGAGAGATGCCACGTTCCATCCAAGCCCAGAACCCAGATGAAGGCAGATCCCAAGGCCAAAGCAAAATTCCCGTGAGGCCAGAAGGGCTCCTAGAAGTCAGCAGGCCACAGGGAGAAAACAGAGAGGCAGTGCTGGAGTGATAATGTCCACAGTTCTGTGCTCAGAGTGACCAAGAGAAAGGAAGAGGAAAGAACACGGTGAGGTTCCTTGCTAAACTCAGTCTGTCCCAGCGGCATGAGGGTGGGGGCTGAGGCGGTCTTAGCAAGAAGAGAGGGAAGAAAGAAGAAAGAGAATGCAGTGGATGCAGAGATTTAATCTAGTATCCACTTACTAAACCTGTACTGGGTACCAAGCACTTACCAAAGAGCTGGGGAAAGAAACACAATGATAAAGGCCCTAGTAAAACTGTAAAGAAATTTTACCAAAGAAATGCTCAGCCTGAGTGGCGCCCTCTGCAGGTGTGCACTGTGTAGCTCCCGTTCATAAGGATCTGAATGGAAAGGACTGGATGGACATGGCAAGGGTTCCTGGGAGGCATGAACCCGGAAAGAGCCCAAAGGCAACTTTGAGGCATAGGCAAATGCAGAGGACCTAAAAAAGGGGCCAACTTGGGGTCAAGTTTATCAGTTGACACCTCTGCCAACCTTAGGAATGTCATGATAGACTATGTAGTAGTGGTCCCCAAGCTTCTCAAGGGCGAGGATGTTTTTCATGAACCCCTTTCCCCAGAAAACAGATTGCGTGGTATTTATTGCAGCACTGGGGATTGAACCCAGGGCGTTGTGCTTGCTAGGCAAGTGCTCTACTGCTAAGCTGTATCATACCCAGACCCGTTTTTTTTGTTGTTGTTGTTTTTGTTTTTTTGTGGTAGGGTTTCACTGTAGCTCAGGCTGACCTGGAATTCACTATGTAGTCTAAGGGAGGCCTCAAACTCATAGTGATCCTCCTACCTCTGCCTCACAAGTGCTGGGATTAAAGGCGTGCACCACCATGCCCGGCACTTTTTTCTTTTGTTTTTAAAAAATATTTTATTTTTATTTATGAAAGGGGGGGTAGAGAGAGAGAGAGAAAGAGAAGCAGAAAGAGAGAGGGGGCTGGAGAGATGGCTTAGCGGTTGAGTGCTTGCCTATGAAGCCTAAGGACCCCGGTTCGAGGCTCGATTCCCCAGGACCCACATTGGCCAGATGACAAGGGGGGGCACGCGTCCGGAGTTCATTTGCAGTGGCTGGAGGCCCTGGTGTACCCATTTTCTATCTGCCCCCCTCTGTCTCTCTCTCGCTCTCAAATAAATAAATAAAAATTAAAAAAAATAAATTTAAAAAAAAAGAGAGAGAGAGAATAGGTGTGCCAGGGCCTCCAGTCCTTGGAAACAAATTGCAGACGCATTTGCCACCTTGTGCATCTGGCTTATGTGGGTCCTGGGGAATCGAACCTGGGTCCTTTGGCTTTACAGGCAAGTGCCTTAACCACTAAGCCATCTCTCCAGCCCTCTTTTTGTATTTTATTTTCAATTTTTAAAAAAAATATTGATTTATTTTAGAGAGAGAGAGAGAGAGAGAGAGAGAGAGCATGCAAAAGAGAGAATGGGTGCATCAGGGCCTCTAGCCACTACAAACTCACTCCAGATGTATGTGCCACCTTGTGCATCTGGCTTATGTGGGTCCTGGGGAATTGAACCTGGGTCCTTTGGCTTTGCAGGCAAGTGCCTTAACTGCTAAGATATCTGTCCAGTCCTATTTTGAGTTTTGTAGCCCAAGAAGTCTTTGAATTTTCCTTTTTAAAAAAATATTTGTATTGCCAGGTGTGGTGGCACATGCCTTTAACCCCAGCACTCAGGAGAGGGAGGTAGGAGGATAGCTGTTTGAGGCCACCCTGAGACTACATAGTGAATTCCAGGTCAGCCTGAACTAGAGTGAGACTCTATCTTTATATATACATTTTTTTTTTGTTTGTTTCTTTTTTTTTATTTTTTTTTTATTTTTTTTCTCCATTTTTATTAATATTTTCCATGATAACAAAAAAAATCCCATGGTATTACCCTCCCCCCTTTCCCCTTTGAAATTCCATTCTCCATCATATCTCCTCCCCATCTCAATCTTTCTACTTACATATATATACATTTTTTATTAGAGAGAGAGAGAGTGAATATAAGTATGGGTGCTCCAGGGCCTCCTGCCACTGCAAATGAACTCCAGACATACACACTTTGATTCACTTTGTGTGTCTGGCTTTACATGGGTGCTGGGAAATTGAACCCCAGGTCATCAGCTTTTATAAGCAAGTGCCTTTAACCGCTGAACCATCTCTCTGATAGGTCTTTGAATTTTTCATCCTCATACATCAACTTCCTGAGAAACTGGAATTATAGGCTTAAGTCACTAGGCCCAGCTTCTGTTATACTTTTAGTATACTCTGAGAAAATTTGCAATAGGAAAACTACTATTAATTATAAATTCTGTACAGCTTTTAATATTTATTTATTTATTTTTGGTCTTTCGAAGTAGGGTCTCGCTGTAGCCCAGGCTGACCTGGAATTCACTCTGTAGTCTCAGGGTGGCCTCGAACTCACGGCAATCCTCCTACCTCTGCCTCCCACGTGCTGGGATTAAAGGCGTGTGCCACCATGCCCTTCTCAGTACAGCTTTCTGATGAATCCGTTTTTGCCATCACAGCTTCTGCACAGGTCAGGAAAACATTCACACGTACCTGTATGGGGATTGGGAACGCCTTGGAATCTCTTTGTTCCCCATCCTTGCCCTAGGTGGGGAACCTCCGCTTCAGTGCCCCAGGGAGGGAGTGGGGATGGCCTCTGGAAGCGGAGGGAGGCTCCCTGGAAGAGGTGAGGTGGTTGTTGAGGTGAACCTTAGAGAAGATTATTACTGCCGCTGAGGTAGGTGGTTCAGGTGCAGGGCGCGCTAAAGAACCACGTCCCTTCTCTTCCCCACCTCCTGCCCTCTGATCTCAGGGTGAACTTGGCGCTGGCCTACACAGAGCTGACGGAGGAGCTGGGCCGGCTTCGGGAGTTGAGCTCCTTGCAGGGCCGGATCTTAAGGACATTGTTGCAGGAGCAGTCTCGCAGCGGAGGTGAGGCGGGCAGAACTGCAGGGCAGGTGCCAGGTGCCAGGGGAGGGAGGGAGGGGTGGCCATGACGTGCGCCACCTCCCACTTCTTGGGTGAGCATGGACCCCTCGCAGCCCCACACGGGTCCTGCTTTCTCTTCCAGGCCAGAGGCACTCGCCGCTGTCGCAGCGCCACTCCCCGGCCCCGCAGTGCCCCTCGCCCTCCCCGCCGGCCCGAGCCGCGCCCTGCGCCCCGTGCCAGTCCCCGGCCCCGCAGCGCCGCTCGCCCGTGCCCCCGTGCCCCTCACCCCAGCAGCGCCGCTCGCCGGCCTCGCCCTCCTGCCCGTCGCCCGTCCCGCAGCGCCGCTCGCCGGTGCCACCGTCGTGCCAGTCGCCCAGCCCGCAGCGCCGCTCGCCGGTGCCGCCCAGCTGCCCGGCCCCGCAGCCCCGGCCGCCGCCGCCACCGCCCCCCGGGGAGAGGACCGGGGCCGAGCGCGCCTACGCCAAGCCGCCCAGCCACCACGTGAAGGCCGGCTTCCAGGGCCGCCGCAGCTACTCGGAGCTGGCCGAGGGCGCGGCGTACGCGGGCGCCTCCCCGGCCTGGCTGCAGGCCGAGGCCGCCACGCTCCCCAAGCCCCGCGCCTACGGCGGGGAGCTCTACGGGCCCGGCCGGCCGCTCAGCCCGCGGCGAGCTTTCGAGGGCATCCGGCTGCGCTTCGAGAAGCAGCCTTCCGAGGAGGAGGAGTGGGCCGTGCCCGCCAGCCCGCCCAGTCCCGAGGCGGGCACCATCCGCTGCGCCTCCTTCTGCGCGGGCTTCCCCATCCCCGAGTCGCCGGCCACCACCGCCTACGCCCACGCCGAGCACGCGCAGTCCTGGCCGTCCATCAACGTGAGTGGGTACCCTGCACCCCACACGGGCCTCCTGCAGCCCCCTACCCTCTCTGTTGAGACCCCGCCCCTCTTGAGTGGGCACGGGCAAAGCTTTCACACCTGGCAGGCAGGGAGGGCTCCGTTTCCTGTACCAGAGTGCCCTTCACCTCCTCCCCTTGTTTCCGGTTGGTAGGAATTAATTGGAGCCCGTCCGTGGTTCTCAGAATGACAATCCTGACGTTGATCCCAACTCCACTACAGAAGAGGGACAATGATTTTATTATCTAATTACCTTAGTAGGTTCTTAGAAGGTGGCCGTGAGCCTAAAGCGATTCACAGGGTGTGTGGCCCAAGCACCCACTGTTATGTTTGTGACCAGAGTATGGCTACATGAAGCCACCCACACAGCGACAGGCCTGCCTCCTCCTGTAGGCCTCAGAGCCCCTGGTCCTGTCTGTCTGTCCTGGAAGACACTCCATCCTTTCACTGACTTAATGAGTTTCCTGAATGTCACAGCTACCCCTCGCCACCTGGAAGAACCAAAATACATTTCGAAGCCAGACAGGAAATTATTTTGGGGTTGTACACTGTTTCAGATAGTACAGAACTTTTAGAGTTATCTGGGAGCTGTATCTTAGTCTCCGTGGAGGCTTGTCTGGGCCTTGGCTTCTCTCACTATTGGGGTCCCCTGGCAAAGTGAGCAGCGACTCACACGCACCTTCTAGGGACCTGCGTCTTGGTGCAGGGGATGTTGGTGCGGGGACCCCTCTGCACGCTGCAGCCCATCCTGTCTTGGGTCTTGGGAATGGGCAGGCTGGAATCTGGTGACCATAAGTGTCTCCCTTCTCTCCCCACAGCTGCTGATGGAGACAGTGGGCTCTGACATCCGCAGTTGCCCCCTCTGCCAGCTGGGTTTCCCTGTTGGGTATCCAGATGATGTCCTCATCAAACACATTGACTCCCACCTGGAGAACAGCAAGATCTAGGGCACCTTCCCCTCAACGGGCTGTTTCTCTGTCCTCTCTCATCACCCCCTGAACACTCACTCTGAATGCTGCATGAATCTCGTGGGGGGCCCCTGCCCCTTGCGGTCCCCAGATACCTCCACTAGCTACTGAGTCAATGTGTGTGCCATCTTCCCTGGTCCAGGCACCACTAAGCTCTTGGCTCTTTCCGGGAGGTCAGGTGAGGCTCTCCTCATCTTCCTGGTTTTTGCTGGGGAGGTGAAGATGTGGGCTGGGATGGGGAGGACACATTCCCACCTCTCCCTCTCCGTTCTTAAAAACAGGGTCAGATCTGAGAAGGAGTCTAGTGGCCTAGGGGAAGGGGAGAGTGTCAGGTGACTCCAGGAGCTCCCAGAGACCCTCCTCAATGTTGTATTCTTCCAGGGAGGACCTCCTAGTAAGGCCCTAGAGCCTGCCCTGCGCACTGATGCCAGACCTTCTGTACCATGGCTAATGCAGGGCTTGTGGCATTGGGAGGAGGAGGCATCCTGCTTTATGCTGGCTTATAGGCTAGCCCTGGTCTCCCCCTCTGCCCACTCTGGAGAACAGGGAGGGTGGGAGAGGAGTGGGAGGGCGCCACACGCCTCCGGAGATACAGCCCAGAGAGGCTGCCCTGGGGCTGGGATTCCTGGGCCGTCACCCTCCCAGGCCCAGGCCCCCTCCTGGAATCCCTGGCACTGAGGTGCAGATCATTACAGCAGATGCCCCCCCCCCCGTTCCCCCCCACTGGAGCTCCTGACATCACCAGTTCCCGGAGCCCATGTGACTTGGCCTCTGCTAGGTGGGTATCATCAGCCCCTGCCCCCTGGCCAGAACCTGAGAATGGGCCCAGGGTGCTGTGGAGGATCAACTTCAAAAGAGCTAACCCCCTTCTCACACCCACCCACCCCTATTCCCTCTGTGAAATCTACCTCAGAGTCGTCCCCTCAGAAGGACGGGGGAGTGGGAGGCTGGGGCCCTGGGCTGAGGTGGGAGCCTCCTACAGGAGCCTGCTGCCCACGATGAATCCACCCCTTACCACGAGCCTCCCCAGGGCTTTGGCCGGCGGGTGGCAGTGAAAAGCACTGTCGGCGCATGTGCCATTCTGATCCAAATCTTCCAGGCCCCCTCTCCAAACCCCTCCCTTCCTCTGTGGAGGGAATGAGGGGTGTGTCAGCTGGAAAGGGGCCAAGGACTCCAGAGACACATGTCATTGTACCCTGAGTGTTCCCCAGGGAGGGGACATGGGGAAGGGGGCCTGGAGAGGGGAGGGGGGCCCGTGCTTTCTGAACAAGTTGAAAGTCCAAATAAAACTTACCTGTTCCATCTGCGCTCAGCCTGTGCCTTGGTGGATGGAGTGGGGCCCCGACCCTCACCAGGAAGTGGGAGGTCTTAGCTGTGGGAAATCAGGCATTGGCAAGTAGGGAGTATGGGCCACCCACATTCAGTGACTCTGTTGGTACACACATGCTGGTGGTCACAGGTAGCTTGTGACAACATGCTCATTTAGAACGGGCACTAGCAGCTCCCAGGCCCGAGCAAGTACAAGGACTCTTGAACTTGTGACCTCAGTTCTCCTAGAGTGGCCGTAGTTGCTCTGTTTGTCCTTGCTGAGGGAGAGATGCCCTTCTTCCCTCCAGCTGTGAGTTGGGGCTGTGTTGTCAGGGGCAGGGTGTCCAGTCCTCTCCTCCCCCTCCTGCCCAGCGCTGCAAGACCTTCCTGGTCATAAACATAGAGCTGCATGATGCCATAGACAGTGTGTGCCACAGACCAGTGCCCCAAACCAGAGCTTTTCTCCACACTGCAGCCTCCTGAACACGTGCCTCGACAGGTGGAGGTCTTTGGAGGCTTTAAAGCTCTTGGTGAGGGAGGTCTGTTGATCAGCAGCCTCTACTTTTTCATAGTCAAGTTCTGCATGCCTGACCCCTTATATAGGTCTCTGAATAGGGAGGAGCCAGGCTCTAGGTTCAGTTGCTGCCTCAAATATCCCACACCTGGGAGGTCAGAGCTGAGTCATGAACTGTGCCCTCTGGGTACAAAAAGGGCCTGAGCTTCTTGTTCATAATCAGCGTGCCTTTCATTTCCATGTGGCTCTTTTAAGCCAAAGATTCACTTAAAAACAAAGAAAGGGCCAGGCATGGTGGCTCACGCCTTTAATCCCAGCATTTGGGAGGCAGAGGTAGGTGGATCACCGGGAGTTCGAGGCCACCTTGAGACTATAGAGTGAATTCCAGGTCAGCCTGAGCTAGAGTGAGAGACCCTACCTCAAAAAAAAAAAAAAAAAAAAGCCAACCAACCAACCAAACAAACAAACAAAAAAAAACAAAGGGACCTGGGGAGGGCCGAGAGTATAGCTCAGCAAGGCTGTCTGTCACCCAGCATGCCCAGGTGCTGGATCCATTCTTGGCCCTGGAAGGAAAAGGAAAAAAGGACACGTAGGAAAGGACATGTTGGCAATTATTCATCGGTAGCCTTAGCTTGAGCTCTAGACCCAGGGCAAATATCAGTCAGTCTCCATTCTGAGCCAAGGTTCCGCCTCCTCAACTCCTATGCTGCCATGAGCACTGCTGTCTGCAGCCAAGACCTCTCCGAGTGTCAGGACTGAGTGACATGGCTCCCAGCCCCGAGAAAGAAGGATCTAGAAACTCTGGCACATGGATGTTCAAGGCTCCCTATAGCTCGGCTTTCTGGATCCAGGTCCGGCTAGATCTCTGGAAGCACTCGCTAGTGCGGCATGAAAGGCTGCCCGTCATCCGGGAACACATGGGCCCGTGAGACAAAGCCGCAAAAGAGAGCCTGGGGTTGAGCTGACGCACAGGCATGGGGTAGCCCAGGTACCCTGAGCATGCCTAAAGGTGGGTTGAAACCCAGGTATCCCTCTGTCTGGATGTTCCCCTGTCATCAGCGTGTGGGGAGCATGGGGACACGGGGTGCAGATTCTGGCAGCTTGTCTCCCTGATTTCCAGGGACCCGGGAAAGACTCAGGTGCAGGGCAGAATGTTGCTGGGGGCTGGAAGAGAAGAGGGGGGGGAAGGGAGAAAAAGCTAGTCTGACCCATCCAGGAACTCCCCCCTCCTCCTTGCCACAGCCTTTCATCTAATGCCCCTGAAAGGAAAGGGCTGGGGTGGGAGGACTGGGGGAAGGTGGGGGAGGATCACTCATGTTCACCGATTGGGCTGGCCATCGTTACTCATTGCTCTCTAACTGGGGGGGGGGTCAGGAGGGGCTGAGGAATGTGGAGATCAAGGCAAAGGGACGCACATCTCCAGTGTCCTAGAAAAGGGAAGAAGGTGACACCTTTCCCTTGGGTGAGATAGAAGGGAGACCCCTGTGAAGCTGGAAAGAGACCCGTGAGGGACCCACTTGTTCTCCCCAACACAAACCCAGAGGCAGACATGTCCGAGGTGGGGACAACTTCACAGAAACCAAGTCAGCCAGGGTCAATCTCCACATGCCAAACGACCGGCACAGCTCCATCCTCCCTGGCCAAAGCATTCGGGTCATGACAACTACTGCCCCTCTCCCAGTTCCCTGTGCAGGCTGTCACGTGATCGTAGAGGCGCGCAGTAGCTCTCTGAGAAGCTGATCATTAGCAAAGGGAGGGTGTGCGGGTGAATGAGCCGTGTTAATGAGAAACACCTCACCCAGCTGATGAGGGCCGATGAAGACGAAGAACGAACGGGGTTGGGGGTTTCACTCAGTGACATCTTTCTAAAAAGTACGGGGAGCAGGACAGCTTCCCAAATTCCATTTCTCACTCAGCAAAGATAAGAACAGAGTCACTTTGGCCACCCTAGGGAGAACTGAGGTCACAAATGAAAATGAAACATGAAGGGCCGGGGTGGGGGGTGGGGGCGGGGTCCACACTAGGAGGGGTGGGACATGGGTAGGGTAGTCGAGTGGAGAGAAGCAAACCCCTCCAGCACCCTAGCCCTCTTCTTGCCCTTCCTCTACTTTCTCTCCTGTGACTTGAGAGGGTCTCAGGGCTATGAGTGGCTCCCCCACCCCCGGCCCCACGGTGCCCAAGTCCCCGTGGGAACCATCCCCGGTCCGTAGAGGGCCGGGAGCTAGCTGGTGGTGTGTTTGGAAGGCTGCAGTCTGACAGGAAAGCTGGTCTGTGGCACCGTCTATGAAGTTAGTTACCAGGATGCAGCTCAGGGCGAGGGAGGGGAGGCCGAGGGGACACCCACTCTGTGCCTTCCCTGTCCTCACAGCAAAAGCAGATGTCCCAAGAATGCAGCTCCAGCCACCCTCTGCCCAGGACAGGGTCACTAGGCCCTTGTCACAGATGTCCCAGGGCACTGTGTGAGTGTGGGCCTGGGTGAAGGCGGGGAGGGGCTGGGGGGGACAGGATGGGTGGCACCAGCACCTCCAGTAACTTCTCATTTGCATTTTCACTGACACCCTTCTTGACCAAGAAAATGGAGCCAGAAATAACAAGGGGGAGAAGTGGTTCCCTTGGGGGGATGACTTTGAGGGGCTCTTTCCCTGCCTCCAACTCTCCCACGGTGCTGAGGAGAGGAGGTGAGCCTCGCAGCTGGCCTCAGGCAGGGGAAGTGCACCCACCCACTGTGGCTCATCCACCCTCAGAATGAGCGGACACGCTGCCTCACTGCCCTCAGCCCCACGTACCACCCCATTCCTTCTCCTGAGCTTACCCCAGCTTCCAACTCCTCCAGGTGGTCTTTTCCCCGGAGCCCGTCTCGTGGCTGTGAAGACCACGTCCCTGCCCAGCTAGAAAATCGTCTATGCCCCATGTTCCCCGGTTTGTAGCCTGCCTTCCCCCATCAGATTAAGCTTTTCCTAGATCCTGAGCCTGAACCTGAACCTCCCCCATCAACCCAGGAGCACCTTAAGGGGCCATTCTGCCCAGGAAACAGTCCAGGTAGTAGCGGGAGAGTTTGTGTTTAAGTTTCTAGAAATAGTATGAGGCAAACCAGAGTTCTGGGTGAAACTCTGACCCTAACACTGGTAGTGGGGGACACAAAAGGGCCTTTCCTTTCCCACTAGGGGTTCCTACCTTTGATATAAGCCATTTGTACTTGGAAGGGGTTCTCAGCTGTGAGCCCGCCCCTTCATGAGATCCTTGAAAAGGATCAGGACTGTTGTAGTTGGTCTTTGGTGGACTGGTGATGTGGTACTAGAGGTCAAACCCAGGGCTTTGTACATACTAGGCAAGAGCCCTACCACTGAGCCCTGGTCTGTGACAGACATTTTTATCCCCTGCTCCTGAGACTACAACCTAAGCCCTCCACACATTTGGTGCTCAGTTTACTTGCACTGAATTTACTTCTGTCCCAAAGAGGACAGAGAATCATGTAAGAGCCACACATGGGAGGCCAGGATGGGCTAAGGCCAGAAGGCTCTCATGTAGGCATAGGAGTCTTGCTATCCAGGAGGGCAGAGAGATGAGGGTGGAGAGGCAAGAGCGGAAGGGCCTGCCAAGAAAACCAGGTCGCGAGAGACAGCAGAGAGAGCTGTGAACTCACTGTGGGAAGGAGCGAACAGTGAGCTGAGAACTCCCCTCACCCCTCTCCAGAGATTCTATTTTGGGGGGAGAGAATATATGCAGTGCAGGGGCAGTGGGGGGAGGACGCCAGCTTCTACAGGGGTCAGCCAACTGCCCATGGCCTCCGTTTTCCCAGCCATCTTCATTGGCTCTGCCAGCCCCTATCTTCTCCTTCCCTCTTATTCCATTGAGTAGAAGAGGAAGCATGAGCCAGGAGATTTAGATTCTGATTTTTTTTTCCTATTTATTTATTTATTTGAGAGAGAAAGAGAGAGAATGGGTATACACCAAGGCCTCCAGCCACTGCAAATGAACTCCAGACACATGTGCCATCTTGTGCATCTGGCTTACGTGGGTACTGGGAAATTGACCCAATATCCTTTGGCTATGCAGGCAAACGTCTTTAACAGCTAAGCCGTCTCTCCAGCCGCCCCCCCTCCCCTTTTTTTTTTGAGGTAGGATCTCACTCTAGCTCAGGCTGACCTGGAATTTACTATGTAACCTCAGGGTGGCCTCTACCTCTGCCTCTCAAGTGCTGGGATTAGAGGTGGACATCACCACGCCTGGCTATGGAGGTGGCTTCTTGAAGCCCCTCCTTCAAGGGTCCCTGGGGCTTCAGGACCTCGGGAGAAGTTTCTCTTTCCATCTCTTTGTTGGTATGAAGATGTGGAGGGGTACTGGGGGGCAAGCACCTAGCACAGCTTGTCAGGCTGAGTACATCTGGGCCTCCCGCTCCTTCCTCCGTACTCTGGGGCATATGTGTTAAACCTGGAATCTGGACGAGTGTTGAGGGAGGCCAGCACCCAGAAGACCTTGGGCTCCAGAAGGTCAAGGTCCTAGCCGAGAAAGCCAGTCTTGCTTCTTGGGCTCTAGGTGGTGGATGGAGTTTGCCATCAAGTAAAACCCTTGCTTGGCACAAAATGGAAATTCTTGCACCCTAACTCTACCCTCTGAAGGGCCCTGACTCATTTCGGGATGAAAGCTCTAATGCCCTCTGGGTTTCTGTGGTGGCAGGGGGCAAGGGAAGGACAGGGTGAGTAGATGAAGGCTGGGGTTGAGTGGAGTGGAGACTTTTGTTTTCTCTTTCTCTCTTTCTTTTTCTCCCTCCCCCCCTCTCTCTTTTCTTTCTCTCTTTCTGAGCTTGGTTGTTTGTCTCCTTGAGGGTCCCAGATTCAGCTGAGGGAGAAAGTTAGCTAAGGTGGTAAGCAAGCCCAACTCCTAGCCCAGGCCCAGTTGCAGTGGGATAAACCTGAGGCCAGACTCTCAACGATGGTGAGCAAAGGGCACATTTACAAACACAGCCTGGATGTTCCACTGTGGCTCCCTTCCTCCCTCTGAGGCTGGGAATTTACCCTGGCATAGGGCAGTGATGGACAGAGGCAGAGTCCACCTCAGTGACCCACTGATAGATGGGGTAGGATACATGTGGGGCTCTGAGAGCCCTGGCAGGAGGGATGAGGGTGGGTTTGGGCATCAGAGCACAGATGTCTCCAAGCCAGATCATGGATTAGGTACTTGAGTTAGCCAAAGGACAGGAAGCCCCTTGTCGTCTTAGACCCTCTCATGGTTGGTTCCTGTCTTCTGGCTTTTCCTCTTGTGGTCTAACAGGCAGGGAGGGGGAAAAAGAACAGTTCTGATGAAGGGACGATGGCTCCTTCTAGTGCCTGGAGCAAGAAGCCTGCAGGATTTCTTTTTCCTTCTTTTTTTAATTTTTAAAAATATTATATATATATGGAAAGAGAGAGAGAGAGAGGAAGATAGAGAGAGAGAGAGAATGGGCACACACGGGCCTCTAACCACTGCAAACAAACTCCAGAAACATGTACCACCATGTGCATCTGGCTTACGTGGGTCCTGGGGAATCAAACCTGGGTCCCTTGGCTTTGCAGGCAAGCGTCTTAGCCTCTGAGCCACCTCTGTAGTCCGCCTGCAGGATTTCTTAGCAGCTGGACAGAGCCCTCAAGGAAGGGTGCCAGGAGCCAAATGCCTGGGACAGAGGAACTGAGGGGCTTTGTCAGGGACAGGGAGCCTTGTCATTCTCCAAGGCTCCTGTCTGGTCCCTTTGAGGAGTGAACATGTCCCTCCTCCTCCCTGGGACCTTGGTTGGGGTGTTACAGGAGCTGCTTTTCCCTCCCCCCACAGACAGCGAAAGCAAACGGAGGATGGGAGGTGAGGGGGAGGATCAGGAGATGGTGTGAAGAAGATAGCTCACCCCGCATGGGTGAGGGGCAGAGGAGAGGACAGTGCCTCCTGGCGCTTGCCTTTGTGGAATGCCTGGTACACACAGACACACACACACACACACATGCACGCACACACTCATGAATCCAAGAGCCCCCTTTCCAGCCTCGGCAGCCCGACTTTCTCCTAGGTGGGTGTACCTGAGGACAGAGGAGAGACCAAAGGGGGCTCAGCATTCTGGGCATCCTCTAAGCTCAGAGATATGTCTCAGCATTGAGTCCCCAGTGGTGGGCACAAGCGGGTCTCCTTCCCGCAGATGGCCGGGTGGATGCTCCAGCTTCACGTGATCCCCCTTCACCTGCGTGTCGATCGGACGGACCCTGTCACACACACACGGGTTTCTCCCCACCTCCCAGAGACACCTACCTACAGAGACACACGCCCCAAGATAGAGATATGCATATATACATCTCCCTGGGTTTGAAGCGCACCTTATTATCCAGCAATATGCTGATAAACGTTTAACGACTGGCTCTCCCTTTGAGCGGCCACCCTGACAGCCCTGTACACTGGCAAGCATCACACATAAAGTCACCTTCTGTTTCTGGCTGTGCCAGCCGTTCTAGCCACCACTCTAGCATCCTTAGTAGAAATCACATGACTAAGGGTCTGGGGGAACCGCTGGGAGGGCTGTGCTTGGGTAGTAGTCACTCATCAGGATAGCTTTTCCCAGGTGGGGGCACCCCACTTCTTGCCTCTCAGTTTTCCTCTCCCTCCCCATCCCTCAGGCTTCAAAACCATGGTGGACATTCACACGTGTCCCTTTTGTCCTTGCTTCCTCCTTTCTTTCCCTATGGTGGCCCAGACCACCAGCTATGCAGGGCAACGGGCCCATGGCTAATTCAAGTAGGTGTCCATGGAGAAGGGGCAGCCATGCTGCTTCTTGGCAGAATGCCAAAACCCTGTGCCTGGATGATGTCAGCCCCTTGAGCCTTCCCATTTTTTAAAAATATTTTTAATACTTTATTTATTTATTAGAGAGAGAGAAAGAGGAAGGGGCAGATAGATAGAAAGAGAGAATGGGCGTGCCAGGGCCTCCAGCTACTGCAAGCAAACTCCAGACGCAGGCACCCCCTTGTGCATCTGACTTACGTGGGTCCTGGGGATTCGAACCAGGGTCCTTTGGCTTTGCAGACAAACGCCTTAACCACCAAGCCATGTCCCCAGCTTGCCTTCCCATTTCTTACCACTTTCTTCTTTTTTTTTTTTTTGCGGGGGGGCGGGTGCGGGGCTTGAGGCAGGGTCTTGCTCTTGCCTAGGCTGACCTGGAATTCACTTTGTAGTCTCAGGCTGGTCTTGAACTCACAACAATCCTCCAACCTTCTCCCCCACCCCAACAGTGCTAGGATTAAAGGAGTGAGTCACCACGTCTGGCTGTTTCTTTTTTTCCTTGAGTCTGGCTTGTGCTGAAAGCCAAGGCAAGGGGAGAGAAATTGTACCTTTCAGGACAGCCCGAGCCTCAAAGAAACTGGACCAGGTGGTTTGAGTTTAATTTCTGAGACTGACGTATTGGCATTTCTGTATTTCTAGGTTCTTCGAAACTCTGCTTGATAGGAAATTTCCATCTTTCTTCTTGTAGCTCATGAGGCAGGTGAGAGAGGTACTTTGAAGGGAATGGTTGGAGAGAAAGCAAGGATGGCAAGGGAGGGTAAGAGAGGAGAGGAGAGATAAAGGAAGGAAGCAGAAACAAAGTGCAAGTAAGGGGCTGTGGAGATGGCTCAAGTAGTTAAAGGAACTTGCTTGCAAAGCCTGATGGCCCCAAATTCAGTTCTCCAGTTCTCATATAAAGGCAGATGCACAAAGTTGCACATGCATCTAGTGTTCATTTGCTATGGCTCAAGATGCCCCACCAGCCCATACACTCTCTTTGTTTCTGTCTCTTTTTCTTTGTACCCATCATCTTTCTCTCCCTCCTAAATAAAAAAAAAAAAAAAAAAAAAAAAACAAGTGACCTGTATATCCATGACCTTGCAGTGCCTGGTACTAAGTAGGCAAGACCCTCATAATAGGAGGAAGAGATGATGACATCAAAATAAAGGAGACTAATTGAGAAGGGGAGGGGATTATGATGGAGGTTGGATACATGTGAGGAGGTAAAAGGGGGAGGGGAGGGAATTATCATGGTTTATTGTCTATAATTATGGAAGTTGTCAGTAAAAACAAAAGTTTAGGACTGGAGAGATGGCTTAGCGGTTAAGGCGCTTGCCTGAGAAACCTAAGGACCCAGGTTCCATTCTCCAGGTCCCATGTAAGCCAGATGCACAAGTGGGTGCTTGTATCTGGAGTTCATTTGCAATGGCTAGAGTCCCTGGCGTACCTATTCTCTCTTTGCCTGTCTCCTCTCTCTATCTCTCTCTGCTTGAAAATAAATAAATAAATAAATAAATATTAAAAACAAAGTTTAGGGGCTGGAGAGATGGCTTAGCAGTTAAGGTACTTGCCTATGAAGTCTAAGGACCCAGATTCTATTTCCCAGTACCCACATAAGCCAGGTACACAAGGTGGCACATGTGTCTGGAGTTCATTTACAGTAGCAGGAGGCCCTGGTGCACCCATTCTCTGTCTGTCTGTCTGTCTGTCTCTCTCTTTTTTTCTAATAAATAAATAAAGCAATAAAGGTGGCACACACCTTTAATCCCAGCACTTGGGAGGCAGAGGTAGGAGGATCACCATAAGTTCAAGGCCATCCTGAGACTACAGAGGTCAGCCTGGACTAGAGTGAGACCCTACCTTGAAAAACAAAATGAAAAAATAAATAAATAAGTGTAAAATATTTTTTAAAGTTAAAAAAAACTTAAAAAAAATAAAATAGGGCTGGAGGGCTAGAGAGATAGCTTAGTGGTTAAGGCACTTGCTTGCGAAGCCTAAGGACCCATGTTCTACTCTCCAGATCCCACGTTAGCCAGATGCACAAAGGTGAGACAAATGCAAGGTCCACATGCCCACTGTGTGGTACAAGCGTCCGGAGTTTGATTTCAGTGGCTGAGGCCCTGGCACACCAATTCTTTCTTTCTCTCTCTTCTCTCACACACACTTTGCTTCTCTCTCTCTCTTACTGTCTCTAAAAATAAAATTTAAAAATGTTAACAACAATGGGGCTGGAGAGATGGCTTAGCAGTTAAAAAGCACTTGCCTGTGAAACCTTAGGACTCATGTTCTACTCCCCAGAACCCACATAAGCCAGGCGCACAAGGTGACGCATGCATTCAAGGTGATTCACGTATCTGGAGTTCATTTGCAGTGGCTAGAGGCTCAGGCATGCCAATTCTGTCTTTTTCTCGCTCTCTCTTTCTCCCTCTCTCATAAAAATAAAATAAAGTCCAAGCCAAAAAAAAAAAAAAAAAATTGCAAGGAAAGGGGAAGAGAAAAGGCAAGAGAAGGGAAGGGAGAGGGCAGAGCAACAAGCTCATCCTTCATCCAGAAATTAAAGTTGCTGAGGACGTAGGGAGGGAAGGGAGGAAGCGGCCCTGGTTGTCACAGTCCTGGCCTGACTGTGTGATCTTGAGATGGGGGCGTTCCTGAGCCTTGGCTACACTGTGCTGGCCCAGTGGGCTTGGGATGGGACACAGCTCACTTCTCTGCCCAGGACAAGGCTCTGCTGTGTCTACTGAAAACTGAAACCACAAAATTGGCTTGTGGTTGAGCGCATATCACTCACCGCTATTTAGCTTGGCTTCCTAGGATGACTAAGGGGGTTAGGAGCCCCTCCCACTAGCCCCCCAAATCTTCAGAGGTGTCCCAGGCCAGGGTGGAGATGGCTTCCTGTGGAGGTGTTTGCTAGGGCCTGAGCTGTCAGAGCACGTGAGTGGACTACCTCACCTGGCAGCTTAGAGTAAAGAGAAGATGGGGGGTGGAGAGTGGCGGTGAGAACACCAGGGTCTTCCAAAGAGTAAATTTCCTTTTTGCCTCTTCCAGCTTCTCAGAGAACAGCCCCTGCTGGAGGCAGGACAGGGATCTACCACACAGCTTCTGGGTACCAACCAGGCGGTGGGGCTGTGCTCAAGCTTAGGTTGGAATTCCAGCTGGCTGGATGTCCCCTTCCCCTCTCTGGGCAAATTCTTCTGGTGGTCTTTCAGACAGGGGTGGTGCTACTGGCAGAAGCCAGGTTGTGCATGTTCAGCCCTTGCCTGGTTGGCGACCTTTAAGAGCTCCGCAGCTCTGGTTTGTCCCGTGCGCTTCTCTGTGGAGAGAAGAGAGCTCAGGTGATCCTGAGTTCAGAGTGGGAAGATGCGCTTTCCTTTCTCCTTCTTGGATGCCCTGGCTCTCTTCCTGCCTCCTTGGTGTGCGGTGATGACAGCACCAAGAAAGGGGACAGCATCCCTTCAGTATTACGTAAACGTGTCCTTCCTTCCTTCCTTCCTTCCTTCCTTCCTTCCTTCCTTTCTTTCTTTCTTTCTTTCTTTCTTTCTTTCTTTTTTGAGGTAGGGTCTTGCTTTAGCCCAGGCTGACCTGGAATTCACTATGTAGTCTCAGGGTGGCCTTGAACTATGGTGATCCTCCTACTTCTGCCTGCCGAGTGCTGGGATCAAAGGCGTGTACCACCACGCCGGGCCTGGATGTTTTATTTATTCATTTATTTATTTATTTATTTATTTAATTTTCTTTGCAAGGAGGGAGAGAGGAAGGAAGGGAGGGAGGGAGGGAAAGAGAGAGAGAGAGAGAGAGAATGGGCACACCAGGGCCTCTAGCCACTGTGAACAAACTTTAGATGCATGCGCCACTTTGTGCATCTGGCTTTATATGGGTACTGAGGAATCAAACCCAGGCCATCAGGCTTTGTAAGCAAGTGCCTTAACCGCTGAGCAATCTCTCCAGCCCTAAATGGTTGCTTTAGAAAATTTGCCATTTAAAAAACCTTTATAAGTCTGGTGTGATACCACATGCCTTTAATCCCAGCAGAGGTGGATTGCTGTGAGTTCAAGGTCAGCCTGGGACTACAGAGTGAATTTCAGGTTAATCTGGCTAAAGTGAGACCTTACTACAAAACAAAAAACAAACAAACAAACAAACAGCCAAGTGTGTGTGGTGGTACACACCTTTAATCCCAGTTACTTCAGTTACTTGGGAGACTGAGACAGGAAGATGGCTTGAGTCCAGGAGTTCTGGGCTGTAGTGCACTATTCCAATCTGGTGTCCGCACTAAGTTCAGCATCAATATGTGACCTCCCGGGACTGGGGGACCACCAGGTTGCCTAAGGAGGGGTGAACTGGCCCAGGTCGGAAAGGAAGCAGGTCAAAATGCCTGTGCTGAATAGAAGGAAAGGGAGGGAGGGGGGACCTAATAGGATGGTATTGTATATATGTAAGTAGAAGAATAGATTAATGGGGGTGAAAAGGCCTAAGTGAGATCAAGGGAAGAAATTGAGTAAAGGAAAGGTGGAGGGAGGGCTAATCAAAATCTAAGAGGATATAAATAAGTCATATGGAAACCTACTTTTTTGGACAATGGAACACTCAGGAGCCATAGATTGTAGCTAGAAAATTTTCAGTGCCAGGGATGGGATACCTTACAGTGAGTTATTGGCCAGGGAGGATCCTGATGTCCCCAAAACATTATAGGCCATTGCCAGGGTCCTTGGTTTCCCACCAGGAATAGATGGTAAGACCCTATTGATGAAGACTCCACATACTTGGGCTACAAGGCCACTGAAAAATCCTGCTGGAGCTGAGCTGAAAACCTCTTCCATGTAGACCAGCTGACAGAAAGCTGGAAGAAGCCATTCTGCATGCAGTTCAATGGGAGAGAGAGAAATCACCAGTCAAGATACACAACAGTGGACATTGCAAACCTTATATTTGGCCAGTCAGGCCAAATGAGCCAATGGGTGCAATAGTGGCACATCTGTTTTTGGGGAAACCAACTGCCCTCTAATTTGACTGGAGGCCCGCTCCATGGGAGGGAATACATCCCTGATACTGAAAACCCACAACAGGGGTAGTCATGAGCCCTAGGGGTGTAACATCTGCTGCTGTCTGGCTAAAAGTATATACTATGCTTACCAAATTGCCCAGTAAGCACTTCTCTTAATGTTCATACCCATATATTGATGCTACTATCACTTTTGGTTAGAGAAGCTTCTCTTTTCAGATGGCAGTGACCTTGGGATGACACAGAAGTCACTATGGTTCTGAGAAGTGACAGAGGAGTGCTCAGCACTGAAATATCTCTATCACACCTTCCAAGGCTCAGGGTCCATTACAGAAAAGGTGGCAGAAAGAATGTAAGAGCCAAGGCAAAGGTAGGACTCCTTACAACGTGCCCCTCCAGACATAAAATGGCCTGGATATCCATGACCTCACAGTGCCTGACACTACCTACACAAGACCATCATAATAGGAGGAAAAGATGGATGACATCAAAATAAAAGAGAGACTGATTGAGAGGGGGAGGGGATATGATGGAGAGTGGAGTTTCAAAGGGGAAAGTGGGGGGAGGGAGGGAATTACCATGGGATATTGTTTACAATTATGGAAGTTGTCAATTAAAAAAAAAACACTCCCGTGCTGATCAGTAGTGGGATTGTGCCTGTGAATAGTCACTACACTCCAGCCTGGGCAACATAGCGAGACCCCATCTCTTAGAGAGAAAAGGTTAAAAAAAAAAACACAAAAACTAGCCAGGCCTGGGCACACACTGAGTTCAAGGCCAGCCTGGAACTACATAATGAATTCCAGGTCAGCCTGGGCTAGAGTGAGAACCTACCTCAAAAAACAAAAAAACAAAAAACAAACAACAACAACAACAACAAAAAAGAGATGGTTCAGCAGTCAAGGCACTTGCCTGTGAAGCCTAAGGACCCAGGTTGGGTTCCCCAGGACCCACGTAAACCAGATGTACAAGGTGGCACATGCAACTGGAGTTCGTTTGCAGTGGCTGGAGGCCCTGGTGCACCCATTCTCTCTCTCTCTGCTTCTTCCTCTCTCTCTCTCTTTCAAATAAATAAATATTAAAACAAAAACAAACAAACAAAAAAACCCTAAGTTGTGTGTGGTGGTATGCATCTTTCATCCCAGCACTTGGGATGCAGAGGTAGGAGGATCATCGTGAGTTTGAGGCCAGCCTGAGATTACATAATGAACTCCAGTTCAGCCTGGGCTAGAGTGAAACCCTACCTGGAAAAACCAAAAACAACAACAACAACAACAAAAGAAGAAGAAGAAGGACAAGGAGGAGGAGGAGGGAAGAAAGGAAGGAAGAAAAAAAGAGACTAAAAACAAATTATGAGCTATCTGTATTAGAGATTTTTTAACTCTTAATTTAATTTTATTTATTTGTGTGTGTGTGAGAGAGAGAAAGAAGCAGATAGAGAGAGAGAGAGAATAGGCATGCCAGAGCCTCCAGCCACTGCAAACAAACTCCAGACTCATGTGCCCCCTTGTGCATTTGGCTTATGTAGGTCCTGGGTTATTAAACCTGGGTCCTTTGGCTTTGCAGGCAAGCACCTTAACCGCTAAGCCATCTCTCCAGGCCCTGTATTAGAGATTTTAGTTTTATTTCTTTGCTTATTTATTTATTTGCCATCAGAGAGAGAGAAAAGAGAGACAAATAGAGAAAATGGATATGTGACAGCCTTCAGCAACTGCAAATGGACTTCAGAAGCATGCACCACTTTGTGTATCTGGCTTTATGTGAGTATTGGGGAATCAAACTTGGGTCATTAGGCTTTGCAGACAAGTGCCTTAACTGCTGAGCCATCTCTCCAGCCCAAGACGTTAGTGGGTTTTTTTGTTTGTTGTTGTTTGTTTTGGTTTTTGGTTTTTCAAGATAGGGTTTCACTCTAGTCCAGGCTGACCTGGAATTCACTATGCAGTCTCAGGGTGGCCTTGAACTCACAGCGATCCTCCTACCTCTGCCTCCCAAGTGCTGGGATTAAAGGTGTGCGCCACCATGCCTGGTGAGTGTTTTTTTAAAAATATTTTTAAAATATTTTATTTATTTATTTGAGAGAGAGAAAGAGGGAGGGAGAGAGAGAGAGAGAGAGAGAGCGCTCGAGCACGCCAGGGCCTCCAGCCACTGCAAAAGAACTCCAGGTGCATGCTCACCTTGTGTATCTGGCTTATGTGGATCCTGGAGAATCGAACCAGGATCCTTTGTCTTTGCAGACAAATGCCTTAACCGCTAAGCCACCTCTCCAGCCCAAGACTTTAGTTTTTTATGGAGAGAAAGAGAATATAAATAAGAAACGGGCGTGCCAAGGTCACTGCAAATGTACTCCCGACATGTGCACCACTTTGTGCCTGTGGCTTTATGTGGGTACTGGGGAATTGAACCCAGGAAGGCAGGCTTTGCAAGCAAGCTTCACTCCCTAGCCCCCATTTTGCCATTTTTTTTTTTTGGTTTTTTGTTTTTTTGGTTTTTTGAGGTAGGGTCTCACTCTAGCCCAGGCTGACCTGGAATTCACTATGGAGTCTCAGGGTGGCCTCGAACTCACGGCGATCCTCCTACCTCTGCCTCCCGAGTGCTGGGATTAAAGGCGTGTGCCACCACTCCCGGCTGCCATTTTTATTATCTGTAACATCTCAAAGACTTCCCTTGGCCTTGCAAAGACTAGAGACAAGTGGGGAATTTCAGTTGGGATCCTAGGGCTCCTCCCCAGACCCCGCTGGTGCAGAGCGTCCCCACTGCCAGCAGAACTCTAGCTGGGGATGGCAAGCACACCTTCAGCCCACCTAGACGGTGGGCTCCAGTCAGATCCAGAGTCCCTTTTTGGTGACTGAAGGGTCTAACTCTCACAGGAAGAAGCTTCCATCCTTCTTCCTGACATGAAGAATTTGCATTGGGGCTGGAGAGATGGCTTAGTGGTTAAGTGCTTGCCTGTGAAGCCTAAGGACCCCGGTTCGAGGCTCAACTCCCCAGGACCCACGTTAGCCAGATGCACAAGGGGGCGCACATGTCTGGAGTTCGTTTACAGAGACTGGAAGCTCTAGTGCGCCCATTCTCTCTCACTCTCTCTCTGTCTCTCTCTCTCTGCCTCCTTCTCTCTGTCACTCTCAAATAAATAAATAAACAACAAAAAAAGAATTTGCATGTGTCCTCGCTGACCTTTGAGTGTCAGGGATGCTCTTGAAGGAAGGGATCAGTCCTTCTTCCCCACACACCCCATCTCTGCTCCCCTCAGGTGCCCCCACTCTGCTCTCTTTCTGACTGTCCACTGGTCTCAGTTTCTCTCTCTCACTCCGCTCTCCTGCTCTTGCTCTGTGTCTCCATCTCTTTCTGTTTCAGCCCCTCACTTTAGCCCCTCCCCTTTCTATAGCTTGCTCACTTAGGCTTCTCTAGTCACTCTCTATAGGACCCCTGTCCTGCAGGTGTGGGACCCCTTTAGACTCTCCTGACCTCATTCAGGGGCTTGGGATCAGATTCTGATTTTGGGGGTTGGTGTCTGGAGCCTTTGAACACCAGGAAGGTGTCCACAGGTCACAGCTGTGACCTATCTGACCCCTTCCAGGGGAGCCCTAGGGGGTCCCTGCTGAAGGGGTGGGGGAGACCGTTTTCAGAGATGAGAAGCACCCACCCACCCCCATAAAACTCCATGGCATTGCATGCCTATAACACTCGAAAGGTGGAGCAGGAGGATCATGAGTTCAAGGTCATCCTCGCTATATAGGGAGTTTCGAGGCCAGCCTGGGCTACAGGAGACCCAGTCTGGAGCAAAACAAAAGCAAACACACACCTCCTGAGTCCCCATCTCCTTCCCGCAGGCCTTCTCCCAGGAGGAGGTGGAGGGCATTTTTTGAACCCCCAGCTTTCAAGGGGGAGAGGGGCACCGCTGTAAGGAGGAAGGCCTTGTGGACACAGAAAAAAATGAGGAGACCAGAACATTCACATGTGTGTTGTGTACGGGTGGACACTGATCTTGGCGTCACTTAGTCACACCGGAGGTGTGACATCTCCTTCTTCTACTCACACTTCCCGTGCGGGGGTTGGGGAGCTCCTCCACTGCAGTAGACCCACATGTGCATGTGTGTTAAGTGGACACATGCATCTCACTGCAAGGGAGGTTGGGGAGGGACAGGAAGGCAGGTAACCCCACCCCCTAGTGCCTGCGCCCTCCCCCCCAGCCCCGCCTCCCAGCGTGGTTGATTTTTCCCAGCTTCGAGGAAACACCTCCCTTTAGCGGAAAGCGAGATGGTGAGGGGGAGCACTGAGTCTCGGGGCACCAGCGTGAGCCTGATTTTCCAGCCAGGGCGGGGCAGAGGGACATGGCACCGGGGACGCCCGGGCCAGGGGCCCTGACTCAAAGCCAGAACCACAGAGCTCCTCCACTATATTGTCATCGGAGAACAAGAAGCCATCGGGTTTATAAGAAACTGCGATTCATCTCGATCGTCTTCCACCCTTGTGTAAGGGATCACTGTTAAGAGACTAGGAAGAACTGACGCTGGGCAAGAAGGCACTGCCTCAGGGCATCGGTCTCCTGGTCTTCCCTGTGTTTGTTCAAGAGCAGCGTGCTGGTGTGAGGTTAGATCTTGAGAAGAGTCCAGAGCCAGTGGGTGGGGCGCTCAACCTCCCCTATGTTGTTAAGACCCCCTCCTCACTACCTGCCTAAGGAAAGCTCATCACTCCAGGTTGTCTCCAGGGTTACTGCAGGGGCAAAGGGGCCCCCCAGGATGCCAAGCAGTCTATTGGCATGGAGGGGGATGGGGCTTAGCTGCCTTCCTTCGTCTTGGCTGCTGGCTCCCAGGTCCCAGGGTGAGAAGCAAGAGCGCAAGTGTGAGTCTTGCTGCAGCAGGGCATGGTGAAGGTGTGCTGACCTAAAAAAAAAAAAAAAAAAGATTAGGGTTGGGGGAAGAGGGGTCTCTGTCTCCCACTCCCAGGATCTCCCTCCCCCACCCTCCCCTTTTTCATGTAAGCACCTAGCTCCGGGGTGTCTGGCAGTGAGCTCAGAGTACATCGGGGAGCTAGAACTCCAGGGTTCTTCTCGTCTGTACCCATCTTCCAGAAATACCCCTGTGTGACTGAGGCAGCCCCTGCCTTGCTGCCCCTCAGCCCAGTCATGGGGTCCAATTCTGCAAGTCAGCAGATGGAAAAGGATGGCAGGAGGGGGGTGCGAGGAGGAGGCTGGAGCTGGGAGACTTCCCAAAGCACGGGGGACACTCACTGGTGACCCAAGTAGAGCCCTTCTCCAGAAGGACTCCGAGCCAGGATTAGATTGGACAAGAGATCCCAAAAGATGAGGGGGCAGGGGAGAAAAATAGCTGGGCCTGAAGACATGATGCCAGCCCTCTGAGCATCAGCTTCTCTCCCTCTCTCTCTCCCTCTCCGTGGTTTTACTCTGTAGCCTACGCTGGCCTGAAGCTCAAGTTTGTTTTTTTTTTATAATTTTTATTCTATTATTTTTTTTCAAGGTGGGGGTCTCACTCTAGACTAGGCTGACCTACCTGGAACTCACTCTGTAGTTTCAGTCTGGCCTCAACCTCACAATGATACTTCGACCTCTGCTTTCCAAGTGCTGGGATTAAAGGTGTGTGCCACCATACCCAGCTAAGCTTTTTATTTTAGTTTAGTTTTTATTTTTGGTTTTTCCAGGTAGGTTCTCACTCTAGCCCAGGCTGATCTGGAATTCACTACGTCATACATGGGGGGCCTCGAACTCATGGCGATCCTCCTACCTCTGCCTCCCAGGTGCTGGGATTAAAAGCATGCGCCACCATGCCCGGCTTACTTTTTAATTCCTATTTATTTGCGTGTGCATGTGTGTGTGTGAACAAACACTAAACACTTGTGCCTTTTTTTTTTTTTTTCCTTTTTTGAGGTAGGGTCTAGCTCTAGCCCAGGCTGAGCTGGAATTCACTATGTAGTCTCAGGGTGTACTCGAACTCACAGTGATCCTCCTACCTCTGCCTCCAGAGTGCTGGGATTAAAGGCGTGCACCACCACACCCAGCTCTGATGCCACTTTTTGCATCCAGTTTATGTGGGCACTGGGGAATTGAACCCTAGCTGACAGGCTTTGTAAGCAAGCACCTTTAATGGCTGAGCCATCTCCCCAGCCCCGTTGCTCTGGAACTCAAAGCCATCTTCCTGTGTCAGCCCCCTGAGTACTGGAATCGCAGGAGTGTGTCAGCCCGCAGGGCTCATCTGTAAATTGAGAGCAAACAGATGAAGGAGGCCCCAGCGAGGAGAGTGCAGTTCTGGCGCACTCTCATTTGCCTCAGCAGCTGTGTGACCTTAAGGAGGCACTTGACCTCTCTGTGCCGGTTTCCCTTCCTTTCTATAAAACGGGGATGATTCCTGTCTAACTGGCCTCACACCACGAAGTCTAATGACAGTAAGGGTAAGAAATCTCTGGAGATTCTCATCTCACCCTCCCCCATGGGTCCCTTAGGAGCATTTTTTTTTTTTTTTGCTTGCTTTTTTAAAACTTTTTATTTATTTTTTATTTTTTTCAGGTAGGGTTTCACTCTAGCCCAGGCTGGTCTGGAATTCACTATGTAGTCTCAGGGTGGCCCCAAATCCATGGTGATCCTCCTACCTCTGCCTCCCAAGTGCTAGGCTCCACGCCTGGTTCCTCAGCAGCATTTTTCTGTTTTGTTTTGTTTTGTTTTTTTGAGGTAGGGTCTCACCCTAGCTCAGGCTGACCTGCAATTTACTATGTAGTCTCAGGGTGGCCTTGAATTCACAGTGTTCCTCCTACCCCTGCCTCCCAGTGCTGGGATTAAAGGTGTGCGTCACCACGCCCAGCTCTCAGCAGCATTTTTAAAAAGGGGATTTTATTTTATTTAAGAGAGAGAGAAAGGCAGATAGAGAATGGGCATGTTAGGGCCTCTAGCCGCTGCAAATGAACTCCAGACACATGCGCCACCTTGTATATCTGGTTTACGTGGGTACTGGGGAATCAAACCTGGGTCCTTAGGCTTCCCAGGCAAGTGCCTTAACTGCTAAGCCATCTCTCCAGTCCAAGAACTAGGGTTTTACTTCCAAACTCACTGAGGAAAAAGGATAAGAGGAAACACAAGCCAAACGTGTCCATACGTTCAGGGCAGCGGGAGCCAGAGAACTCTGTGTGGTAAGTCCAGGTGCGTGCAGGTAAGGCCACTGTCTCTCCTCCCGGCTACTGGCCCAGTTGCTTGATCTTAACCGCCTCCCTCCGGCCCACAGTGGCACATTGTGGTGCCTGCAACTGGGAAGAAACTGAGGCAGGCATGGGGAGAGGCTACACGTAGGCAACCATGCCAGCTTTATGCCCCTGCAGTCAGAGACACAGTTCAAGGCCTCTCGGGGATGGCATGTGGGAGGATGTTGGGCAAGACTGGAAGGACGCCTTGTGACACTTGCTGGGTCGCTGAGTGGGGTGAGCAGCAGACATCAGGCCCTGGGGAGATCACAGACTCGAGTGTCAGAGCGGATCTGTGTCTGGCGTGGTAAGTGGGGTTAATCTCAAGGTCAGACCTAGTCAATCCATTTTCATGCCAACATGGCCTTAGGTGCCCTGCATGCTGGTGGCTGGGACCCAGGTGCCCACTCTGTTAGAGATGGTGCTGTGGGGAGCCTGGTGCCTGTCTTGTCCCTGTTCTGTGATCACTGGTTGCCACCTGCTTTTGGCCCATGCCTGGGGGTTCCTGAGGAGCAACGGTGTAGGGCGTTGTCCCAGGCTGCCCTTGCTGGTCTCTTCACAGGTTTCAGTGTGAAGGCCTGTGGGGAGATAGCTGAAAAGATATCGAGCTTCAAGCGGGGGGGCAGGGGAGGGGCCTTGAACTTTTCAGGCATCTCAGATCTCTGTACAAACTGGACCCTCAGCCCCTGTGCTGTGTGCTTAAGTGCGTAGAACTCATCAGCGTGTACTGTGCTCCGGGGACTTACCTCCTCACTCTCGGCTTTTCCCAGGTCACGGTGTCGTGATGTCTGAAAGGACCAGAGAGAAGGAAGGGGAGCTCTGAGAACAAGCTGGGCATCCACGGTGGACACCACCAGGATGCAGGGTTGACAAGATTGTAGGAAAAAAAAAAACCAAAAAAACAAAAAAAAACAATAAGCAGTCCAGCTGGCCGAGAAACTTAGGGTGAGTCACCAAGCTGTCTTTGCGTAGATCCAGAGGCTAGAGGGTAAGAAAGGCTTTTCCAGAAGGCGGTAATGTCAGTTTGCTGCGACTGTGATGTGGGTGGGGTGGGAATGGATAGAGGAAGAACTGTAGCCAGCGGGAACCTGCAGGTGAAATTCCACCTCGCCGGGGAGGCAGAGGCAGCTGCCTGGCCTGCAGACCTCTTGCTCTCATGCCAGCTTCCCCCCCACCCAGCCCCCAGAAACCCTCTTCCGCACCCCCACCCAGCCCCACCAAGGCCTGCAGCCCTAGGGAAGCTATGTGGCCTTCTCACCATGGACCCAGTGCCGGCTGTGGCTTTTTCTCTCTGACCTATTTTTTTTAATCATTCAATAGGATTTTTCCCCCTAAACCAAAGCCCCGGCCCCCTGGGCCCGTCAGCTCCACCGAGTGTCAAAACCACCCCTGTCACTTTGCGTTGGGTTCTTAGTCCAGCAGCCCCTCCCCGCAGGGCCTGAGAGCGACAGCTAATTACCCAGCTGCCGAGCACCCCTACTCCTGCCCCTCCACCCCCAACCCCAACAGAGGGGCCCTCTGGGGAGGCCTGCTGCTAGGAGAAGCTGGGACCTCCACAACCTCCTATTCGGAGGCGGGAAGTCTTTCCTGCTGTCTAACCTCCATTCTTCCCTCCGTCCTGCCCCTAGTGGTGCTGAATCCTACATACATGTGTTGACCGTTCAGACTGGAAGGGGCTTTGGGACATTTCCTTGAGAGACAGAAAAGGGCACTAGCCTCCAGCCCGGAGTTGAGGTATTTTATCCTGGCTCTCCCACAGATGTTTAGGGGATAGTCTCTGCCAAGTCTCTCTCTCTCTTTCTTTTTTCTTTTCCTTCCTTCCTTTCTTTGTTTCTTTCTTTCTTTCTTTTTTTTTTTTTTGAGATAGGGTCTTGTTCTAGCCCAGGCTGATTTGGAATTCACTATATAGTCTCAGAGTGGCTTTGAACTCACAGCGATCCTCCTACCTCTGCCTCCCGAATGCTGGGATTAAAGGTGTGCGCCACCACGCCTGGCTTTATCTTTCTTTCTTTCTTTCTTTCTTTCTTTCTTTCTTTCTTTCTTTTTTTTTTTTTTTTTTTGCGAGGTAGAGTCTCACTCTAGCCCAGGCTGACCTGGAATTCACTATATAGTCTTAGGGTGGCCTCGAACTCATGGCAATCCTCCTACCTCTGCTTCCTGAGTGCTGGGATTAAAGGTGTGTGTCACCACCCCTGGCTTGTTTCTTTTTTGCTGAGGTAGAGTCTTCACTGTAGCTCAGGTTGCCCTGGAACTCACTCTGTATCGCAAGCCTCTAACACTGTGATTAAAGGCATACACCCCTATGTCCTGCTCTAACCTTCCTTCCTTCTTTCTCTCTCTCCTTCCCTTTTTCTCCCTTCCTTCTTCATTACCTTTATTTTTAGACTCCCACTATGTAGGTCTGGATGACCTGGAATTTATGATCCTCCTGCCTCAGCCTCCTAAGTGCTGGAATTACAGACATGGCCCTCCATGTCCCACATCTGTTTCAGTCTCTTTGTGATTCAGTCCTTGTCCCTGACTAGCGGTGCTCCCTGCCCTGTGTCCCTCGTGGGCTCTGTTGCCAGGTCTGGGGCTGTGTAGTTTGTTCCAGGCGTCACTAAGAATAGACTGAGTGTCTTCATCTCTCCCCCACCACATACCTGCCATCCCATCTTCCCCCCATCCTGTCTCCTTCTGTGGTCAAGCTATCATCTGCCCCACCTAGCTGTACCCTGTCACATTAACAAGGACAAAGCCAAGGGCCTGAGCCAGAAACAGGCAGGCAGGGAAGATTCCAGAAGGAGGACACAGACAGAAAAACAGACATGCAGTAGGGTACTGAAAGTGAGGCCAACCTTGAGACCCGCACAGACTTGGAGATGCAGAGACAGACAGACATGAGCCCAGGGCAGACTCAGAGACAGGGATAGGGACAGAACCTATGCTCGGTTCATGACCAGGGTTTCCCCTGCTCCCTTCTCTTCCTCTGTTATTTTGAGATGGGGTCTCATGTAGACCAGGTTGGCTTTGAACTTGCTGTGATGACTTTGAACTCCTGATTCCCCTGTCTCCATCTCCCCAGTGCCTCCACATCTGACAAGACACATGCGGTTTGACAGCTCCTGAGAAAGAGATGGATGTGAAGGAAAAAGACACACCAGGGCTTGAGAGATGGCTCAGCAGTAAAGATGCTTGCCTGCAAAACCTAATGACCCAGGTTCGATTCCCCAGTACCCACATAAAGCCGGAGGCACAAAGTGGCACATGTACCTGGAGTTCCTTTGCAGTGGCAGGAGGCCCTGGCATGACCATTTTCTCTTTCTTCTTGAAAATAAATAAATAAAAATATTTTTAGAGTTGAAGAGATGGCTTAGTGGTTAAGGTGCTTGTCTGAGAAACCTAACGACCCAGGTTCAATACCCCAGGACCCATGTAAAGCCAGATGTACAAGGTAATACACTCATCTTGAGTTCGTTTGCAGTGGCTTGAGACCCTGGCATGCCTATTCTCTCTCTCTCTCTGCCTATCTCTTTTTCAAATAAATAAATAAATATTTAAAAAAAATTAAAGCCAGGCATGGTGTCATATGCCTTTAATCCCAGCACTTGGGAAGCAGAGGTAGGAGGATCACCATGAGTTTGAGGCCACCATGAGACTACATAGTGAATTCCAGGTGAGCCTGGGCTAGAATGAGACCCTACCTCAAAAAACAAACAAGCAGTTGGGCATGGTGGCACACACCTTTACTCCTAGCCCTTGGCTGTGAGTTCAAGGCCAGCCTGGTACTGCAGAGTCAGTTCCAGGTCAGCTTGGGCTAGAGTGAGACCCTACCTTGAAAAACCAAACAATAAAATTTTTAAAAACCAAAATAAAATGTGTGTGTGTGTGTGTGTGTGTGTGTGTGTGTGTTTTTAAAGAAAAAGGAACACACCATGGGCTGGAGAAATAAATGGCTTAGCGGTTAAGGCACTTGCCAGCAAAACCAAAGGACTCAGGTTCAATTTCCCAGTACCCACATGAAGCCAAATGCACAAGGTGGGCATGTGCGTCTGGAGTTCTTTTGCAATGGCTGGAGGCCCTATAGCACACCCATGCATTCTCTCTCTCAAATAAATAAACAAATACTTTAAAAAAAAAAAAGACACACCAAGACTCAGGCAAGATACAGAGACGAGAGATTCAGGGTCTGACCAACGTAGCAGAGAAGTGCTAACGAAGAAGCAGAGGGACAAGCGACAGGAGTGGGTGAGTCTCACGGAAGCACAGGGCCTTGGAAAGAGCCGGGGCTGAGCTGGTTTGTCGGCTGTCCTATGGCCAGAGCCCAAAGGGTGGCTTATAGGGGAGTGTGAGCCTGGCATGGCCTGACTACAGAAAGTGGAGCCCATGGCGGAGGAGCCCGGCTGCACAAAGGTTAACTGAGCTCTGCCAGCTCCAGCCTTTCCCTGGCTCCTCTCCTGCCCCCTCCGCCACACCAGCTCCCTTTACCCAAAGCCCTGGGCACCCCTACCCCCACTCCTGGTAACCAGACCTGCTTCCTGCTGAGATTAAGGCCAGCGGGCCTTCCCCTGAAAGGGGGGGCACCACCTCCCTCAGGGCCTCCCTGAAGTTTGGGCTTGCCCATCAGTACTCTGGCATGCCCCCATGATCGTAGAGTTGCTCAAGTGGGAACATTCAGGGGACCCCCCCCCCAGCCTGAGAACATCATGGGATGGGGTGCCGGTGGAAATGTGTGGGAAGAGCTGGTGGGGTGGGGTGCAAGTAGTGAGGGGGTCATCAGAGGTAGGGTACCCATGAAGATAGAGGATGGCAGTGCAGGACGTTGGTGTCCCCGCAAAGTTTGAGGAGTGACCCAGCCCCGGGGGTGATAGCCTGGAGTCCTTGACCTTGGGGTGAGCCCCGGGTTTTGTGTTCATTCTCACCACCTGGTGCCGGGTACTGGGGACTTGGAAGTGCTGCAGCTGTCACTGTTGGGAGGGGGGGGGTTCTACAGGTGTCTGTGGCTGCCCTGCCCCCTCCCGGGCTGCTAAGCCGACGGTTCCGGCCACGGCTATGCTAGCTGAAGGACTGGCATTCTGGGCCCGGAGAGGGAGGGCTCCAGGGCGGGTGGATGGGCAGTCAGATCTGCCCCCAAGGAGCCCTGCAAAGCTGGCTGGATGGGACCAGGCAGGGTTACTGCACCAGGGCTGTGGGTGGCGTGTGTGCACATGGGGGTGACAGGGTGTGTGCCGCTCCGACCCTGGGGAGAGGGTGAGCGGGCTAAGGGGTGGGGAACTCAGGCCCCCAGGCTCATTTGATAAAAGGTCTTCAAAGTCAAAGACTAATCATACATTGTGAAGCCAGAGATTGCCTTTGTTTTTTTCTCTTTTTTTTTTGAAAATGATGGTTGTTTTGTTGTTTATTTTATTTATTTATTTATTTGAGAGCGACAGACAGAGCGAGAAAGAGGCAGAGAGAGAGAGAGACACAGAGAGAATGGGTGCGCCAGGGCCTCCAGCCACTGCAAACGAACTCCAGACATGTGCACCCCCTTGTGCATCTGGCTAACGTGGGTCCTGGGGAATCGAGCCTCGAACCGGGGTCCTTAGGCTTCACAGGCAAGCGCTTAATGGCTAAGCCATCTCTCCAGCCCTGTTTTTTTCTTTTCAAGGTAGGGTCTCCTTGCTGTAGTCCAGGCTAAACTGGAATTCATTCTTTTTTTTTAAATTTTTATTTATGTATTAGAAAGAGAGAGGGGGAGAAGTAGATAGACAGACAGAGAGAATGGGTGCTCCAGGGCCTTCAGCGGCTGCAAACGAACTCCAGACACATGTACCACTTTGTACATTTGGCTTACGTCGGTCCTGGGGAATTGAACCTGGGTCCTTTGGTTTTGCAGGCACGTGCCTTAACCACTAAACCATTCTTCCAGCCCTGGAATTCACTCTTCAGCCTCAGAGTGGCCTTGAACTCACGGCGATCCTCCTACCTCTGCCTGCAAAGTGCTGGGATTAAAGGCATGCACCACCACACTGGCCAGGGTCTGCTTTTAAAAATATATATACTTTTAAATTTATTTACAAGGAAGAAAGAGAGAAAAAGAATGGGCACACCAGGGCCTCTAGTGCTGCAAATGCATTTAAAATACATACACCACTTTGTGCATCTGGCTTTACGCAGGTACTGAGGAATGAAACCCTCCCTGGTCGTTAGGCTCTGGAGGCAAGTGCCTTAACCACTGACAGTCACCTCTCCAGCCCAAGTCTGCTTTTTTTCCCCCCCCGATGCAGGGTCTCACTCTGGAGTTCACTATGTAGTCTCAGGGTTGCCTCGAACTCACAGAGGTCCACCTACCTCTGCTTCCCGAGTGCTGGGATTAAAGGTGTGCGCCACCACACCCGGCTTGCTTTTTTTTTGACGACTTATTTTTTTGTGTGTATGTTTTTCTATGAGTGTGAGCCCATTTGTGCGTGTAGGTGGGTGCACAAAGAGATGCCAGAAATCGACATTGGGAGTCTTTTCAGTCACTATCCACGCTATTATTTGATGCTTTTTGTCTTTGTTTTTTGAGGTAGGGTCTCACTCTAGCCCAGACTGACCTGGAACTCACTCTGTAGCTCTGGGCTGGTCTTGAACTCACACTGATTCTCCTACCTTAGCCTTAGCTGGGATTAAAAGCATGTGCCACCACATTTGGCCCATCCTATTTTTTATTTTTTATTTATTTTTATTTTTTATTTTTTTTTTTGAGGTAGGGTCTCACTCTGGCCCAGGCTGACCTGGAATTCACTATGGAGTCTCAGGGTGGCCTCGAACTCATGGCGATCCTCCCACCTCTGCCTCCCGAGTGCTGGATTAAAGGCGTGCGCCACCATGCTCGGCCCATCCTATTTTTTGAGGCAGGGTCTCACACTGAACTTAGAACTCACCAATTTGGCCAGACTACCTGGCCAGTGAACCCAGGGATCCTCCTGTCTCTGGCTTCCCAGTGTTGGTACTGCAGGTGTGCACCGCAGTGCCCGGTTCTGAGGACCAGAGCTCAGCTCCTCATGCTTGGGCAGCCGTCACATTACCCACTGAGCCATCTCCCCAGTCCTTAGGGTCTGGTTTATCACAGCCCTCAGGGAAGGGTGTCAGGAAGGAGGCAAGCCTGGCCATTCCTGAGATGGGATTCTTCAGAACAAGCGGCTGCCTTCTGTTCCAAGGCCCCAGGTGACTGCTGGGGACAGATAGAAGGGACTCTTTCTGGAAGAACCACTAAACCAGAGGGAGGAAAAGAGAGAAGCCAAGGGATTGGGGACAGAGGACGAGGGACAGTTTGGTGCTGCATGGACATCATCCATTCTGCTTCTGCCTAAGAGCAGGGCCCTCAGCCTTTACAGCCTGGGAGAAGGTGCGCTTCCTGTTCTGACGGAGGTTAAGACACTCCCGCAGGTCGCCTAGCCAGTGAGTGTTGGCATTCCTGCCCAGACACTTGAGGCAATCCATCTGTGACCCTCTGCTGGGCCTTTCCTACTACGAAGCCCTTTGGCGTCTATTGCCCTCCTTCCTTCTCCCTCTCTTCTTTCTTGAGTTGCGACCATGGGCCTGAGACTTTCTTGCTGAGTCACATTGAGTTTGTTTTTTTCAAAACAAACAAACAAACAAACAAACAAAAAAACCAAAAAAACAACTATTTTCAGCCAGGTGTGGTGGTGCACGCCTTTAATCCCAGCACTAGTGAGGCAGAGGTAGGAGGATCTCCCGTAGTTCGAGGCCAACCTGAGACTACATAGTGAATTCCAGGTCAGCCTGGGTTAGAGTGAGACCCTACCTCGAAAAACCAAAAAGAAATTTATTTGTTAATTTGTTTGAGAGAGAGAGAGAAGAGAGGTAGATAGAGAGGGAGTGGGCAGAGCAGGGCCTCCTGCCACTGGGGTGGGGTGGGGGGAACTCCAGATGTATGCACCACTTTGTGCATCTGGCTTTACATGGGTACTGGGGAATCAGACCTGGATTGTTAGGCTTTGTAGTCAAGTGCCTTAACCACTGAGCACTCTCTCCAGCCCCACACTGAGTTTCATTTAAAAAACATTTTCTTTGGGCTGGAGAGATGGCATAGTGGTTAAGCGCTTGCATGTGAAGCCTAAGGACCCTGGTTCAAGGCTCGATTCCCCAGGACCCACATAAGCCAGATGCACAAGGTGGCACATACATCTGGAGTTTGTTTGCAGTGGCTGGAGGCCCTGGTGAACCCATTCTCTCTCTCTTTCTCTCTCTCTCTCTCTGCCTCTCTCTTTCTCTGTCTGTCTGTCGCTCTCAAATAAATAAACAAAAACAAACAGAAAAAAAATTTAAAAATAAAAAAATATTTTATTTTATTATTTATTTATTTTGAGAGAGAGAGAAAGAGGCAGATACAGAGAATGGGCACAGCAGGGCCTCTAGCCACTGCAAATGAACTCTAGACACATGCGCTACCTTGTGCATCTGGCTTACATGGGTACTGGGGAATTGAACCTGGGTCCTTAGGCTTCACAGGCAAGCACCTTAACTGCTGAGCCATCTCTCCAGCCCCACATTGAGTTTCCTGTTCTTCTCATATCTGAATCTCTCAGAAGCACACCCAGAGCCTGGTGCTTGCTTCTCTCATGCTTCATTCTCTCCTCTTCTGGGCTCTGCGGGCCAAAATCCTGGGTCCTGGTGTCCTATGCTCTAAGTCACTGGCCCTCTCTCCAACCTACCTGTCTCTCAGCCCTTACGAAGCCTCTACACCTTGTTCAGGAGAGGAACCAGTGGGAGGAGCTATCAGGGCCCAGAGCATTGAGAAGGACATCACAGTGCCTACAGGTTCAGGCTCAGACTTCCAACATCCTCCTTCCTCGACTCTTGAACCTGCAACTGACTCGTGGAGTGGGACCTGACTTGGTGGTAGGAGAGAAGACTGAGAGCAGGATGTGTAGAGCCCTTGAAGGCCAGCATCACGTGAAACCCTGAAACCTGGAAGCTGCAGCTCTCCTCGGGTCTGGGAGGCGGCATCTCTAGAACCAAGTCCCACGAATTCACATCCCAACAGCTTCCGGGCCCAGGTGATGGCACAGAGGCCGTGTGGCTTCAGTGAAGCCCCTGTCACTTTGCCTCTTGATGGGAAACATCTGGAAAGAAGTCTTGAACCCTTGCAGGGCACTATGGGGTGGGAGAGACAGTGCTAAGTTAGGAGGTTTAGGGGCAATTTTCTTTTCTGTTTTCCAAACCTTATCTTTTTTTTTTTTTTTTTTAACTTGTGTGGGTGTGGTGCATGTGATAGTGCATACACAAGTATGTGCCCTTACAGTGGGGGTCCCTTGCTGGTGGAGGCTAGAGTGAAACATCTGGTCAACTGTTCCATCACTTTTTTTTTGAGCCTCATCTTGTTTTTGAGCCCAAGTCGCCTTTTACTAATTCTGGTCTCTAAAGATTCACAGGTCTCTGCTCCCTGTGGGACTGGGGTTACAGGCACTTGTGGCCATGCCCAGCTGTTTTACATGAGATCTGGGGACTTGAACTCCGGCAGTCTCAGGCCCCCTCAAGCCCTCTTGCTTGTGCAGGAAGTGCACTTAACTGCTGAGCCATCTCTCCAGCAGCCAGCAGCACGTTTTTTGGCTTTTTGTGGTGCTGAAGATTTATCTAGCCCAGGGCCTTGTGCACGCTAGGCAGGCTCTCCATCACTGAGCCACATCCCCAGCCTAGGTCTGACTTTTTCTTTACTCACTTTTTGTGGGAAGAGCACTGGATTAGGAGTCAAAAGGCCAGGCCTGCAGCCCTTGCTATGAGCCAAATAGGGCATGGAACTTCTTAAAGTCATTCTATCTCCCATATTACTATCTAGCCCATCCCCTGAAATGAGATACTGACTGGTGACTGTCTCTCCTGTCCTTGGGCACTCCACACTGTTTCCTCCACTCCTACCCCACTAGGGAAAGCCTTTGGGTGGGATGGCTGGTGGTATGAAAGAAGGAAGGGCTGGGAGAAGCAGCCACGAGGAAGGGAGGAGAGGGGATCCCAGGGGGCCTCGTCTCCTGTCTCATCTCCTCTCTTCCCACTTCTCCAGCCCCGAGGCCCCGGGAAGAGGGTGAGGTGGCAGCAGGAAGAGGAGGTGTCACTGTCAGGGTTCTTCTCACCCAAGCTGGCAGAGGGCGGGACTGGCAGTGGTGACACCAAGGCCGCTCAGCCCCCGCTTTTCACAAGCACTTTCTTTTTTGGGTGGAAGAAATTGGAGGCAGTGTGTGTGTGTGGGGGGGGTGAGGAATCTGAGGTTAATGAACCAGACTCTAATAGCCCACTAACAGATAGAGAGACCACCTTCAGACCCCCCCCCCTTCCTCCACAGACATGCCCCCAGGGCCACCCGATCAGAGATTCATAATCCCTCCTGCTCAGGGAAGCTGGGTAGCATAAGGCCATTCTGTTCAGAAGCAGGGAGGATAGATAGATCCTTTGAATCGGAGGATTAGCAGGGAAGAAGGAGGGAGAAAGGAACAAGACTACAAATGGAGCACTTAGCAAAACTGCCCCCCCCAAAAGCTGTCAGCATTCAATAGTCTCATGTCTTCTGGGAGAAACAGTCATGCAGGTGAGTCTTTCGAAGTCTCTATGGTTAACGACAGGTAGGCAAGGGTCCCAAGGTTAGCCTCTTTCAAGCAATGCTGCCCCACTTCAAGCAGCTGGCAGAGACTTTCACCTTCCTTAAGGCACAGGGAAATGGAGGGCGAAGGACTGGGGAAGAGGCCAGAAACCCAGGTTTCTGGTACAGTTATGTATTTGGTCTCCATCCTCAAGAGATATGCTGATTCTCTCTTCCTCATCCTTCCTGGGTTGTGTCTGCCTCCTGGGGTGCCCAAGTTTCACCTTAGCCTGCCAGCCTGCCTCTTGGTTCAGCTCTAGTTGGGAGCAGAGTGTCCCCATGGGCCCTTAAAGGTGAAGCCCTGTTGGGTTGGGACAGAAATGTAGAGATGAGGCCAGGCCCCGGGGGAGAAGTGAAGAGGGCAGAGACAAGGAGAGAAGTCAACCTTTAATAGGATGAAACTGTGTGGAAGTATTTTTTTGAACATGCTTTAAAATGGAATATGTTGTTAATAATAAGAAGAAATAAGAATTATTGTTGAAAAATTTTTTAAAAAGTAAATCTTTATATATTTGACATGCAAAAAATTCCATGACACCTTGTTGAGTGAAAAAAAAAAGGTTACATGACAAAGCAGCTTGTGTGGTGTTATATAAAATTATGTATTTGTGTGTGTGTGTGTGTGTGTGCAAAAGACAGGGACAGGGAGATACTATACAGGAGAGATAGCTAGAAGAGTGTTCCTCACGATGTTAATCATGTTTGCTCTTAGGGGTAGAAATGAGGGTGATTTATATAGTTGTGCTTTTCTGTATTGCTGCTTAAAGACTGATCGAAGAGCCAGGCATAGTGGCGCATGCCTTTAATCTCAGCACTTGGGAGACAGAGGTAGGAGGATCACCATGAGTTCAAGGACACCTTGAGCTTACATAGTGAATTCCAGGTCAGCCTGGGCTATAGCAAGACACTACCTTAAAAAACAAACAAACAACAACAACAACAAAAAAACCCCTAAAGATTGGTTGATTGATTTTCCTTTTCCAAGGTAGGGTCTTACTCTAGCCCAGGCTGACCTGGAATTCACTATGTAGTCTTACGCTGGTTTCAAACTCACTGCGTCTCAAGTGCTAAGATTAAAGGCATGCCCACTATGCCCAGCTTAAAGATTTTTTTTTTTTTCCAAACAAGGTCTCATGTATCCCAGGTTGTCCTGAACTTCCTATGTATCCAAGGACAACCTTGAACTTCTAATCCTCCTTCCTCTATCTCCCAAGTGTTGGGACTACAAATGTGCCACCATGCCTGGTTTATGGGGGATGGAAACCAGGGACTCATGCATGCTAAGCAATCACTCAGCTACATATCCAGCCTACCAGGGTGTTTTTTTCTTTATACACAAGAAATCCCCTAAAGGGACTATTTTCATTTGGAAGAGAAACAAACCAAAAAAAAAAAAAAAAAAAAAAAAAAAAGAAAGAAAGGAAAAGAATCATACTTTTTCTTCAAAAAATCACAGTGGAGGAAGAACAGCCCCTGTCCCTATCGGAGCAGTGTCAGCCCCGACTGTCTCAGAGCCACTCTGTCCCTTACAATAGACTGGAAAGTTGTACACAGACGCGGGTTGGTGTAAAGTTAACATCCCTCCCCCCTCCACTGTAGGCGTGTTTATTTCCCCCCTCCTCCATCTGATAAAGCCTATGTGACTTTCAGGCAAGGGAAGTGACTTACCCAGGTCCATATGTCCCATATACCTGAGTCATGGGCAAAGCCAGCTCGGGAACCCTAAGCACTGATAGCCTGGTGCTGCTTCTCTGTCCACACTTTCAAGAGCTTTTGTGGTCTTGTGCAGCCCCGCGTTTACTGCTTCTGATAAAATCCCCTTTTAGGAAGCCTGCTTCCAAGTCTGTTTCAGGGCTGGAAGGACCGAGCCCACTCACCTAGGGGGTCTGTGGTGAAAGTGCAAGGTCGCTTAGCTCGGAGCCTGGGCACAATGAAGACATCAACATGGGAATGTCCTGCCAGTCCCCAAGGATTTCTGCAGGAAACGGGCTTTGTTGAACCTTCAAGGATGGGTAAAATTTGCAGAGAGGGGAGAGAAACCAGTCACTGTGTCCGGGACAAGCTGACTCTCTCCGAAGGAAGGTCTTTTGTTGTTGTTGTTAAGGTAGGATCTCACTCTAGCCCAGGCTGACCCGTAGCTCACTCTTTAGCTCCAGGCTGGCCTCGAACCCACAGCGGGTCCTCCTAAACCTCTATCTAGTGCTGGGACGAAAGACGAAAGGCTGTATCCGGCCTTTAAGTTCATATTTTAAAAAAAAAAATTTTGTTTATTTTATTTATTTGAGAGCGACAGAGAGAGAATGGGGGCGCCACCGCAACTGAGCTCCAGATGCGTGCAACCCCTTGTGCATCTGGCTAATGTGGGTCCTGGGGAATCGAGCCTTGAACCGGGGTCCTTAGGCTTCACAGGCAAGCTCTTAACCGCTAAGCCATCTCTCCTGCCCTAAGTCCAGGAGGTCTTTAAGTGAGAACTTCGGAGCGCTCGGAGACCCACTGGTCTCCATCGTGGAGGAGAGGGTGGTGGGACCCCCACCCCCACCCCTCCACCCCCGCCAGTGTTCCCCGACAGGCTAGAATGCTCGCAGTCTCGGCTGCAGGGGGCGGGACGGGGTGGGGCGGGGCGGGGTGGGGGAGAACCCGGAATGCTTCATAAAGCCACAGCCGGGGCGGCCGCGCGCTCGTGACTGCGGCCCGCTGGCAGGGGCGCCGGAGAGCTGCCGTGCACCTGCTCGCTCACGCGGGCCCCGGAGCCAGACGTGCCAGCCCGGCCCGGGTGGGGCTCCCCACTTCCACGCGGCCCCGCCCCCCACCCCTAGCTCCCAGGGACCCGGTCCTCGACGGCTGCTGCGGCAAGGCGCTCGCTCAGCCCACCCCGGATGGGCATCGTGGAGCCGGGCATTGGAGACATGCTGACCGGCGCCGAGCCGATGCCGACGAGCAGCGACGAGAGCCGGGCGCCGGGTACCGACCCGCAGCCCCGTTACTTCTACCCGGAGCTGGGCGCGCAGGACGCGGCCGATCGTCGCGGGGCTGCCCTATACCGGGGGTGCCCTGGTCCCCGCCGCACCGCCGCCGGGACGCTACCTGGGAGCCTACTCCTATCCACCTCGGGTCCAGGCGGCCGGCTTCCCCGGGCCCGGTGACCCCTTCCCGCCACCCGCGGGCACCGAGACCTACCAGCCCGGGGATGGTTACCCGGCTCCGGACCCACGTGCCGGCCTCTACCCGGGTCCGCGCGAGGACTACGCGTTGCCTGCCGGCCTGGAGGTGTCGGGGAAGCTGAGAGTGGCGCTCAACAACCACCTGTTGTGGACCAAGTTCAACCAGCACCAGACCGAGATGATCATCACCAAGCAGGGACGGTGAGTGCGGCGGCCCCGGGCTCTTCGGGGCGGAGCCCGCGGGGCTGCTGTGGCCCGGGGCCGGAACAAGGACTTTCCTCCGTCTCTCTCTCTCTAGACATAGCTAAAGTCTTTTTTTTTGTTTGTTTGTTTTTGCACTTTGGGCATCAGCTTTGGGCAGCAGGGCAACAGGGTTGCACTGAGGACATTGGCAATGTCTTAGAGGGCTGCGGATGCCCCGGGGTGTCACACGAACAGCCAAAGAACTAAAACATAAAAATAAGTAAATAAAAAGGGGAGCTGGATGAGAATGGGGGCGCAACGAGAAGTCACCTTGGTGCAAGGAAAAGGACTATTCTGGCTTCGTCTGGAGTTGGTGGCGCTGCTGCCCTGCTCTGGGCCTGGGTCTAAGTGGTGGCATAGGGCAGCGGGGGGGGGGGGGGGGGGGGGGAGCCCACGTTCAGGGGAGGTGGGGCTGACAGTGAGTGTCTTGTCTCTTAGTCCCTGTGTATGGGGAAACTGGAGTGTTGGAGACATCTTCTGGGTGTTTGGGGGTTCTCAGACACCCCCCCCCCCACACACACATTTTGCTGCTGCTGCTGCTGCTGTACTGGGGCAGCTGGAGGGGAGAGATAGGCTGGGATTTGGTGACAGGGAGAAGCAGTGGCCAAGTTTCTTTTCCGGTCTTACTTTGAGATCATATGTCTCTCTCTCTCTCTCTCTCTCTCTCTCTGTGTGTGTGTGTGTGTGTGTGTGTGTTGTGTAGTGTAGTGTAGAGAGGAGGACAGTAAAAACTTCTGGGGAGACACAAATGCTTGAATAGGTGAAACTCACCTTGAGCCCCAGCTGGTGGCCAAGTACTACACCACGCTTTGAAGCAAGTCCCTGAAAATGTGCCCACTCCCTTTACCTAAATGTTCAGCGACCTAGGCTAGGGGAAGTTGGAAAGGGCTTCTCCCGAGGCTAGCACACAAGTGGTAGGGTTTGGGGCTCAGAGTGTTGCTTCCGGATACAGCCTCCTGAGTGAGGCAACAAAGAAACCTGTGCTTGTTTGTGGAGTTGTTTAGTAAGCCACGCAGATAGTGGGCCCTCCTGTGTCGCGTGCGACATGGCTGGTCCACCCTTCCCGGCGGGGGCTGCGCCTTTGGTGGGTTCCAGTGGAGGGGTACTAGGATGGAGGAGTTGGAGACATTTCGAGGGTAGGGCTTGGGAAGGGAAATGGAAGGCCTTGCTGGGCCCCAGGCTGCCATTGTTGTAGCATCTACCCTACAGAGGGCTAACCTGGCATACTAGGTCTGTTGCCCACCAACCACAATTGGCTTCCGTTGGCTAAGCTGCTCCGCTTCACTGAGATGAACCCAGGAAAGGTGACATGATTTTCTTGTTTGTATGACCCAGCCTTCATCTCTAAAGCTTTCTGAATATTCCTTCTGGTTCTCCCTGCCCCAGCACCTCTGTGGGTGTCCACAGACACCGGTCCCAAGGGTGTCTGAACTGGAAGGGACTCAGAAGACTCTGCCCAACCCTCTCACTGTCCACAGGGAATCAGGCCCAGAGACAGCAAGCGACTCTTTGGGGGTTACAGAGCATGGTTATTTGGTGGTAGAGCTGGTACCAGAGCCCAGATGGAATCTGCCTGAGCTTCTTTCTCCACTCCCCATGGCCCAGGAAGAACAGCTGCCTCCTCTGTGCGAAGGCAGGGGGCTTTCACTTCCATTATTTCACCGAGCGTCAAGTAGAAGACACGCTCTCCCCATTTCATAAGCCACGAACCCCAAGGTGCAGCGTATACTCAGTGGTTTGTGCTCTGTCACACAGCAGAGCAGATGGGGCCTTGAACTCTGCTTGGTCGTGTGGTCAAGACCATGAGGCTGGGGCCTGGCTGTTTTTGGCTTGGGTGGGAGGGCCTTGGCGTGGGTAGGGGCGCACTCTAACCTACATCACTGTCTGAACTCCTATGTCACCTCTGCTACATCATTCTCACTTGACAAATTTTGTCCATCTCCATTTTAGATATTCATCTTTCTTGATTGATTTATTTATTTTTCTTTTTGGTTTCTCAGCTGAGGTTGGAACTCAGGAACTTGTGTATGCTGAACATACTTGGCAGGCAGAGATGGTGGTGCACACCTATGATGCTGACATTTGGAAGATTAAGGCAAGATGACCTTAAGTTTAAAACCAGCATAAGGGATAGAGAGGTGGCTTAGCGGTTAAGGCATTTGCCTGCTAAACCTAAGGACCCAGGTTTGATTCTCCAGTTCCCACATAAGCCAGATGCACAAGGAGTTTGCAGTGGCTAGAGGCCCTGGTGTGCCTGTTCTCACACACACTCTCTCTCTCTATCTGTCTGTCTCCCCCATCCTCTGTCTCTAATAAATAAATAAAACCAGCAAGGACCAAATAGGTATTGTCTGAAAGAATGAAAATTAATTGAGCAATCGATTAATTTAACTAAATAAACTCTGCTATTTTTCTATGTTGGGACTGAAACCCAGTGCCTTGTACATGCTAAGCAAGCACTCTAACACTGAGCTACATCACCATTTTAAATTTAATTTAATATATATATTTTTTTTTCTTTCTTTTTTTTTTTCGAGGTAGGGTCTCACTGTGGTCCAGGCTGACCTGGAATTCACTATGTAGTCTCAGGGTGGCCTTGAACTCACGGCAATCCTCCTACCTCTGCCTCCCGAGTGCTGGGATTAAAGGCGTGCGCCACCACGCCCAACATATATTTGTTTCTTAAGGTTGGGTCTCACTCTAGCCCAAGCTGACCTGGAATTCACTATGTAGTCTAAGGCTGGCCTCAAATTCATGGCAATTCTCTTACTTCAGCCTCCAGAGGGCTGGGATTAAAAATGTGCACCACCACACCCAGCTCTCAAGAAAAAAATTTTTTTTTGAAATAGGGTCACATTCTAGTCCAGGCTGACCTGGAGTTCTCTCTGTAGCCCAGGCTGGCCTCAAACTCATAGCAATCCTCCTAGCTCAGTCTCCTAAGTGCTGGAGTTAAAGATGTGAACCACGGGCTGGAGATACAGCTTTGTGGTTAAGGTGTTTGCCTACAAAGCCAAAGGACCCTGGTTCGATTCTCCAGGACCCACGTAAGCCAGATGCACAAGGGGGCACATGCATCTGGAGTTTGTTTGCAGTGGCTGGAAGCCCTGGCATGCCCTTTCTCTATCTCTCTCTCTGCCTCTTTCACTCTCATAAATAAATGTTTTAAAAAAAAAGATGTGAACCACCACTCTTGGCTCGTTTTTTTTTTGTTGTTGTTGTTGAGGTAGGGTCTCATTCTAGTCCAAGCTGACCGGGTATTCACTATGCAGTCTCAGGTTGGCCTTGAACCCACAGTGATCCTCCTACTTCTGCCTCCCAATGCCCTGCTCAGTCAAAAAAAAAAAATTGTTTTTAGCCAGGCGTGGTGACGCACGCCTTTAGTTACAGCACTCGGGAGGCAGAGGTAGGAGGATCGCCATGAGTTTGAGGCCACCCTGAGATTACATAGTGAATTCCAGGTCAGCCTGAGCTAGAGTGAGACCCTACCTCAAAAACAAAACAAACAAACAAACAAAAAACAAAAACAACAACAACAAATTTTTTTTTTTTTGATTTTTTGAGGTAGGGTCTCACTCTAGCTCAGGCTGATCTGGAATTCCTATGTAGTCTCAGCATGGCCTCGAACTCATGGTGGTCGTCCTACCTTTGCCTCCCGAGTGCTGGGATTAAAGGCATGCGCCACCATGCCTGGCAAAAAATATCTTTTTTACTATTTATTTATTTTATTTGAGAGTACTAGAGAGAAAATAGGTGCACCAGGGCCTCTAGCCACTGAAAAACTAACTGTGCACACATGCACTACCTTGTGCATCTGGTTTACATGGGTACTGTGGAATCGAACCTTGGTCCTTTGGCTTTGCAAGCAAGTGCTTTAACTGCTAAGCATCTCTCCAGCCCCCCGTTTTTTGTATGAAGAATATCACTGTATACAAAAGTGGACAGAAGCTGGGCATGGTGGCGCACGCCTTTAATCCCAGGACTCGGGAAGCAGAAGTAGGAGGATCGCCAGGAGTTCGAGGCCACCCTGAGATTACATAGTGAATTCCAGGTCTGGGCTAGAGTGAAACCCTACCTCTGGGGGGAAAAAAAGTGGACAGAAAAAATGTAGCTGGCTACCCAAGCATCAGCATTTGTCAGTTCTGATCTAGTGGTTTTTGTTGTTGCTTTGAGACAGGGTCTTCCCATGCAACTGAGGCTGGACTTGAACTGGTAGTCCTCCTGCCTCAGCTTCCTAGTACTGATCCAATCTTGTTTGCTTTTTGTCCTCATTCCTTTCCATTCTTCCTATCTGCAACTATATTAGTAATATAGTGAAAATCAGTAGAGAAATCTTAGACCTTATTTTAGTCTTAAATCTTTCCCTAGGCACCTCTGAAAGTAGATTTTTTTTTTTTTCTTTTGAGACAGGATCTCATTCTATGGCCCAGGCGGGCCTTGAACTCTCAATTCTCCTGCTTCATCCTCTTGAGTGCTCAGGGTTACAGATGTGTGCACCACACATAGCTTTGAAAATGGATTTTTTTTTTTTTTAAATCAAGCAAGATAGTTGTAGTGGCTCATGCCTATCATCCCAGCACACAGGAGACTGAGGTAGGAGGATCATCTTGAGTTCAAGGCCAGCCTGGGTTACAGACTGAGTTCTGGAATCAACCTGGACTAGAGTGAGATCTGACTTCAAAACAACAAAAAACCAAAAAAAAAAAAAAATTCCAATAACAAACTTGAAATGCCACTCTTAAATATCACCTGATTGTCCCACACGTGCATGCATGAGTCTATGTGGTTTATAGTCCTCATACTGGGTCCTAAGGGACCACCTTGCTGACATGTGGCCCCTATTGGATAGTTTGCAATGGCATTTCCTTTGATGCATCCCCTTGGGTCATGCCCCAGGGGCCCAGTGCTGGGAAGCAGACAGAGGACACCCCACCCTGATTCAGACCCCTGTAACTTCTCAGCTTGGGCTCTACAATCTGGCAAGTCCATGGCCTTTTCCACTTGCTAAAGGCTTTTGGGTTCAAAACCCAGCTCCCCATCACTCCTCCTGCTTTGCAGACTGCCCTATTCCTCTGTGGGTTCCAATGACCTGCCAGTCACCACCTCATCACCCACAGCCTTCTTTCTTTTTGAAAAAACTCTTCCACCCCAGGCCTGCCCACAGCCCAGAAGCCTTTGGTCCTGGGCTGACTCACTCTGTCTGGTTCCTTCCTTTCTCACCCACCCTGGACCCTCCGGTCACTATGGATCAGCGGGCGTCAGCCTTTCGTCATGGAGGGCATGAGTGAGGAGCAGGTGGGAGACACAGAGACTGACGGAAGCAGCTCCGGAGGAGCTCAGGGAGAGGAATTGAGAGCAAGCAGATTTTTTGGGGGGGGGTGCTCTCCATGTGTGTTTGAGAAGGGGACAGCCTGCAAGTGGCCCACAAGACAGTGTCTCTGCTCCTGTGTGTGGTGTGTGGTGTGACTGCGCTGGGGAACAGATAATAATAGCTGATGGGTAGACATTCACAGTAGGGGAAGAGAGGTTGGGTCTCCGTGGGCGTGTGGGTGGGTATTAATTGCCGGTAATCCCCACTTTTCTGGGTGCGATTGGTTGATTATTATAATTAAGATAACATTGGGGAACTCTGTTGTTAAAGTAGCTCAATTTGTATGTATATTTGGGTATGGGAAGTTAAGGGTTGGTAAAACAATTTCAGTCCCATGTGAATGAACCCCTCAGCCACTTGAGTTTTTTTTCCCCACCACAGTCCCAACTCTAACAACGTTGCTTACTTATTTAGTCATTATTTTGTTATTGGAAATTTTTATTATTTTCTCTATTTATTTGGTGTGTGTGTGTGTGTGTGTGTGTCCACTGCACATGTATAAAAGTTAGAGGACAACTTTTGGGTCAGTCCTTGTCTTCTACCTCAGTTGAAGCAGTCACTGCTCCATTGGTGAGCTTCAGAGATATACTCCTGTCTGCACCTCCCTTCATGCCATAGTCTCACTGGACCACAGAAGCCAACCTTAGCTTCCAGCTTTGTGTGTAGGACCTGTGGGTTTGAACTCAGGTATTCAGAGTTCAGTATTCAGCAAGTGTTTTATCAGCTGAATCATCTTCCCATCATCTTACTGCATCTGGCTTTTCATGGGTACTGGGGAATTGAACCTGGGTCCTTTGGCTAAGCCATCTCTTCAAACCCTCCCCTTTAAAAAAAACATTTTATTTATTTATTTGGGAGAGAGAGAAAGGGAGAGAAGGAGAGAGAGAGAGATAATGGGCGCACCAGGGCCTACAGCCACTGCAAATGAACTCCAGACACATGTGCCACCTTATGTATCTGGCTTATATGGGTATGGGGGAATTGAACCCTGATCCTTAGGCTTCACAGGCAAGTGCTCTAACCACTAAGCAATCTCTCCATCCTCCCTTGTTGTTTTGAGATAGCATATCACTCTGTAGCTCAAGCTGTCCTGGAACTGACCCTGTAGCCCAAGGTGGTCTTAAGCTCTCTGTGGTCCTCCTGCCTCAGCCTCTTAACTGCTGGCTGGGATTATAGGTATGAGCTACCATGTCCTGATGACTTTTTTTTTTTTTTTTTTTTTTTTTGGAGGTAGGGTCTTGCTCTTGCCCAGACTGACCTGGAATTCACTATGTAGTCTCAGGGTGGCCTCGAATTCCAGGTGAGGCACCTACCTCTGCCTCCCAAGTGTTGGGATTAAAGGTGTGTGCCACCATTCCCAGCCTAACAACTTTTTAGATTGTCTGTCTGTATGTGTATGCGTGTGTATGTGTGTGGTGCTGGATTGAACTCAGAGTCTCAGGCAAGTATTGTAACAGTGAGCTACATCTCCAGCCTAACATTTTAGATTTTTTTGTGATATTTTAAGACAGGATCTTACTCTAGTCCAGGCTGCTATGGAAATCACTCTGAAACCTAGACTGGCCTTGAATTCAGAGCGAGCCTCCTACCTCACCTTCCCAAGTGCTTGAATAAAAAGAGTGAGCCACCCCATTTGGCTGTTTCGATTTTTAAAAATTATTTATTTATTTATTTGTGTGTGTAGGGTGAGTGTCATAGCACATATGTAGAGGACAGTTTCAAAGTGTTTGACTACAAAGGACGGTCAGACTAGCTGCCCCCACCACCCACCTCTAGCTTCTGATTCCTCTGGATTTGCTGGCTCCTATTGTCACAGGAGAGTTGGGATGTTACAAGTCACTTTGCTTCTGTCTGCCTTTACATGAATGCTGGGGAAGCTTGAACTTGGGTAGGCAGGCTTTGCAAGTAAGTTCCTTTGGCTGCTGGGCCATCTCCCCAGCCCCTAGCTTTGATTTTCTGTGTGACTGTTGACAAGTGGCTGTCTGATTTCTATCATGTGAGTCTGGGTAACTTAGTTGGAACAGCTTATGTATTGACATATGAGCACATTTTGCATTTTAAAAATATTTTATCTATTTATTTGAGAGAGAAACAGAGAGAGAGAGAGAGAGAGAGAGAGAGAGAGAGAGAGAGAATATATGGAAGTGTCAGGGCCTCCAACAACTCCAAGGGAACTCCAGACACATGCACCACCTTGTGCATCTGGCTTATGTGGATACTGGGAAACCGAACCCGGATTCTTAGGCTTCACCTTAACTGCTAAGCCATCTCTCCAGCCCAATTTTGCATTTTTCTAGGTACAAGGCATTGCTAGAATGTCCTCTTAAAATATGGGTAGCAGTTATACCCCCACCAGCCATATCTGAGAAGACCATTTTCCCATAGCATCCTCAAAAAATGTTAATCAGTTTTTAAACATTTTATAACACAACTAACAAAAACTACCTATGTCCTTATTTTGCTTTTTGAGATGGGTTCACTTATGTAGCCCAGGTTAGCTCTGAAGTTTTGATCTTGCTTCAGCCTTCTGGCTGCTGAAATTGTCAGACTTCAGGTGTGTAACACCATACCTGGCTCTCCTTTGGCTCTTTAGTCACACTTAAATACTGTGAATTAGATCACATATGTACTAGTTGCTTTGAGAGCTGTGGATGCTATGACTCTGCAAAGAATCATCCTGGCAGAGAGATCTGTGGTATTTTTTTCTAGGTAACCCTGTCTGCCTGTCTATCTGTCTGTCTGTCTATCTATCTGTCTATCTATCTATCTATCTATCTATCTATCTATCTATCTATCTATCTATCTATCATCTATCTGGCCCAGGCTGACCTGGAATTCACTCTGTAGCCCCAAGCTGGCCTTAAACTCGTGGCGATCCTCCCAAGTGCTGGGATTAAAGGGAACATCACCACGCCCAGTTTGAGATTTGGGATCTTGACTCTGTGAGAGTGGTGTGGTAAACAATTTGGGGGGGGGTGCTTAGTGTGGTACCAGGCCCATCTCTAGTCCCAGTGTTATATAAATCAGTCGGCTATTTTGAGATTCTAGCTGCTGATGATTCTAGCCTTTCAAGGTGAACCTGAACCCTCCCTTCTCCACTTCCTTCCACCCACCGTCTTCTTGGGTGTCCACCATGGCATGCATGTGGAGATCAGAGAAAACTTTCAGGTGTCAGTCCTTGCCTGCTCTCTCCCTTGAGGCAGGGTCTCCCAGCTTGAGTCACCAAGGCAGCTGCCCCTGCAGCTTCCTGTGGGTTCTCTGGTGTCGGCTGAGATCTCATGGCTGTCGCAGCAGCTGCCTTTTACTTGGGTGCTGGGGCTCTGAACTTGGGTACCTATGCTTGTGGCAAATGCTTTATCCCCCACCCCCAGGAGTCATCTTCCCAGTCCCTTATTTGTTTGTTTGTATTTGATATTTTAAATTTATTTTTGCAAGGAGAAAGAGAGAAGGGGGAGGGAGGGAGGGAGGGAATGTGATTGAGAATGGGCACCTAGCGGCTGCAAACCGAACTCCAGATGCATGGCCAGCCACTCTGTACATCTGGCTTTTGCGCGGGTACTGGGGCATTGAACCAGGGTCCTTAGTCTTTGCAGACAAGTGCTTTTACCACAGAACCATCTCTCTACCCCTGCTTTAAAAAAGTTTTTTTTTTTTTTTAATTCACTTATTTGACAGAGAGAGTGAGTGAGTATGGGCGCACCAGGGCCTCCAGCCACTGCAAATGAACTCCAGACGCATGTGCTACCATGTGCATCTGGCTAACGTGGGTCCTGGGGAATCAATCCTGGGTCCTTAGGCTTTGCAGGCAAGCACCTCAACTGCTAAGCCATCTCTCCAGCCCTGTTTGTTTGTTTGTTTGTTGGTTGGTTTTTTGAGGTAGGGTCTCTCTCTAGCCCAGGATCACCTGGAATTCACTATGTAGTCTCAGGGTGGCCTCGAACTCATGGTGATCCTCCTACCTCTGCCTCCCCAGTACAGGTATTAAAGGCGTGAACCATCATGCCCAGCTTGTTTGTTTGTTTTTTAAGAGCCAGTCTCATGTAACTCAGACTGGCCATGAATTCATTATATAGTCAAGGATGTCCTTGAGTGTGTGATCCTCTAGCCTCTACCTCCTCAGTGTTGGGATTACAGATGTGTGCACCGTGCCTGGCTTAAATAATGTCTTTTCTATACTGCGTGTGGGGGCACACTTCTTTAATCCTAGAATTCAGGAGGCTGAGGTAGGAGAATCGCTGTGAGTTCAAGGCAAGCCTGAGATTAATTCCAAATCGGCCTGGACTAGAGCAAGACCCTACCTGGGAAAACAAAACAAAAGAAAAGAAAGAATGTTTTTGTTTCTGGGGCTGGAGAGATGGTTCCGTGGTTAAAGGCACTTGCTTGCAAAGCCTGACAGCCGAGTTTAATTCCCCAGTACCCATTTAAAGCCAAATGTACAAGGTGGCACATGCACTTGGAGTTCATTTACAGTGGCAGGAGGCCCTGGTTAGCCCATACTCACTCACGCTTTGTCTGCCTTTCTGTCTCTCTCAAACAAATAAATAAATAAACTTATTTATTTATCTATTTTTGGTTTTTCAGAAGTAGGGTCTCTGGGCTGGCCTTGAATTCACAGCAATCCTCCTACCTCTGCCTCCTGAGTGCTGTGATTAAAGACATGCACCACCACGCCCAGCTCTAAATTTTTTTTTTTTTTTTTCGAGGTAGGGTCTCACTCTAGCCCAGGCTGACCTGGAATTCACTATGGGGTCTCAGGGCGGCCTCGAACTCACGGTGATCCTCCTACCTCTGCCTCCTGAGTGCTGGGATTAAAGGCATGCGCCACCACGCCCGGCTTCTAAAAATATTTTTAAATATTTTTATTCATTTATTTGAGAAAGAGAGAAAGAGGCAGATATGTGTGTGTGTGTGTGTGTGTGTGTGTGTGTGTGTATGTGTATATCCACACACACACACATGTGGAGAGAGAGAGAGAGGGAAAGATAGAGAAAGAATGGCAAATTAACTCCAGATGCATGCACCACTATGTGCATCTGGCTTATGTGGGTACTGGGGAATCAAACTTGAGTCTTTAGGCTTTGCAGGCTGGTGCCTTAACTGCTAAGCCATCTCTCCAGCCCAGTATTAAAATAAATTTTCTTTTTTAGAATTTATTTGATAGAGAGAGAAAGAAAGAGGCAGAGAGAGAGAATGGGCACACCAGGGCCTTCAGCCCATGCAAACGAACTCCAGATGTGTGCGCCCCCTTGTGCATATGTGAGACATTGCATGCTTGCATCACTGTGTGTCTGGCTTAGGTGGGTTCTGAGGAGCCAAACCAGGGTCCTTAGGCTTTACAGGAAAACACCTTAACCATTAAGGCATCTCTCCAGACCCCAAGTTTTTTTTTTTTTTTTGGTTTTTCAGGATAGGGTCTCACTCTAGCCCAGGCTGACCCGGAATTCACTATGGAGTCTCAGGGTGGCCTTGAACTCATGGCGATCCTCCTACCTTTGCCTCACAAGTGCTGGGATTAAAGGTGTGCACTACCATGCCCAGCTTTTTCTTTTAATTTTTTTAACTTATTTCATTTATTTGAGAGAGAAAAAGAGGTAGAGAGAAGAAGAGAGAGAATAGGAGTGCCAGAGCCTCCAGACACTGCAAATAAACTCCAGATGCAGGTACCCCTTTGTGCATCTGGCTTACGTGGGTTCTGGGGAATTGAACCAAGGTCCTTTGGCTTTGCAGGCAAATGCCTTAACCGCTAAGCCATCTCTCCAGCCCCCCACCCCCAGCTATTGTTTTTAAACAATTTAAAAAGTGTTTTTTTCAACCGGGCGTGGTGGCGCACACCTTTAATCCCAGCACTCGGGAGGCAGAGGTAGGAAGATCGCCTTGAGTTCGAGGGCACCCTGAGACTACATAGTGAATTCCAGGTCAGCCTGAGCTAGAGTGAGACCCTGTCTAGGAAAAAGAAAAGAAAAGGAGAGGAGAGGAGAGGAGAGGAGAGAAGAGAAGAGAAAAGAAAAGAAACAAGTATTTTTTTTTTTTTTTGTCTTACCTTAGGAATCTAAGGAAGACAGGAATGTGACAGCAGCCTCCTGGGAGATCCTGCTGAGGTTGTTGGGGACTTTTTTTTTTTTTTTTTAGGGGATATGTATATTTTTTGTTTTGCTTGCTTCTGTGAGTGTGTGGGGGGGGGTATATTGCACACCTATGTGCCCTTGTGATGCCCATGCACTTGCGTGTGGTGGCTGGAGCCCACTGTTACCCTATCATTTTTCTTCCTGTTCTTACTTGAGCTGGAGTCTCTTTTGCAGGTTTTTTTTTTTTTTAAGATTTCTATTTTATTTTAATTATTTGAGTAAGGGAGAGAGAGAAAGGAAGGGAAGGGAAGGGAAAGGAGAAGAGGAGAAGAGAATGGGTGTGCCAGGGCCTCCAGACACCACAAACAAACTCCAGATCCATGCGCCACCTAGTGAATCTAGCTTACATGGGTACTGGGGACTTGAACCTGGGTCCTTAGGCTTTGCAGGTAAACACCTTAACTGCTAAGCCATCTCTCCAGCTCGCTTTTGCTGTGGGGGTCTCTGCTCTGGTTATAAGTGTGTGTGGCCACACCCAGATGTTTATATGGATTCTGGCGATTCGAACTCTGACAAGTTCAGGCCCCCACAGCCCCTCATGCTTGCTCGGGAAGCACACCGAGCCATCTCTCCAGTCCTAGGGATATGGTTTTAAGGATTAGCACTTGCCCAAAAATGTGCCTTGGCCTCTGGAACTCTCCCTGCCTCAGAGGCCATTGCCCATGGGGGTTTAGCTCCTGATATGACAGCACTACTCTTCCCGCTGGGGCCTGAAGAGAGAGGCTCAGCTGCTGGAGCTGGTGATGGCCCTGGGGCGGGTGAGGTGATGGTCATCGAGACGCTGTAGCTGCTGGTGGTTATGACAGCGAAGGCAATGGCTCTGGTGATGGTGACAACGGTGGAGATGGTGGACGGAGGGAGGACGGTTGCCCTAGGGGAAGGGTAATGGTCGTGGTGTTGCTCATAGAGGCAGTGGCTATGGCGACGGTAGGGACAATGGGGGTGGTCGGGAGTGATGGTAGCTGTGGTGGTTGAAGAGAGCGATGGTGGAGACGGTGCTTGTATCGACGGTGGGCATGAGAGACGTGGTGGCTGCGCTGAAGGCCAAGACGGGGAGGTGGTGGTTGAGCCATGGTGGAGGGAGTGGTTAGAGTGACCGTGGCTGTGACTGTGGAGGGGTGACGGTAGCCATGGTGACTGTGGGTAGTGATAGTGGAGGTCGTGAGGAAGACGATGGTGGCAGGAGTGATGGCAGAGACGGTGGCGGGCGCGGTGGTGGCTGTGACAGTGGAGGTGGTTGTAATGACCATGACCATGGAGGCAGTGGTGGTGGAAGTGGAGGAGAGGCTGTTGTGGGAGAGGACTTCCTTTTCTGAATCTTCTATTCTAGCACAGTGGACAATGTTGCAGCATCCAATCCACTCACTTTCTCTACTTTTGCTCAAAACCAAGACTTTAGGCATAAGGGAAGTTAAAAGAAATTATTTATTTATTTATTAGAGAGAGAGAGAATGGACGCGCCAGGGCCTCCAGCCACTGCAAACGAACTCCAGATGCATGCGCCACCTTGTGCATCTGGCTAACGTGGGTCCTGGGGAATTGAGCCTCGAACCGGGCTCCTTAGGCTTCACAGGCAGGCGCTTAACCGCTAAGCCATCTCTCCAGCCCCCATAAGGGAAGTTTAATGGAGCCTTCTGTCCACCTAGGGTATTAGCTGATTCTCTGAAGACCCAGGCCATACTACAGACATCAGGCCTAGAGTGTGGAGCAGAGAGGAGGACCTGTGGGTGGCCCCATGGGGTTAGTTGTAACACAGAGAGTAGGAGAGTCACTGTTGAGGGGACAGAAGGGGGACTGAAGCTTAATGACCTTCTGGGAACTGCCTGTGGAGGGCTGGTCACGGTGTGCAGAGAAATATCTCACAACTGACCTTTTGGAGGGAAGGCATTTTAAAAAGCTGTGGATGGGCTGGAAAGATGGCTTAGCGGTTAAGGCACTTGCCTGCGAAGCCCAAGGACCCAGGTTGGATTCCCCAGGACCCACGTGAGCCAGATGCACAAGGTGGCACATGTGTCTGGAGTTCCTTTGCAGTGGCTAGAGGCCCTGGTGGGTCCATTCTCTCTCTCTCTTAAATAAATAAAATAATTAAAAATAAAATATCTGGGCTGGAGAGATGGCTTAGCGGTTAAGCGCTTGCCTGTGAAGCCTAAGGACCCCGGTTCAAGGCTCGATTCCCCAGGACCCACGTTAGCCAGATGCACAAGGGGGCGCATGCATCTAGAGTTCGTTTGCAGTGGCTGGAAGCCCTGGCGCGCCCATTCTCTCTCTCTCTCTAAAATAAATAAATAAATAAAAATGAACAAAAAAAAATTAAAAATAAATAAATAAAATAAAATATCTTTAAAAGCTGTGGAATGGAGCGGGGATGTACCTCAGTGGTAGAGTACTTGCCTAGCATGCACGAGACCCCCTGGTTTGACCCCCTACAACCACAGAAGGGGGGTTCTGATTTACAGTGTTTGCTGATTCCTGTGGTGTACGCAAGCTTACTGTGGCTACATGGTGTGGTTGAACATGGAGTTGGGGGAAAATGCACACAGCCTTTGTCAGCACCCCCACTGCATGGGACAGCGGGCATAACCCGTCCCCCCACCCCGGCTCGAGAGCCCAGGCAGCAGCATAACGCAGTAAAACAAAAGGGAAGTAATCTCTGAACGTTAATTACCTTGGCTTTTGGTAGGATGTATTTAATTTATACAGTTTAATTTTTAATTATGGCTGTGTTTAACAACGAGCAGGCAAACGTCCAGAGCACTTGCCAGTTGGCTTTCTGGAGCAGATGGAGGCCGGCCTCAGTGCACCAAGCATGCACCGGGCACCGGTCACCGAGCCATTCACGGACGCCGGGGCCTCTCTGTCCCTGCAGGCGGATGTTCCCATTCCTGTCTTTCACTGTGGCCGGGCTGGAGCCCACCAGCCATTACAGGATGTTTGTGGACGTCGTCTTGGTGGACCAGCACCATTGGCGGTACCAGAGCGGCAAGTGGGTGCAGTGTGGAAAGGCGGAAGGCAGCATGCCAGGTACGTGCCCCTCTGGGAGCAGCAGGCATGCTTTTCTTCCAGGACCGGGCGCCCTCTGGTGGATCCCCCAAGCCCTTGCCCCTGGCTTGAAGGGCTGAGTTCTACATGCCGTCGCACCCAGCTCTGGTCCTTGGGCCATCACCTCTTTCTTGTCTTGGTCCAGTTGGTCCCTCTGCTCAGTCCTCTGTCTACACCTGTCCCTGCTCTTCCTAGCTAGTCATCCCCTTGTGTTCTTCTCACCCTCCCCCCCCCCCCAGAACAAGCAAAGCTCCACAGTCTAGGACAGGGCTCTGTTTGCACAGTGTCTCCTTGCCAAAAAAGTTAACCGTCCACAGGGAACTGCCTGTACGTCCACCCAGATTCCCCCAACACTGGAGCCCACTGGATGCGTCAGGAAGTTTCATTTGGGAAACTAAAGCTCACGAACAACAAGGGAGCCTCCAACAATGTGACCCAGGTAGGACTGCCTGTCCTGGAGGTGGATCACCCCTGCATCTGAGAAACACCCCCCACCCCACTCGCCAGGCCTCGGGAAATCCTATGAGGTCGCTCTGTACTCTTCAAGTTCCTTTTCTTTCTCTGCGTGCATGCGTGTGTGTGTGTGTGTGTGTGTACATGTGTGTGGAGACAATCTTGGGGATCATTCTTCAGGCACTATCTTTTTTGTGTGTGTTGAGGGGTATGTGTGACACAGTATGTGTGTGTGTATGCAGATGTGTGGAGGCCAGAGCAGAATGCCAGGTATCCTGTGACATTGCTCATTCACTTGTTCCTTGGCACAGTCTCTCATTGAATCTTGAGCTGCCATTGTTTAATAAAAATATTTATTTAAGAAGAGAGACTGATTGAGATGGGGAGGGGATATGATGGAGAATGGAATTTCAAAGGGGAAAGTGGGGGGAGGGAGGGTAGTACCATGGGATATGTTTTTTTTTTGTTTGTTTTTTGGTTTTTCAAGGTAGGGTCTCACTCTAGCTCAGGCTGACCTGGAATTCACTATGGAGTCTCAGGGTGGACTCCAACTCACGGCGATGCTCCTACCTCTGCCTCCCGAGAGCTGGGATTAAAGGTGCGCGCCACCACACCCAGCTACCATGGGATATTTTTTATAATCATGGAAAATGTTAATAAAAATTGAGAAAAGAAAAAAAATTATTTATTTATTTATTTGAGAGAGAGAGGGAGGGAGGGAGGGGAGGGAGAAATGGGCACATCAGGGCCTCCTGCCTCTGCAAATGAACTTCAGGTGCATGTGCCACTTTGTACATCTGGTTTTATGTGGGTGCTAGGGAACTGAACCCAGACCATCAGGCGTTGCAAGCAAGTGTCTTTAACCAGTGAGCCATTGCTCCAGGCCCTTGAGCTGCCATTTTTAATTTTTTAAAAATATTTCATATTTATTTATTTGACAGAGAAAGGGGGGAGATAGAGAATGGTCACTCCAGGGCCTCCAGCCACTGCAAATGAACTCCAGACACGTGTGCCTCCCTTGTGTATCTGGCTAACATGGGTCCTGGGGAATCGAACTAGGGTCCTTTGGCTTTGCAGGCAAATGCCTTAACCGCTAAGCCATCCCTCCAGCCCCATTTTTTAAAATTTTTATTTATTTGTTAGAGAGAGAGAAAGAGAGAGAGGGAAAGAGGCAGGCAGATAGAAGTGGAGGGAGAAAATGGGTATACCAGGGCCTCTAGCCACTGCAAATGATCTCCAGATGCATGTTTCACCTTGTGCATCTGGCTGTACATGGGTCTTGGGAAATTAGACCTGCGTCCTTATGCTTTGCAGGCTAATGCCTTAACTGCTAAGCCATCTCTCCAGCCCATGAGCTGCCATTTTTTTGGTCATACTTGAATGCTTTTATTGACAACTTCCATAACTGTAAACAATATCCCATGGTAATTCCATCCCTCCCCCCACTTTAACTCCATTCTCCATCATATCTCCTCCCCCTCTCAATCAGTCTCTCTTTTATTTTGATGTCATGATCTTCTCCTCCTATTATGATGGTCTTATGTAGGTAATGTCAGGCACTGTGAGGTCATGGATATCCAGGCCATTTTGTGTCTAGGGGGAGCACATTGTAAGGAGTCCTACCCTTCCTTTGGCTCTTATATTCTTTCCGCCACCTCTTCCACAATGGACCCTGAGCGTTGGAAGGTGTGATAGAGATATTTCAGTGCTGAGCACTCCTCTGTCACTTCTTCTCAGTACCATTGTTCCTTCTGAGTCATCCTAAGGTCACTGCCATCTGAAAAGAGAAGCTTCTCTAACCAAAAGTAAGAGTAGCATTAATATATGGGTATGAACAATAAGAGAAGTGCTTACTGGGCAGTTTGATGAGCATAGTATATATATTTAGCCAGACAGCAGCAGACATTATGCTCCTAGGGCTCATGACTACCCCTGTTGTAGGTTTTCAGTATCAAGGATATATTCCCTCTCATGGAGTGGGCCTCCAGTCAACTTAGAGTGTGGTTGGTTTCCCCCATAACAGACGTGCCACTATTGCACCAGTTGGCTCATTTGGCCTGGCTGACCAAATATAAGGCTTGCAGTGTCCACTGTTGAGTATCTTCACTGGTGATTTCTCTCTCTCCCATTGAACTGCTTGTAGCTTGGTTTTTTCCAGCTTTCTGTCAGCTGGTCTACATGAAGGAGGTTATCAGCTCAGTTCCAGAAGGATTTCTCAGTGACCTTGCAAGCCAAGTATGTGGAGTCTTCAGCAATAGGGTCTTACCATCTATTTCTGGTGGGAAACCAAGGGCCTTGGCAATGACCTGTAATGTTTTGGGGGCATCAGGGACCTCCCTGGCCAACAACTCACTGGAAGGTATCCCATCCCTGGCACTGAAAATTTTCTAATAACAATGTATGGCTCCTGAGTGTTCCATTGTCCAAAAAAGTAGGTTTCCATATGATTTATTTATATCCTCTTAGATTTTGATTAGCCCTCCCTCCACCTTTCCTTTACTCAATCTCTTCCCCTGACCTCACTTAGGCTTTTTCACCCCCATTAATCTGTTCTTCTATTTACATATATACAATACCACCCTATTAAGTCCCCTTCCCTCCCTTTCTATTGCCTTTATATTTCCTTTTTATCTTACTGGCCTCTGCTACTGAGTTTTCTTTCTACTTACATAGAATTCCAGTCATTTGTAGGTAGGATCCACATATGAGAGAGAACATGTGATGTTTGGCTTTCTGGGCCTGGGTTACCTCACTAAGTATGAGTTGCCATTTTTAATCAGACTGGCTGACCAGTGAGCTCCAGTGATTCTCCGGTCTCTACTCCCCACAGGGCTGGGATTACAGGTGTGTGTGGCTATACCACCCCTCCCTCCGCAGTTGTGGACTCTGGAGAATCAAACTCAGGGGAAATCAGGCCCTCATGCTTGTGCTGCAAGCTCTCTTACCTGAAACATCTCCCTAGCCCCCCATCCACGTCTTTTGAGACAGGGTCTCTCTCCGTGGCATGGAATTCACCAAATAGACTAGACTGGCTGGCTAGCAAGTTCTGGTCTCTGGCTCCTCAGTGCTCAATTTACAAGTACGTGCCTCTGTGCCTTGGGTTGGCTTTGTGGGATCGAATGTGGGTCCTCCCGCTTGCATGGAAACCACTTTGCTCACTGGACTGTCTTCCCCAGCCCTGTGGTGCCTTTCTTCCTCTTTCTGGCTCTTTCCTACCCAATTTAGGAAGGCAAGATGGGAGGAAGCCAGATCTTGGGCAGAGATCACAGTCAGATCAGCACAGGCCAAGCCCAGGGGCTTCCTCACCGGGTCTGGACTGCCACGATCGGTCAGCACAATGGAATTAGACTTGGTCCCAGGGAATGGATGCCCAGTGTCTTCACACTGAACAATCCTGTTACCACTTCAGCAGACACTTGGGAGTAGGAAAGGGAGCAAGAGGCTAGATTTGCTGCCCCAAAGAGGCTGAGGACTAGAGTTGGAAGGCTTAGGAGAAGTTACATGTTGAGGCTGGAGAGATGGCTTAGCAGTTAAGGAGCTTGCCTGAGAAGCCTAAGTACCCATGTTCTATTCTTCAGGTCCCAAGTAAGCCAGACACACAAGGTGACAGCAAGGTCACACTTGTGCACAAGGTGGCACATGTGTCTGGAGTTCAGTTGTAGTGGCTGGAGGCCTTGGTGTGCCAATTCTCTCCTCTCTCTCTCTCTCTCCCTCTTTCTTTTTTTTTTTTTTTTTGGTTTTTCTTTTTTTTTTTTTTTTTGGTTTTTCGAGGTAGGGTCTTACTCTAGCCCAGGCTGACCTGGAATTCACTATGGAGTCTCAGGGTGGCCTAGAACTCACGGCGATCCTCCTACCTCTGCCTCCCTAGTGCTGGGATTAAAGGCGTGCGCCACCACGCCCGGCTTCTTTCTTTTTTTTTTTTTAATTATTTATTTATGTATTTATTTGAGAGCGACAGAGAGAAGGAGGCAGAGAGAGAGAGAGAATGGGCGCGCCAGAGCTTCCAGCCTCTGTAAGTGAACTCCAGATGCGTGCGCCCCTTGTGCATCTGGCTAACGTGGGTCCTGGGGAATCGAGCCTCGAACCGGGGTCCTTAGGCTTCACAGGCAAGCGCTTAACCACTAAGCCATCTCTCCAGCCCCCTCTCTCTCTTTCTCTCTCAAGAAGTTACATATTGGCAGAGCAAAAGAAGAGACAAGGTAACCCCAAAGGTTTCTTCTGGCCTCACAGTAGAGCCAGTCGGTGGTGGGGGCAGAGGGATCCAGAGGGCCATGGGGGTCCACTACAGGAGCAGGGGGCTCCTTCTAGCTCCCTCTCCCACCTTGCCTCCTCTCCAGATGATTGTGCTGCAGTCCCTGCATAAGTACCAGCCCCGGCTGCACATTGTGGAGGTGAACGATGGGGAGCCGGAGGCGGCCTGCAGCGCTTCCAACGCGCACATTTTCACTTTTCAAGAGACCCAGTTCATTGCCGTGACTGCCTACCAGAACGCCGAGGTGAGGCTGCGGGGGGCAGGGGTTTGAGTTGGGGGGGCAGACCTCTGCGGAGGGACAGTGTGTGGCTGTAGTCCTCTGAACCATCCTTTTAAAAAAATTTACATACTGGGGTTGGAGAGATTGCTTAGTGGTTAAGGTGCTTGCCTGCAAAGCCAAAGGATTTGAGGTTTGAGGTTTGAGTCCCCAGGCCCCACATAAAGCCAGATGCACAGGGTGGCGCATACATCTGGAGTTCATTTGCAGTGGCTGGAGGCCCTGGCACATCTATATTCTCATTATCTCTCTCCCTCCCCTCTCTCCCTCTCTTCCTCTTTCTCAAATAAATAAATAAAATATTTTTAGAATATTTTATTTAGGGCTGGAGAGATGGCTTACTGGTTAAGGCGCTTGTCTGTGAAGCCTAAGGACCCAGGTTCGATTCTCCAGGTCCCACATTAACCAGGTGTACATCGTGGCACATGCATTTGAAGTTCGTTTGTAGTGGCTAGAGGCCCTGGTGTGCCCATTCTTCCCCCCCACCCCGTCCCTCTGTATCTAATAAATAAATAAAGATAAAAAATTAAAAAATATATTTTATTTATGTGATAGAGAGAAAGAGACAGAGAGAGAAATAGAGAAAGAGATAGAGAAAGAGTATGGGCACACTAGGGCCTCCAGCCACTGCAACTGAACTGCAGACACATGTGCCATCTTGTGCGCATGTGTGACCTTGCTGTCACCTTGTGTGTCTGGCTTACTTGGGACCTGAAGAGTGGAACATGGGTCCTTAGGCTTCACAGGCCTAAAAAAATATTTTATTTATTTGAGAAAGAGGAAAAGAGTGAGGGAGGGAGCAAGGGAGGGAGGGGAGGAAGAGAATCTGGGTGTGCCAGGGCCTCCAGCCACCGCAAATGAACTCCAGACTCATGCGTCCCTTTGTGACCTTTGGCTTGACATGGGTACTGGGAGGGATCAAACCTGGGCTGTCAAGGTTTGCAGCCAAGCACCTCTAACCACTGAGCCATCTCCCCAGTCACCATAGTCCTCGGGAGGGATGTTGGAAGTTCCTGAGCTTCAGACACAGGGATCAGGGGACTCTTATTGCCCCCCTTCTCTCTAGATCACTCAGCTGAAAATTGATAATAACCCCTTTGCCAAAGGATTCCGGGAGAACTTTGAATCGTAAGTGCCACTGAACTCAGCTCATCTTTGTTATCTCGGAGGTGGGACTGTAGATCAGTGCCCAGCGCTGCACTGCCCTGCCCTGGAGGGGGGCTGGAGGGTGGACAGGCCAGGGAAAGAGGAGCAGGAGAAAAAAAAAAAAGGGCATGTGGTGACCTGTTTTCTAATTTCCTATCTTGTTTTTTTCCTTTTAAGCATGTATGCATCTGTTGACACCAGTGTCCCCTCCCCTCCTGCACCCAACTGTCAGCTGCTTGGAGGAGACCCTTACTCATCTCTCTTACCCAACCAGTATCCTGTTCCTAGCCGCTTCTACCCCGACCTTCCTGGCCAGCCCAAGGATGTGGTCTCCCAGCCTTACTGGCTGGGGACCCCCCGGGATCACAGCTATGAGGCAGAATTCCGAGCCGTCAGCATGAAGCCTGCATTTCTGCCCTCGGCCCCTGGGCCCACCGTGTCCTACTACCGTGGCCAGGAGGTGCTGGCCCCCGGAGCCAGCTGGCCTGTGCCTCCCCAGTACCCCCCCAAGATGAGCCCTGCCGGCTGGTTCCGCCCCATGCGGACTCTGCCCATGGAGCCCGGCCCAGGAGCCTCGGACGGCCGGGGGCCAGAGGAGCGAGGGTCTCCTGCCCTGTGGACCGAGATCACGCCCCTGCGGCCGGAGGCCAGCGAGTCAGGACTGGGTGAAGGAGACTCGAAGAGAAGGCGGGTGTCCCCCTACCCTTCCAGTGGGGACAGCTCCTCCCCTGCTGGGGCCCCTTCTCCTTTTGATAAGGAAGCCGAAGGCCAGTTTTACAACTATTTTTCCAACTGAACACTGAGGCGAAGTTACTAATTGGAGGATATCAACTAAGGTGGAGGAGCCATTCGCTCCCACCGTTCCTTCCCTGTATAGTAAGCGTTTGGGGAAGAAGGGGGGTGAGAAGGATTCTGGGGTCCACTTACTGATTCCTGGCCCACAAGAAAATGTGACAGGAGTGTCCCCCTGCCCCTTCCTCTGCCCAGAGTATAGTCATGGACCTGGTGCTGCTTCTGGCAGATGGTCCTGGGGAGAACAGAGAAGGGACTCGGGAAGGTCTTGGACACAGGGGCTTGGTGGCTTCTGGAGGGGCGGGAGGATCGGGGGAGTAGGGCCGAGCCAGAATTCACTCTCTCCCCTATGGAGTAACTTTAGTGGTCCCGTCCCCTGTATTAATCCCTGCCCTGGAAATAAAGAGAAATGAATTTTATAACAAGCAAGCCAGGGATGGGGAGAGACTGGGCAGCTGGCCTGAGCCCACCTGCTGGGAGACAAGAGATTGGGGTGCAGAGGAAGGGGCTGAGAATGCACATTTCACCAAGCCGAGTCCGCAGATTGTGGTCATACGCACAATTTTTCTTTTTTTTTTTTTTTGGTTTTTCGAGGTTGGGTCTTACTCTAGCCCAGGCTGACCTGGAATTCACTATGGAGTCTCAGGGTGGCCTAGAACTCACGGCGATCCTCCTACCTCTGCCTCCCTAGTGCTGGGATTAAAGGCGTGCGCCACCACGCCCGGCTTCTTTCTTTTTTTTTTTTTAATTATTTATTTATGTATTTATTTGAGAGCGACAGAGAGAAGGAGGCAGAGAGAGAGAGAGAATGGGCGCGCCAGAGCTTCCAGCCTCTGTAAGTGAACTCCAGATGCGTGCGCCCCTTGTGCATCTGGCTAACGTGGGTCCTGGGGAATCGAGCCTCGAACCGGGGTCCTTAGGCTTCACAGGCAAGCGCTTAACCACTAAGCCATCTCTCCAGCCCCTCTCTCTCTTTCTCTCTCCAGAAGTTACATATTGGCAGAGCAAAAGAAGAGACAAGGTAACCCCAAAGGTTTCTTCTGGCCTCACAGTAGAGCCAGTCGGTGGTGGGGGCAGAGGGATCCAGAGGGCCATGGGGGTCCACTACAGGAGCAGGGGGCCTCCTTCTAGCTCCCTCTCCCACCTTGCCTCCTCTCCAGATGATTGTGCTGCAGTCCCTGCATAAGTATCCAGCCCCGGCTGCACATTGTGGAGGTGAACGATGGGGAGCCGGAGGCGGCCTGCAGCGCTTCCAACGCGCACATTTTCACTTTTCAAGAGACCCAGTTCATTGCCGTGACTGCCTACCAGAAACGCCGAGGTGAGGCTGCGGGGGGCAGGGGTTTGAGTTGGGGGGGGCAGACCTCTGCGGAGGGACAGTGTGTGGCTGTAGTCTCTGAACCATCCTTTAAAAAAATTTACATACTGGGGTTGGAGAGATTGCTTAGTGGTTAAGGTGCTTGCCTGCAAAGCCAAAGGATTTGAGGTTTGAGGTTTGAGTCCCCAGGCCCCACATAAAGCCAGATGCACAGGGTGGCGCATACATCTGGAGTTCATTTGCAGTGGCTGGAGGCCCTGGCACATCTATATTCTCATTATCTCTCTCCCTCCCCTCTCTCCCTCTCTTCCTCTTTCTCAAATAAATAAATAAAATATTTTTAGAATATTTTATTTAGGGCTGGAGAGATGGCTTACTGGTTAAGGCGCTTGTCTGTGAAGCCTAAGGACCCAGGTTCGATTCTCAGGTCCCACATAACCAGGTGTACATCGTGGCACATGCATTGAAGTTCGTTGTGTGGCTAGAGGCCCTGGTGTGCCCATTCTTCCCCCCACCCCGTCCCTCTGTATCTAATAAATAATAAAGATAAAAAATTAAAAAATATATTTTATTTATGTGATAGAGAGAAAGAGACAGAGAGAGAAATAGAGAAAGAGATAGAGAAAGAGTATGGGCACACTAGGGCCTCCAGCCACTACAACTGAACTCCAGACACATGTGCCATCTTGTGCGCATGTGTGACCTTGCTGTCACCTTGTGTGTCTGGCTTTTACTTGGGACCTGAAGAGTGGAACATGGGTCCTTAGGCTTCACAGGCCTAAAACAAATATTTTATTTATTTGAGAAAGAGGAAAAGAGTGAGGAGGGAGCAAGGGAGGGAGGGGAGGAAGAGAATCTGGGTGTGCCAGGGCCTCCAGCCACCGCAAATGAACTCCAGACTCATGCGTCCCTTTGTGACCTTTGGCATGACATGGGTACTGGGAGGAATCTAACCTGGACTGTCAAGGTTTGCAGCAAGACTCTAACCACTGAGCCATCTCCCCAGTCACCATAGTCCTCGGGAGGGATGTTGGAAGTTCCTGAGCTTCAGACACAGGGATCAGGGGACTCTTATTGCCCCCCTTCTCTCTAGATCACTCAGCTGAAAATTGATAATAACCCCTTTGCCAAAGGATTCCGGGAGAACTTTGAATCGTAAGTGCCACTGAACTCAGCTCATCTTTGTTATCTCGGAGGTGGGACTGTAGATCAGTGCCCAGCGCTGCACTGCCCTGCCCTGGAGGGGGCTGGAGGGTGACAGGCCAGGGAAAGAGGAGCAGGAGAAAAAAAAAAAGGGCATGTGGTGACCTGTTTCTAATTTCCTATCTTGTTTTTTTCCTTTTAAGCATGTATGCATCTGTTGACACCAGTGTCCCCTCCCCTCCTGCACCCAACTGTCAGCTGCTTGGAGGAGACCCTTACTCATCTCTCTTACCCAACCAGTATCCTGTTCCTAAGCCGCTTCTACCCCGACCTTCCTGGCCAGCCCAAGGATGTGGTCTCCCAGCCTTACTGGCTGGGGACCCCCCGGGATCACAGCTATGAGGCCAGAATTTCCAGAGCCGTCAGCATTGTAGCCTGCATTTCTGCCCTCGGCCCTGGGCCCACCGTGTCCTACTACCGTGGCCAGGAGGTGCTGGCCCCCGGAGCCAGCTGGCCTGTGCCTCCCCAGTACCCCCCCAAGATGAGCCCTGCCGGCTGGTTCCGCCCCATGCGGACTCTGCCCATGGAGCCCGGCCCAGGAGCCTCGGACGGCCGGGGGCCAGAGGAGCGAGGGTCTCCTGCCCTGTGGACCGAGATCACGCCCTGCGGCCGGAGGCCAGCGAGTCAGGACTGGGTGAAGGAGACTCGAAGAGAAGGCGGGTGTCCCCCTACCCTTCCAGTGGGGACAGCTCCTCCCCTGCTGGGGCCCCTTCTCCTTTTGATAAGGAGCGAAGGCCAGTTTTACAACTATTTTTCCAACTGAACACTGAGGCGAAGTTACTAATTGGAGGATATCAACTAAGGTGGAGGAGCCATTCGCTCCCACCGTTCCTTCCCTGTATAGTAAGCGTTTGGGGAAGAAGGGGGGTGAGAAGGATTCTGGGGTCCACTTACTGATTCCTGGCCCACAAGAAAATGTGACAGGAGTGTCCCCCTGCCCCTTCCTCTGCCCAGAGTATAGTCATGGACCTGGTGCTGCTTCTGGCAGATGGTCCTGGGGAGAACAGAGAAGGGACTCGGGAAGGTCTTGGACACAGGGGCTTGGTGGCTTCTGGAGGGGCGGGAGGATCGGGGGAGAGGGCCAGCCAGAAGTCACTTCTCTCCCCTATGGAGTAACTTTAGTGGTCCCGTCCCCTGTATTAATCCCTGCCCTGGAAATAAAGAGAAATGAATTTTATAACAAGCAAGCCAGGGTTGGGGAGAAGACTCAAGTGACTGGGCAGCTGGCCTGAGCCCACCTGCTGGGAGACAATGTTGGGGGTGCAGTGGAAGGGGGTGGTTTGCTCTGTTACACATGCGTGGGCACTTTTGTGGGTGCATTTAGCTCTCGTGGGCCTGGGTGGTTTTGGGGGTCGGGGTGAGGGTTTGAGGGGGGTGGCTATTTATTGTTCAGAGAGTGGTGTCTGGATGCATTTCTTTGTCTTCATCACTTTCTGAAAATAAACATGAAACTGTTGAGCGTGTATGCTTCCGTGCCAGTGTGGGAAGGGGCAGAGATTGAGCGGATCTTGGGCGGTCATTTTGGGTACCTGCTACAAACCTGAAGTGGGCCTCATTCAGGGCAGTCTGATCGGAGCAAGGCTGGCCGCACATCCCGTCCCTCAGTCCTCGGGTTGATGGTGACGTGCCTGTGAGGCTGGCATGTGGCACCCCGCAGTCCGTGTGTCCTGACCTGGGGGTGTTGGAGTGAGGGTAATGCCGAGGTCCTGGACTGGGTGGCATGGGACATGGGGAGTAGTAGCGCTCGATTTATCCTGAATTTCTACTGTTCCCCATTTTCATTTCTAGGTTTGCTCAAATGTTTACAAAAAAATAAATAGATAATCCCAGCACTCAGGAGGTAGAGGTAGGAGGATAATAGGCTATTGCCTGAGGTCACCCTGAGACTCCATAGTGAATTCCAGGTCAGCCTGGGCTAGAGTGAGACCCTACCTCAAAAAACCAAAAAAAAAAAAAAAAAGCCACATGCCAGCAGTTCCCATACATGTGAAGGGCTTAGAAATAGTTCCCAAACAGTGAGTGCTTGGTGTGTGGGCTGGCGTCACCTTCTTTTCCTTTTAATTTTGTTTATTTGTTTATTTATTTATTTAAAGTGACAGACACAGAGAGAGAGAAAGAGAGAGAATGGGCGCGCCAGGGCCTCTAGCCACTGCAAACAAACCCCAGAGGCATGCGCCCCCTTGTTCATCTGGCTTACATGGGACCTGGAGAATCGAACCTGGACCCTTAGGCTTCACAGGCAAGCCACTTAACCATGAAGCCATCTCTCCAGCTCTGTTGTTGTTGTTTTAAATATTCATTTACTTGAGAGAGAGAAAGAGACAGATAGAGAAAAATGGCCGTGTGCCAAGGCTTCTAGCCACTGCAAATGAACTCCAGACGCATGCGCCCCTTGTGCATCTGGCTAACGTGGGTCCTGGGGAATCGAGCCTCGAACCGGGGTCCTTAGGCTTCACAGGCAAGCGCTTAACCACTAAGCCATCTCTCCAGCCCCTCTCTCTCTTTCTCTCTCAAGAAGTTACATATTGGCAGAGCAAAAGAAGAGACAAGGTAACCCCAAAGGTTTCTTCTGGCCTCACAGTAGAGCCAGTCGGTGGTGGGGGCAGAGGGATCCAGAGGGCCATGGGGGTCCACTACAGGAGCAGGGGGGCTCCTTCTAGCTCCCTCTCCCACCTTGCCTCCTCTCCAGATGATTGTGCTGCAGTCCCTGCATAAGTACCAGCCCCGGCCTGCACATTGTGGAGGTGAACGATGGGGAGCCGGAGGCGGCCTGCAGCGCTTCCAACGCGCACATTTTCACTTTTCAAGAGACCCAGTTCATTGCCGTGACTGCCTACCAGAACGCCGAGGTGAGGCTGCGGGGGGCAGGGGTTTGAGTTGGGGGGGCAGACCTCTGCGGAGGGACAGTGTGTGGCTGTAGTCCTCTGAACCATCCTTTTAAAAAAATTTACATACTGGGGTTGGAGAGATTGCTTAGTGGTTAAGGTGCTTGCCTGCAAAGCCAAAGGATTTGAGGTTTGAGGTTTGAGTCCCCAGGCCCCACATAAAGCCAGATGCACAGGGTGGCGCATACATCTGGAGTTCATTTGCAGTGGCTGGAGGCCCTGGCACATCTATATTCTCATTATCTCTCTCCCTCCCCTCTCTCCCTCTCTTCCTCTTTCTCAAATAAATAAATAAAATATTTTTAGAATATTTTATTTAGGGCTGGAGAGATGGCTTACTGGTTAAGGCGCTTGCCTGTGAAGCCTAAGGACCCAGGTTCGATTCTCCAGGTCCCACATTAGCCAGGTGTACATCGTGGCACATGCATTTGAAGTTCGTTTGTAGTGGCTAGAGGCCCTGGTGTGCCCATTCTCCCCCCCCCCATCCCTCTGTATCTAATAAATAAATAAAGATAAAAAATTAAAAAATATATTTTATTTATGCGATAGAGAGAAAGAGACAGAGAGAGAAATAGAGAAAGAGATAGAGAAAGAGTATGGGCACACTAGGGCCTCCAGCCACTACAACTGAACTCCAGACACATGTGCCATCTTGTGCGTATGTGTGACCTTGCTATCACCTTGTGTGTCTGGCTTACTTGGGACCTGAAGAGTGGAACATGGGTCCTTAGGCTTCACAGGCCTAAAACAAATATTTTATTTATTTGAGAAAGAGGAAAAGAGAGAGGGAGGGAACAAGGGAGGGAGGGGAGGAAGAGAATCTGGGTGTGCCAGGGCCTCCAGCCACCGCAAATGAACTCCAGACTCATGCGTCCCTTTGTGACCTTTGGCTTGACATGGGTACTGGGAGGAATCTAACCTGGACTGTCAAGGTTTGCAGCCAAGCACCTCTAACCACTGAGCCATCTCCCCAGTCACCATAGTCCTCGGGAGGGATGTTGGAAGTTCCTGAGCTTCAGACACAGGGATCAGGGGACTCTTATTGCCCCCCCTTCTCTCTAGATCACTCAGCTGAAAATTGATAATAACCCCTTTGCCAAAGGATTCCGGGAGAACTTTGAATCGTAAGTGCCACTGAACTCAGCTCATCTTTGTTATCTCGGAGGTGGGACTGTAGATCAGTGCCCAGCGCTGCACTGCCCTGCCCTGGAGGGGGCTGGAGGGTGGGCAGGCCAGGGAAAGAGGAGCAGGAGAAAAAAAAAAAGGGCATGTGGTGACCTGTTTTCTAATTTCCTATCTTGTTTTTTTCCTTTTAAGCATGTATGCATCTGTTGACACCAGTGTCCCCTCCCCTCCTGCACCCAACTGTCAGCTGCTTGGAGGAGACCCTTACTCATCTCTCTTACCCAACCAGTATCCTGTTCCTAGCCGCTTCTACCCCGACCTTCCTGGCCAGCCCAAGGATGTGGTCTCCCAGCCTTACTGGCTGGGGACCCCCCGGGATCACAGCTATGAGGCAGAATTCCGAGCCGTCAGCATGAAGCCTGCATTTCTGCCCTCGGCCCCTGGGCCCACCGTGTCCTACTACCGTGGCCAGGAGGTGCTGGCCCCCGGAGCCAGCTGGCCTGTGCCTCCCCAGTACCCCCCCAAGATGAGCCCTGCCGGCTGGTTCCGCCCCATGCGGACTCTGCCCATGGAGCCCGGCCCAGGAGCCTCGGACGGCCGGGGGCCAGAGGAGCGAGGGTCTCCTGCCCTGTGGACCGAGATCACGCCCCTGCGGCCGGAGGCCAGCGAGTCAGGACTGGGTGAAGGAGACTCGAAGAGAAGGCGGGTGTCCCCCTACCCTTCCAGTGGGGACAGCTCCTCCCCTGCTGGGGCCCCTTCTCCTTTTGATAAGGAAGCCGAAGGCCAGTTTTACAACTATTTTTCCAACTGAACACTGAGGTGAAGTTACTAATTGGAGGATATCAACTAAGGCGGAGGAGCCATTCGCTCCCACCGTTCCTTCCCTGTATAGTAAGCGTTTGGGGAAGAAGGGGGGTGAGAAGGATTCTGGGGTCCACTTACTGATTCCTGGCCCACAAGAAAATGTGACAGGAGTGTCCCCCTGCCCCTTCCTCTGCCCAGAGTATAGTCATGGACCTGGTGCTGCTTCTGGCAGATGGTCCTGGGGAGAACAGAGAATGGACTCGGGAAGGTCTTGGACACAGAGGGGCTTGGTGGCTTCTGGAGGGGCGGGAGGATCGGGGGAGATGGCCAGCCAGAAGCCACTTCTCTCCCCTATGGAGTAACTTTAGTGGTCCCGTCCCCTGTATTAATCCCTGCCCTGGAAATAAAGAGAAATGAATTTTATAACAAGCAAGCCAGGGTTGGGGAGAAGACTCAAGTGACTGGGCAGCTGGCCTGAGCCCACCTGCTGGGAGACAAGAGATTGGGGTGCAGAGGAAGGGGCTGAGAATGCACATTTCACCAAGCGAGGTCCCATTTGTGGTGCATACGCACACTTTTTCCTTTTATTTTTATTTTTATTTTTATTTTTTTGATGGGGGAGGCTATTTATTGTACAGAGAGTGGTGTCTGGATGCATTTCTTTGTCTTCATCACTTTCTGAAAATAAACATGAAACTGTTGAGCGTGTATGCTTCCGTGCCAGTGTGGGAAGGGGCAGAGATTGAGGCTCGAGTTGTTCTATGGGCGGTCATTTCTGGGTACCTGCTACAAACCTGAAGTGGGCCTCATTCAGGGGCAGACTGATCGGAGCAAGGCCGCACATCCCGCCCTCAGTCCTCGGGTTGATGGTGACGTTGCCTGTGAGGCTGGCATGTGGCACCCCGCAGTCCGTGTGTCCTGACCTGGGGGTGTGGGAGTGAGGGTAATGCCGAGGTCCTGGACTGGGTGGCATGGGGACACTGGGGAGTAGTAGCGCTCGATTTATCCCTGAATTTCTACTGTTCCCCATTTTCATTTCTAGGTTTGCTCAAATGTTTACAAAAAAATAAATAGATAATCCCAGCACTCAGGAGGTAGAGGTAGGAGGATTGCCATGAGGTCACCCTGAGACTCCATAGTGAATTCCAGGTCAGCCTGGGCTAGAGTGAGACCCTACCTCAAAAAACCAAAAAAAAAAAAAAAAAGCCACATGCCAGCAGTTCCCATACATGTGAAGGGCTTAGAAATAGTTCCCAACACAGTGAGTGCTTGGTGTGTGGGCTGGCGTCACCTTCTTTTCCTTTTAATTTTGTTTATTTGTTTATTTATTTATTTAAAGTGACAGACACAGAGAGAGAGAAAGAGAGAGAATGGGCGCGCCAGGGCCTCTAGCCACTGCAAACAAACCCCAGAGGCATGCGCCCCCTTGTTCATCTGGCTTACATGGGACCTGGAGAATCGAACCTGGACCCTTAGGCTTCACAGGCAAGCCACTTAACCATGAAGCCATCTCTCCAGCTCTGTTGTTGTTGTTTTAAATATTCATTTACTTGAGAGAGAGAAAGAGACAGATAGAGAAAAATGGGTGTGCCAAGGCTTCTAGCCACTGCAAATGAACTCCAGACGCATGCGCCCCCTTGTGCATCTGTGGCTTACGTGGGCCCTGGGGAATTGAACCTAGGTCCTTAGGCTTTGCAGGCAAGTGCCTCAACCGCTAAGCCATCTCTCCAGCCCTGTTGTTTTAAGTAGCTTATTTACTTATTTATTTGAGAGAGAGGCAGATAGAGAGAGTGGGTATAGGCACACCAGGGCCTTCTGCCACTGCAAATTGTAAGGAAAGTGTAAGAGAAAAGCAAGAGAGAACCCCGGACTTGATCTCTACAGACAGATTGTTTATTGAGAGGTAGAGCGAGGGGCCGCAGCTTTCCCTCGGGATGGAGGCTGAAGCACTGAGTCAGGCTGGGGTTCAAACTGATATGGAGGATCCCAAGGCAAACAGACCGAATCAGCTGCAGGTCCAAGGGAAGCAGATAAGGCATCAGGGTTATTTGCACATAAGAGGCTTTTTAGCAGAATTGTCTAGGGAGGACTGGATGTCTCCTTCTTTAAGGCCTTCTGATCTGAAGGTTAGTTATTAACTGTTTTTAGTTCCTTCTAGTTTTCAGGGAAGGCTATTAACCCTTCGCAAACAAACACCAGAAGCATGTGCCACTTTGTACATCTGCTTTACATGGGTACTAGGGAAGGTTGTTAGGCTTTGCAGGCAAGTGCCTTAACAATTGAGTCATCTTGCTCTAGACCTGGAATTTACTATGTAGTCTAAGGTGGAGGTCAAGTCCAGGGCTTTCCTACACAGTACGGAAACACTGCAACTAGCTACATTTACCATGTGAGAAAACCCGAATAAAAACGGTTTTTTGGACTTTTACAAACCGTTAAAAAATTGTAAAATCTCGTTTTCCCCAAAAGGGGCCCAGAAACCCCCCATTCCAAGGATCATTTTTCTGGAATGGCCCAAACCACCGGTCTGATTGCCACTGCCTTGAAGTGGCTCAATTCCCCGAGGCCAAAAGGGAAACCGCTCCAAAACCCGGAAGATTTCCCAAAGACCCCCCCCCCCCCCCTAAGTATTTCCCTAGCTTTGCGCCTTAACCACTAAACCACCTCTCTATCCCTGTATTATTCTTTACAACTATGCACAAATATATAATTATCTCAAAGTTTAAAAAAATTAAAAATACGTTTTCCATTCTGAATGCTTCCTCCTACCACCGCAAATCCATGAAGCTATCCAAGGCATAAATAAATACCTCAAATGCCAGGAGGAAACAACACATAGGTTTAGGGTTAACTTCTCTCTCTCTCTCTCTCTCCTTGCACCAGGGCCTCCTGCCACTGCAGTAAACACTGTCTGACTATGATGGCTCAGACTATGTGTTCTCAATTTACCTTAAATAATATGATGATTTACAATAGTTTTTTTTTGTTTGTTTGTTTGTTTGTTTTTTCAAGGTAGGATCTCCCTCTAGCCCAGGCTGACCTGGAATTCACTATGTAGTCTCAGGGTGGCCTCATACTTACGGTGATACTCCTACCTCTGCCTCCTGAGTACAGTAGTTTTTTTTTTTTAAATATTTATTTAGGGTCGGACGTGTGACACACGCCTTTAATCCCAGCACTCGGGAGACAGAGGTAGGAGGATCACTGCCAGTTCAAAGCTAGCCTGATCCAGTAGGGGAATTAGCAATGGGGAGCTCTTCAGCCGCAA